>CM035808.1:27619344-28819344 GCA_020466095.1 Chlorops oryzae
ATTTATTTTTAACACGCAAAAATTTCTTTTTTTTTCGGGTACATCATGCTTTATTTTTGTCACACCAATTTTCAGTCACGTGATGCACGTATACCTTTTTTATGGATAGAAATTCTTCATTCATCTGAAAAACCTGTTATAAGCTTTCGCAAGTAACGTTTGCATGTGACCTTGAAGATACAGTGGAAATCGTTTATAGCAGGTCCGGCTATAACAGACTATCGTATACAACAGACAAAACCTCTGGTCCCTCCAAGTGTAATGGGAATAATACATAGGAATTCGAATTTAACGGACATCGCTTGTAGTAGACATACCGCTTATAAAATACACGTTTGGAAGTCCCCACGGCTCGATATATCGTTGGTAACAGACAGTTGACTGATTCCTTTGCTTACTCTTTTTTTTCACCAAAAATGCTTCTCGGGCATTACTGTAAATAATAGAATGTCTGCTATAGATCATAAATGTATCTTATATAGCAGACTGTCTTCTACACGCAGAGAAAAAATATCACATACCCAATTATATTTTGCAGGGATTACATATGTAATTGGGTATGATGCAATTATATTTTCATAATTGCGTCCAATTATATTTTTCATTGCCTCCAATTATATATCTTATTGTATCAAATGATAAAAAAATAATTTCAATTACATATATAATTCCGTCCAATTAAATATATAATCGGCTGCAATGATGTATGTAATTGTATCGAATTATATACATAATTGCGTCTAATTAAATTTGTCATCCCCTGCAATTTAAAATACATTCTATATAGCAATATAAAAAGGGGCATTCTCCACGATTGGGCGGAATATATTTCACCACGTCATATTCGTGGTCCAGCTGCCCCTTGGAGTGCCTAAGGATTTTGAAAATTCAATCACCTTATATACGATCGAAATGATAAACCATTTGAGAAATATAAGAACAAACTGTAAAATAAATACAATCATATATATAATTGCATCAATGCTTTAAATTGTAAAAAGTCTCTCTCGCCCTCTCCTATCTCTCTCGCGTCTCCCTATCTCTCTCGCCCTCTCCCTATCTCTCTCGCCCTCTCTCGCCCTCTCCCCTATCCCTCTCGCCCTCTCCCTATCTCTCGCTCTCTCGCCCTCTCTCGCTCTCGCCCTTCTCTCTCGCCCTCTCCCTATCTCTCTCGCTCTCTGGCTCTCTCTGGCTCTCTCTCGCTCTCTCGTTCTCTCTCGTTCTCTCTCTCTCCCCTTTTTCTTCTTCTCTCTCCTCGTTCCTCTCTCTCTCCCGTTCTTCTCTCTCTCTCTCTCCTCTCTCCCTCTCTCCCTTCTCCTTCTCCCGCTCTCTCTCCCTCCTCTCTCTCCGCTCTCTCTCTCGCTTCTCTCTCTCCCCTCTCCCTCTCTCTCTCGCTCTCTCTCTCGCTCTCTCTCTCCTCTCTCTCTCGCTCTCTCTCTCGCTCTCTCTCTCGCTCTCTCTCTCCCTTCTCTCGCTCTCTCTCTCGCTCTCTCTCTCGCTCTCTCTCCGCTCTCTCTCTCGCTCTCTCTCTCGCTCTCTCTCTCGCTCTCTCTCTCGCTCTCTCTCTCGCTCTCTCTCTCCTCTCTCCTCTCCTTCCTCTCTCTCCTTCGCCTTCCCCTTCTCTCTCCGCTCTCTCTCTCGCTCTCTCTCTCGCTCTCTCTCTCGCTCTCTCTCCGCTCTCTCTCTCGCTCTCTCTCTCGCTCTCTCTCTCCTCTCTCTCTCGCTCTCTCTCTCGCTCTCTCTCTCGCTCTCTCTCTCTCGCTCTCTCTCTCGCTCTCTCTCCTCGCTCTCTTCTCTCGCTCTCTCTCTCCGCTCTCTCCTCTCGCTCTCTCTCTCTCGCTCTCTCTCTCCGCTCTCTCTCTCGCTCTCTCTCTCGCTCTCTCTCTCGCTCTCTCTCTCCTCTCTTCTCTCTCTCTCTCTCCTCTCTCTCTCCTCTCTCTCTCCTCTCTCTCTCGCTCTCTCTCTCTCGCTCTCTCTCTCGCTCTCTTCTCTCCCGCTCTCTCTCTCGCTCTCTCTCTCGCTCTCTCTCTCGCTCTCTCTCTCTCCTTCTCTCTCTCTCGCTCTCTCTCTCTCGCTCTCTCTCTGCTCTCTCTCTCGCTCTCTCTCTCTCGCCTCTCTCTCTCGCTCTCTCTCTCGCTCTCTCTCTCGCCTTTGCTCTCTCGCCTCTCTCTCTCGCTCCTCTCTCTCGCTCTCTCTCTCGCTCTCTCTCTCGCTCTCTCTCTCGCTCTCTCTCTCGCTCTCTCTCTCGCTCTCTCTCTCGCTCTCTCTCTCGCTCTCTCTCTCGCTCTCTCTCTCTCGCTCTCTCTCTCGCTCTCTCTCTCGCTCTCTCTCTCCTCTCTCTCTCGCTCTCTCTCTCGCTCTCTCTCTCGCTCTCTCTCTCGCTCTCTCTCTCGCTCTCTCTCGCTCTCTCTCTCGCTCTCCTCTCGCTCTCTCCTCGCTCTCTCTCTCGCTCTCTCTCTCCGCTCTCTCTCTCGCTCTCTCTCTCGCTCTCTCTCTCGCTCTCTCTCTCCGCTCTCTCTCTCTCGCTCTCTCTCTCTCGCTCTCTCTCTCTCGCCTCCTCTCTCTCTCGCTCTCTCTCTCTCGTCTCTCTCTCTCGCTCTCTCTCTCTCGCTCTCTCTCCTCTTCTCCTCTCTCTCGCTCTTCTCTCGCTCTCTCTCTCGCTCTCTCTCTCGCTCTCTCTCTCGCTCTCTCTCTCGCTCTCTCTCTCGCTCTCTCTCTCGCTCTCTCTCTCGCTCTCTCTCTCGCTCTCTCTCTCGCTCTCTCTCTCGCTCTCTCTCTCGCTCTCTCTCTCGCTTCTCTCTCGCTCTCTCTGTCACTCTCTCTCTCGCTCTCTCTGTCACTCTCTCTCTCGCTCTCTCTGTCACTCTCTCTCTCGCTCTCTCTCTCACTCTCTCTCTCGCTTCTCCTCTCTCCCGCTCTCTCTCTCTCTCAGTGGTTGTGATGACAGAAGCTACTTTTTTTTTGGAACAAAAACGTTCACAAACTCTGCTTAAATATTCCCGTTTCCACTAGTGTGTGGTACATTATCTAGATGACCTCCCTCGTTTGGGGGTTAACGATGTCCACAAGCCAAATTGGAGCACTTGTTGCTCTCTGATACAAATCTCACATTCACGTTCACATATATATACTAGTGATGTAACGAATATTCGCATTCGCATTCGCATTCGCGAATATTCGCATGTTTTTTCACATTCGCATTCGCATTCGCATTCGCAAAATGTTGCGAATATTTTTCGAATATTTAATTAGCAGAAAATTGACCAAAAATGTAAACTTTAATCGATTTTTTAAATTTAAATTTAAAAGCCAATATTTTAGCATTTAAAGAATTTTTTATGTGCTACCGTTACACAGATATTGCACTTAAAAAAACCATTTTGGTATGAAACGTATATAAGAAAGTCCATGTTGTCAAAAAGTTTCTGTCTTTTAATATATAAAAATCCGCATATAAGAAATTTTTTCCTATAGGTATAAAACGACTGATATACGACTAAGTTATGTGGATATCCTTGTCTTAACACAATATAACAAACATTCCTCTGTTAAACTTATAAAAAATTTAATTTTATTAAATATATCTTATTTTCTTGCATTTTCAATTTTGCCGATCCATGAATTAAACGCATTTGGAATGCCTTTAAGTTCCTTCACATAAATTTTCATACAAGAACGACCGTCTGAGGGCTGCTAAACGAAAAACGACAATAACATTGCGTATTGCGCAGGGGCGTTATGCTTGCACGAAATCGTCGGATTAGTTTTGTTGTTGTCATGTGACTGTTTTTTTTTTAACACTTTGAAATTTAACATCGAAATGTGTAATTTCTTTTACTTATGAATGAATTATTTTTTTCCAAAGTTGGTGCGCTATATAAATAAATGAATTGATTTGGTGATGTGTGCCAAATTTGAGATATAGATTCAAAAACTGAATATTCGCATTCGCATTCGCATTCGCGAATATGAGTAGGCATTCGCATTCGCATTCGCGAATGCTAAAATTTGACATTCGTTACATCACTAATATATACCACACTTTCAGAAAAATTGCCAATCCCATGTTACAACTTAAAAAGTTGAATGCAACTTAAAAAATTGCGCCTTTGAAGTTTCTATGAAATTGAGCATTGGCGTGGCAGGGGGGAAGGGGGGGGGGGGGGGGGACGAGCGGTTGTCTGCAGGCAGCCTAATTATGTTTTGGCCTTTGAAATTGCTAAGTCGGCATTTACATTGATCGATTGTCGATGCGATTTTTAACGATTTTTTCGAATTCCTTTTTGAAATCGTCTTCCGTCAGCGTTTTCTTACACACTGCACAGATTTTAAGCAACCGAAATCGGCATAAAAAATCGGTGGCACGGCTAGTACAAACGGTTTTGGACAGCTTTACTTTCGTCCCTTGCTAACACACGCAAAAATCGATGAGAGCTGCTGGCCGACAATCGATCAATGTAAAAGCCGTCTAACCCTTTTTAATAGCACAAATATTTCGATATAAATAAAACAAAATTTTCTTAAAGTACTATTTAAAACAAGTGTTGATTTTTCATTTAATAAATTTCCCCCCCCCCCCCCCCTAATCCAGATCCTGGCTACGCCCTTGAAATTGAGTTGTTTTATTATTAGATAGTTTATTTTAGCCTTCGCTCCAACTTCACACTGAATGAAGATCTCTACAAAACAGAGGCAGCAACTTAGGTGAAAATACCCAGGGGGTCTAAGACAAAGAATATAATAGCTAAACACATATATAAAATACACAACGGCAGCTCTGACGGCCTTTCAATTCTGCGGTCGTTGTTCCAAGTGCTTTAGAGAACTTTGACTCTAATCATTGTCTCACTGTCAGCTCGCAAGGATTTAATTTTGTTTTACTTTTAGAAAAACGGAAAAATCGTGATAAAAACATTAAAATCCTGTGTCAAACAAAACATTCCCGTTAACTTCTTTATTCCCTCATGTTGCTGCTCAAGTACAGATACCAAAAGAAATCTTCGATTTAACCAGAAAGCATAAATTGCCATTGATACGATGAATTAATATTCTATAGCCACCGGTGGCCAATAAACATTCAAAGAGATAGCTGGTCCTGTAGGACCACATAAAACCGGAAAATTTGCTGAGCAAGAAGCAGGGATGAGCAATGTATATAACGCTATTTTAGTCGTGATTTCACTTTTTTTATTTAAAACATCACAAAGTTTCCCCAATATTTTACACGTTCAACAAACCATGAAAGCTTTTTATATAGAAAATAAAGCATCTTACTTTTTTAAAGACTCAACTTAAGGAAATGTAGAAAAAACTAAAAGAAGCAACCCTTGTCAGTTTCTCATTTTATTTTACATCACTCCATGTTACATCGCGAAAGGCTTACTCTATTTGAACATTCATTCGATGGAGACTGTTAAGACTTTCTACACACTATTGTGTGCTTATTGAAACTGTTATCACCTTAATATGATCGGTTATAAAAATTTACTGCTTTACTTTAAATATAACTTTTATGTACACATTTTATGTATGTAGTATGTACATTTTCAAACGACCATACGGTAAATTACCCACGCGAATCGCAAAATAAAACATTAATAAAAAGGTATACCAAAGGACTTCTCAAGAAAGAATTCCACATTGGAACATTGCTGCATCAATTGACTGGTGTGAATCATTTATAAAAAATTAAATTTAAATGGGGTTTGCACAAAACGCACTCGTTACTATGAAATTAATTTTAATTTGTATTTGGTGTACAGTGGAAAAGTGGTGCCCAAAAGTCTCCTACGGCAGAGTAAAAACAAATACATATACACTTAAGACAACCCAGTGGTGCGTTAAGCCCAGAGGTCTCACAATATTTCTGGCCTAAATGCATGATATCCAGCAGTACCCTCTGATTTCTTTTTGTCAACTGATGTCATAGGTAAATCAGGCCTGAATACTCACATGGTATGAATATCCCGGGATATTTCATATGCGAAGATTTTCATCCTACTTGCAAGACTTTTCCTGCTAATGCACAGGGCTATGGGTGAACTTGTGATTAAAAAAAAAAAAAAACCTATATATAAAGCTTTCTATTACGTCAAAGGTCCAATATTGTTGATCTTTCAAAATCTCTCCGTTTATAACTAGCAGCAAACCGGAAACTGAACTTTTAACTTTGGGAAGAATTTATTTTTAACACGCAAAAATTTCTTTTTTTTCGGGTACATCATGCTTTATTTTTGTCACACCAATTTTCACAGTCACGTGATGCACGTGATCTTTTTGTATACCTTTTTTGTGGATAGAAATTCTTCATTCATCTGAAAAACCTGTTATAAGCTTTCGCAAGTAACGTTTGCATGTGACCTTGAAGATACTTAAAATGGCGAGCTTTTGAACAGTAAAAAATCAATTCGTCAAAAATAATTTCACTTAAAAAATAATAAACGACAAAGTCCCGTTACGTTGATGTCATTACGTCATAAAAAAGGGAAAATGACGTGGCATATGATAATGTATCACTTGGAATGCCATTCCATATTTTCTAGTTTCGGAACTAGAATAAGAATATTGTGCGAAGACTAAGAGATAATACCTTTTTCTTCTTCTCAACAGTCTCCTCTGCAGTGGGACACTGCACTGGCTTACTTTTAGGATACATACTAATTTTTTGTATTTTTTCTACAAAACTTTATAAAATTTTGAACGTTTTAAGTGATTTATAGATTTTAAAAGAAAAACTTTAAAGGTGAGATGTCGAGGATTCTGTTGTAATATCTTTAAGTGACACTTTCGTAAGCTTTATTCTCAGGCATGAGATCGATGACTTTTCTATCTAATGGTGAAAATGTTTAGCGCTGATTTTTTGCAATCAGAAAAAAATCTTCTTATTCCCCCTTAATACGAAAGGCGAAGGCGACAACTACTCTATTTTTAAAGTCGTCATTATTGATCCCGTATATTCCTATTAAAAGCGTAACTGTCATTGGAAGATCTTTAAATTAAGTTACTTGAAAGAAAAGATTTTTGTCTCGAAGCGTTCAATAACGTCGGTTAAAAAATAGAGTCGACGAGTCTTTGTTTAAAAAATTCATAACTGCCAATAAACACAGTTTAACTTAAAGAGCTTTGAAATGTCGTACATCCTAAATTAAAGTCTCGCGCGAACAAGGGGGGTCGACTTGTGGTATTTTTCATATTTAAAGCAGAAAACGATCAATGAGCGCGGTATTAAATGATTTTCAAAACTTTTTGTGTTAATCAATAAATTTCAGGAATTTCTTCTGTTTCGAGACTAGGATTTCTTTAAGCATCTGCATAACATTCACTCAATACAACAATAAGTTCACGCCTTGCGAGAATAAAATTATTTGATCAAAAAAATTTAATGATTTCCATGGTTCGAAAGTATTAGATAAAGTACTAACAAAAGGCTTGCGCGAAGCTATTTAAAAATTTGTGTTCAAATTGAACTTTGCCATCGACACAACAACAAAAACAACAACAACAAAAATGAAGAAAGAAAAAATATTGCTTTGCAAGCGTCAAATAAATAAAAGAATTTCGCAACAAAGCAGCTCATCTTCTGCCGGAAAATTGTCAATTTAGCATATTAAGCTTTTAAGGGAAAAGAAAATTTTTATTCAAAGCTGATGAATAGGTTCTTTGTCCAATGTATTCGGAAGAAAGGAATTCAGAGTAATTCTTGACCGAGACTTTTTAACAAAACAAAAAAAAATTGAAACAAATTTGACTTCAATTTGTGTGTATTTTTGTGTAACTGAAAGCGTTGAAAAAAATCAAAAGAAAACAAGATACTTTGCAAGACGATGAAAATTCTTCTCTTTTTTTTCATATCTCGTACTTTAAAGCATGAGCAATCTTTTATGCTTTATTCTTTTATTTAGAAGAAATTTTCTTATTTTCTTAGTGTTCAAGTCGTCTTTTTCCAGTGCGCGCTCGACCAGAAATGCAATAGATTTTCGGAGAAACATTTTTTATATTTGTACTCGCTTGTCGCGCATGCCATGGCTTTTTAAAAAGCAATGCTTTTAAGGATAGCAAAAGCCTGACTTTTAGCAAAGAAGAGCCAATGCTAAGAATGACAAACCTTCCAAAGACTTTTCTCCGCAATCTGTTTGCTTTGAAAGAAACTACATTCAAGGCCAAGAGAAATTTGATAGAAATCTCATAAAAACAACATAAATAACGTCTGCTTAAAGTTTCAATTTCAAAACGTAACAGGGTAAACAAAAAACATTTTTTTTTTTCAAGACTTAAAGTGTAGGAAGAAAACCTAAAATATGGATGGATTATTTTCTTCCTATATGAAGTCTCTTCTAAATTCAAATCAGTGCACTATACAAAGGCTACGTTGGAGTCATTTTATGGTGTTAGCTATAAACTTTGACTACAGTTGGACCATATGGGACTATAGGTCTAACTGTCGACGTCGAAAAGGATCTGCCGCGATCGAGAAATTCACCATTAGGCAGGTAGAGGAAATTCAATAAACTCGAGAAATTCACCAAAAAGCTACCAACAAAAACGTTAGGCAGGAGTATGAAATTTAACTCATTCGAGAAATTCACCAGAAATCTACCAACAACAATACGGGTAGACACAAAGGGGCACTATGATGCCAATTGCAAGAAATTAATCAAAGAAACACGGCGTCGGCTCGTTTTTTTTATATTGCTTGAAAAGTTCATAATTGAAGCTTTAATAAACGAATAACGATACGTTTTAGCTTAATGTACGAATGTTTTCATTTTGTAATAAATTGACATACATTTTTAACTACGGCTACGAATTGGATTGTACATAGAATTTAGTCTTTTTGCTGAAACAGTGTGATCAAAAAGTTATGTCGACAGGGTAGGACTAAAAAAATAATTTCTATTTCTCGTTTATATTGAGTTTCCCTGATTATTTTTAAAATTTTAAATATTTTTTAAAAATAAGTATTTAAATATATTTTTTATATTTTTATATTTATATTTTCAAATCATTTTATGAGTTTGGTAGATATTTTATATGTAATTTATTAAAAAATCTCTCAAAATTAAAAATAAAAGTGGCAATGCAAAATCACTTCATGCTATGTGCCTATGTTAAAGCAGCGTAGCTCTAACACAGGGATTAGGAAGCATAAGAGTTAGACCTATAGTTCTATATGAGTTGGACTCAGCAGTTTTACTCATCACCAATTTCTCCGTATTTATAATTTGAAATTAAAAAAGATAGATCTTTTGATCTTTTTGTCATATACATTTACACTGAGCACGTATGTGTAGACTAAGGCCGATCATGGCTTAAGTAAAAAACTGGGGAAATTTGTTAGCCGAAGGTTAACGTTCCCTAGAATACCATTAGCTTCACATCTAATGTGTATAATTCTCAGAGACTTTGTAAAAAGTTTCACCTATAAGGTGTTTGAATTTTCAAACACTTATGCACTCCAAAGGCGCTGATGAGTCAAGGGTGGCGTCGTGACGAAACATGGCCATGTCCGCCCTAGGCGGAGGTGCAAAGCGGTTAAGCTCGAATAATGTTTCAAAATATTCTGAAAATTTGTTTAGCACCGCAATCGTTAACAGATCTTTTGATCTTCTTGTCATAAAGATTTTTTGCCTGACGATGCAGTGTCCTTTTTTTTCGAATGACATCGAAAGGTCAGAATCGGTTAAAAATGGACTTAGCAGGTTTACACTTTAAGCCGACGATATGAAATGAACGTGTCTATAATCTTTTTAACGAGTAGAGAAAGGGTTTTTTTGAATAAGAAAAGAAACGTTTTCTGAATTTTTCATCCGAAAGGGAAACAATATCTCCAAGATCTTTTTGGAGGAGTTTTCCAAGTGGAAATCTTAACCAAAGATGTATATATTTATATGAGATTGATGTTCATCAATATTGTCTTCCCTGCAAGCGTAAATCGAACAGGATATTGTTTTATCGAAGAGAGTTGCACAAAAACTTTCATGCTAAGCAATCAATGTAATTGCATTAAATTATATATTAATCAGAACTGACGAAAGTCCTGAGGAATCGTTTTTTTTTCGTGCCCGAAAAGATTTGTTTATTTCGTTAAAAAAAAATAAATAAATAAATGGAAATGAATGTCAACTGTCACTTGTCATCTCACTCTAAATTGACATCTGTTTTTTCAACTTCAAGATTGAAGATTGAAGAAGACATTTGAATGCTTGAAAGTGGTTTGGTGGGGGGACTCCCAATTAGAGTCCATACACAAATGCGTAAAAAATTCGGAGCCGAAAATCTTTACTAGAATAAACGATACAAAGAGCTGTGTGCTGTGTATTAAAAACTAACATTCTCATGTCTATCAAAATACAGTGTCTTTATGAATGAAATTTTTTTTTTTTGCTCCTGCTCATCGATAAATTTTGTAATGCAATCCATCATAATCGAAACATTCATCATATTATCTGGACAAGATTTTTCAATTAGCTACAAATATTTTGTAGCTCCATTTGTTTTTCTTCTACTCCAGGGGGAATATCAAAAAAAAAACTTCATCATTTGAAGATATTTATTGAAATTCATCTAAGCATCCATCATTAAAACTGGTGGAAAAAAACACTTCATTGATATGAGCTCAAAATGCGCTGTTTATTTAGATCATAAAGTCCTTAAAACCCATTCTTGAACCATTTCTTGTGCTTTATGCATGTAAATCGCGACATAATCTGACTAAAGGCATATCATACGTGCATAGAAAACACAACGTTCATCCCGTATTCCTTGGGCTGCTATGAAGATTGGACAGATTATTCAAAATGAAATCTCACACGATGGAAACCGAGAATTTGACAAACGATTTCGGGTCGAGCTGTAAAAACCATACTTGCCTACATTGACAAACCAGTTTGTCCTTGTTACGGTCAATTGTTTGGATTAAAGTATTATTCGGTCGGAATGGTTTGTTGAAAATTTTAGCAGGAAAGGATTACAATGACAGGAAATTTGATTTACAAAACACATTCAGACAGTGTTCGCAGCAAACTCGTGCAAAGCAAGATGCTTTACTAAGCCAGTAACAAGTCAATGTGAGATGAAAATTTGAGGATTTTTTCGTCTAGAGCTTGATGTGTGTTTCAATTGCAGGTTTTTGAAAATGAATTCTAGATGGTAAAGAATTTTCGGACAAATCGGAAAAGAGCACATTTCATTCTGAAGAAAATTTGAAATTCAAACTGCCTGTCAAGCCATTAAACCTTCAACGGATATTTACATAGACACGGAGAACTCTGTGTCGAGGGTATGTTGTGGTTGTGTATAACAGCCAGAATCAGTAGAGATAGAAAAATGTGTATAGAAATGATTGCGTCACCAGAAAACTCGATGCTCCTCCATCTGTCTGTCCAAATACTGGTTTCTTATCGAAGGAGTTGAACTATTTTGACGATATTAAGACCATTTTGACCATTTTTAGGGGTAACTGCAGTATCAGAGTTTGTTATGACACTCATAAAAACTTCTCCAAGATCAGAATTTTTCATAAAGTAACTGAACGAAAATTGAAATATGTGGCTCCTTAAAAGCATTGAAAATCCCAAGAATTATTCATCGTTATGGTCATGCTGTTGAGGTCTATTTTTAAGAATATCGAAACAAATATACCTCGCCTGGCTGACTTAAGACCGTTTCCACCTTTTCAAGCTGGGTTTTTTCGGTTCTCAAATTTATTTGAATTACTCAAGGGGTAGCTCAGGCATGTTACGACCGTTGACAAGGTCTTCTAAAATTCCACTTTAATTTAACCCCTGCTAAAATGAGTGAAAATGATTTTTAGCTTTAAAAATACTCATTACATCTGGGGGTAAATTTAAAAGGGATTTTAAAAGGCCTTGTGAATTGGCGTAACATGCCAGAACTACCTCTTAAGTAATTCAAACAAATTTCTTTGCTTTTATAGATTTTCATAGTTCTACCTACAAATTTTTACACCATAAGTAAGCTCAATTTGAGCTTAATTTCTGCTTTGAAGCAAGATTATTTTTAGTCATTCTTTTACTTTCAAGGCTATTGATTGAATAACTTTAAGCTTACAAGTTTTCTTGCCTTTCAAAAAATCGCAAATAGTTCAAAATCAAGACAAAAAGCTTGCCGCTCAATTTCTAATATCAGTGAACAAAATAAGTCTAATTGAAACAAATTAGATATGAATTATCTCTCTCCATCCTTCGTTCATTCTAGACACGAAAACATTAAAGCTGTGAAACATGTTGCACAATGTGTTACCAGAAAATTTGTTAGCAATCCTCTTTTAGGCATACGCAACCCATTTTACTTGCTTGTCCGCTTTGAGTTGAGTTGTATTTTAGTAAAAGCATTTTCATGCCAACTTGTTTCACTAAAACCACAACAAAGTCTTTCAAAAATGCAATAGAAGGTGAACAATGCAATGAAAATGTCCTTTCTGCTCTTCTTCCCCTTATGTTTTCCCATTATCATGAAATAAGTTTTCCCCTTTGATAGTTTGAACCAGCCGACAGCAGCAGCCGTTGATGAAGTCCTTTCGAAAATTTTAAATAGCAATGTACATTGTACATATTGATTAAAAAGGTTTCGCTTTTACTGAAAGCCTCTTTTTGTTTGTCTTTGATCTTGTTTTAATTTGTAGTCAGTGGTACAGTCTTTCACATTGGACCTGGAGAAGATGACAAACACACACGAGCTCGACAAAACTGGTCATTTCTATTAAAATTCTAAAAAAAAAAAAAAATTAAGTGCATCTTTGAGCCAGTATCGTTCGTCTGCCTAACAAATCGCAGATCTGAAAGGCGCGTCGCCACGTAGGAGAAGTCGATCTAGCTATGTTAAATTTGACCATGACCACCATTCGCGAAATGTGCCAACATTTGATTTTCACTCTTTTGAATTGAGTATTTCGCAGCTAGACATGATGCCCTCGAACGGTAAAAATTTGACCATAACCACCATTCACGAAATTCGCGAAGTTCGATCGTAAAAAACCATTTTTACAATTGTGTTTTTTCGCAAACTTAAACGCCTGAAAAAGTCGATATCGTCCCATTTTTTTAAACAATCCAATCCCAGATATAAGTATATTGAATTGCCTCCGCTAAGAAGCAAAATTTTTATTTGGAAACGAATTATCTCCATCTCGCTGCATTATGCTATTCTGTGAAAATGGTGAAGAATTGTTATATGTAGGTACTAACCCAAAGCCAAAACCTTAAACTTTTGAATCAAAAGACAAAATATAATAAAACCCCTGGTTATATGTCCTTAACCGACCAAATTCGACCGGTTAATACTTTCGTTGGTTAATAACCAAACCATAATTTTTTAACCTAACCAGAGTTCAAAAGACACAATCTGTGGTTAACACTGGAAATAACCAAGTGATATTATTAACCAGACTTTAAAAGACCGGCCTCAAAAATTTCAAATAATTTGACAGTTTAGTTCTGGTTGTAATATTGAAATCACCATGTTAAATACACCTTGGATTAAAATCTCTTTGAATTTCAATCAAAAATTTTCATTTTATGTATATGCTTGCTATCCAGGGGTATAACGAAATCTCGAGATTTCAGAAAATTTTCAAACAAATTTGACATTTGAAATCCAGGCGATTTCAATTTTGTTCTGAAATCCCGAGATTTCGTTGTACGTCTGGAAAGCATATTAATTAAAATCAATCAGATTTTGCGAAAATGATTTATAAATCTTATAAAATAAATCTTCAATGATTCAATCCCGATTTCAATCTTTATTATTTCAAACAAAAATGAATGCAATCAAAATATAATAAATCTCAAAGATTTAAAATCAAAAATGATTTAAAATTTTTTACAACTCTGTTCAAAGCAGTTTCAATTTCTTTTTGGATTTTTTAGAAAAAATATCCTCCTAAATGTTTGCACACAAGATTCGTCTGTAAAAACCACAAAAAAGTCGTCGTTGGATTTTCAACCATTTTCGTGCATCATTTTCGTTGTTGTATTCTGAATTTCTTCTCATTCTTCGCTTTTTACTTTCATACTTAAACAATTTTATTAAACCCCTCGAAGCCATTAGATGACAATGTCGAGCGGAAGCTTTCCATTCACACATTTGTAGTTAAGATAAAAGTGTGAACACTTCCGAGAAATTGAAAACTTGTGGTTGCACTTGACAGCTTCCGGTGTGAAAATTTTTTGAAGAATAATGGGAAACATCGTGTTTACTGACTAAAAAATGTGCAAAAGAAAGTCGTTGAAAATGAAATTTTCTCATCAATGCTCTGAACTTTAATTTGCTTTTAAGACGTCTTACCATTTGTGCTTACGCAAAATTCCCCTGTTTATCGTCACATCGTTTAAATTTGTTCATCTTTTGCACCAATATCTAAATGAAACTCGTTCAGCTGACAACTAAAAGGGTAACTCCGTTGGTATCATTAAAATCCTTAACATTTATTGTGCTTTCAATGGGGAGTTTCTTGAAACTGTTTTCTTTTTATAATACATTCACTTATGACTTTTTCTCACTTTTATAGCATCCACAATTTTACTTTGAGTATTAAAAAAAGAAACAGGTAAGGGTGTTATAGTCAGGCGAGCCTGTCAATAAAATACCTGACATTGCCCACTTTTCCTAATTTTATGATTTGTAATTGGAGGCTTAAATATACGGTCAAATTCTAAACTCCATTCAAATATTTCGAAAAAGTCAGATTTTGGGGCAGTTTTGGGATTTTTGTGACATACCCTAAGTACTGGAGATACCATTAATAATGGACCGAACGCGAAAATTTTTGGGGGTGATGTATATGACTACAAAGGAAGCATGCGTTCCAAATTTTGTTCAAGTCACATTTGAATTTCGGGTGTAGGAGACAATTTTCGAAAAACTGCCTTCTGTCACGCCCACTTTTCCAAGTTTTAGAAATCATATTACTAAACATATAAAAATCACGTTATTAAAAATGTAATTTTCATAATAGACCCTAGTACTGGAGGTACCCCTTAAAAATGGTCCGATCGGGTCCATTTTCGAACTTGTTCTTACTCATGTCCCCGTCAGTACGCAATTTCATCAAGACAGCTCAACTCCTTCGATGAGAAAACTATATACAAACAGACGGACAGACAGACTGACAGACAGACTGACAGACAGACTGACAGACAGACGGACATGGCTAAATCTAATCTCCTGGTGACGCTGATCATTTCTATATACATTTTGGATCTTATCTCGACTGGTTTTGGGTGTTACACACAACCACACAAACGCAACATATCTTCGACACAGTGTGTGTCGGGTATAAAAAAGAAGTTTAGAAGCTTCCACTGGTACATAGACATAGACGTACATATACATAATCATAAAAGTATGTTGAGGAAAAATTAAAACGTAAGGCACTCAGATAAAAGTCTTTTACACTCTATAAGTATTCCGGCTAGAATTTTTTCTATTTTTATAATACTCGTATTTAACCCTCTGCAGCTGACGTTGTGTAGTTTTAACAATGTAACTGACGCGGGGTCTAACAGACGTCTCACCTCTGGTCTCATTTCCCTCTTGGCATGTTTTTGGCCTTATTTCCTTTAAGAACAAGAAGTTTCCAATCCAAAAAGAGATAAACATTTGAAATAAATGGAAGTTTTTGTAGAAAGAACATGGATCGTAACATTGGATTTTACAAAATCACGAAAGATTTTTTGCTATTGAGTGTCGGTTAGACTGCGACGGGTTAAGTTAAACTTGACGTATCTTGACAAGGAAACAAGCCGTGATTAACGACAGCAACAAAGAGCTTAATCACAAAATTCTTTCAATCCATTCACGTTAAGTCTATTGTGTTTCTCTCTCGGTTTTTATTTATTTTATTTTAATTTTATTTGATGTTTTTTTTTTGTCATTTCCACGAAACGTCATTTGAAGTCATTTGCTTTTCAGCAAAGCAAAGCCTCTGGGTGTCATTTAACGCCTTTCCGACAATGAATTTTCAAGCAATTAACAGATCGACCGTACAATGGCTTCGCACATTCCACATTACACATTAGACATTTCTACAGAGCATGGCATCTCCATTCATTTGCTCGAAGCAAAGTACTTTTTCTGTCGTTACATAAAAAAAAAACAACAAGAAATCCTTTAAATCTTGCACTCTGTTTACAGCTATTACGACTTAGCATGACTTACTCACTCCCTGTGTCCACAATTTTTGTTTTCTGTTTTAGAAGCTTTCATGTATAATCAAAAGAAAATGAAGTGCAAATAGCAGAACACCTGAGTGGCTGAGGACTGAAGGTTCTTGCAATATATAAACATGGGTTTATTAGCACACAAGCGAGTGCGAAATGTGTGACATTTTCCAAACAAGAGAGCTCTCTACCATGTGGCCTTCGTGTTTTTTTTTTCTGTTTTTACAAGAAAAAAAAACAAATGATTTTTAAAATGAGACTTTAAAATTTTAAAAATGTGAACATTTTCAAAAGCTTTTTCAAAAAAATCCTAGTCGTGAATGAATATAAAATGTTATAAATATTCATAAAGTTTTATAAATCTTCTCTACACTCCGACGCGGGCACCACAAAGAGCCACGCATCGAAATAAATACTTTATGAGTCTGATAAAATACCTAACAGATAAATATACAACACAAAGCTTCTGGGAATGTACGAGTGCAGGCATACGTTAAGCCCATCAACTTGTCTAAAAAAATATACTTACATATAAAAATAGAAAATAATCAAAATGGAAATGCAGTGGTGATAAAAATGAAATGCAAATGCACGAACATAAGCATAAGCATAAACATAACAATATGCGCTGTCTGGAAACACTGGCTATAAGAGTGCGATGCCTCAACAAGGACCTCGCATATAAGTCACAAACACTTGACTATGAATGAGCTCTTCAGATCGATGGAGGAACAAGCAAAAGAAAATAAATTAAGCCACTCCAGATTTTCAGACACAACAGGACCAATGATTTTTTTTGTTTTATCGAAGATTATGAACGGCGTGTTTTTTGTTTCGTCTGGACCATAGGTACTGTTATATAAAATGATTATTCCCTTGCAATATTTTCGTTTAGATAAATGAACCTTCGAAGTGAATGACCTTTACTTCATTCAAAATTGGGAGCTTCAAAGAAACCAGATGAGCCTCCACAAGCTTTGAACTTCATAAAGAAATGCCACTCGAGCTGATTTGCAAATTTTCACTAAAACCAAAAATAGAACCATTTATGTTGTTTCACGGGTGCATTTATGATAAGCATCTTTACAAACATTACTATACGCCAAACGTGTGTTTAGAAAAGCATTCCAATGAGACTAACCAAGCATCCAAAGACCTTATGAGTGATGCTCGTGCGACTGAAAGCCAACAGTTTTAAATTAACTTTCTATATACAGTGAACCACGAGCAAATGGAACACGAATAAATGCAAAAACCCCATAAGTGCAAGGTGCTTTGAAGCCTTTCATATGCGTTCTTATGAGAATATGCACGGATTAGTGCAAAGAACGCATAAGTGCACAACAACTCGAGCAAAAAAACGTGTTGCATTTATCCGTACTCTACTGTATTTGATTATTCAAGAAAAATCGATTATTCAAGAAATTTCAGGAAGGCGTGTGGCCCCAGAAAGGGATTTTAAGGATTTGTTAATTTTTCGATAGGCATTACCTAAAAACACTGTAGGAACCGATTTTTCGGTTCCTAGTGTCTCTGAGATATCTTTGAAAAATCCTTTGAAGCAAGCCTTTTTTCAACATTTTAGGTCTGAAAAACTAATTAAGATAGAAAGACGAAACAAAGATGGAATCAAAAAAAAAAAAAATTAATTTTACACTGAGAAAGGTTTTTCCACAAAAAGGAAGAAAAAAAAAATTTTTTTTTTCAGTGTATTCCTATTTTTAAAATATATGTACCTCCAAGTATTTCCTTTCATTAAAAAATGTCCATTAAAATCGAAAGGGTGTTTTATGAGATGTTAGAAAAACCGAAGCGCTCCCAGTGCTATTTTCTATGGTTCACACACGAATCCAGTACAAATCTTTCTGGAGGAGGATATACCCTTTAGTTTAGGTGCCTGCACTGACGTATGGCGTAGTTATGAGAGCTGAGACCGAACACTTTTTGGCGCAACAACTAAGACGACGCATCTAATGAAAGTCTAACGATCCTAATGTTGTAATCAAGCCCGTCCCAGTTAACAAGTCGGTACTGACGTGATCGACTGGAACTCAGTGGGATGGGAAAAGGTTGTTACCGTTTACATTCCCAATGGGGAAAGAGAATGAGAGATGTCAGTCAGCGTAGATATACGGAGGATGGATGCGCAATACAGGTCCTAAGCATTTTAATAGACCATAGCTGCATAGTATGCATAGAGATGAGATCACCCCTTATTGTCGAGTTTTTTAAACAATTGCTCAGTTTGATATCCAAGAAGGATAATTGATCTATGAGTTTCAAATTAGGTATTTAATCTTTATTTAAATGGACTCAGAGATCCTTCTCATTTTTATGCATACGAGGAAATATTCAAAAACGTGATTTTTCCACGCCCACTTTTGCAATTTTGGGAAACAACATTTAAGGGGCTGTCCATTAATTACGTAAGGGCGATTATGACCATTTTTGACCCCCCTCCCCCCATGTAAGCACAAATAAGAATTTTCAAACTCCTCCCCTCCCCTTCTTACGTAAGATAACCCAAATTATTTTTTTAAATATGCTCTTTGGGCTTAGTAAACTGAAAACAGTTCAATTGTAAGTTTATTTAATGAAGAAACTTTCAATTTTAACTGTTGCGAGCCAATAGCACTGTAAATCAAATTATATTACAAAAAGAAAAAGTGGAAAAAAAGATATGTTTAAAAAATAACAGCCTTTTAATTAGATAAAATAACAAAAAAAAAATTTACACGAGAATATTTTCACACACCATTATATTACGTAAAAATTTTTAAGACCCGTCCCCTCCCCCATATAAGCGAGCGTAAGTTTTTTCGAACCCCCCCCCTTATGCTTACGTAATTAATGGACAGCCCCTAATTGCATTTCTACATAAGGACACCTTTTTTGTAATAACGAATAGTCCTTTTCCGGATTTATTAGCTCTAATTGCAAAGTCCTCTCTCTATTTCACCATAAAATTACAGATAGGTTCGCTATCACTTCAACTTCAATAAACATTAAAAGCTCTTAAGTAAATGGTATAGTCTTAAAAAAATTTTAGCGCGATTTTCTATTTTATTTTTTTCTGAATGTACAACATTTTAAGAGTATTGTGTGAAAATTTCAAGGAAATCGTGCTAGCGGATACGAAGATGCAGCGTTTCAAAGCGATTGGCCCACCTGCGTTTGGTCGGTGAACACGATACTGCAAAATCTACTTGACCGATCGATTTAAAATTTTTTTTACATTTTTCTACTCATAAATACGCAGGTTACCTACATCGGTGGCCCTTTTTTTTCCTATTTAAAAAAAAAATTAAAAAAAAGTCCACGATGTTACCTCGGGACATCAATTTCAATTCCAAAACATTTTTTTTTTTTTCAGATGATACCTTAACCCTGAATCGTTTTCACCGCAACCCAACGTTTTTTCGAGGCGCCCCGGAGAATCGCTGCCACCGACATATTTATCTATAATTTCGATTTTTTTCCCCAAAGATACTTTAGACGTTAAGCTATAAGATGTACATACATATATGAAATAAATACACCAACATTATTCATGACTCCACAAAAAAAATCATGAAAACATGGCTTGTTTTTTCATCTTTAAAACTATACCATCCCCTTAAAAATGCATGAGGAAAAAAGTTTTAAAGACCGATCTTAGTATTTTTTCTTTTATTTATATTTTTAAATCTTAATTTCCTTTGAAATTCGACAATAAAATTCTTTGAATGGTCCTCGTGTCTTCTTAGTTAAAATGCTTTAGGTTGCGTTCGGTTTTTTTCCGACCCTATTCACTTGACAAAGCACTACGGGGAAAATACAGGTACTTAAGCTTTTTAACATATACTTTGATGTAAAGCAGAACTTAAAAGTCCTAACGGCACTTCTTGCTTCCATGGTTTCCAAGCAAAAAAAAAAAACAACAAAAAAGGTATTTCAATACACAATAAATCCAAATGTAAGTAAGCGAAAGCGTCTGTTCCAATTTGAAAGAAATACTTATATTTAAAAATTAAATTAAATCAAATGAAATGCAACAGATTCACTTGTAAGCAAATTTTCTGCGCGATTACCTTTCAATGAAATTCAATTCAAATCATTAGGCTTGTGTCATTAAGCCCCATTTTATATGATTTTGGAAATATTTTTTTGATCCGTCGTTGTCACATGGCTCGAATTTGCAATTTTTATCATTTATTCGTTTGCGCGTGTTTAGCATTTTCCACCCATTTAATAGTATTTTCAAAGACTACATTCTCATGTGAAAAACATACGGTTATGTGTTGTTTTAATACCCGAGACGAGGGTATATTGCATTCGTGCGTACGTGTGTAACTCCCTTACTGGTTTTATTATCTTTTCTGAGGCGGCCAAAATATCTCATTCAAACAATCAAGCCGAAATAATCTTATTAAATCGATACCAAAAGGCTTTATGTTTTCAAAGAGCCTTGGAAATTACTAATTAAATAGAATTTGGTTTGTTTCCTTATAAAATTCTCTTTCTGATTAACCATCGAGCTTTATAATTCTCTGTCATTAAAGAGGAACCAAAAATCTTCACTTCTTTCACAATTATTCTCATTTAATTTTCATCATGAACTGATCAACCAATCGAAATGGGCAACTAAGTAGATATCGATAAATTTTCTTAAGTACGAAGTTTAAAATGGTTCGGCTATGCAGGAGTCAATTGAAAATATTATATACAATATACATACATATGTATATTATTGAAACTGCTGCAAGCGAAAATCAGAACAGAGCTTCCACATTTCAGAGCATTGTCGATTCCCGATAGTCTTCAAAATAACTTTCAGATAATATGACACATTGCAAAAATACTGCATCGCTGTCATTAAGATCCCACAATCCACGTGGCAAATGGTATGCTTATTAAATGAATTCCGGACAAAGGTGGTCACATGCCAACATTCACCATGCATCCTCAATAAGTGGACAAGAGAGAAAATTCGAAATCAACCTGAAATATGCACACATGCACTGGTCTACCTCCGTGGCCAATGAGTAAAGACCGTGTTCTTTTGATGGCAGCAACAACGGGGAGAAATATTCGAATGAGGTTCTGAAATAATCCACAGAATAAGATACCGACTCGAAATTAACATCATTCGGCATTGAAAACACATCAAAAGATATCGAAGTGAAAAAAAATTTATTTTCCGAACAACCAGAAAGGAATTATCGCCGCGCATCGAAGGATATCTTGAACGATATTTTATATGGAATAATATAAGAACCTACAGAAGGCACATGTATATAGGGAATATAAAACTCATATGTATGGATGTCTGTATGTACGCTCTTCAAATGTGTATCTCATTTAACAATTGACTTAACAAGGATGACCAGCAGAGGTCATTACTACAAATTTATTTAAATTCTCTGTATGAACAGCTTCGAATTCAATTAAAAGGAATTGGATAAAAGGTAAAATGATACGGACTCCTACAAGCAATTTGCTTCGGAAATTGTTAGATCGCCAATTATTTGAATATTATTTGCAATTAATTTTGAAGTTCGATAACATTTCGAATCGAAACTCGAGCCCCAATTACGTTCTATCTTTGACGTTGAATAATTAACCTCATTGCTTCAGTGAACGCAAAAGGAACAATTGCTACGCAAAGGTCGACGAAAAATACTAGAATATTGCAGCAAATAGACTATTGAAACTTTTTCTGCAATTTTCTAAATACGATGTGATCAAAATCAAAGGTACGAACGTTTCTCATATTTTCATTTTTCAAAACTTTTAATAATAAGTAGTTACATATGTATATGGGGCAAAACACGTCAAGTGTACCCACCTGAAAAAACTTTGCTCTCCGATGCGAATGCAATTTGGTGGAGTTTTTTAAGGTTGATGAGTAGAATAAATGTTCAAAATAACGGTACAATATATTCACAGGATGTCAAAGTTAGCGATTTATTTGCGTAGACCATATTTTATTGCACTATAACGAGGCTAGAGATTTTCATAAGAAATTTTTCTAAATGTTTCTTAAAGAAAATTTTCTGAGCTTTTCGATAAAAGTAATTAAAATTTTTTTTGGTAATGGTAAATGAGAAAAATTTCGTACATCAGTTTTCATTCTCGATTTTCTACAACAGTCGCCATACAATCGATTCTGGATATATTGAACTAATTTTTGCACGTCATTTTCATTTTATCCAGATTGTTCGTATTAGCGAGATTGAATGTTTTGTTCATTATTTACAGGCCCGTAGAGAGAAATTTGGGGTCCGGGGGATTTTTTCCAGGGCCCCACTCACAAAAATGTGCCAGCAAACAAATAGTCCCATGCCAATTAAGGGCCCATTCATAAAGCCCGGGCAAGGGGGGAAATCCCTTTTTCTACCCCTCCTCTCTACAGGCCTGATTATTTAGAACAGTCCGTGTAACAAAAAAGCCTTCACTATTTCGAGCGGTTCATTATTTCAGGGATTCGTTACATCCAGATTTGACTGTATTTTTTTTTCAAAAATATGCCTATTTCTTTACCTTTAAACTGATGTACCTACATATCATACTGAAATCTACAAGATAAATCCTCAAAACGAAGCATTGAACATGCCTACTCAACAATTTTCCCTCAATAACAACGAATCGAGCGGATTATTGCCAAGCACAACCTTTTCGTTCCGTTTTAAACTGTGTGTGTGAGGGGATCGTGCCCAGCCGGAAATGTCCCGGTGAAACAATCAATGATTTCAGCATGACATAGAGCCGCGACTCATCCTGATTATACACCAACTTTCTAATGAAATTAACACACAAGCGGCATTGGCAGTCATAAGAGCATATGTCACGAGTTGGTCATCAAAAGTGGAGTAGATCTACTCCGTCGTATCGATACCTCTATCGATGACAGTGCCATTGGAGTTGCGATGAATAACATTTCCTCTCGATGGCATTGCCATTTCATGAATTTTTTGAGAAAATTTCCGGCTGGGTGGGTACACTTGACGTGTTTTGCCCCATATATGGGTACATATGTATTAGTGATGCCACGAATAGTGGATTTGGCCGAATACCGAATACCGAATATTCGGTCAACCTCTCGGCCGAATAACGAATATTCGGCAACCGAATATTCGGCACGTAGTAAAGACAGCTTGAGCCTACTCGCGACTAGCTGGAGTCAAGGCAAAAGCTACCGCTGAAAAATTTGCCCACTGTTTATAATGTTTTCGAAGAAAATTTAGAAGAAACTAGCGTACATTTAATATTTCTAAAGAATAAAAAGCAAATCTGCTGTATTTTTAGATCTCGTTAATTAAATTTTTTTAACGTTATTGTGAGAAAAACTTAATTTGTAGTTACTGCTGATTTTTTTAATAAGTTATTTCTACTATTCGGTATTCGGCCGAATATTTTAACTATTCGGCCGAATACCGAATACTGAAAAATGACGCCGAATAGGCCGAATACCGAATAGTGGCCGAATATTCGTGGCATCACTAATATGTATGTATATAATTTGCCCACTGTTTATAATGTTTTCGAAGAAAATTTAGAAGAAACTAGCGTACATTTAATATTTCTAAAGAATAAAAAGCAAATCTGCTGTATTTTTAGATCTCGTTAATTAAATTTTTTTAACGTTATTGTGAGAAAAACTTAATTTGTAGTTACTGCTGATTTTTTTAATAAGTTATTTCTACTATTCGGTATTCGGCCGAATATTTTAACTATTCGGCCGAATACCGAATACTGAAAAATGACGCCGAATAGGCCGAATACCGAATAGTGGCCGAATATTCGTGGCATCACTAATATGTATGTATATCCGGCAATGTAAGAGATAAATTAAAAATTACCAGAACCTTCACGTTCCATTCGCAGGCATATGTCAAGCACATGTGATTCCGACGCCGCCAATCCAACAATACCCAGTCATCATCAAATTTCAATTATGGCAATCCATTTCTCAATAAACAAAGCAAAGAGGAAAGCTTCTAGGAGATTAAAAGCCTTTTTCTCGATTCAACGAAGTTTCGGGTTAAAAAAGACGATTAGTGCTTCGGAATTTTTAGTATTATTTGCAGTGATGACCACCACTACAGACAAACGTCCGAAAAATGTTAGTGTATAGTACAACAAAAACATAAAAATACAAAAACTAGCTTCTCTTCTGAAAAAAAGCGGCACAGAGCCTACTCGTTCGGTATCATTTTTAAAACTCTCTCTTCATATACGTACACGAACTTCTATTTTTTGCTTCTCTTTTGCCTTTTTGAATGCCTTTTGGGCATGCCTGATTATTTGTAATAGAAAAGATTATTTTATGCGAAAACAATTTTCTTTTTAATTTCAGAATAGAAGCAGTTATCCATATCAATCAAGCACTAGGAAAAAAGCGTGGAAGCGTTCACTAGAAATTGAAATATTTCAATAACCGCTTTATCTTTTCAATTCAATTATGAAGTCAAAAAGTATTTGCATCTACATATTCCACACAAAATTGATGACTCAAAAAAGTTCCGCCCACAGGAATTTTATATTGAAACCGTACGAGAAGTTTTTTCGTATTAAACTGCATGTTCAAAACTCGATGAATTTTGAGCTGGGAGCTTCATTAAAAGTTGCGAAAAATTTTTGAATCCAATTAAGCTCATCATAAAAAAAAAAAAAAAAACCAAAATAAATTCGAACCAAATTTTTAAAAAAAATATTCTTAAAGTTTTGTAACAAAAAAACATGGCCACCATTCTTCATGAAGAAAATTAACCATTAGCGAATTCCGGCACTTTTGCCGCCATCGCAACCTAATTTGGAGAATGATTCGCCCTGTGTGCTTATGACAGCCAATACTGCAAATGTGGATAGAGTGTGCAAACTCTTCCATTTCGCACAACACTCTTGGCTGCCGTTTCCGGATTGAAGTGTGTGTGATGAAGTGGCATCTACATACTATAGTGTTGTGAAGCAACATCGACTTTGACTGACTATTTATTCCATGCACTACTCCAAAACTTTCTGTATGCGTTTCACGCTTCAAAATCCGATTCACGTGCGCTCAGCTCAACACTCAAGAACAGAGAACGGCCCGCAACACAAAGTTTCCTTGTGAATGAAGTATTTTAAGTTTAATTTTGGTATTTTTGATTTATTGTTTAATTTGATGCCTGCAACGTAATTATTTCCACAAAACGTTTTTGAAGAAACGCGTCAATTGCAAATGAGTTTTTATTAATTCGACAATTAAAGAAGACGACAACGAGCTTTAACATATAATTTGATGAATCAAGCAAATCATTAGCATTCAACTAACATTTTATATACTTCTTCAAGAGCTTAAAGATTGAACCATTCATTAATGCAGCATAATTTTACAATCGTCTTCCATTCAAGCGGTTGGAAAAACAAAAAAGTTATTTTTTTATTTTCTATTTTAGAAGTTTTATCATAATGGTACTTCAAAAGGCTATTCAGTGTGGATATATGTTATTCCGCTTATACGATGTGTACATATAAAGGTGCTTCCCCATTTGGCAAGTAAAGCGCTTTTACTTCCCGAAGAACTTGCTCAAAAACTTTCTATCAAGAACAATTTTGGTTACTGAAAATACTTTTTGATCAACCACATTTGGCAAGCGAAAGCAAAATACTTGTGAAAAGCGCTTTACTTGCCAAGTGGGGAATCACCTTAAAGTATATCAAAATTTTGAGTATTTCAGGAGTCGACCTTAAAACATAATATTTGTTTTTGAAAGAAGAGAGCTTTCCGTTTTGAACACGTTCACATTTTATTTGGAGCCACAATCTGGCCGCATTGCATTGGAAAACAAATGCACTTAATTAATCAGTCTCTACAGCATAATTAAGTCAAAATGTGGCATTGCTTGTTGACATAAAGTTGAGATTGAAGTAGACGCATACATAAATTATAACAAAACTTAATTTTGATGGCAAAAATTGAGAAACCGTAAAAGGTTTCGAGAACAAGCACAAATTTTCAATTCTAGTTTAATCAGTCTTTTTTTTTGCGTATTATAAATGTCCCGTCTTATCCTGGGGTCCACAAATTCTATTTTAATCAGTAAGGCATCATAAGCTAGAAGCACACAGCCTTTGATACATGGTATCATATATACATATGTATAGTCACAAACGATTGATGGACATAAAAAACAAACAATCAATCGTGTTTAAAAATGTTAAGCCATTAAAATTCCAACCCAGCTTATCTGATTTTCTCCCAATCATTTCGGGCTTTATTTAAAAATTTAATTTAATGTTAACAGTTTTAAAAAAAAATTCTTCTCATTTGCATTCGAATGAAAAAACCCGCACTTTTATAAACTATTCTCGCGTATTGTTGTAAATTAACTCCAATTCGATTGAAATAATTCGAATAAAAACGGATTTCAATCGATTCAAATTTTATTAATCCGTGGAACAGAATCGAAGAGAAAATAAATGACATTAATGTTTCCGACTCATTAATTTACAACACACTCGTTGTTGCTCATCATTATCATCGTTAATAGAATGTAAATCCGATTTGAATCTTCATTTCATAACAATAAATTGAGTGCGATGCAAGGTTTATACTCCTCTTAAGGCTTGTAGGGAGAAAATCCAGGACGGTGGGGAAATATATTAAGAAAAATTTTTTTGAAATCATTAGTTTCGGAAACATTGAGCACAAAGGAATCACCCTCGAGAATTAACGTTTACTTCAATACAAAGACTGTCATAATCTAACTAAATATGAGCCGAAAATTCAACTTTGTTCCGATTGTCACCTAAAGGAAATTGTACAATTTGAATTAATGTGTCCCGAATCGGCTACGTGTAAACTAATATTTCTCAAAGAACAATTATTCCTTTGTCATGATCGTAAATGTCCGAATCAAGTAACAGTTCCAACGCATCATCATCGATGTCAATGTCAAAATTATGATTCGCTTTTGGAAGATAGAAACATAAATCAATTGTTCTTTTTTATTTCTTTTTTTGGAATAACGTCATCTCCGATTGCCAATTATTGTGTTGGATGCCAATTATTGTGTTGTCAAAGAATTGACATATGATTGACTTAAGTTGTAACCTATGAAATTTTAGGGGTGCGAAACTTTTCTGCTGTCGAAACTAATACTTAAGACGGTTTGATTATCTTTTACGAGAAATTCGAAATACTTTTTTTATGATTGACTGCATTTTATTGCAGGAAAGACAACACCTAGCAAATTTATATTTAAATCGATTGATGCAGCAGTTAATTAAGAATAAAAGGAATTTAAGTAAAAAAAATTTTTTTACAGGCTTAGAAAGATTTTGGATGTGTTTTCACAAATGATGCGAAATTTTGATTTGCCTCAACTTTCTGATGACTGTGCGATATACAATATGTATAAAAAAGTGGACTCACCAAATTCTACGTAGAAATTTCATCCTTTTGTTTTTGGTTTGCACATAGAATATTAAAAGTTATCGATATACATATGTATTATATTCCATTAAATTCGTAAAGCTGTTAAAAGATAAATTGTTTGAAGCAAATACTTTCAAAATTAGTTTACATTTACTACTCACCGGAATTAAACCTTAAATACGCTCTGCCGGATAGAAAGCAAGACGATCAGCGAAATTACGTTTTTCTAATGAAATAATCTGAAAATATATATTAATTTCAATTTATTAATTTTAATTAATTGAGTATCCTATGCGCAACTGTGACAAAAGGACAGTAGCAAGTAATTTATTTTCAAGCAATTTTCTTATAAGCAAAGAAAAGCATCCAATTTGAAAATGAATTTGGCAAGTGTTTAAGCACCAGTCTTGCTTTTTAGACTTTTAGTATAGCGTGGCTTTCCGAATAATAACGACCATGAATAGTTGTCGCAATACGAAATGTATCGAGCATCGTTAATGTCAATCTTTCTATTTTCTTTACGCATTTATTTTTTTTTTTTTTAGCTTTAGGTGTAGATGGCTGGGACACAACTTAGGTCCACATATGCCAGGGTGTACTTCGAGCGGTCACTTTAATAGGTGCACGTAAGAACGGTTTGTATGTACGAATAGATGCGTGATTTCCCCTTCACCACCGCCCTCAGACGGAGTACAGGCAAAGGATCAAAATGGCCGCCGCCAAGAATAATTAGATAGTAGCTTTAGTGCGAATTGAGTACTTATATTCCTCCTTGACACTCTTTCGACACTTTAATTTGGTTTTTTTTTTTTTTTTTAAATGTTCCGTTTTATATGACCGGCGTCAGCACAAATTCAAGATGGCGAAAAATTCAAACGTTGAGCCCGGCCCGGACGTAAACGAGTCCTATGTTACCTCGTTGAAGAACGTTACGAAACTGCTTTACGCATTTATGGCTAGAAAAGTATAATTCATATTCTTTCAGCGTTTACGGCAGTCCAAAGGGCGCTCTAAAGAAAATCAGAACCTCATAGGGCTGTGAAACAACAACAAATTTCTCACAATGAATGCGCCGGAAGGCGTCTCGCTCGCAGCAGTTTGCCACAATTTCTCAACTTACATGGATGTTTCATTATCTAGGGCTAAAATTAAGCGCCATTTTGAATGTCGTGCCGTTCTTTGTTCTTCATTTTTGTTAACAGTTACCAATATGTGTCGACTCATAAGCGAAAAACTTATTGGCCTCGCATGCACATTCATCTAACTATCGGGATGCAGCTTTTTGCAATAACATTTCATCGAAATACACCTTGAACAAGTATTTTCTTTACTTACATGCTTTAAAATGATAATTTTTGTGGAAAAAACTCGCGAACCGATCAGAAAGCACACGCGAACGTACCGAAATGGCGGGAAGCGTTTGACAGCTGCAAGTGCAACAACATTTCTGCAAAGCTGTTCGCATGTTCAGAGTTGATATTTTTGGTACATTAAAGAGGGTTGTCGTGTAGCCGTGTACTATTAAGTGCATGGGATGTTATGGAAAGATATTAAAGAAATCAAAAAACTGTTTGTCGGTTGTGGGTTGGTTTAAAAAAAAAGAAATTTACTTTAAACTCATAGAGGAGTTTCCTTTGCATCCAATAAAAGCATTCTTAAAGCAATAACAAGCTTTTGATGAAATTTCGTACCGATGGTATGGTAAATTCTCATGGAAGTTCTAATATTTTGTAATAATTTAATTTTTGTTCTGGCGTTCAACCCTTTACTGCATCATATATTAAATAAGCGTAAAAGGTTTTATTAACCCTTTACAGCATGAAATATTAAATAATCTGAAAAAAATATTTTTCGACGTAAATGGTTTTACTAATCCTTTACTGCATGATAAATTTTTTGTATAGCTTCTATCCCCGATGCACAACGTATTCGAAAATGGTCTCTTAACCCTTCCATTATCAAGCTTAGAACAATTAATGCATTATTCTTGCTTTACTAAAAGATCAATAGTGGTACTCATGCAGCTTCGCAAATGCCTTCGCAACTTTTCCCATCGTAAATTTTCATATAAATTTTGACAGTTGTGTGACAAATTTCTCATTTCCCACAATTTGTGAAGCTGCATGAGTCCCACTAATGACATTTTCGGAATGCGAATTGAAACATTTGCGAAGTGGATTCTTTGCAGTGCTGCCAACAAAAATAAATGTACACATCCGTCCACATGCTTGTCATTGTCCGAAACGATAAGGCTCATTCGAAACTTCTTAATCATTCACAAATTTTAATTTTTCCGTTAATTTTGTTTTAAAAACTTAATTAACTATAATTGAATAGATCAACATATACATACGTATAAACCCACGTTTTATTCTAGAAGATAAAAGTAAACAATGCACGAGGGCATTCTGTGAAGAACGAAGTTTTCATAGAACTCCTAAAGATTTTCGAAATATTTAGGGTATTCCCTTAAAAGTGAAAAGATTGAAAAATCGTAAAAGTGTAAAATTTTTCATACAAAATTTCGTTCATTAATTTTTAAGCCTTCTTGATTTACGATTTTTCGAAGTTTTTCAGGCAAATACACGTTTAAGGGAAGACCCCTATTATTTTGAAAATATCTTTTATGTCAGACAAATTTGGGCTTTAAAGATGACTTAAAAGTCTCGCACAAAGAGCAATCGAACGTCTCATTGTGAAAATTTAGGAATTTCTTTACTCACTCCAATGAAATTGAGCATTTATATCTGCCATTTAAATGTAATAAAAGTAAATATACAAATTTTATAGAGATTGCAATTGACGAATTCGAAGAATATTTAACTTTTTCAAGAGGTGCAACCCAAGAAAGAAAGTGTCTAAATTTATGAACTTTTTTACGATTTTACTGGTTTTACAATTCTCTTTCTATTTTGAAAGCTTTTATTTCCTCTTTAAATATAATCAATTTTTAAGTATTTGCTTTAATCAACGGTATTTTCTACAAACAAGGACGACTGGAGTGTCTCAATTTGAGCAAACATACATGCATGTATGTATGAAAAGTTTCGTTTAAGGGCTTTGAAATGGAGAAATAAACATGAATACGCAAAGAGACAGAAGGGATATGAATGTAAGAATGTCAACACGTTTGTATGTGGGTACATATGTGTGCGAAACATGTTAATGTTGTGCTTCCATCTTTTAAGTCTAATTTGATGAGTTCATACCAGTAACAAAATTTAATCTCATTCGTTTCACCCTCTTTATCAATTTGTTTTTCCATTCAAACGAAGATAGAAAACAAAATGACTCTTCAGGAACTCAAATGGAATGGAAGAATTGAGACACATACCGTAAATTTTTGTTTAAATAATGTGATAATTTTAAGACCAGAAATAACGATTTTCGATTTTTCAATTACTTACATATGAAAAACGACGAAAAGGATTCAGTACACGAAGACAGAATTAATTGAAAAATACCTCACTACTCCTAATGCAGTGAATAAGGACTCAATTCAAATACAAGGAACTAATTTCAATTTATTCTGTATAATCGTACTTGAAGCATTTGAAAGTAAGTGACTTACTGGGTTTATGTTAGGTCCAGATATATCCCAATTAGACCATACAAACCATATTATTTCCAGGCAGGCTTTATAAGTTCTGAATTTAGCTCCTAAAAAGACACCCTTTTAGACTGTTAACTCTGAATTTACGATGAAAATGATATAAAAATAAAATTAAAAAAATTGTTTTAAATGAAATCCGGTTAAGGAAAAAATATATGTGATTTTTCTCACTCCAAGGATAAACTGAAAACGCAAAGGAAAGCGCACTATATGGAATCGCTGATGAACGATTCAATTCCATATAGTAATAAAACCGTTGACGCATCGAAATGAACGGTATATATGTAGGTACATACGTATTTCAAATCAGACGAAAGGATTTTTTATTAATTCCCCATCAGAGAAAAGTTCCATGTTGAGGAGGCTGTTGCACGTACGCCTTGATTCACGTACGTTGATCAAAAACTGCAAAATAATGGATATTTTCAATGCCAGATTTGCTCGAAGGATAAATAGGCTTATTTCACATTTCGTCGGTAAAGATGAGCATACATATGTATGTTCACTTATAACATATTTCTGCAATAGAAAATCTCTCTCCAAAGGAAGAAACTATGTTCTGTGCGCACAAAGATGACGCAGAAATGCTCTAAGCTCAGAAGACACATGACCTCATATGCTAAATTATTTCCAAAACACGAACAGTTGGATGCTTAGCTACACCTCAGTTGGCTTAGAAAGTAATGAATTTCATGGAAACACGCACGTCTAGCTAAGCCCATTTCTTAATTAATTCGTCCAGAGAAAAAACAAAACAAACGAATAACGCGTCTCCAGCTTAGCTTTCTACTTATAAACTACATATGCCAGAAATCTGCAAAAATCCCATAGCTTATGTAAGGAATCGGTATTTTTAGAGGTCGTATCCTGGAATTCGTCATTCACATTTACAGCTTTCGTGCTGTACTCACTTCAACATACACATGTGGGCATATGTAGGTATATTTTTCATGGACAGCCCAATCATCCACAATCTAAGGGATTCTTGATTAAAAGCAATAACGTCCTCGAAATCATTGTCATGAAAGTCTGCTTTTAAGGATGGCCCCTTTTTGCAAAATTTAAAATAAAATATTAAGATTTTTAAAACAAAATTACATTTCATCAAAACTCATCCTAGCATTGAAGGTACCGCCAAAAATTGTTAGATTTTTTGGCTTTTGGTCTTCTAATGCCCTAATGTCTTCGTCAATCTTTGCGAAAAAAGCCTACCCCGTTGGGATATATAGACGGATAGATGGAGGGACCAATTATACTTACATATATATATTAACTACATGGTCTATCTAAAGTGGTTCGGACGATAACGTACGAACGCACATATAAAAATTATTCTCGACACAGAGTGGTCCTATCAGAAAAAAGGAGTTCCCTCTCTAAATTAAAAAAATTAGTTAATGGTTGAAAAAGATTGACAAATGATATAAGGAACATGACATGAAAATAGATTATTGTCTGAAAAACTTAGCGAAGACTTTCAAATAATCCCTTTTTATGTGAATGCAAACTGACTTTGTATTATATCCTTGTTGACGTCAAGCTGAAACATGCTTAACCCAAGCTCCTTAAGCCCGCAAAGCAAGTCACTCAATCACAATTCAAATTTTGTCCCACGAGACGTCAACTCAAATCGATTGAACGTCTGATTCGATAAACAAATAAACATTTTTCCTCTCAAAGCCATTTAAATGGCACTTTTGTACCCTCTTATTTCCAAATGATATGATAATTTTTATTAAAAAATAACATTCTGAAATGAGTTTTTTATTATGTTTAAATGCATAAATTACTTCAATAAAAATATCGAAATTCTGAATTCTTTTATTGGTTCTCACGTATTGCCAAGGTAACCTGTTTGTTGCCTCTTTACACATCATCATAATTGGAAAACAGGGTTACATTCTCTGGAAGGAATATAGTACTTTTTTATAGCTTTTTATAGTCTTTTTTTTGCGAATTCACGAAGAATTCAAGACTATTTCGCGTCAAAAAAAAATTCAGTATCTTCATTTATATAAATAAAATGCGAAAAACACGGAATTACCTTACATGAGAACTTTTACCTTTTGCCTTTATCATCTGTAACGGCAATGTAGCAACATAACAGTTGAAATAAAGCAATTGAGTTCCATTGTTTTTATGGCTGCTCTACACTTTTCGCTGAACAAAAGGCAATGGTACTAAAAACTTTGTTAGGAACTCAGCAACCCTCTTCTGTCATCTGCCTGTACGATCGACAGAAGATTTTGTCGCCCTTAGGTCCGGTTTAGACTAGGCAAGTCAGATTTAAGAGTTGCCCACTTTTTTTACCCCCTCCCCCCTTCCTACCAACGACACAAACTAGTCAAAAAACGTGGACTACTCTTCAATCAGAATTGTCTAGTCTAAACCGAACCTTATCAACAGCTCGCTGAGTGTTGCATTAGTCGCCGGTCACACGTATGAAAACATGTTTTGAAACAATTTGTAAGTAGAGAAAGACGTGGGAAGAAAAGAGATGGTTGTTTGTTAAATTTTCCGAAACAATCTTTGTTTCTCTTTCTTTCTCATGCATTCAAATGGGATTTTTTCGAAAAAAGTTTCATAAGTGTGAACGGCGAGGTATCGAGCGACTGTCGCCCTAATCTAAATACGGACACTGTTTATAAATGACAGCTGACAGGGTTGCTTTGTTCCAAATACAATTTTTTAAAGACTATTTAAGTGTGGAGCACTTTAATATCCTCTATACAACGATTTATGTATCCAATCAATTTTACCTCTTATTGCGTACATATTTTCCCCAAGAAGAATTTGAAGAAAGTAGTTTTTATATCACTTTTTCACTTTCTAGTAGAGCCCTGCACAAGTATGCTTGAAACGCTTTCAAGCACATTTGAAATTTTACAAGCACTGTGCTTGGTTCGGCTTGGCGAACAAGCCCAGTGCACGATAACTGCTTTGTTTTTATAATGAAAACAAAATGAGAACAAGAGCGCGTAATAGCGCGAGAGTAAGAGCTTTGATTTCAACTGTGTTTGCAAAACCAATTCATTTGAAAGTACTGTGCAGAGCAGTAAAGAAAATAAAACTTACTTTTGTTATTGTTTTATGAAGTATGTTAGAACGTAAGGCATTTAGAACATTTGAGGCTTTTCTTTTTCACAATTTTTTAATTTCTCAATCGTAATTTAAAGACAAAAAATAAATTGATTGATGTGTAGATTACATACATATGTATACGTATGTATACAATATATTTATACCCGACACACTCTGTGTCGAGGGTATATTGCGTTTGTGTGGTTGTGTGTACCACCCAGAACCAGTCGAGATAGACCATACAAAATGTATATAGAAATGATCAGCGTCACCAGGAGATTCGATTTAGACATGTCCGTCCGTCTGTCTGTCTGTCCGTCTGTCTGTATACAGTTATCTTATCGAAGGAGTTGAGCTATCTTGAAGAAATTTGGTATGCGTGCTAACGGGGACATGAGTAAGAACAAGTTCGAGAATGGACCCGATCGGACCATTTTTAGGGGACCTCCAGTACTAGGGTCTGTAACAAAAACAACAAAAACTGCTCTAAAATCGAAGTTTTTCAACATATTTTGATGAAATTTGGTATTTTAACATGTTTAAAGGCAATTACTATGATTTCAAAAAATTGGAAAGTGGGCGTGGCAAAGGGGCAGTTTTCAAATAGAAATCTATCAAAAGTCGGTATACGGGGCCCCTTATGGTCTTAAACACCTCTTGATATTAAAAATTATTTCAACATGTGTGTCTGTGTCGGGTATTCTATTGTCAGGCTCGCCTGACTATAACACCCTTACTTGTTTATTTGAACATGGTCCGATCTGATCTATTATCGAACTTGAATTTACTCATGTCCCCACAAACCTACATACCAAATTTCGTCAATAAAGCTCCACTCCTTCGATAAAAACTGTATATTTCTGTAAATATATTATATAATATATTTCTACTGGTTCTAGGTGTTACACACGTACGCACAAACGCAGTGCTAATCGGTTTTTAAATTTATTTTCATTTAATTCTTCACCAGCTTGACCTATACGCATTCGAAAACAACAGTAAATTCCAAAACAATAACAGGTATACCATGCGTGCATTCAGAGAAAAATACAGCAACAACAACACAAGACAGCCAAATATAAAATATCGAATGTTTTAGTGCACTCACTGAAATATAAGCGAGCGCGCTGTTTTGGTTTTGAAAAAGCAAAGCAGAAGAGGCTTTGTAGTGAACAAGCACAGTTCAGTGTTTGCTTTGGAAAAACAAAATGCATAAAATGCACGCTCTCTCTCTCTTGATTCAAATGCGAAGCATTTTAATCGCACTCTTTGTTTTGCAAGCATTGTTCTCTTCACTAGATCATTTGTTGTCATTGAAAAGCAAGCATACTTGTGCAGGGCTCTACTTTCTACAGACTAATTGTAGTTTGACATACTATTATAATTACCGATTCGTTCTGGCTGCAATAGCTCACCAAGCTCTTTAGGAACCCTGTTTTAAATTTCAGCTTGAATTTCTTTGGTCACAAAGTATTGATCTCTGTAGAGAACCAATGACATTTTAAGGATATCATTTGGCAAAATATTAAAAGAAAAAACATTGTGAGAAATACATTATTACTGTACTTTTTATGGTTCCTTAATATTAACCCTCTCAATTTGTTGTAAGATTTATACAATAATATTACCCAGTCCTTTTGCACTTTTCCCAAAAATTACGACCGACGGTTTGATGACCCAAAAAGAACTTAAATTGGACTTCATCCTCGGTACAATGGAAAGAAATGGGCTTCCTTGCATACAAAAGAGGAGGGAAATTATCAATTTTGCTCACTAAGCTGGTCAGCGGAAGAATGTTTTCAAGACTCACTTGGGCACACAAAGGACGAAGCCAATGCTAGTGCTCGACAACGATGATTGGTGAAAAAGGAGAAAATGAAAAATCAAGGAATAAGGACATCACCAAGAAAATGGCTCACTTTCAAAGGGAATGAATCCCAAAGAAGAGGACACAATATTCGAGCATCCTTTAAAGGATTTTTTGTTTAGTTTCGATAACGCGAAAAATTGTTTTTGCTTTTTTATTTCCTGTTAAATGTGCACTATTGCCTGAGTGGTTAAGAAAATAATAGTGGTATTCAAGCAACAGTGCAAACGCAGTGTGCAATATTTGCACTTGTCAAATTGCGTACAAAAAAAGCAGTGCAAATATTGCACACTGCGATTTGCACTGTTGCTTGAATACCACTAATATGATTGCATTTTGATACTCTAGTTTTTGAATTCCTCAAAAATATACGAAAACTTGGTTCATTAAGATATTTGTGAGACTGCTCGAAGCCAGTTCAGCTACAGGAAACCAACTAAAGGGATATTCTGAAGAATCCCCTTCTTTCAGTGATTTATTAAGTAGAATGACAAGCCTTTTTTCATTGTGTACACTATCCAACTATCAACGATAAATGAACCATCGTCAATTTGTATTTATAGAACAGCGTCATAAAAACGAGCCAAGGGAAAAAAAATCGTGATAATTACAAAAAAACAAGATATCCTTTTTGTTGGTAATTATCGCTATTCGCCTTCATTTAATTTCCTGTTTCGAATTAGGAAACAAGTATTTACGCCTTTATTCGCCAATTTAAGCAATCAACGATCTATTTGTATATTCAAGAGGCAAAGTTCTCAAGTTTTTTTTTTTGCCAATAATTATGTTATCCTTTGGATAGTGAAATGTTCTTTAAATTTATATACACGAATATCCGGCATAAAAAAAAAGACTTCAACAAAAAGTAGGTACTTAATTGTCTCTCAAAGAAATGAACTTCTAACGCACGGGTATAAACACCTAGTCGTGTTGGAAAATAATGTGCTTTACTAATTTAACAGTCTCGTTATACATATTTAATCTATTCAGACGTGCGAAACACAAGCAAGCGAAGTGAGATCATGAGTGATTTATGAAATTCAGAGAGCATGCCAAAATATTTAAGCTGTGCAACAAATTTTACAGAAGACATACTATACGGCTAAATACATATATTACATTTACGGATTGATTGTGATTTGCTACCTCAAAGTAACATTTTAGTTTCCTCGGTAATATTAATTACGCAAGTGAAAAGAGCAAGAAAACACAAGATTTATAGGCAGTCATCCCAGCAGTGCATACGTGATAAATACAATTGCTGGGATTAGCCTACAAGGCGCTTAGTTACGTTCGCACAAATAAGGGCGAGTGTTTAACAATTAAGAGCAAACAGACCGTTGCTGTGAATTTTAGATCAATATTATGCAAATATAGTATTAAATACGCTTTGCAACATATGAATGGGTCTTAAATTTTGAATTTTATTTGCTTACAATTCGTTGAGTTTAAATAATTGAAAAGAGAAAATATTAAGCTATATAATTTGACTTTTAATAGTACTATTTAGTAATATTTAGTAATGACTCTGATATTCTTTCAGACTAGCAGCTAAATCTGCATTTAGAGCACTCTAAATGCACAATTATATTCTGAATTTATGATAATTTCGCTGCAGCACTGGTGAAAAAGTACGAAATAAAATTCTATTCTGGGCAACACAGACCAAACATTCAAAAATAAGGCGGTCAAACTCAAAATATGTCAACGCGGGACACCGGCATCTATTTAAAGCAAGACTAAGAATTTGTTGGATTTGTTGGTGGGGTGCTCATTTTAGAAACTAACGGACGGTTGGCCGCCTTATTCAACAAACGCAACGGCTGATGATAAATGCAGATGTCTGCAGTCTAAAATGGTATTTTTCAATTATGCATGTATCGTGCTAAATACCGAATTTATGTGTCTGCCAGACTGAAAAGCGTATTAGGGTCTTTAAATTCAGAAGTAAATTAATGAATTTAGGAATTTATTGCTGCAGCCCATACGTTTTTTCTACTTTTTCTCACAACCATGAATAGATACGATATATTAATTTTGGAGTTTACAGTAGTTTGCTTTCTTGAAGTGACTCTTTTTTCAAATTTTTGTCTGTTTTTATTCTCCATAGCATCGTGTTCCCAAAATGTATTGCGACGGTCCTACAAACCACAATCAATATTAGGGCCGTCGAAAGGGGTATGGTGGGTATGGAGTCTACCATACATGGGACTCAAGTGTGTATGGAATACCATAGGCGGGAATACTCAATCTACGTTGAATGTACACAGGCGTAATAAGAAGCATTGCAGTCAACAGTCAACACTGTACCATGCGATCTTCGGAAGACAGCGAATACACAAATAAGAGGAAAATCCCTTTGTCATAAGAAAAAGAGTAGTGTAGACATCACTGGACGAGGCGATTAAAGCAGCGTTCCCACCAATCACCAACAAAACCGTAGTAAACAACCACAAAAAACGGAGTAAAAGTGAAAATATCGGAGTAGATTAAAAAACAGAAAGCGTTTGCATCACATTAAACAGGCCCAAAATAAAGTCTTCACACAAAAATTGATTCCAGTATCCTTATTGAAACTTAAACTTAAAAAAGTGTCAAATGATATCTTTTTCATATCACCAGAACTGTCAAACATAACCAAAAACATATTGAATGTTTTGCCAACTTCTTACATTTTGTAAACTAGAGCTCAAAGATTGGGAAATTTAAAAACGGAGTAGATTCGCATAGAAAAGTAGTGTCGGATAGATGTCAAAGTTTTTCAAAAAATGGAGTAAATCTACTCCGATCGGAGCAAAGTGGGAACGCTGGATTAAAGGCCCATTTCAAATGGTCTGAAAGCTCGTTGCGAGAGAGCAAGGCTTCACGCAAATCTTAAATTTGTCTCGAGCTCTCGCAACGAGTTACATCGTAGATCGCACCACATGATTGCATGTATTGAAATGGTGTCTCGCTCTGTCGCTCTCTCGCAAATAGATCTCGGAGCATTAGAAATAGGCCTTTACTTTACTATAACGTTTTTTTTTTACAATGCGGACACATGAGACCAGGACGGCACGCAACTGAAGAATTCTGATTTTTCATGCCGTCCTTTTAAAATTTATTCAAATTTAATTGGATTTATTGTCGCATGCAGGGGCGGATTAGGACAATTTGCCGCCATGTGCAGTTGAGATTACGCCGCCTCAGACAGCCGCCTAATTTTCGCCTTTTCTGTTATTGATGCATTGACGGTCAGAACTTTCCGCCCTAGACAGCTGCCTATGTTGCCTATTCAGTAAATTCGCCACTGTTCGCATTATTCCGAAGTAAAATCGAATGTAAGGAATCATTTCGTTTCTTAGAATTCCGATTAATTGTGTAAGTGAAGTCAAACAATCTAATAATTTGTTTACAAAATTTCATCAGATTCAGAATCCGAATGCATTAATCAAATTGATTTAGCCATTTAATCGCAATAAAGAAGAGAGCTTTTAACATTGCTTTGACATGTCGATGTCATATTACAAAATCGCTCTACGATACCTCTTGAATTATTGTGGTTTCTTTTCCTTTCTGTTTTTATTTTTATTTTCGAATTTCCATTTCAGTTCGTCCGATGGCAATCGTGTACTTCTTTTTTGTTATCATTCACATTTTCGTTGAAGTTGTAAGCAGTTTCCAAATACACTAAACGAAGTATAATTCCCATCAGAGCTTAACATCAGACTTTGGTGTCAATCTTAATGGCTTACCGTATATTTATTTTATTTCATATTTTTGTCAAACTGGTTTTCTAAACAGATAAAAAAAAGGAAGAAGAAAAAGGAAAAAAGCAAATAAAAGTAATACTTTTTTTGACGTCATGAAATAAACTGGCATTTCGATTTCATTTTCTTTTCACGTTTGGTGTCGTCGCACTGATGGATAATCTTTTTTTTTCTGTGCTGCCGATTAAGCCACATGGCGGGAGGATGGAAAACGTTAACTTTCCTTATTGCTGTTGTACGTGGAAAATACAATTTGAATTGATATGAGTTTCGACTTCAATAACATTACAAAGCTTAAGGGCTTCAATATTCAACGTAATTTCTTGGTTTTATTGCAGTCGCAAGGTGGCTTTTTCGTGGGTTTTGAATGGAAAGTTACCAAGAATGAATGGAAACGATGAGATGATGTTGCAAATGGTGTCTGATATCAAGACCAAGACCGTCTGATTGGATTGTTGTGCCTTTTGTTTTTTTTTTTTGTTGATTTGACGTTTTACTTATAAACTTATTGATTTTATTCATCTTCTTTTTTTCGCTATACTACTTCGATTTGCATCCCATTTTAGACGCTTTTGTCCTTGTTCTCCATTTCGTTCATTTCTTTTGATTGACTTTCTTGAATTTTTGTACCTTGAAAGGATCATACTTTTGCGTGTTTATTCTGAATATGGAGAACCTAACCAGCCCCGGACTGGGACCCAAGGGGCCTACCGGGCAACAAGGGCGTAGCTAGAGAAAGCGTGCTTTGGTAGTGCTTATATTTGCCACAGTTGTATATTGAACAATTATAAGATATTAACCGGAAAAAAATTTGGGGGGGGGAGGGGGCAAAAAGAAGTTTAGAGAGTTTTGGACCACAAACCCAAAAAATCCGAAAAATTAATGACGTCCGATTTCGATGAAAATTTATATATAGAATAAATGAAAAATTCTAAGAATTTTGGCACTTAAACTTTTTAAAAATACTGATTACAACTAGTCCAGTTTGGGTCTAGTTCCAAACTGGTCCAAAAAGGACTAGTTTTTATAAGTTTTTTGAAAAAGTTTTAGTACCAAAATTCTAAGAATTTTTCACTTATTCTATATATAAATTTTCATCGAAATCGGACGTCATCAATTTTTCGGATTTTTGGGGTTTTTGGTCCAAAACTCTCTAAACTTCTTCTTACCCCCCCAAATTTTATTTCGGTTAATGTCTTATAATTGCTCAATATACCACTGTGGAAAATATTAGCGCTACCAAAGCACTCTTTCTCTAGCTACGTCCTTGCCGGGCAGACGAGTTGAAGGGCCCCCTATGCTTATATGCTTAGGATGCCATACTACATTAGGGTGTCCCAAGATATAAGGGAGGGTTTTATTTTCCCAAAAATCGAAATGCATACCCTCCAATTTTTTTCTAAATGGTCCTATTAGCTTAAATATTAAATATTTTTGGGATTGGAATACGATAACCCGTGCCGAATTTCCTTCGAAGTTTGGTATGAAGTCTCTTCAAATTAAGTCCCCCAAAAGTATGCATCGAAATTTTTTGATATTAAAAATCGTGGGTTTTCTTGAAAATATTGCAACATTACCACGATGTCAGAAATATATAGTGAAATAATGTTTATCATCATCATAGCTCGAACAAAAGTTTTCTGGAAAATACTCAAAACTAATAGGAAATTTTAGCCCTAAATATTGACATGCATACCTTGAGGGTACAATTCATATCAAAATTCAACGCTTAAGATTTGTTAATATTCAAATATCTCACTCATTTTTAATTTGACCTGGTAACATTATGGTTTAAAATGTTACCAATTTAATGGGCTTGCGATTATAAAATCTTTATAGTTTTATACGCAAGTGTTTGGTCTGGTAAAATATATTTAAAATCAGAAAAATTTTCTAAATGTTTAAGATTTTTTAATTTCCATAAGTTTGGTGGAGCTCTTTTTACTAGAGTATCTAACCTCAAAATTTTTTTGTCATGATAACAATCGCAAACTTAATGGTGTCAAGGTAGGACCACGCCCAGCCGAATGTCATTGGAACTTTTAGATGCTAGCTAAGAAAGCTATAGCGCTCCAAAATACGAAGGTTTCATACTTCTATTGATAACATTAAGCAAATATAAAAGTTAAATCAAAATCGCACACGCTCAAAACCACCCGTCCCACCACACTATACACCCAACAAATTTTTCCATATAAAACTTGTTTTTAATTTAGAATGCCTTAAAATGTCAAACAGACCTCAAAAATCTTGCCCTTATGCAAAACGGGTTTAAAAAGTAATAATTTTTACCAAAAAACCTATTAAAATATTAAATAGTAATAGTTTTTGGGTATATAATAAGTGTTCTTTTTAGTAAAGAAACTCCAACTTAAGAAACTACAGTTATAGGTTGTAAGTAAGGTCAGTGCACCACATAAGGCCCACCTTACACCTTTTCCATTGCTGCGTACAAAGTATTGATGATACAGGCCCGATTGTTTTTGTGTTGTTTTATTTGATAAATTTTCTATAAAATAACAAAAAATTCTACCAAAAAACCTTATCGGAAAAGCTCTTAAAATACGATTTAAAAAACGACTTTTTGGGCCTTACGAGGAACATGTGTACCTTAAAAGGCTCATTTATTCCTTGTTTGAGATTATGAACCCAAACCTGCATTTATTATTTTTGTTAGCTTAATAGGTTAAGCTATATTGTAAAAGCTAGTAAAAAAAATTTAAATAACAGAAACAATTAGTTTATTTGAAAAAAAAAACCAATTAAATGTAACTCAGCTTTTTTATATTACGAATAAAAAATAAAACACTATTTAAGGATAAAAAAACGTATAGTTGCAGTTCGTCCTACTATTTTGACATCAGAGCAACTCAAAAAATGGTTTCTTAATGTCCGTCAGGGCATTTTTTTTTGTATGGGCCTTCAGAGGCTTTCCAAAAAAAAAAATGTTCAATAGAATTTTTTCCATAAACATATGTACCTCTGTATCTTCACAATAGAACAAAATTTCTTATTTTAAGAAAGCAACCCCCACAATTTCACTATAAATAATTATTTGTTAAGTGCGGACCACTATAAAAATGCCATTTTTACGTCTCTTTTATTTTCAATTGACTGTGGGCACCGCAAATATTGTGCGATTGTCTTAATTTTTTATTTCTGCGAAATAACTTGAGGACATGTTTCACCATGTGCAAGTACAAGAACATTTGATAGTTAAAATGAAAGTGGGCCTTAAGAGGAAACGGGCTTTACGCGATGCACTTCTCTTACAAAGAGTTCTACGAGACTTATGAAAGTTAAAAAATCGGAAAAATCAACGATTTCCAAATTTTTTTCTGATTTACAATATATTTTACTATACCATACATTGCGTATAAAATATTTAAACTTTTAAAACCACTATCCAGTTTCATTGGTAACATTTTAAGCCCTTATATGTCCAGATCAAGTAAAAAATGTGCGAGATATTCGAGAATTAACAAATTTGAGGCGTTGAATTTTGATATGAATTGTACCCTCAAGGTATGCATGTCAATATTTAGGGCTAAAATCTCCTATTAGTTTTGAGTATTTTCCAGAAAAGGTTTGTTCGAGCTATGATGATGATAAACATTATTTCACTATATATTTCTGACATCGTGGTAATGTTGCAATGTTTTCAAGAAAACCCACGATTCTTAATATCAAAAAATTTCGATGCATACTTTTGGGGACTCAATTTGAACAGACTTCATACCAAACTTCGAACGAAATTCGGCACGGGTTATCGTATTCCAATCTCAATAATATTTAATATTTAAGCTAATAGGACCATTTAGAAAAAAATTGGAGGGTATGCGTTTCCGAAAAATTAATTTCATATTTTTGGGACACCCTAATACTACATCCATTTATGATCTACCTTGAGGACCCACCGGGTATTTGCCCGGTTGCCCGCTGGGTCATTCCAAGTCTGATCCTAACTGAGCTACGAAAAACGTCTAGTCACGAGTTATAAATTGTAACACTATAAATGCTTCACTATAACAATGTTTATTTAACCTTAAACCTAGTAAGTTTATAAAACTAGAACTACTTCGAGTGACTGCTTTAGGTTGGGTTAGGTTAGGTTAGGTTAGGTTAAGTTAGGTTAGGTTAGGTTAAGTTAGGTTAGGTTAGTGTGGTTGCCACCATTAAGGGTGACATACTTTGGCCTCACATGGGCCCGTTGTGATAACACGAATAGTGGGAAAACAAAGAAAAAACGACACAAACATCCACGCCCAAGCTGGGAGTTGAACCCAGAGTCTTTCGCTTCGTTAGGCTACGTAAATGCCCGATTAAATGAAGCGAAACGAAACGGTTTTGACTTAGAAAGAAAAGGGGTTTTCTTGACTAACGAAACGAAAACTTTTCAGAGGCAATTTTTTTATGTGAATATCCCTATTTTTGACGCATTCGCATGGTCCTCAGTACCTACTAGAACGACTCCCTTTATTGTCATTTTCTGAATGTTGAGCAAACAAAAGCAAAGAAAAAAAAATGTAAAAAATTCAAATTTGAAAAAAAAATCTGGAATAACTTTATGAACTTTTTATGCGTTTTCCTGCATTTGGTGCAGCCAAAGTAAAGCAAAGTAAAGCAATGTAAAGCTGCTTATCGCCAGCGTTGGTATGCAAATAGAAGAAAAACAGAAGGAAATGCAGTAACGCAAAATACCGAATACCGCACTGGTAATGAGGCACAAACGGACGGAAATGTCGTATTAAAAGAAATCACAATACAGTACAAAACTTTTTCGTCTAGTTTCGAATGAATAAATAAATAAATAAGAATTCCATGACAAACGGCAATCCAATATGCATTTTACATATTTGTGCTTTAATGGTGGCAAAATTAGAAACGCAAATCGTTTTCAAATGTTTTTAATGATCCTATGGCCTGTGTTTGTACATACCACCGCAATTTGGCCCGAACGTCATTATACCCGACACACTCTGTGTCGAGGGTATATTGCGTTTGTGTGGTTGTGTGTAACACCTAGAACCAGTCAAGATAGACCATACAAAATATATATAGAAATGATCAGAATCACCAGGAGATTCGATTTATGTAGACATGTCCGTCTGTCTGTCAGTCTGTCTGTCTGTCTGTCTGTCTGTCTGTCTGTCCGTCCGTCTGTTTGTATACTGTTTTCTTATCGAAGGAGTTGAGATATCTTGACAAAACTTGGTATGCCAACTCACAGGCACATGAGTAAAAACAAGTTGGAGAATGGACCCGATCAGACCATTTTTAGGGGTACCTCCAGTACTAGGGTCTGTTGTGAAAATCACAAAAACTGCTCTTAGGGGCTGTTTCCACTACAGACGCATTTAGCATTTTTAAAAAATGCTCAAAAATGCGGCTTCGAATTACATGTAATTGTTGTTGTTCTTAAAACAGCATTTTTCAGCATCTTGAGAAAATGCGATAAAAATGCTAAAAACCGTCTAGTTTTCATTGATATTTTCTTCAAATTTTTAACATTTCAAAGCCTACTTCAAGGAATTCAAATATTTTTCCGAACAAAAATTAAAATTTTCACAAAATGCTAAATGCGAAACGCAGTGGAAACGGGTCTAGCATCTTTAAAGATGCAAATGCTAAATGCGGTGTAGTGGAAATAGACCCTTAAATCGAAGTTTTTCGAGATATTTTGATGAAATTCGACATTTGAACATGTTTAAGGGCAAGTAATATGATTTTAAAAAATTGTAAAAGTGGGCGTGGCCGAAGAGCATTTTTCGAAAATGGCTTCCTTCACCCAAAATTCAAATGTGACTTGAGCGAAATTTGGCAGTTATGCTTCCTTTGTAGCCATCAACATCCTCTCCAAAAATTTGATAGGTCCATTATTAAGGGTACCTCCAGAACTAGGGTCTGTCACAAAAATCTCAAAACTCCCCCAAAATCAGACTTTTTCGAAATAATTCAATGAAACTTAGAATTTGAGCGTATATTTTATCTTCCGATTAGAATTTAAAAAAATTAGAAAAGTGGGCGTGGCAAAGTTTTCATAAAGAAATCTATCAAAAGTCGGTATGTGTGGCCCATTATGATCTTAAACACCTCTTGATATTAAAAACTATTTGAACATGTGTGTATGTGTCGGGTTTTCTATTGTCAGGCTCGCCTGACTATAACACCCTTACTTGTTTTATATTGCATTACGCAAAATTTCACATTAACGAAGTCTGCAAGTGAATTTGAAAATTTACAGCTCTAGGTGCATTTGAAAGTTTATTTTTACGTTGGAAAACTTAGTATGCTCAGTTAAAAGGAGAGTTGCATTTATTGCATTGGAAAATTGGCTAGAAAGAAAACTATTATGGGAGCGAATGGGGAATTATCTCAAAGCTGTAAAAATACTAATTTTAGGTAGGGATAAATTGAAAACGCATTTTAGAAGACTTCGGCTTTGCTACTGTTCTGATTCAAGTATTTGTTCTGAAAAACAAAAAAATTTGTATGAAAATGTTGTCGTTTTGAGAGGAAAAACAAAACAAAATTGTATGACAAAAAAATCGAAAGATCTATTAATGATTGCGGTGTTAAACAAAATTGTATGAAATTTTTGACATTGTGAGAGGATATCGTAACGATAAACTTTAACCGAAACAGTAGCAAATGGGCCTAAATGATGAACCTTTAAGGAAGAGTGACCGATAATGGGAAAGTCAACCAAATGTTTTTTAATCAATAGCAATACAATTTGAACTAGCTAGTCGGCTAGCTTACGTCTAGTCCATCGATGAAGGTAAAATCACCTAAAACCTTTCATCGAAACCAGTTGCTGTTACGACTCTTAAAACCTTTCCTACTTAATTTTCAGGAATCTATACTTTTCAACCATGGCATACGCAGCTTAGCCTATATTTCTCATTTGGTTTATAAAATAGGACATAAGTCTTCAAAAATTTCCGTAAAATTTTCACGACTCGAAGTGACAAGAACATGTGTAAATTGGCCTTATTTGTCGGATTGATCTCGTAAAATCTGAATATTTATCGATATTTTTGATGAATAGACATTTTTATAATCGATAATTTTAATAATCGACTATTTTAAATATCGATAATTTCAATAATTGATACTTTTGATTATCGAAAATTTCAATTATCGCTAATTTTGATTATCGATATTTTAGACAATCGATCATATCGATAATTTTATTCATCATATTTGTCCATTAAAAAACCCTCTCTGTCAACGCCAGCAACACCTTTTCACAGCTAATAAATGTCAATGAACCTATAATACTATCGATAGTCGTTAAAAAACCCTCGATGTTTTCGATAGTTTGAAACCATCGATAGTATCGATTGTGCTATCGATTGTTTCTTCAGCTTTATTATATAAACACCTCGATGTTAAAGTCGATAGTTTGAAAGCACCGATCCGATTGTATCGATTGACAACTCCATCGCATCAAAAATCTTAAAACGCTCGAGCCACTTTAATTGGAATTATTATCGTTTCAAAAAGAAGAAGACCACTTCCAATGATAATTTAATTTTTAATCCTTACAAAATACTTCCATAAAACCCTCTTCAAATATGCATTCAACCATTAAAACCTTTTAGACATGTAATTAAATTTTCGTATTAAAAATTACATAATTTACATAATTCTAAAACGTTTGACGTTTGAAAAGGCAATTTGAAATCGTATTGAGGCAAGTCAAAATTCTAATTAGTTCAAAAACTCCAAAATAATAATCACATTCCCGAATCGTTGTTTGAAAAATAAAACATGTATATGTACATATCTATGTAGGTACACAAAATTACATACATACATACAAGTACGGTGAAGTGTGAGCGTGTAAAACATTATTGTCACCCTGAGCGGGAAATGTCACCCTGACATCACCGGTGAGTCAGGGTGACTTGTCACCCTGGCATGCGTGACAATTCGTAGGACGCCTATCATGACATTTTTACAGGAGTTGGACAGTGATTTCACCGGTGACAATGTCATGCTAGGGGGTGCGATGTCGAAAAAAGCATTTGAGAGCAGCAACATTCCCTCTTATCTCTTCAAATGTCAATTTGTAGAAAACCAGTTGAAAAACTCTCATTGCCCTCTCTTTGAATATTTCGAAAATTTTTAAAAATCTATTTTTAACAATTTTTGTTTGCCTCAGCCAGGGATCGAACCCGCGATCTTCGGATTCTGAGTCGAGCACTCATCATCTACACCACCTCATGCCAACGTTCAACTGACGCTAAAGCCTTATTTAAATTTCAATAGCCAATGAGATTCAAGCACGTGAACAGCATCCCTCCACGATGACATGTCCCCCAAAGTGTCATGCATGACAATGTCACCTATATGTCATCGATGACATCACTGATGACATTGTCATGCAGGAGATAATTTTCCGCTGGGTAGGTACACAAAATTACATACATACAAGTACGGTGAAGTGCGAGCGTGTAAAACATTACTTCATATTTCCATTAAAAAACCCACATTAATATGTATGTATGTCATTCGCGGAAAAAGAGAAGAAAAAAAAAACCAACTCGCTCACAGAATGGGATTTCATACTTAATGAACTTTTTTTCATACCACAGGACGTGGGAGCTTGAAGGGGCATTGTGTATTGTTTTGATAGCACAATAGAAATGACTTTTCGAAATCCAACAATCGAGAATCTGAAGACGAAAGTTGAAAAGTGAACATATACAATATTCCAAGTACCTCGTTATTTAAAATGTCAGCGATACGCAATTACCAAGTCTTCATTCAGCAAAAATAAAAGTTTTCCTTCCAACTTTGAAAGGACATTTCAAGACGACGTAGCTGCGGTAGGAGCTGAAAGCAATGGATCTTGAAGCTTCATTATGAAGAGACCAATGACTCTATATAAAATATTTGTTGGAATTTTTTTTCAATAGTAAGGAATGATTTTTTTCTTATCACAGTATATACATATTATTTTAAATAGTTAAGAGCAAGCTCATTAGAATTATATACGCCCTTAGTCCGATTTTTGTTAAATTGCCTTATGAAATCAGAATTAAATTATTGGATAAAAATATTGGGCATAAGCAGACAGATAGACGAAGAGATGGTAAAGACTAAAACAGTCAAATTTCCATAACTCGAACCACCATTTTCCAAAAAAATAGTTCGAGTTATATGGACTTCGAGTAAGGAAAACGAAATTGTATATATTCGCTACTGCCACCCCATTCAGTTGGAGTTATAGAAATTTTTAGTTGTGCAAGTTCGAGTTCTGGAAGCTTGACTGTACATTAGGGTGGACCAAATTTGAGAAGTTCGTTTAATTTTGCGATCCGCCCCCTCAAAATATAGTAGAGGGCAACAGAAAAGGGAAATGAAAAGATTTAGATCGATCGGACGTCATTTAGGGGGTGCTCAACGAGGTCAAAGTTCAGAAACATAATTTTGTAAACTCATGCTGCTAGTACAAATAACAAAAAATAGCACTTACATTTTTCTAAATATCTCAAAAACTAATTAAGGTAGGAAGACGAAGCAAACGTTGGCTGATTCCTAATACAACAGAAAATCCAAAAAAAAAATTTCTAATTTTACACAGAGAAAAATTTTTTCACAAAACTAAAAAGAAATTTTAAATAACAAATAACAAACGGACGTGGTTGTAAATTGTATATTTTTTTCTGGTTCTGTTCTTCTTTGTTTTCCCATTTTCGTGGTATCATAAAAGGCCCATGAGAGGCTCAAGTGTGTCACACTTGGTGGCGGCCACACCAACCAACCACCGTAATATTCCATAGCCTTAGAGCGAGCCAACAAACGTATGAACATGAACACGTTTTTTTTTTTTTTGCATAGCGTTTTTGTTTGAACCCAGAAAACCATCTGAAATTCTTTTGCCTTTGATATCTCCCAGCTGAAAAAACAACTGACTGCTCGAAAAAATATAGCCAAAAACTTACAAAAATTTTTTCTAAGAAAATTGTGCGTAAAGACTCTTTTCGATTGGGTATACTTGGAGATTAAAAGAAGAAAGAAATTTCTAAGAATCAGTATTTTATACAAATGAAATGTTCCTCTTAGATCAAAGACATCTGCAATATCTTTACAAGTGGACATTTTTCTTTAGGATCTTCTGCTGAAAGGAAGCTTCAAATCATTCCTGCCCAGCCATACCCTAAGTGAAGATGAACAGTACCTTTCCATTACACTTCACTCATGAAGAGTCGCTCCGAATTGTACTCAATTGATTTTCAATGAAAATTTCCAAGTTGAAGTGGAGCCAATAAAAAACAAACAAAAAAACCATATTAAAGCTAAAATAAAAAAAAAATAAAAAACTAACTCATTTAATTTCAATCAGATTGTTTCGAGTAATTTGGTTTTTTTTTTTATATAATTTAATAGCGTTTTCGTGACACACGCAGCAGAGTGCAATCAAAAATAAAATCTTCAAAAAAAGGTATATACATTGCATGAGCCAAATACTTTAATAAGGTTATACCGTAACCATAAAATAAGACCAACAAATAGACATTGATGATTATACTGTGTGGCATGAGCATACAAAAGATATCCTTTTATACGCATGAATCTATATAAAATGAATATCAAAATTTTGGTCATGGTGAAATCATAACACCTTATTAATTTTCCTCACCGGAGCTCTATATGTACAATGAAGGATAGTTCTCTCCTAAGGCTATTGTACAAAGCGAATAAATCTTTTTCTGACATTATCATTGATGGCCTTTTATTAGTTTTGTTCACCTTACAATATTTCCAACTAATATTTTAGGTTAACGAATTCCCGAGGGTAGCAGTAAAGAGGATTTTAGTTAGACATGATTATTGAGAAGCTTTCATTTTTATCTTTTGGTTTGCCCCGCGTATGAGTAATGCGCATAGCCTTTACAATTTGTACAAAAATTGTTACTCATACGCCCCGTCGTCCCATCGGGCACAAATTATACATATTTGTTAATTCACAAAGAATAATCTTCGATTAGTTCGCAAAGCGGCTATTCGAAAGGATTTTTTTTAAGTCGCCGTAGAGTTTGGTTTTATTATAAGACTTAATTTGTAAATTGAAATTGGTAAACATTTCTCTTACCTTTTGAGATTTTCGTACAGGGAAAACTGGCATATTTTGAAAAGCAAACTTGTCGAATTTAAATTGGCTGCATTTCATCTTAATCCATCTGCTAGCATTCGACATAAAATACTACAAAAGAAAAACCAAAATCGTACTGTCATTTCTCTTGGACAAATTTAGAAACGATGTAAAAAAAGGGAAGGTGCGTTTTTGTTCATGGTCAAAAGAGTAAATTCCAAAAATGTTTGAGTAATTTTTATTTTTTCTTTTTTCTTAATACAATTTTAAAAGCAGGAAGAGAATTTTTCCATGCTTTATATGAAGAAAAATTACTAGACCAGAGATTTACCCGGAAGGCATGGAGTCACAGTTTCGCAAAAATATTTTTGCAATCTCTCTGAGCTGGTGTAGTCGTCTACAAAGGAGGATTGCCGCAGGCAATCTCGCCCAAATGACAGCAAAGTAATTAAATTTTTCGAATTCTTTATTTAATCGGTTTCTAAAAAGGTTAAGTTTAAATTGTTGAAATTTTGTCAAGCCGAATAAGTTTAACAACTAAATTAAGGAGATTGTGGTTTAGGATAAAAGTTTCCGTACAAACCGCGCTGAAACTTTGAATTTTCCATATAAGTATTTATGTCTACTGAGAATATTAGATATTTTGTCAATTACTTAAAATATACCTAAATTTGTCATGCTTTATACATATACATACGTTTGCATACGCACATTGAATTGCCCTCTAAATGGATACAGAATTATTGAAAAAGTCCTTCGCCTCAATCCTTTTCTAAAGGTTCGCGTTGCATAAATGAGAAGAAACAGGATTATATTTTTTTAAATATTTGATTATTTTTTTCTCCCTTTCGATTTTGTATGGTTTATTTATTTATTTTTTATTTATTTTTGCATGACAAAGCATGACTTAAAGGCATGTTGAGTTTAGGACAAAAAACTCAATTTTTTTATTGAATTAAAAGTCCTTTTTATTATGCTCATTAACATAGTAGAATTTGTCTTTGATTAATTTTGTTCAATGAGTTTAATTAATTTCCAATTTCATTTTTTCAAGCAATTCAATAGCCATGGGCATATTTCTCAAATCATTTTATAAAATAAAATTCGATTTTATCGAAAAAACAAAAAACCCAAGACCGACAGACAGTCATCAAATGAAGTGAATGTCAAATGGATTTTTGAGTTAGGAGCTCTCTCCCCAGTTCAGTCGGAAATGAAACAGGAATGAAAAACTTCATATTTAAAACCACTTTAGAACACTTCTGATAGAGCTGGAGATAGCCCCTTTGGATGATTCTGACAATAGAACGGTCAATGATTTGTTAAAGTTCAATGCCCTTATGAAATAATGTGTGATCATCGCACCTATCATATTTTTTACAAAACTGGATTGTGAGCCCCAAAATAAGATCGCATCGTAGCCAAACAAAATAGTCCGCACGAAGCTCTTAAGGACTCCTTTTCCGGAGCGCAAATGCTCTTAAAATACTACTATAGGAGCTCTAAATGATCGGTTTCTCGGAAGAAAAGATCACTAAGCTTTATATGGAAAAACTGTAATGTTTGGGATCTCAAAATCCTAGGCTTTGTTCTTTGAGGGCTTGGCAAAATCACTGCTTGGAAGAGTTCCGTAAGGAGTCCTTAAACACTCCTATTCAGAGCACTTCGAAAACACTTCTTCAGGGTGCTTTAAAAGGAGTCCTTTTACACTCATTTTCGGAGCACTCCGTATATGGTTCGCTGGGATTTAAAAAATAGTTTTAAAAAATCGATTTTTAAAGCATGTACAATGGTTTTTACAGCAGACACTTGTGTTGGATTTTTGAGATTGTAAAAAGAAGTCTATCCACAAACTTATTCTTCTCTGAATCTTCAAGCCGAATTTCTTCAAAAAATTTCAACTCCTTGGATAAAATAAACGGAATATACGGATCTATGTCTTGTTTCTCTGCACGTTCAACACGGACGCACAAACACCAAATGCTTTCGAAACAGTTTCGTGTTGAAAATAAAAACTGCTACTATCTCATTTATTCATAAAGTTACGACAAAAAAAAAACACTTCATTTCAATCACTTTCCTAAACGTGAGAAGAATCACTTTTGAAACAAGGGTGTTTACCACATAATTTAACCAGAAGGCAAAAATGTAGAAACTTTGTGTGTCCAGCATTCAGGTAGAGCATCATTGGAGCATCATCTGAAGTCGAAGTCATCGCGACGGTATATTCATATAAGTATTCGGGCTTTGAAAATACGCCAATAAAATGTGTCAAATAAGAAGAGAAAAAAATCCGTCTTTGCCTTCTGGAAACCGCCACTGAGAAATTAATCTAATAATTTATCTCATTATACTGCAGTATATATATTTCTCTGAATTAAGGATTTTTTAATGACGTTTGAAATACGGGAAGATTAATGTTACGCTTGCCCATTGCGAGCGAAAGACATTTCGTTAGAAGAGCAAGAGCTTACCTTCTTCTGCTAATTCGTTAACGAGAGCCAAATTAATTAAATAAATAACACAATTAAATTTTAATCAAAAATAATCCTGCGGTGAGATGGTTTTTAGTGAATAATTTCTTGCTTAATTTGTTCAGTTATATACTGCGGAGAGCCTTCAAGGAAGTCATCAGTGAAAATCACTTTGTCTTGAATTTTTAATGGTTTCTTAATCGTCTTCTCATTAGGCACGGAAAATTCCATTGAAAGATGTCTGCGGGAGATCTGCTTTTGGTCATTAAGATGGAATCAACGTCTGTATACCGGGGAACTAAAGAGCGTCGTGTTCATTTGAGTAAACAAATTTGAGGCTTTATTTCTTGAAACAAAAGGGGTTTCTTTAAACCAATTAAATCTCAAATCTATAAACGAACGGTTTCTGAAAAGCGCGTACTGACAAATTTCGATAGCTTGTAACAGAATTATTAAAAAAAAAAACATTACTTGCAGACTGCGTGATAAAAATTGTATTTAAAGTTCTAAATCATAGCTACACCATTTCGTTTAGAGTCAAAGAAAGTTCAAGCTTGAATGAAGCCCGAACTTTCAATTTCTTTTTGTTATGATCAAAATAAAATATTTAACAGAGCAAAGGGGTTAAACCAGAATATTGGAGGTTAAATTGATATTCTTTAATTCTTATTTGCTTTATGCACCCGGGCATATGTTACATATAAGACGATACAATTTTGGTCGAATATTTTCAAAGTATAAATGGGCCAAAATTCTTTTTAATGCCTAATTTTCTGTCGCTGTCAACGAAATTCAGTGTTCGTAAAATAGCAAATCAAATTAATAACAAATAAATTTTACCAAAAAATTTATTAATAACAAAATAAAATACTCTAGTCTAATTGGAAAAAAAATCGAATATTACCAAACTTCCATCTTGTTTACTCGCAAATTACAGTAACATTGTTGTCTTGTTTGGCAAGACAAGACAAGAAAAGACAACAATGTTACCGTAATTTGCGAAGGAAAAAAATTGAGTTTTGGTAATAATTGATTTTTTTCAATTCGACTAGAGTATTTTATTTCGTTATTCATAATTTTTTTGTTAAAACAAATTTTTTATTAATTTGGTTTGCTCCTTCAGAAAAACTGAATTTCATTGACAGGGACAAAAGTTAAGGCATTAAAAAGGCCTAGTCAATTACACTAGTTTACAAAAAAAAAAGAGCAGAGACGAAATGATGGTTTTTAGACTAAATTGGGGTCGCTGATCACAAAAATGGCATCCGTTTTTTTTTTTTTTTTTTTCAAAGAACAGTTTTTGATATATGCGCAAAAAACGCGTTTTTGGTTACTTTACGAGATATTACCAAATAACTCCAAAACGGCTCTCAGTATTAAGCAGAAAACTTTTTCCCTTTCCAACGATATATCATTTGTTACAATCGGTGTCTTAGTTTTTGAGCTATAGGCATTTGAACTTGCAAAAAGTTGACTTTTTTGGGTTTTTTTAAATTTTCAAAATTTCATTTTAACTTTTAAGTATAAATTTTTTTTTAAATTTTTTCGGTAAAAAAATACATCCATCGAATTTATATATCTTTCAGACGTTAATATTCGCAAAATATTCGCATATACCAAAAGTTTGCGTCCGCACTAGATCTATATACCAAAAGTTTGCGTCCGGACTAGATCTCTATACCAAAAGTTTGCGTCTGGACTAAATATCTATACCAAAAGTTTGCGTCTGGACTAGATCTCTATACCAAAAGTTTGTGTCTGGACTAGATCTCTATACCAAAAATTTTGCGAATATATATGTTATACGAAAAAAAGCCCAGTCAAACGAAAAAGAATTGAAAAACTTCATACAAAAAATTTCTGATTCTGATTTTTAAAAATATTTACACTCATGGGATGAGAGATAAATTTACTGCTCCTCAAACATTCGTTTGAATATTTCGTGAATGAACTGGACCAAAGATTGGTTGGAAAAATAACACGACTTAAAAACGGTGGGCAATTTTGACCCGTGAATACAGGATGGGGGTTAATCTTTCTATTCTGGGAAACAAAATCGCAGTCTAGTTAACTGAAATCATGACATAAAATCAGAATCTGAAAAGCATTCGAGTATATTGAGGGAGAGGGAAAGTGCAAATTTTCGGCAGGAAGATTCAGATCAGACTTAAATGAGGCTTTACAAAATCCGAAAAATAAATAAATTTTGAAAAAAACCAAGTTTTTTTAGCTATAAGTAGGGTACTTCTAGTGCATGATCAACCGATCCTCACCTCTCATTGTGTCCACTTGATTACTACGACAACGAATTTCTTCTGCTTGCTTTTCAACAAAATCTTCAGGTTATCGCGATCTTTGTTTTTGAAAATTAAAATTTGCGATTCTCTTCTCTTTTTTTATTCTCTCAGTGATCATTTTCTGTTTGCCGCATTCGCATAAACGCTTTGAAACGATTCGGACGTGTGGATCGCGTTGCTCGTAACTTATCGTCGCTTGTCGAATTTTCGATCAATTTATTCTTTAAACTTTCCATGCTGAGGGAAAAATTTCAACTAAAACATCACCTGATTGATTATAAAACTAACTACAGCTACGAATTGAGAAAATATTAATAAAAAAAATTAAAAAAAGTAATCAAACAGCGTCAGTGAAACGCGCGTACTTAAATCGCAAAAGATCAGCTCAGAAAACACTACGAAAGCAATGGAGGCGAACTTGAAACGGAATGGTGCCAACGGTGAGTGCTCTTTTACACTTTAGTCATGTTTTAAGTACATTTTGTGCTTCTTTTTTCGCAAATTAAAAAAAAAAAAATACATACCAACATAGGAAGATGATGTGCACATATGTACGAGTCAACATGTGTTTACGTCAATTTTACAAAGAATTTTTTTTCTTACTTAAGTACTCACGTTTGTATGTGAATCGCTCTGCGTTGTCTTTGATTACAGCCGGTCTTTGTAGAATTTCATTATTTTTTTTTTTTTTGCAACAATTAAGAAGCGAATATGGCCTAACTAGCACTATTTCCGTTCGAAGCTACGAAAGGGGGGGCTGTTGCCGACAAAATTACAATTAACCCAGCGACGACAATCGATCTTAGGAGTGTTAACACTAGTATGGCATGCTCAGATGGTAAAAAATGTTTGACCTGGAGGACTTGAAAGGTCCGTGTTTAGATAAAGAGAGACACTGGAAGGAAACACATGAGAGTGACAGAGACGAAAGACATTCCATCTCCGTCTTTCTCATGTATTTCCTTCCAGTGTCTCGCGTTTTGTCTCCCTGTTTAAACGGGGACAAGGCCTTCTTTAAAATGAGTCGATTTTAAATAAAATAAGTAAGGGTGTTAGAGTCAGGAAAACCTGACAATGCAATACGCGACACATATAAACAGTTAGCTATATACAATCGAATCTGGATGTAACGAATCCGCAGAAATAATGAACAGCTCGAAATTGTGAACGCTTTTTTTTTTTGACACAGACTGTTCTAAATAATCAGGCTTGTAGAGAGGGTGGTGGAAAAGATAAATTTCAGGTGAACGACTCAGTTTTTGAAAAGCTCCATTTTGCCACGCCCTATTTTCTAATATCTGAAAATATTTCTGTAAATATTTCCAAATATCAAATTTCATCAAAGTTTTTAGAGCAGTTTTTGTGATATTTCATAACAGACCCTAGTACTGGCGGTGCCCCTAAAAACAGTCCGATCTGGTCAATTCTCGAACTTGTTCTTACTCATATCTCCGCAAACATTAATACCAAATTTCACCAAGATAGCTCAACTCCTTCGATAAGAAAACCGTATACAGACAGACGGACGGGCAGACATTTTGTGTGGTATATCTCAATTGGTTCTGGGTGTTACACACAACCGCACAAACGCATTATACTCTCGAAACAGAGAGTGTCAATGAAAAACTTTCTTTCCTGTTCTCTCTACCCAACGGCTTTGTTTCCAATCGTGAACATTTTCAAAATTATTCCTACCCTCCACTTCACTTAGATAACCCTTGTTTTTTGCTATCATGCATAAAAATGTTTTGTTGGAAAGCCCAGAGAATGATACGATCAGCTGTTGTGTTATCTTATCAATAGAAAATTTTTCAATTGGTTTTAATAATCCTTTCGCTTTTCACCCTGAAAACGACTCGCTCTAGATTTGGCAATTCATAAAAATAGAGTTCGGATCTCTTTGATTTTTTCGTAAAAATAATTCTTCAAAAAGCATAGAAAAATTAAAAAGAAACTTATTATCTTTCATGACTTGCACATTAAAGTTTCGGAAATAGATCGACTTCTGACTTAGGTCATGCCAACCAACAGTCTAAATCATTTGCAAAAATGATCGTTTCAACAGTGATCCGATCACATCGAACGCCGAATGCCGTTTAATATTCATTTTTTTTTAAATGCTCTTGATACGGTCAGCGTACGCCTGCAAACCTCAACTCAAAAAATAAAAATAAAAACTGAAAAAACTAAACAAACAAAAAATTAAAATTATGTATTCATGATTGTGTCAAGAGCAAGGTGTTGTCGAGGCAATTGAGACAAAAAAAAAATGCATTCATAATTAGAGAAAGGCACAATGAAGTAAGCGTTTTAAACTTGATCTACAATCGAGGTTCCGTATCCGTTTTTACGATCGCGAATTTCAAATTGAAATTAATTCATTTTTTGTATCATTGTGGTCGATCCACTTTGCATTTCTTGCGACTTTATTTCTCAAATAATGAGTTTCGCGATATCTGTTAAAGGATCTAGCAACCGTCGCATTAAAGCAGAGGCTCTCAAACTTTTCGCACCGGGCGACTCTACGTGAAGAAATTGATGCATAAATACACTTACAGCGCTTCTCGAACTTTCGGACATGCTTTTTTATGTGCTCGAAGCTATTTGAGAGATATTGTAAATAAAGGGGTTTTAAATGCGTAAATATTTTTACATGAATAAACTTCGAATCGCTATAATTGGTCGAAAGCCAAGTAAAGAAAATTTCAACCTATCCTACTTTAATACTAATTTCTTTAAAAAAAAAATGTAGACGCATAGTCTTCAACCTAGTTTAAACTTTTTTCAGGTTTAAGCTTTCAAATGATCATCTTCAGGAGAGTTTAAAAACCAGGCTTTTTAATTTTATTCGAAAATTTTTGGAAAATGGACGAGTTAAGGGGGGTCTTCTCATTGAGCAACTTTTTTTTCGACTTTTTTTTTGCATTTATTTATAGCTTGGGTAGTTGTGAATATGCCCCTAAAAGGATTTTTTGAAATTCGAAATAGTTTAGAGGATATAGCCTTCTTTGTCGAGCAAGATCTGCGCTAAAACGAGTAATTTTTGCGTTGTTTCAAACTTTAAACGCGTTTATCTCGAAACCACGTTTTTCGAACTGGCGGTCATGATATCTCCAGTTCAACTGAACCGATTTTCATGAAACAAAGTGGAATCGACGCAGAATTGTCGCCATTCTCGGGTGAACCTCGACCATAATTTAAAAAAATTTTTTACTATTTTTTTTTTACACTAAACTACAAAAAAAAGCCCGAAATTTAAATTTTTTTTTGAATGGCCGCCATTTTGTCAAAAAAAAATCACAAAATTAAGCTTGAGGTTCACCCGAGAATTACATCTATACTGATTATAACCCCGTTTTTTTTTCCATTTCGGACGCTCCGGAGACCCGGAATCGTGGCCGCCGTGACGACACCTTTTTTTTTCACCACCAACTTTGAAGTCTCATTACTTTTTGAACAGCCCACGTATCGAGGCAAAAAAAATTTTTTTATTTACTTTGAGCCTTTTGTAATACAATAAATAAAAAAAGTTTTCAATTATTCTTTGCGTTTTCAAATAAGAATTTTTTAAAAAAGGGTCTAAAAAACAGGTTTTCAATGAGAAGACCCCCTTAAACTGGCATAAAGACTGAAAGAATAGATATAGTATGTATTCTAAAATTTGAACTTTCGAAGTCCTATACAGCCCCAATCCAAATGGGAATTTTGTCTCTGAAATTTTTCTCCGCGAAATGAGGAAGAGTATTAGGCGTCAATAAAAGAAAGACCGTGGCGACCTTTGGCTAAATATTAGGTGTAGTAAAAAGAAATCCATTATTTTTGCATTAAATTTAGGGCTTTATTTAAGATAGTTAGAATGACCCGATTTAGGTCAAATATGCGCCGTTTTGTTCGATAACTTGTTGGCATTTTAAAGGTAATTTCATTATGCCTCTCTCATAGAAGCCCTCGTTCCTATTAGCAAAAAATTGAGAAAGTCGAATTTCAGAAGCCTCTCTTGAAGCGAATGTTTCACCAGCAAAATTGTTCGCCATGGACAGGAACAGATGGTAATCACTTGGTGCCAGGTCCGGACTATAAGGTGGATGCAGAAGAACCTCCCAACCAAACTCCCGGAGCTTCTGGCGAGTCACTATCGATGTGTGTGGCCTGGCGTTGTCCTGATGGAACACAATTCCTCTCCTATTGGCCAAAGCTGGCCGCTTATGGGCGATTGCTTCCTTCAGACGGTCCAATTGTTGACAGTAGAGTTCCGAGTTAAGAGTTTTGCCATATGGGAGCAGCTCATAGTAGATAATTCCCTGCCAATCACACCAAACACACAGCAAAACCTTCCTGGCCGTCAATCCTGGCTTGGCCACCGTTTCCGCCGGTTCACCGTGTTTCGACCACGACCGTTTTCGCTTGACGTTGTCGTAAGTGACCCACTTTTCATCACCAGTCACCAACTGCTTCAGAAATGGGTCGATTTTGTTGCGGTTCAGCAGCGATTCGCAGATGGAAATTCGGTCTGTGAGGTTTTTTTGCGTTAACTCGTGTGGCACCCATACATCGAGCTTCTTTGTGTATCCAGCCTTATTCAAATGGTTCCAAACGGTTTTTTGTGCAATCTTTAGCTCTTTTGCAATCGAAACAGTGCTAACATGACGGTCGGACTCGATAATTTCCATGATTTTATCGACATTTTCGACAATTGGCCTTCCAGTGCGTGGTGCATCCTTGACATCGAAGTTACCGGAACGGAATCGACGAAACCAAAATTGCGCATGATTGGCTGTTACAGTATCAGGTCCATAAACGCTATTCACATTTTAAGCCGCCTGGCTTGCGTTTTCTCCCTTATCGAAGAAAAACTGTAAAATGTAGCGAATTTTCTCTTTGCTGATGTCCATCTTTGACAAGCTCTCAAACAAAACTGAATCACTCAATCAAAAAAGTGTCAAAAAAGCTTTTTTAGTAGGAACTGTCATCTTTCTAATGCCCCCTAGCGGAACACGATCGGACTTATACAACGCGAGATGCAGATAAATAACGCCATCTATTGGAAAAATAATGGATTTCTTTTTACTACACCTAATATATTCGAATTTCTAGCTCCCTTTATATTCCCTTCCCAGTGTCTTTATAATGGGAGAACTTTTTAGAATCGGGATGAGAAGTAATTCAGGAGTCCTTTGGGTTGAAAGAACAAATTGATGTTTGGTGAAAGTTTGACGAGCACTGCTGCAAATATTTGAACCTCCGACTCAAAGGTTCTAGTATAGCATTATAGGTTCTATAGTTCATTTTTTCACCTAGTTTCAAACGTGGAGAAATGCTCTGTAGTAATAACAAATCCGAAAAAGAGCATCGCCAAATTTAACCATTCCTGATCCATAGCTCCCAGATCTGTTGATTAAAATGAAGTAAAAACTAAACTGATCAACTCCTTGAACCACACTGAGTTAATTCCTTTACACAAAACCTCAAATCTGCCAATTTCTAGGCTAGTGGGTACTACCATTTCATAAGCGAACATACCTGTATGTACCTAAAGTTCATTTTCGAATTTGTTGCCTGTTTTGTCCATAGAAAACTTTTCAAAAATTTCTCTTCTCTTCTGAATCAGGTGAATAAAGCTACGGTCTAATCTGTTGATAAGGAACTTCTCTATAAGAATCTATTCCCCTATAGAAAACTCATACCGATATTCTCCATTGAATTTCTATCGTTTCTTGAGATAAGTTGCGTACAACTTTAAGTACCCTTTAAAAAAAGAAATATCTACTCCCGATAATTTTATCATCTTATGATATGATTTAAGTTATGACCCCTTAAACGTATTTGTATGGCACCACATTTATGTCGGGATCTGTACATGGTTTTTGTTCTTGTTTGCTTTCAAGTTTTTTTTTTCTTGCTAAGTCACACGCAATGATATGAGAGCTTTTAGTTATTAATTCTCAAGCTTTTAGTTAAGTACTAAGGTGTACTTAGGTATAGGTAATGGCAAACGATCTTCATATAAAAGCAATAGCAGCGCCTTCAATGCTATTTCATTCATTTGAAAGTCAAGTTCAGTTTACTTTAGAATCGCAAATGTCGTGACAGTTTTCTCCTCGATCGCTTGCAAAAAAAAAAAAAAAAAAAAAAACACTATAAAGAAATTATTTAAAAAAGCTCAACGTAAAACTTTTGCACTTTGACTTTGACCGTTTAGGTGAATTTAATGAAGAAAAATAAAATGTTACTTTAAATCTTGCAGGTCGTCCAAGCATTAAAAATGCTTCAGCATTGAGCCGCATAATAAGTTCCCTAAAGAGCATTAAAATGGTCGCTGAAGGGACGCATTTCGAAGAGCAAATCCCTCATACGTTTGTGATATTCGGAGCGTCGGTATGGTCACTTGGATTGTTTCCAACGTTTTCTATAGCAATCTAGTGTCAATGTTTCTATGTCTTTAGGGCGATCTCGCTAAGAAGAAGATCTACCCAACACTATGGTGGCTCTTTCGAGACAATCTTTTGCCCAGACATACCAAATTTTGTGGATACGCTCGTTCGAAACTCACCGTGGAGAGCATTCGAAAAAATTGTCAGCAGTACATGAAGGTTAGTATAGAAAATTAAACATTAAACAATAAAAAATAAAAATGGAAAACATTGATTTGTACCTGCATAATTCAAAGTTACACTTCAGCGCTTCCGTTGCAGATGAAAGGGGGAATTCAGTTATTAAAGCCGGACGTACAATTTTTCTGTGCTAGACCTCTTCATAGCATGACTTGCACTTGTATACTTTTGTTTGCACGATTCGTATTTTGAACTGAGGGTCATTTAAAGCTTTAAGTTAATTGAAATTAAATGATTTTTCAAATAACGTAACGCAATCGCCTTCACCAACCGTCCCACAACACGAAAAACGAGCGAGGATAATTTGTTGCTTTCTTCCTTTAAGATCCAACCGAACGAGATGGAAAAAGTTGAAGAATTTTGGAGACTTCATGATTATGTTGCAGGAAATTATGATGGCCAAGCAGGATTCGAAGCACTGGCAGCAAAAATGTCTGCAATGGAAAATAGAAAGCCTGCGAATCGCATATTCTATCTTGCACTGCCACCTTCCGTGTTCGAAGAGGTAACCGTGAACATACAGAAAATTTGCATGTCTCAAAGGTTAGTCGCGATCAATAATTCTTCGCATGTACTCAATTTATTTAAAAAATTTAAATTCTTCTTTCCCAACAGCGGCTGGAATCGCGTTATCATCGAAAAGCCCTTCGGTCGTGATGATGTGACTTCGAATGCTTTAAGTGATCATTTAGCTTCGCTATTCCATGAGGAACAAATTTATCGCATCGATCATTATTTGGGCAAGGAGATGGTACAGAATCTAATGACAATACGTTTCGCCAATAAAATCCATAGTTCGACGTGGAATCGTGAGCATATTGCATCGGTTTTAATAACATTCAAAGAACCCTTCGGGACACAAGGACGCGGCGGCTATTTCGATGAATTTGGAATTATACGTGATGTTATGCAGAATCATTTATTGCAAATTCTCTCGCTCGTTGCTATGGAGAAGCCCGTTTCTTGCCATCCCGATGACATTCGAGACGAGAAGGTGAAAGTTTTGAAGAGCATTGCCCCATTGGAACTCAGCGATATGGTATTGGGCCAATACACTGGAAATCCAAATGGTAAAACTGAAGACGAACGGACGGGTTATTTGGATGATCCAACCGTTTCCAAAGACTCGAGTACACCAACCTATGCTCTTGGTGTTCTACATATCAATAACGAACGTTGGCAAGGTGTACCGTTTATTTTACGTTGTGGCAAAGCCTTAAATGAACGCAAAGCCGAAGTTCGAATTCAATACCAAGTAAGAGAATAAGCCGCAAATCCTTTAATATAGAATAAACAAGAAATTAATTATTTCATTTCCTTATTATAACAGGATGTTCCTGGTGATATATTCGATGGAAACGCTAAACGTAACGAATTGGTAATACGTGTGCAGCCCGGTGAGGCAATGTACTTTAAAATGATGACAAAAAGTCCGGGCATTACGTTCGATATCGAAGAAACTGAACTAGATTTAACATACGAGGACCGATATAAAGATTCATACTTGCCTGACGCATACGAACGGTTAATTTTGGACGTCTTTTGTGGTTCTCAGATGCATTTTGTACGCTCTGATGAATTACGTGAGGCTTGGCGAATTTTCACTCCTATTCTTCATCGGATTGAAAACGAGAAGATCAAATCGATTCCTTATGTGTATGGTTCACGAGGTCCGAAAGAAGCTGATCGGAAATGTGAAGAGAATAACTTTAAATATTATGGCTCATATAAATGGGTTCGATCGAGCAGCACAGTGCAATGATCGATAATTTGTTAAGTTTAGTTCTCTATGTACATAAATACATAAGTTGTAGAAATAGATACTCACATAGAAAAATGTAACGCTAAAAGACAATCGATTGAATACGTTGAGGTGAACTATTTGTGATTGAACCTTGTACTTTTTTTTTTACTGTTTTTTTAAATGGATCAACAAACCAAAAAAACGAAATTTAAAGCTTGCTTTGTGGTTTTATGGAAAACTAAAACGGAAATATTGTGTGTCGATTGTGCGTCGTCTATGAAGGACAATTAATATTTATTTAAATTTCAGCTGTTGTTGGTTTCGATTTCCATCAGAGAAGTTCCTTCTCTAAGAACACTGCGAATACTGAAAGGGAGAAAATAAAAAGTAAGCACAAAAAATGATATTCCACAAAATTCAAGTCTTACAAGGTTGGTAGGATCTTCATAGCTTCATTTTCGAAGAAGGAGCGCAAAATCTTCTGGTGGATTGTTTCGATTAAGTAAAAAAAAAAAACTCAACCAAATTTAAGAAAGAGATTTTTCCTTCTTTTTTCCATTTAACAAATTTTTCGTTGTGGGTTTAGTCCTCTTGACGAAATGGGAATTTTGTTAAATAAGAGCGTAACCTTTTCAGCCATTCGACCGAAAAGATACTCTTCATAGAGATTTTTATCTGTTGGCAAATTCATTAGACCAAAGCTTTTAAGTAATAATACTTTAAATTAGTTTTAAAATCAATTTTCCCATACTTAAAACATTTTTATTATATATTGATTTTGAACATATTCCAAAACGCTTTTTGGCAACAATTTTATTTTTAATTTTTTTTTTCTCTTTAAAGGTGCGATACCCATGCCCAATTATTACTATTTTAAAATTTTTACTTCACTATAAAATAGTTCACACACCATAAAGCATTCTTAAATCTCTTCACTTATAGCCATGGCAATAGGAAATTAGAAATAAGTCGAGTTGAGGTCAAAAATTAATTATTCATACCATTGAGTTCTTTTTGAAGGAAAATTTTTATGGTGAAATCCCTGCGCTTCCAACTACATATTAAAAAAAAAAAGAAAAGAAAAATACTTAACTACGTTTAATATCCAAAAAGCTATAGAAATGGCAATGCCTTTAAATCAGGGATCGGCAAAAAAAAAATTTTGAGTTTTGATTTTTTGATTATAAATTTTTCCATACTTAATTATTCTTGATTATTGAATAAAAAGAAATCACAAATTGCAAAAAAAAAATTTCTGAATAATGAAAAATTGATATTTCAAAGTGAAAAAATTTGGATTGAAAATATGAAAATACTTATAAAAATAAAAATTGCGATTGTTTGAAAAATCGAAATTTTAGATAAAAGGATTATGAATTGATTGAGTAATGAATAATCAGTCTTTTTTTATTACGGATTATTCAGGAAATCAATATTCATACTTCCAAGATTATGGATTATTTGAATAATCAATATTCATATTCCCAAGATTATGGATTATTTCAATAATCAATATTCATACTCCCAAGATTATGGATTATTTGAATATTCAATATTAATATTCCCAAGATTATGGATTATTTGAATAAAAGTCGAGATATCCCATTGGAAATTGGTACGGAAATAATCAGCGGCTCCAGTAGATCCGATTGACACGTTTTTTATACCCGACATAGTTTGTGTCGAGGGTATATTGCGTTGCGTGTGGTTGTGTATTACAGACAGCACCAGTCGCAATATACCCTGGACTCAACCTATGTCGGGTATAAAAAACGTGTCAATCGGATCTACTGGAGCCGCTGATTATTTCCGTACCAATTTCCAATGGGATATCTCGACTTTTATTCAAATAATCCATAATCTTGGGAAAATTAATATTGAATATTCAAATAATCCATAATCTTGGGAGTATGAATATTGATTATTGAAATAATCCATAATCTTGGGAATATGAATATTGATTATTCAAATAATCCATAATCTTGGAAGTATGAATATTGAATTCCTGAATAATCCGTAATACAAAAAGACTGATTATTCATTACTCAATCAATTCATAATCCTTTTATCTAAAATTTCGATTTTTCAAACAATCGCAATTTTTATTTTTATAAGTATTTTCATATTTTCAATCCAAATTTTTTCACTTTGAAATATCAATTTTTCATTATTCAGAAATTTTATTTTTGCAATTTGTGATTTCTTTTTATTCAATAATCAAGAATAAAAGAATAAAAATTTTTGGTCAATCCGCAATTAGTACCGATAATATTGCTGAAAATATTATTACTGCCGATCCCTGCTTTAAATACTATTTTTGAAACATAATTTTTCGACGTAAGATATTATCATCTATATGTAGCCACAGACAAGACAACATACTATTTTGTAACACAAAAGGTATCGCATAGATGATCATATTATTTGGTAAGAATACCACATTATCGTGTCGTGAAACGATTTATATATTTTATATTAGCTTTACCAATTTTCTATTTAAAAATAGATTTCGTCAGTAGAACAATACCGTATGCAGTACCGTTTTATTGCGTCTCGTTTCGAATTCTTGAAGTAATTCATCTATATCATTATCTAAATCGTTCGATTTGGCCATCTGAAAGAGAAGAAAATAATATTTTGTATCATATCAATCGTGAGAGACCACAAGAGCTTTACAGTATGAAAATGACGATTGACTGTTTCGGGAATGTGGTCTCCTGTATTTGAATTTGCAATGATTAAATGCATTAAATATATTTATCAGTCCGATTCTGAATGTTCCCGAAGAACGAATCACCGGGGAATTTACTTTTCTCGACAGTAAACTTCTTATTTTTTAAGTATTTGGGGGAAGAAATTTGATGGGGAATGGGAATTTGACCCATATACATAATTTTCCTTACCCTATCTATTTAAAAAAGGAGCATTTTAGTCTCGAGAAAAGTAAATTCCCAGGGAATTCGTTTTCCAGGAATATTCAGAATCGGGCTGTATATAAACATCAAGGTGCTTTGAACAAAAAGTTTATATTTTAATTTCAAATGCCAACTTGCTATTTTTATGAGTCTCCGTGAACAAAATTGAATCGGTCATTTCAAAAACCTCTTAAATCAAATTTTTTCCAACATACATTATTTTGCTGAAAATGGTTCCTTAAAGGTAGATGCTAAGGCCCGATATTACAGTGCATACTTAAGTTAAGGAAGCTTGAAGACTTAAGAACACCTTAAGTGTCAAGCGGTTTAACAGTCAATTTTTATCCAAGACTCACGAAAATTGTTTTCGGCAGGAAACTTTTGAAAAAGTCTATATATTTTGTTTATACTTTTTTAAAAATCGTAAAACTAGTGAAATTCCTTCATTAAATTAATTTGAAAACTTATTTAAGGAGCACTTAAAATTTGTACTGTTAAAATGCTTTACAGCCTTAAGCTTTACTTAAGTGCTAAGGAGACCTTAAGTATGCGCTGTATTAATCGGGCCTAAAACACATAAGCTAAAACATTACGTCCTCCTTAATACTGAATTAATGATAAAAAAAAAATCACCTTAAAACTCAATGGTTTAAGCAGTTTTTAATATTGATTCCTCAAAAAATCTATTCTAGTGACTCATAAGATCTTTGAAATGATCGATTTAATTTGTTTCCATGGTTTGAATTTTTGAAAACAAAATTAAATTAAATGTTTGATTAAAAGAACCGATTTCTTTTTGTAATTTATCAAGTGGATTGCATTCATTCTCCGTGCGTCTGGCATTCGAAAAAGGATTCTCTGCATCTCAACAGCATTCTTTGTAGGACTAAGGCAACAAAGCCGCTGTATTGTTTACGCAAATAACATATTATTTACACTAAAGTCAATTTTTTCACTATTTTATGTAGCATAGGTCACCATTTGAACAAACATATTAAAAAATTTAGCACAAGATATTCAACACTAGATTTTCTAAGGATATAAATACACATATAATTGTGTCTTTATATTATATATTTATCTGTGGCAATATGGAAGAGTAGCTCAAGTCGGCATAAGAGAGAAATGATTTAATGGATTTGAAGCTATAAGGAAGTTGGGGGTGCTGATGTGTGCTCAATTCATTTTCATAAATTATGATTTTCTACGAAGTTATTTGCATTTATTTTTTAGCTTATGTATGTACATATTTTGAAACACTTTCGCATTAGACACATCTTATGTGGACTTAAGTTTGATCACATATTCTGAATTTTCAATTCAAGTGTGAGCAAATTGAAATTTTACATATGAATAAAGAGCTTAAGTAGAAAAATTCGAATATCTCAAAACAATATATTTCGACTTAAGCTTCTTCTATATTGCCACAGATATTCAGGCATGCTCTAGAAATCGAATCCCCCCAAAAAAATTCGGAATAGCTTAGATTTCTATTGAAATCACATTTAACCCTATTATGATTGTCGACACACCCGAGCCCCCCCGAGTGTCTCGAGTACAAAAATTTTTATTTTTTTCTATATACTAGAAAATGAAAAATTATAGTCGACGATAGAACTTTCTCGATTCTCTATCAGTAGTCGACAATCATAATAGGGTGATTGATTTCGAACTTTTTCATTCGGATTCGATTTACAATCGTGCCTATTATGTATTCCGGCGGATCGAATCCGTTTTTTCATTCATTAAAATGTGAAAATCCGAACGGATTTGATCTGTCGGAATACATAATAGGCACGAATATTCTTAGAATGACTTCCTTAGGCAATCTAGAGTTAAATAAAATAAACACTGTTACTGAAAGCAATGGAAAATGAAAATACTGATAAAGGACATAAATTTGATAAATGTCAAGAGCTTAGGATTGGATTTACAGAGATAATAGTTTACATCGTACCAACACATTCTCCCACATCCGTTCTTAATAGCCTTTTACCAACCTCACAACTTTTGGTCTACATTCATTTACACGGAAAAGCCTGAACAAATAATCGTTAAGAAAACATGCAATCGCGATAGTTTGTTCGGCAATTTTTTTGCTTATTAACCTATTTTTGACTTTAAATTAAAGTGAAAGAACATGATTATATATTTTCGCTTTATTAGAGAAAGCAATTTTACCATATTGATCATGTCGGCAATTAAAAATGAACCCATTAAAGCCTCCTCATGATTATCCTCAATATCAACGTTGAAGATATGCACAGGTCGATTAAAAACTGGATCACACGAATCCATAAACTCCAAGACCTGATCATACACTCGCTCTTCCACAGTGATTATTATGTCGAATTGTTCCTTGCAGTCTTGAAAACGTTCGGGACATTGTTTTATAAGTCGGTTTCGTTCCAGCATATGCAGCAATCCATTCTGTGTATAGCTATCAAGATTAGAAATTATTAAGATTGTACCAAAATGTATCCAATATCAATTGCTTACTATTGCTTATCTTTTGCAAGCAAATCATTATATATGAAGTCGTATGTCGTTCCAAATTCGTATATATTTGGTTTGTCAAATGCAGTACCAGGAAGCTTGACCCTTTCGCCAGTACCGAACGACCTTACTTTGAAGCCCTTTTTGGATAGAAAACTGTGTGCTTCCATCGATCGATTCATGTTGGAGGAGCACACAACGGCGATCGAGAAATTCGAATTGATAGACATTTTACTTAGCCAGCTCTCTTCCACGCGAACCTCTTTGTCATGCAAAAAAAAAGGCCACCATGCACTCCGTTAGTCCATTGTTGCACCAAATGTTACTCTAATGCCTTGTATACAGTTCGCAAGCAAGATTTATAGAAAATAAAAATACGTTTTGCACAGGTCCGTTATGTTGTTTCCAAGTCAGCTGTTAATGTGACGTCACAGGGCACAAAAACAAAGCAAACCATGAAAGCAAACAAATATTTTCTGAAAATTTGTGCTTTCCAGCGTTTTTGTTTTCAATACATTCTAAGTGCATGGTGACGTCATACGCAGAACGATCTGGATCTGGATTAATCTGGTTTCTATAAATTTTGGCCAAAAATGGTATACCTTCGAAGTCGGCGTCCATTTTTTTTCCCAGAAATATACCGCAATCAGCTGTTCTGCCATTTACTTTGCATACACAAATTAACATTTTCATTTCTCTAAAGAAGTAAAGCCGGAAATCGCATGAAACCCCGCGCCCGCTTGAGGCGGAAGTTATTTGTCAAACAGCAAAACTTTTCTCTCGCAATAATGTACTGTGTGTGACCGTAGTTTGTAGATTCTTGCTGGTTATAATTTTCACGTAAGTATTCAGTCGACACTCTCTATAACGAACTCCTCTATAACGAATTTTTCTCTATAACGAATTTTCTTAAAGCTTTTTCGCTACGTTTTTAGAGTCTGTTTTTTTTTATCGTTTGAATGAATTCTCTATAGGTACTTTTTATTCGCTTATCCTTGGCAAAATATACTTAATGTCATTTTTTTTGAGAAATACAAATTTTTTTATTTCTACACAATTCATTTTCATCGGAATAAACGAAATATACGCCAGTGGGCAGTATCAAATTCACATTTTCTTCGATAGTCTGTTTATCGTAGTTTAATAGATTTGTTAAATTTCGCTAATTTTTGGAATCTATAATAAAAATTATTATTATTTTCTTATTCCAATTTTTTACCAACTTTTTCTTTTTTAAATAATCTGATTTACAGTTATGGCGAACGTTAAGTGGAAAGTTTTTAAAATCCTTCACTGACCGTTCATTAATAACCTAAAGGCATATTTAAAGAAATAATTTGATATTAGTGTGGAATGAGTGAAAATTATCAACATTTTGTGTCAAATAATTATACGATGACCGGAATAATATAAGACCAATACTCGCATCAGAAAAAAAAGTCATGGAATAACATCGATCTGTAACTACGTCAGAGCAAAAGAAAGAGCACAAAGTGGCGCAACCCATATTCCTCTTTCATGATAGTACGAGAAATGCCATCTAATGGTCAAATCCAGTGATGCCAGATCAGCAGATTTTCTGCTAGATCTAGCAGATTTTGAAGTTGGGCAGCTGAGAAAAATTCGTTATTGCGGATAGCTGAAAATCTAGCGGAATTTATTGATCGGCAGATTTTTAGCTGTTTTTAGGCTTTTGCAAAAAGATGAAAAATTTTATGTTCCATTGGTAATCAAAGAACCACATTTTGAGATCTTTCCCCTACGAGACACGAAAAAGCGTTTGAGATTAGTCAGAGAAAAATTTTCCTGATCTGGAAATACTGGTCAACTGCTTGCTTATATGTATATCCAAAATTGGATTTTTTTTGAAATATTCCACTGAAACTTGCTTGATATTAAAAATGATTTGAACATGTATGTCTGTATCGGTAAAATATCTATTAAAAAAAGTCCCACGGTTTCGCACTAAAAATTAAATAAACACCCTTACTTGTATATGTATTTGTTGTTCAAGCGAATGAAAGAATTGCAATGGATTGAAGTTTTAGTTCACTAGAAAATCAGTGTCATACCTTTTTGTTTTAGTAACGACCAAAAAAATTTTTATACGAACATACTGAAGTCATTTATTGAATTCAGCTGAATCTAGCTGAAAATAAAGCCGCTGTCTTGAAATTTACTACACCCGAATCTGGCAAACTGGTGAAAAATTTGCAAAAGTATGTTTCAGCCATAAAAGACAAATGTCTTGAGAGGCATTTTAAGGGTACCTTCAGTACTAGGGTCTGTTATGAAAATCACAAAAGTGCCCAAAACGGAATTTTTCAAGATATTGTGAAAATTTGATGTTGAAATATTGAAGTCATGTTATTAATTTCAAAAAAATTGAAAATGGGGGGGCCGAAAGGCGTTTTCAAAATGGTTACCCAAAATTCAAATGGGCTAACGAAATTTGGCATTATGCTTCCTTTGTAGCCATAAATATACTCTCCAAAAATTTGATAGGTCCATTATTAAGGGTACCTTCAGTACTAGGGTCTGTCACAAAAATCTCAAAACTGCACCAAAATCGGATTTGTTGAAATATTCCACTGAAACTTAGAATTTGAGCGTATATTAAGGCCTCAGATTAGAATTCAAAAAAATAGAAAGGTGGGCGTGGCAAAAGGGCGGTTTTCATAAAGAAATTCAACAAAAGTCAGTATATGGGGCCCCTAATGGCCTTAAACACTTCTTGATATTAAAAATTATTTGAACATGTGTGTCTGTGTCGGGTATTCTATTGTCAGGCTCGCCTGATATATAACACCCTTACTTGTTTTGTTTGTTTTCAAGCGAATGAAAGAATTGCAATGATTGAAGTAGTTCACTAGAAGACAGTGTCATACCTTTTTTTTTAGTAACGACCAAAAAAATTTTCTATACGAAAACTGGCATTTTTGAATTCAGCTGAATCTAGCTGAAAATAAAGCGCTGTCTAGCAGAATTTCACTAAACCCATCTGGCAACACTGGTCAAAACATTTGCAAAAAAGATGTTTCACCTAAAAGGACAAATGGCCTTAGAGGATTTAAAGGATTACACAGTTGTAATGCCCATCATGGCAACTATAAACGCGTCACAGCTCGCCATAGATGTCTTAATCGCTTCAAAACAAATGAAACGAATCGGACAAATAACAGACGTTGCTCTAATGCCAATTTATGGACCTTCACCGTTCTCACACACGGAGGAAAAAGCATCCGCTGCAGAAATATATGCACTGCCAGAAGAAAAACTGCTAGCAATACAATTTCGTTCAGCTTTAGTCCTCAAATTCGCAGGAAAGTTCTTGAAAAAAATGTCGCAATCATTCAAACAGGCAAATGTGCGTCAAATAATCGTTCTTAGCAATTCAATGGGAATTCATTCCGATGGCGAGTATTTGCTTCTCTGCGTCGGACTCGTTCAAGAAAACGTATGGACAAGAATTGAGTAGAATGAATTGGAAGGAGGATGATGGAAGCGGTCTTTTTGGTCTTGGAAGTGATAAGCTTTTATTCAAGGCGTTAAATCCCGAGAATATACCAGTAATGCTATTCTATCATAACATACCGTTGCCCGTCGATGACATTGATGACGAATTTGCCGTTAAGGAACTTAATGAATTGATTGTTAAATTCTTAAAAATTGGTGACCATTTCAAATCCCAATTGCCAAATTATTGGAGATTCTTGCTGGACAATGAAACAGCGGATATGATGTATTAATATGTGATATTTTTTGGGGGGATTTTCAGGTGGATGGTAAATTCAAACAATTCAATTGGCACATGGTTTTAGAGGGAGAAAATAAAGATAATTTTCAATACTGATTGCTTAAATAAAGAATATTTCTATAAAAAATAGTTCTTTTGTGCATTTAAATACCTTTAACATTTTTGGATTTTGCCTTGATTCAGCTTGAGTGTTGTTAAATGTTTTTGAATGAAATGGGAGGAGCTCTTTTCTTCGCTTCCCATCCAGTCTTTACCCAAATTTGACTTAAAGAAATATCTCTTTTTATTTAGTGGCCACATTAAGAATGCAAACAAACTATGTTCGAATCATAATTCTTCAAAGAAAGCCACACGAGCTTTCGTAGAGCCAGACTTTAACTTCTTCAAAGTCGAGTACTTCGTCTCTCCTGCTTTGATTTGTGCTTCGCTGAGTATATCCAAATTGCTTTGATTCTCCTCAATTTTCAGGCGTTCAATTTCAGAGCGCAGCGTTTGCAATCGGTTCTGAACTTGCTTTGTTTTCTTCAAATATTCCGCCCTACTTCTCTCGATTTCATTTGTTATTTGCTCCATTGCATTTTCCGTTAGAATGAACTCCTTCGGTTCAAAATCGATATCGTCTAAATCGTCAACAATATTGGCATTTTCATTTGTTGTTAGTTCGACCAAGCCAGTCGTTTCAATATTCGCCGTAGATTGGCTTGCATTTAATGATTGTGTACTTGAAATATTGTCATTCGAGCTATTGCTAACGCTATCATTCGAATTCTTCCTTCCGACGCCGCCTTTTATGAAATGCAATAAACGTGCATTCGCTTCTCTTTCGGCAATTTTGGCACATAATAGTTCTTTTTTCAATTTCTCTGCTTCCGCTTCCCTTTTATCATTTTCAATTGTCAATTGTTGGACATAAAAATCAGCTTCACGTATTTTCTTCTCAAGTTCACGTTTTTCAAGTTCGATCTGTTGTTTATGCTCTCGAAGACGATCCATTTCGGTTTTAAAATGATTCGCTTTGCATTCGGTCAATTGCATTTGCTCCTCATTGACACGACTTTTCTCGAAGTATAATTCTTTTGTCTCTTCGGAGCGACGCTGTTACATGAAAAAGAATTTAATAATAAATACAAAACAGATTAATTGATTGGTGGATAGTCACATACCAATGAATCAGTGGCAATGCTCATTTGCTCTTGTAAATGTTCCAATCTTTTCTCGAGCTCATATCGGTCCTGTTCTGCTTTCTCACGAAGTTTCTTTTCTCGCAAAAATTTCGTCCTTTCTATGTGCCTTCGTTGCTTCTCCTCTTTGGCTTGAGCCTTCATCTGTTGAATTTCCATTGTGTCGGGCTTACGTCGCCTCATATACAAGTCATGGTTTCCTTTGCATAAATCTAGTATCTATAATTATAAAAAATAAAAGTAAGTATAATTTAAAAAGGATTTAATTATAAATCTAACGACGATATAATCTTAGGATCCTTTTTTTTTTTAACAAAGTTTTTATGTTTTTTCAGAATCCAATTGAAGAGGATGGATTTGCTTACTATTTTCGCGAGGAAGGATTTGTTTTACTTAGAACTTTTGTCGGTTTCTTTAGTCTTTATTGGTTTTTGATTTAGAGTTAAGGGGGTCTTCTCATTGAGCAACTTTTTTTTTCGACTTTTTTTTTTTTTGCATTTATTTATAGCTTGGGTAGTTGTGAATATGCCCCTAAAAGGATTTTTTGAAATTCGAAATAGTTTAGAGGATATAGCCTTCTTTGTCGAGCAAGATCTGCGCTAAAACGAGTAATTTTTGCGTTGCTTCAAACTTTAAACGCGTTTATCTCGAAACCACGTTTTTCGAACTGGCGGCCATGATATCTCCAGTTCAACTGAACCGATTTTCATGAAACAAAGTGGAATCGACGCAGAATTGTCACCATTCTCGGGTGAACCTCGACCATAATTTAAAAAAATTTTTTACCAATTTTTTTTTTTACACTAAACTACAAAAAAAAGCCCGAAATTGAAATTTTTTTTGAATGGCCGCCATTTTGTCAAAAAAAATCACAAAATTAAGCTTGAGGTTCACCCGAGAATTACATCTATACTGATTATAACCCCGTTTTTTTTCCATTTCGGACGCTCCGGAGACCCGGAATCGTGGCCGCCGTGACGGCACTTTTTTTTTCACCACCAACTTTGAAGTCTCATTACTTTTTGAACAGCCCACGTATCGAGGCAAAAAAATTTTTTTTATTTACTTTGAACCTTTTGTAATACAATAAATAAAAAAAGTTTTCAATTATTCTTTGCGTTTTCAAATAAGAATTTTTTTAAAAAGGGTCCAAAAAACGGGTTTTCAATGAGAAGACCCCTTTAAGCCAACAAACATATTCGGACCGCCCAGTTTTATCAGTCCTAATCAAATCTGATATAAAGGAAGTGTTCTAAGTGTCAATAAAAGCAAAAAGTTTATGACTTTTGCTAAACAATTTTGAAATTCTTGCTTCCTTTATATTCCCCTCCACAGTTGGCTTATTAGAATTGGAGAATTTTTTCAAATGCACAGGGAAAAACTTCCCGGAAATACTAGAATCGGGCTGATAGGAAATACTAAGCTTTCGGTATATGATTTTCAACTCATATAAGTAAATCTTCGCAAGAATTTATTTAAGACCATTAGATGAATATACATTTCGGACTTTCAAAGTTTGCTGGGAATTTAACACTTATACATATATACCTAACTGAAACATTTTGTTGGAGCTAAATTCTTTAGTCGATTGATTCTGTAACGCTTCACAAACCAATTTAAATAACCACTGGTGCTTTCCGCTTTTGGAACAATTACAAATTTCTTTCTCCTGCTTTTTATTAGACTAAAAGCTTCCAAATGTGTCTATATATGTTTTGACATCTTATTTAAGGAACCTTAGTGTTTTCTTAGTTCAGCCATGTAAGTCGCTGGCGACATTTAAGCGAACGAAACGGTGAATTCTCTTTTTATGTCTCCTTCGTGTTCACATCAGTAAAAATTGTCTAAGAGAATTCGGACGTATACCTAAGTTTTTTGCCAACAACTACATTTTTATCTGATTAAAATACTGTTGAACTATTGATATAATATGAATGTTAGCACACACTATCGTTAACTTTTAAGCGTTGGGCTCCTTTTTTGACATATTTATCCATATAAAAAAATCGAATTCGGCAATTGCAAATTTGGAGATAATGTGTAACCAGGGTAAATGTGGTATCCGTATACCACAACACCTGTATTAATTTTTTTTTGAATAATAAATAAGTTGTGGTTTATGTTTTATTTATTATTTATTTTTTAAGAGATAAATTATTTGCAAGAATTGCAAAGAAAAATGGCACTCATTTGGAATACATTTTTATGAGCCAAACGAGCTCGCTATAATAACTGCATCGTCCCTAGGCTTTATCGCAATAATTACAGCTTTTATTTTTGGTAGAAAATCCGAAAATTACCTCTATGTGTCATTAATATTATGTTTTCGCCACTATCGGTACTATCCACAATCCTCACTCGTGTGATTCAAAGAAATACTGATTTTCAAGAAAGTATTAATTTTTTTAAACTACGATTTATACTGCTTTAAGAAAACAGTTTTGTTACATAAATGTAAGCTTCATGAAGTTAAAAAATTTTTTTAATAAAAAATTCAGTTTTAGTTGAGCTCAAAAAACACGAACACTTCACGCAGTTTCTTCCATCTGATTTTAGCATGACTTGCAATAATAAAAAACTGTCTTGCTTTCATAGTTCTATTAAAACCTGAGCTATTAAGCGTAGTTCCGTTAATCCTGTGTTTTATGTTAAGAGAAAGCTACTATAACCACATTACCGTTACTCTAATATTAAAATAGTCAACAAAATCACTTACCATTTTGTTTATGTGTAAATCTTGTGAATAAAATATAAAATTAGAGACCTTAGCATCGACCAAGCGTATTGTAAACTTTTTATCATCAAAACTAACATGTTGGATTTCATTCCACTGAAACGTTGTCTTGGGTGTAAGTTTATTGTGATAATCGTATATATTAAGGCCAACGGCGGTAACTCCTAAAAACAGCTTCGTTTTATTTTTGTTCTATAAAAACGCATAAGAACTCTTAAAAATTGTAGTGCCTTAAAATGTTCGAGAGATTCACTCACTGTTATGGGAAAATAATTAACACCGTACATGTCTAAATCTTGTGCGATCTTTAAGTATTCCATCTCAACTTCATCACGCGTCATTGGTTGATGATCGGTGTACCTATACAACCAAAAAAAAAAAAAATCTCTCATTTAATGGAAATATTCATTTTGATATTATTTCAATCTACCATAGTTTAATACGGTCCTCCCACATTTTTGGTGTCATTTGATATTGTTCCGTCACTCCTTTAGGCAGTAAATCAACACCAGTTAACATTCCATCTCTGTAAGTTTCCGGATCATACGGCCCGTACTGCACATGAACGGCATATGATGCTAAAAGCACTGACGCTTCTGGACGACAATATATATCCATTGATAGAATGCTCTGTTTGACTTGCAGGAAGAACAGATGTTGCGTTATCTCCTGTATGAGTTCTTCGCTGACGTTCTCCGGGAAGAATTTGGCATAGAAACTAAACAGCATGAATCCATTTAGCTGTATTTGTACTCTTTGATCTTTCACTTTTTTATCCATTTTCAGCCAGCATACATTATTCCGTGTATCTTCGTATTGTAACCCGAAGTACCATGATTCCCTTAAGCCAATAGTACGACAGACCTTCAGCACAACAATCATCATATTTATAAATATTAAGTTATTAATATAAACTCATGCACATATGTATGTATGTATGTATTTACCAAATCGAAAAGATCTTGCCCTGTTGCCCGATGGCCCAAGCTGAATTCAAGCTCTGAATCGAAAGTTACAACCTTCACTGGTATCTGTTTTTCTTTCTTTGAACGAAATGGACTCATTTTTTATATGAATGGAGCTGAAGTTTTGCTTATTTTTAGGAAATTTATGATGTTTACATCTTTGACAATTGGTTCAGCACTTCGGCTTAATTAAACGTAATGGGCTTTTCCATGATATCCTTGATTTGGTCGGTGTACGTAAAATGACTACCTCAGCTGAAATCTGCAATTAGTTTTCGGGAGTCGCGTCTAGTTTGGGAAATATCGCAATTTGAATTTTGCATGAAAACACAATGAAAATTCCTTTACAGCTAATGGGTAGCGCCGCCAGACTGAAGGATTTAAAAAACCCAATAATTGGTAGATTTAATTTCGTCAGCATTGAAATGAAGCGTTGTGAGCGATATTGTGGGGCGGAACGAGAAGGGGTCGAAACCAGCCCATCAAAGCAGTGTAAAAAATTATCTTGATTATAACAACTTCAGAATCTTTTTTGCTTTTGAAAATTATACGTTTTCTAAAAGTATGGCAACAATTCTCACGTAAGCTTTGCATATATTTTTAAGCGCACCCGACACGGTACTGAATTCAATAAGAAATCTTTTATGTGTAACATGCTTTCCAGACGTACAACGAAATCTCGAGATTTCAGAAAATTTTCGCTGCAAAATTTTCGATTTCAATTTCGTTCTGAAATCCCGAGATTTTGTTGTACGTCTGGAAAGCATATAATACCTTAAATAGATTGCGTCTCACAATGACGGAAGCCATTCAGTAAGCAAAACTCAAATCATTTTGATTTTGGGTACTGAATGGCTGAATTCAGTAACGTGTCGGCGCAGACATACTGAACACGATACAATCGCACACTAATGGGCGCATATATAAGCAAAATCAAACATTTGTTTTGGGGTAGAATGGAATCGGGGTCACGCGTAAATAATGACGCTTGAAATATGATTGGAGGGTTCAATACGCAAATCACATAACATCAATCAGTCTATCCGTTTAAGAAATACAACTATTAAACTAATTTTGAAAAATTAATTTTAATTTCTTTGTGAAATAATAATTATGACATCAATGATGGTATTAAGTCATAACAAGCTAGGAGTGAGGGGGTTCTGGAACGATGACGAATTATTATCAAGAGGGACGAGGGCTAAAATGTCAAAATTCGAATGCTGACTAATATATGACGCCCCTAATCACTAAATCGGCAAATTCTTCAAAATTTTGAAATTTCTGAGCAAAATGCCTAAGTAACTCTCTCGAGTCCTGTAAAAATAATTTCTTTTCTAAATTTAAATGATAATGTCTTAATACTGAAAATCAATAAATATAAAGTAAATTATCAAGTTTCGTTTTCCTGCAGTAAAAGCTGTTGGCGAAACATGAGATCAAAATTGATTTGAAAAAAATTTTGAATTGCATGCCGGTTTAGTGATTAATGCGCGATATGAATTGCTTACTGAATTCAGTACCGTATCGGGTACGCTTAAGATAAACGAATGTTGGGTGGGAAAGCACCCTAATTGAGAAAAAGAACGAGTGCCCCAAAATTGCGAAAGTACTTCAACAACAAGCGAGGATCGAAATTAATTCGGACCTACCAGACAACTGAGAGGAACGTTTAGATGGCGAAACTCCAACCACGTTCTACTCATAGACCAATTTAAATAAAAAATAAAAAAAATATCTTAGATGAAGCAATTCAAGCTGTCTTGTTTGAAGACGATGGATGGACAATTTTGTTTTATTCATTTGTAATGTTTCAAAGGATAATCAGCGGTGTCACAGAATCCGATAGCTGTCGGAATCGGAATTAAAACCGATCGAAATTTCATACAGAATTTACAAATTTTGTTGTTTTTGGCTTTGAATCGGAACTATTATCGGTTCTTGATTGCACAGAACCCTATTTTATCCGGCCATCTATGAAATATATATGAAAATTCAGTCGATTAAAATTCCAATTCCGACAGCTATCGGATTCTGTGACACACCTGAATAGTCGTAGTATTCATGTGGAAATCCGAGTGGACATTTAAATGATTTACACTCTCCAGAAACTTGGTGTTTTAGCCATTTAGTTCCTTATTCGTTATTGATAAAAAAAAAAAAAATCTAAATTTATTAGAGTAACTGTCATTAATGGGACCATTTTGCAAATCAAATTGAAATGTACTCTTGCAGGAAAAGAATTTTTTAACCTTGAAAGGGAAGGTACCAGGTAATATCCAGGAAAAACAAATGATTTTCAAATAATTCAAGTTTCCGTTTATACTTTTATTTTTTTAATTATTATTTTCAATTAAATTTTTATTCAGCACACTTTTGAGGCCTTTTTATCATTTCGGCATTTAATATGACAATGACAATGAGATATTTAAATTCCCTATTCTTCTTACCTTAAAATACAATTCATATATAATTACTCAAGCATTTTCATTTTCATTTTGTTTTACTTTACTTTCGATTATCATATTTTCTCATATTGTTCACTTTTATTGCAGTTCTTTCGTCGTTACGAATATTTTTTAACATTTTCCAAATAAACTTCGGTTTTGTCTTATCTTTACATTTCCCTTCTATTTTAATTTATAAGAAAACACGCAGCTCTACATTATTTTAATCTCTGTGTTCACACAGTTTATTTTGTCACACAGTAGCAATTTTATGACACAATCATCTTCTCTAATCCTTCCCCTCTACTCTAACTCAAAACTGTTTTTAAAAATAACAGTTTTTTCGTTTTTCGCAAAACGCATTTCAATTGGATTTATATTGAAAAATAATTTTTATCATCTTTAAATTTATTTTCGAAATACTTTTCTTTTTTTTTTTATAATTGGTCTTGATAATGCACAATTTGCTCAATTGATTTTTTCACTAAGAGTGTTCAAGTTTTTTCTTCAGTTTTTAAACAAATGAGTGCCACGGATGGGACCGTATTCGTGGAATTGCCCAGATATCCTTTTATACCAAATATAATTGGTACTACCAGTGGCGTGTCTAGAGAAATACTGCTTTGATAGTGCTTATATTTTCCACAGTGGTATTTTGACCAATTATAAGACATTAACCCAAAAATTTTGGGGGGGGGGGGCTAGAGGGAGTTTAGAGAGTTATGGACCAAAAACCAAAAAAATCCGAAAAATTTATGGCGTCCGATTTGGATGAAAATTTATATATAGAATAAGCGAAAAATGCTAAGAATTTTGGCGTCAAAATTTTTTCAAGAAACCCATTACAACTAGTCTAGTTAGGGTCTAGTTCCAAACTGGTCCAGAAAGGACCAGTTTTTTGAAAAAATTTTAGTGCTAAAATTCTTAGAATTTTTCACTTATTCTATATATAAATTTTCATCAAAATCGGACGTTATGAAATTTTCGGATTTTTTTGGTTTTTGGTCCATAACTCTCTAAACTTCCTCTAGCCCCCCCCAAAATTTTTTGGGTTAATGTCTTATAATTTTTCAATATACCACTGTGGAAAATATAAGCACTATCAAAGCAGTATTTCTCTGGACACGCCACTGGTACTACCAATCTATTAGACATGCTCAAGAGGTCGAGTCTAGAGCATTCCTGTATATCAGGAATAGACTGTTCAAGCGATTTCGGGCAGCGTTTCCACCTCAAGTGTTTTTCAATTTCATATCTAACATAAATTCTGTTTCCTTGATAAGGCGCAAATGAGAAAAAAACAGGCCTAACACATAGCATCAGAGAACTTATAGCAAAAAAAAAAAAAAAAAATGAATTTTTAAAATAAAAACAAAAACTTTATTCTTTGATTCGTTTTCCTTCTTTTTGAATGTATAATAATGTTACTCATTTGATTTCGTGTACTTTTCTTTTGATATTTGTTAATGGTTTTTAATAGAATTGTTTATTTTCTTGTACGAAGACATTTTTCATATATTTTTCGCTTAAAATTAAATTTTATAACAATTTCAATAGTTTTTAGCACTTCTTCTTTAACATAAATTTTTCATTCGTCTTAACTTATATTTTAAAGTAATGAACATATGTGTTTGTTTTGTTCAATTTAAGGAAGTCTATTTCGTTTTTGTTATATAAAATCTAATGATTTGCGACAAGTAAACGATCGCCACTCCAGTAAGATCGTCCGAATTCAATGTTCTTTTTGTATTTGTTTTTTTTTTTTTTTTTTTTTTTTTTTGTATTTTAAAGCGCGAAAAATTGAAGGTTTTAGTAGTACTTAAAGGATTTAAATTTCGAAACGAAACGTTTTCGAACATTAATATTCAGACCGATCTTACATAGTTTATATTTCAAGAGCACGATTTGACACAATTCAAAAGAAACATTTTAATTCTTAAGAGAGTATTACATTTTCAATTATTTTGTATATTAGTGTTTTAAGCATGTATTTACATAATATATAAATTGACTGTTCTTTCTTGTTTTATCGCTAATTATTATTAGTTATAAAATATAAATAAAATATAAAAAATACTTCTTAAATAGGTTAAATATCTAAGTTTTTGCTCACATAAAGTACACTTTTTCAACTGTCGCAATAACACTTAAAATTAAATAAATGTAATTTATTTGCTTTAATACCAATAAATTCTAATTTTGTTTTTGTTGTTGTTGTTGCATGTGATATCTAGTTATGTATAACAAAAAAAAAAAAAAAAGAAGAAATTGAAATAAAAACCTATTTGGAGTGGTTATTGTAAAATTTTAATTTTTTTTTAACTACACTAATATTATAGGTTGGTATAATGCAGTCTTTACGGCAAACAAAAAAAAAATTTTTTTTCTTTCATAAATATAGAAAAGGTTTTCGCGCCGGGCGTGTTAACTTGATAGTTTGTTATCCGATACTTTTTTTCATAAAGATTTGGTTTTGGTTTCAATTATTTTACAAAACGTTCATAGAATATTTACTACTAACAAGTTAATTAGACCGACGAGAATATCCCTAATTATAATGTTTATGTTTTCAGTGTGGAAGAAAGCAATTGCAGTTAGTAAACTAAAACCGAATGTTTTTTTTTTTTTTTTTTCATTTGAAAGAAAATTACAGAAGTAGGTATACGGCAAGTGGCGATTACTGTTGTTTATAAATCCACTCTAGGGGCGTCCATTAATTACGTAAGTTTTTTATTACTGTTTTCACGTTCGCGTCTTAAGTCTGTATTCGCAAAGACTTAAGACACGAACGTAAAAACAGTAATAAAAATCTTACGTAATTAATGGACAAGCCCCCTAAAATTAAAAAGAGATGCTTTGAAAAAAAAAAACGGACCTCACGAAAAGACTATTTCTATTTTTTGTAGATACATATTCGGATTTATTAACTCTGTTTTTATTTAGATTTATTTGAAACCATCTGCCGAACTTTTTTAATGTACTTTTTTTTCTTTTTTGGAAAAGCAATTCCGAATTTTTCGCATACTTTCATAAATACATAAAAAAAAAAACATGTAAAAATCCCAATAAGGAGACTTGAAATTTGGTGACTCATTTCAACGAAAGATTTTGAATGCTAACCCATTTCCTCAACTCTTACGTGTATGTGGATTATTTTCCCTTTCCTGTGGCAAGGTAATAATTCAACTCCCAAATTGCTGATTTATTTCCCTTTATTAAGATTGAGGGATAATTTTAATGACCTTGACATTAAGCTTGGGAAATGATTTTTCTGAATGAAGTTATTAAGCTTGGGAAATGAATTTTCTGAATGAAGTTATTAAGCTTGGTAAATTTTCGATTTGAATTACCTTTCCCCGGGAAATGGAAGGCAACCCCATACCCGTTACCCGTTAATGGTTTCTTTTTAAAGCTAAACAATTAGTGGGTGTTACAGAATTTCATAGCTGTTAGAATTCATAGAAACCATAATATTAAAAGGTTTGTCTATTAGATCTGAAATAGTTTATTTCCTCCGGCTGCGATAAAAATCACATTCTGTAACAACACCTAATACAAATTTATAAACGCACTAAATGAGGCTATGAAGACGTTGAAAATCCATACATCTATTGTTAACTCGAAAGTCGAAGTTCTCCTTCGTTAACGCAATGCTAAGATTAAATTCAAACGATAGATATTTTAATTTTTTTTTTTTAATTTCGCTTTATAAGTTTTCTTTCAATTTATGCAGACACTAAAGAATATTCATTTGAATCGCAATCGAAATAATTGCAAATAAATAGGCATTTTCACCGAGGCCTAACAGTTTACATATTAATGAAATGCGTTTAACCTCTTCCTCTCCAATTTATTCTGTATATGTATGTATATATTCGCTTTATGTATATGACTATAATTGTTTTCTTTTTTTTTTTTTTGTAGGTCATTTAACAATACACTCTCAGTTGATTTTGACTTTCTTATGCACTTACAATAGTATATTTTGAGGTTTTTTTTTTAAACAATTTTTAACTGCTTTATTGCTTTCGGATAGTTTTGTAACACTTTGTTTTTAATTTAGTTTTGTTTTGCTTTTCATTTCAGATATCAGTTACTTATGTTATATTGGTTTTTATTTTAACTTTCTCTTTTTTTGATCCCTAAAAGGTGTCGCGAGCGAGTACCTTTATATTTTTATTCGTATCTTAAACATAGAATCGATTTGTGTTTAATTTAGATTTAATTTAGATTTATAAAACTATTGGAAGAAAAATTAAATATTTAAATGATATATATGTATGTATGTATGTCGGTATTGGATGTGATAAGAGAATTTTTAAATTTGATGATTGATTATGTTTAAGAAGTCGATATGGAAGAGTTTGCGAAATTTTTTTTTTTTGTTTTTTTGTTATTGATACACATTTTCAAAATAACGATTCGAATAAAATCCTGAAATAAGGGACATTCACAGAAATACAGTTGAAATTTTTTTTCGTATATGTTTCGTCGTTTCGATAACATATTCTGAATATCAAAAAAAAAAAAAAAAAAAAATTAAAAATAGAACCAAAACTCCGTGAATGCCACGAATTTATAACAAAACAGTTTGGGAAAAAAATAACATTTAAAACAATGAGAACACAACAAATAAAAAATTATATAAATAAAAAATACATTGTTTTAATATGTATATATTCATATGTTTATATATGTATTATTGTGTATGTAATATGTATGTTTGGATATTAATATGTGGCTTAGTGTTTAGCTTAAACCTAATAACGCTTCTTAGTATTAATTTAGATGAATTTCAAACAAATTAGACAAAAGACAAAACTAAATTTCCTTTGCAGCAAAGAGAACCAATTCACTTGTTTTTTTATATATATGTATATATTTTTTTTACTCGCTTCGAATGCCCTTAAAATTTACTTTTATGGACTATCGAAATAAAATTTGTTCAAAATGTTTGGAAAGACGAAAAAAAAATTGCTTAACTATAAATCAAAACGGAATCCATGATTATCATTATGTTGCTTTCTTCGGTTGTTTAATTTCTTTGTTTTATCGCTTACAAACAGTTGCGATTCGACATTATGAAAAAGTGCAATTTGTTTATAACATTTTATTGGCAGCTTTAAGTTACTATGCTTTGAATTTCGGAATCCATATTATTATATTATTTAATTTGTTTGAATTTATTGGTCTCTTCAGATTCTATGGTAATCTAAGGCAATATTTAAATTTCCGTTCGATGAGAAACTATGAAATTATCATAGAAACATTTTTTTTTTTTAAATAATTTATAGACTTCCAGAAGAAAAAAAATTTGATTTATAATTGTACATAAGGCACTTTATATTGAATATCCGAGATATTGAAAAGAAATTAAAAAAAAAAAGGTGGGTATCAAAACTGTTTTAAAGCGAACCTAATGTCAAAACAGACAAACGGACTCTTTTTAATTTATTGAGAACCATACAAATTTGACCATCTGGTTTCATTTGACAATAGCTATCGTAATCGAAAAATGTAATCCTGATTTGAAGGAACAAAAAATGTCCCTCAAATTATGCTATTTTATTTAATAAACTATCGCTGTATGGTATGTATATTCTACTATTGAAAATGTAAGATCGAGTTTGGCGATTCGATCGAAATTGAAAATTTAGTAATTTATTTTGACTCATCCAATTTGATTTTAGAATTTAGTTTTTTTTTTTTTTTTTTTTTTTAAATATTTTGGTGTTATTCAAATGAAAATAAATTAAAATGAATAAAGATGTAAGACTACTTGTGTCACCTTCTACATAATACGTCATATTGCTTTTGATTTCATCTACGTTGTTTAAATGAAAAAAAAAATATATATATTTATTTTAGGAACAAAACGATCAAACTAAATATGAAGTTAAAAAAAATTCATATATTAAAAATAAAATAGGACTAACATATTTTTTTGTTTTACTTAACGTATTTCTAGAATTTGATTTAATTCTGAGAACTTGATTAATTACTCTTAGCACCCTTAAAGCAATTTGATTACAAATATATCTACGTAAGTTGATAAGGGCTTACATAAGTTTTGAACAAAGCACTTAACGCAATTATGAATTTATTGAAATAGGGTTTTTGACTATTTAGTCTACATTTAGCAATGATTGCTTTCGAATTGGTACGTTCTTTATGTTTAGTTTTGTTTTTTGTTTTTTTTATGTATGACCAGAGTTTTTATTATAAAAAAAAAAAAAAATTAAATTAAATTAAAAATTAATAATTTAAAAAAATACAGTTCTTTATGGAAAAAACAAAAAATCTCGAATGGAATTAGTATTTAAACTAGACTATCTATAAAGCATAATAATAAACGATAAATCTAAAAAGTTTTTGCAGACGGTGGTTCCTATTCGTTTCCCTTAGGCAGGGAACTTCTTGTTGCTGTTTGTTTTTAACCGTAAATTGTTTGCCCTTAATTCCACTTCACAGCTTCTGCTTATAGTTTAATAAGTTCTCTTGTTTTATTCTTATTGTGTTTGAATAACTGTATAAAGCACACTGGCAGCTGATAGAGGATTTCTGAAAATACGAATAAATTACCATTCAGTTTTACAGAAGAGAAAGTTTTTAATTTTTCAAAGCGGTCGTATGTCCGTGTCGAAATTAAAAGCTGAGAATTTCGTACCAAAAATATGAACCAGAAATCGATTGAGTTCCTATGATGTGGTACGAATCCTTTGACACTACTGAAATAAGACATAGCATTTTTCTTTACAACTTCTTTTCAACTGTCCTAAACTGTTCTACTGTTCAAAAATCCTAAACGATGGGAACTCACATCTACTTCAAATAGAAAACCTATTGTGTACTGGGCCTTACTCCGTAGTTCGACTCGGAAAGCTATTCTACTCGAACATTAAATCCGAGTCGAAGGAATAACAAAATAACGTATAACGACACTGGAACAAGGGAGTATAAAACGTCCGATTCCGAGCAAATCTTTCTTCAAATCGAACTACATAGTAAGGGCCCTGATGTCAGAGATGCCAAGGCCAAAGCAAAAGGGACCTGTACATGTGTTGTCAAAACTGTCTTAGCGGAAGCTCAAGGCAGAAAGAAGTGGAAAATTGTGTAAGAAAAAAAAAAGTCGTATCCTGATTCTTGATCGTGATAGAAGCCGCTAAGAAGAAGTAAATAAGAGACTAACGGGACTAATGTCAGGATTTCTTAAATTGCCGAATGTAACTTAAAACTCCATAATCAAGATCACTTACCTTATATCTAATTGTTAATATTTGGCTCATTTCTTGTTTATAAACTTCCATGCCCAGATGTCATTGAATTTATGCCAGTTTCGCTTGGTCGCTCGTGTTATAACAAATGGGAAGATTTCGAATTGATTTTAAACATACTACACGTAATGTTCCACGATTGATCATGACTATTCTGGTTAATTGCAGTAATCATTTTGGTTTGTTTTCTTTTTAGCTCGATATTGCCATTGGTATCAGCAAAATTTCTCCTCTTTTTTTTTTGTTTTTTTGTTTTTTTGTGTTTTGTTTAACTTCCAACGTTAACCGATTAACTTGTTATTAATTAGCTTTTAGTACACTTAAGTTTAGAACAGTTTTGGCATAGGCATTTTTTTTTTCCATTTGGACACTTTTGCAGCACTTATTCACAGTCCGTTGCGCAAACCAGCACACATCATCATCACAAGCTTACAAATCGTCCTCGTCTTCATCGTCCGGACCTTCGATTAGGTCTTCCGGATCATCGAATTGTGTATACTTAAATGTAGGCTCCTCCCCATCGGAAGGTTCGTCTATATCCTCATTATCATCGATGCTATAAATGTGTCCTCCATTGAGCAGTCTTTTTTTATTATTCATACCGACGACAGTAGTTTCTGTTGTCATTTGGCGTTTCCGTTGAAGTGGAATTACACTTTCAGCATTGTTGCTAACGATAGCACTAGCCGCCGCAGAGGAATGTAGATTATTCTTATCAATTTCCTCGTCGTCTTCAACTTCAATACCAGCAGCAATATTCCTTTCGCGCTGTTTATTTCGCAAGGCGAGCTTCTCTTCGGGTGAGCGTTCCTTACGGAATTCATAGACGAGCGGGAAAATGTGTTCGATGGCTGCTTGTACATTAGCCACACAAGATGCTATGATGAAAACATTATAGTTGGAGATGGAGATTAATTAAAATTTTCTTTTTGTTATATACCATATGTAGGTACAACTGACGAGACTTACCGGTAACTGTTATACTACCAGTTGAGAATATTTTAAGTGTTGCTTTGGGATAGCGTAGCTTATATGTTACACCTGGATGCAATTCGGGTTCGTAGCTTGCCTCCTTCTTATAGCGCTCCGAAAAATTGACGATTTTTATTGCCCATGGCATACTACATGTGCCAAGCACATTTACAACGCGGAAATTATGGAAGCGTACTCGGAAGCCCAATTTCTCCAAACAGCGTGTATACCGACGTGCCGCGATCTTCGCCTAAACGACACAACAAACACACACACACACACAACACACACACACACACACACACAGAGACAATGAACACATTCGATTAGAAAATTTCGGTAATGTGATAAATGATATGAAGATGAATGTTCAGGGACTCACTTGATCTTCGGAAGTGGCACCAGTGCACGTTATACGTCCTGACGACCATATTGAAGCGGTTGTATACGGACGCCGGAGTTTCATGGTTACCATTCCATTCTCACGTCGATACTCGACGTTGAAACCATTTTGCGCGATCTCACGCAAATTCAAATGGCAACGGACACTAAACGAACAGACTACATTATTTATCATAATGTCTATTTCTGGTTGGGGCTCCTCTTCAGCTGCATTTTCAGCAGCAGCAACTTCAGTTTGATTGGCAGGTGGACCAGCTGCAACGGCGGCAACAGCAGCAGCAGCAGGAACAGTAGTTGCACCAGCTACAACGCCAGTTCCAGTGGCGTTCGGTTGTGTTGTCGTCTGATGGCAGCTATTATTGTTGCTCGGATTATTATTCGCAGCGATTATATGAGAAGTTGGATATTGTTGATGCGACTTCATCCCATATTGCATATTTAAGGCAGCACCTATGCAAAAGAGAAAAAATAAATCAATTACGAAAACTGCAAGGAGAATTCAATGATCAAAGGAGTCCCATATTGATAAATGATCTTCATGAAGCACAGCTGTTCTAAATGAATATTTCCAGGGAGCTTTTCCTCTAGATGTTTTTCTCCGTGGAAAATGGAAGTGATCGTGGTGTCAATAAAAGGAAAAATTTGACAAATTTTGCTATAAAAGCAAATTTTCAAAAAATTGGGCACCTTCGTACAGTACGGGAACAGACCTATTATTGAAAATCGGCCTGATAATTTGGAAAATTTCTCCAAATGAGATTTGAAATGATATTTGCAATACTGTTCCATCAAAGTAAAGACCATGGTCCAAAAAGTGCATATATTCAAATATTTCTAGGACACGCTTTTCATAAGAAAAGTAATGGATCATCTTCTTCAAAATGAGCAGCAATTTAAGATGGTGCAAAAAAACAAAATTGTGGGAGCCTATAAAATTAAATCAAGCGCTGAAATGGAATCCACAGGGCAGTCGTAGACCTGTAGCTGCCTCGAACACGCACAATTGAAGTTGATCTTTCTGCCGCACGATAAACATGGACATGGACATATGTAATGTAGCTACCAACAGAGCAGAGGCCCTATGCTTCAGGAGGTGTTAATGGCAAAGAATATGAAGATAAAATTAAATCGATGAATATTCCCCCGGAATTTTTTGCCAAAAAGTTTTTCCACGCGGGAAAAGGAAGTGTTCTGGGTGTCAATGATTGGGAAAATTTTTTCGAAATTGATGCTCCCCCATTGACCTCCACATGTTTTTCGAATAGGAGCATTTTTTTCAAAGCCGCTGGGGGAAAAATCCCCTGAACATTTTGAATTGGAGTTACAACAAAGTGACATTGAAAAAGGTTCGAAGGGTAGTAGAGCGTGATATGTAGGCCTGGGCCATGGGCCAATTAAAAAGAATCCCTTAGATTCTCTTTTGTATTCAATTGAGGACTCCTGATGGATTTTTTGTGACAATTTGAAGAACTTACTCTCAAATTGCTGTTGCCAGCGCCATTTATTGTGATTGGCAGTCGCATCGTTGCTGCTACCATTCGTCAGTGTCTTCATGCAGTTCTTTTGATTTTGGTTTTGTTGTTGTTGCTGCTGTTGCTGCAACACAGTTGCCATACCAATGTTGCTATTGTTGCTAATATACATTTGTTAGCAACAAAGATCCGACACGTCGAATCCAAATAAGTATGGGTGTTCTTAATTGGCCGAGTTTTCGTAATTAAGCCGCCGCCACCAAGAAAATTTCGAATATTTATTTCGGCAACTAATTTTTTTTTTAATTTTTTCTTTATTTATCTTTTCAGCTGTTGTGGAAACAGTTGTTTCTTTCTTTAAGGAACGATTTGATGATCGATTGAAAGTACCAAAAATATTTTGAAAAATTTCGAATTTCGAATTTCGAATTTCGATATTGCGTTCCGTGTTATCTTTATAATTAGATGTAAGGCCCTTTTAGAATGCTTGGTTTGTTTGTTGGTTGGTTTTGGTTTTTGGTTTTTGTTTTTTGTTCTTTGTTTTAGAAATATTACAAAATTGTTTTCTTCTTCGACAGAACACGTGTCGCTTGTTTGTTTATTTTGATGGGAGTCTTCTTTTCTTTCTCCTCGCTTTGAATTGCTTGATTTGGTTTGATAAATTAGTGTTTGTTGATCCTTTGCACAGTCTGAAATGACAGAAGGATTTTGAGTTAATTAAACGCATGTTTTTCTTTTTTTAATTTTATCCTATTTTTTTTATTGAGTTTTAATAAATAAGTCTCTTTGAAATTATAAAACGAACCCAACGAGTTCCACTAGTTTATGACTCGAAATGAGAATTCCTTGACGAAGAAAACAAAGCCAACTAAGGTTTGAAAAAAACTAGGAGCACTAGGTTTTTTTTTTAATTAGTTGTTTTACGTTTCATTTAAAATTTGTTGTTGTGTTTCATTGGTTTTTAACGTTTTGAATTTAATATGAATTCTTTTAAGATAAACGAGAGCCTATGAACAGGACTCGGTAAAAGTGCCCTAAAAAGTGGAAAAATGTTACAGAACAATTATACAAATAAATTCATTTGCGCCCAAATACCGGACACCTCGGTTAAGTGGACACATTTTTCGGTCCCGTGTGTGTCCGCTTAAGAGAGAATACACTGTAATATTTTCCTGCATTGAGTTGTTAACTGCATTGAACATGAATAAAAATGTTCAAAGTAAAACATATTTGATGAGTTTTCAAGCATAAATCAAAGATCTCGGGGAAATTTTTGAGAAGAATTAAATTCGAAGCTGTTATGCTCCTTTTATGAGTCTAAAACACTGTTGCCAGAATTTTAGGGGAATATTCCCCCTGAATGTCTCAAAACAAGGACAAAATTCCTTAAAATTCAATTTTGAAATCTTCTAAAAACAAAACTTTGGTCCCATAAGATTCCATACAAGTTTCCCTGACCACTTTTCTGCCCTAAGACTCCGTTAAGGATCATAAATGTCTTTTGATTTAGGGGAGATTCCCCTAAACTGGCAACAGTGGTCTAAAACAACAGATAAACACTTGCACCCACACTCTCAATTGCCAAGTTTTGTGAAAATGTTCTTCTACTTCTTCTGTTCTTCACCCAGCGGTCAACAGTGCCCACCGCCTACAAAGTGCACGAGATTGTAGGCGACCTGTCTATCAATAGCTTACAAAGTGTACGAGATTGTAGACAGCGTACTGGATGAACACCACACAGCCCCGATTACTTTGTGTTGTGGTGATAAGCGTTCACGCTACAAAACGGCTACGATCGTATAAAATTATAGCAAGATTGTATATGAGATCCTGTACATTATCGCCTACGAAGTGTATTGCGGTACATCGCTTCTGTAAGCAGCATTATTGAAGAGTCAAAATTCTGTATGTCTGTATGAGACTGATGTGCTCATTTCTGAAGAAATTTCTTATGATCTATCTTCCATGATTCCGCTCATTCAATTTGAATAACATACTCTACAAAGGTGCCTGACGCACATAGGTATGTATCCTTTGACCCTTCTTAAAGGTCTTAAGGGCCATGTGTTAAATTAAGAGTCACTTTTATTTAGGCTATTCACCAAGTCTTATCAAATCCCTTTTAAGTTTACTCCAGTTAAAATAATGCACAAGGATAGAATCATCTTTTGAACTCATTTGACATGTCCAATAGTTTAAAAAAACAAAAGATTTCAAAATACAAAAAATTTGGACCCAAAGGCCGAACAATATGAACACAAAAACGATGAAAATTTATTATTAATTTTATTACCTAAGAAGAATGTTTCAAAAAAAAAAAAAATCGGGAAATAAAAAGAACCCCCCACGCGTGTGCCTACATTTCTTAGTCAAGGTGAATTTAAAATTAATCGAGAATAAAAAGCTATAAAAACGATCATCTCTGAGCGAACAAGTAAAACAAAAGTCCTTGGGGAAAACTCATACAAAATCGAAAAAAAAAATTGTGAAAATTCCGATTTATGATTTAATTCTTTTAAAATTTTCACAATTGTTTTTTTGTTTTTTTTCTGTAATTATGTTTTCGTGCTGCCCCGCCAGCTTTTCTAATGCTATGCTAATGCTAATGCGATGCACAATTGCGTCATTGCAGCTAATGCGAGCGCGATTGCCTTAGCAACAAGCACAATAACAAGTGTTGCTGCTGGTGTGTAGTGTACACAAATATACAATAAATGTTTTCTTATTGTGCTTTTTTTTGGGTCAAGGACAACATATGTATGCTACGATAGAAGTAGAACAAACACAATGTCGCACAATGCTGCCGCCGTCTTGCATCGATGTCAAATGTCAAAATCAATGAGCTTCGATATTTCGCTTGATCTCTTCGTAATTTAAGTCAATTACAATATATTCGGAATTTCGATTGAATTATTTTTTTTTTGTAAAATCCATAGCGTGGGAAGAATTTTGTTTTTATTCCAGAAAATATTTCTCAAGAAATGAAATGAAACAAAAACGCTACGCTGATAAGAACGCTGATAACAAGAGTTTAAGAACCTTTCAAAAGAGCAACAAAGAATTGTTCAACAAAATGTCGGCAAAATCAGTTTAACCCATTGGTCTAAAAAAAACAATTTTTTTTTTTTCAACAATTTCTACAGTTGACACTCTCTACAATGAATTTTAAGGGTTCATAAGTAAAATTCCCCAGCGGCAAAAATTCCGCAACACACTTCGTAGGCGGTAACGCACACGACCTCATATACCATCCTACTATACTTTCGTTCGATCGTTGTTGGTTTGTAGCGTGTACGCTTGCCACCACAACACAAAGTAATCGGGGTTGTGTGGTGTTTATCGAGTACACTGTCTACAATCTCGTATACTTCGTAAGCTATTCGTAGGCCGGTCGCCTACAATCTTGTATAGTTTGTAAGCGGTAGGCACTGTTGACCGCTGGGTCGTTATATAGAGAGAATTCGTCATAAGGCGAAAAAAGGCATTAAAAATATAGCAAAAAAGCCTTGACAAGAATCGCTTTAGAAAGTTTCGATCGTAGTACCGAGGGCTAGGATGGGTTAAGAGCTTAAATAAATAAAATATTTAAATTCAAAGGTCTTATCAGACCGTCCTCAATCGAGTACGGTTAAGCTTTGAGGGGTTAAAAGTTAACTTGTGCTTAGCATCGAACTTGAACATATAAATCACAAGATGAGAGCCCAAAGATTAAGATCAGTGGACAACATTCGTTTAGCTACAATGGTGGCTGTATGTTGAAGAAAGTTTTAACTAGCACAGCTACTGATAAATACTCGTATATTCATGCGTATGTGTGCATTCGTGAAACCACGTTTTTTCTATAAAAAAACAAAAAATTAATTTAAAAAATAATATTAAACAAATAAATTTACATAAATGAGAAAAACATAAAAAAAAATAACAAGAAAAAATACGCTTCAAATTTTATTGCGGAATTACTTTTCTCGCAGCGCACGCCCACAACACATACCTATCAGTGTTCGGACTACGGAAATCCCATTTCGTAGTAGAAGACCAAAAAAATCGGAGTAGAATGAATTTTTGGGTAGTAAATTGGAATTTCTCATTTTCGCACATAAAAAAAAGGTCAACAATTTATTTGAAGCAATCATTTATAGTTTGCATTTACATATTACTTATATTTTTTTTATCTCCATCAGTCAAGATTAAGATACAGAGACATCTGTATGGAAAACAACAATTTGTTTGCGAACGAGGGAACACAAAAAACTCGTTGTCATTACGTCTAAATCGTGACATAGACAAAATTATTTTGAGTTTTGTGATGTGAAAAAATCGGAGTAGATTTCAGGTATAGGGTAGTGGCGGAGTAGATTTCAAAAAGTTTTTAAAAACGGAGTAGATCTACTCCGATCGGAGTATAGTCCGAACCCTGATACCTATCATGGCAGCGTCGTTGCAACTGTCTCTTTCATTTTGAACTACTCAATCGAGCGGTGACTTATTAATGTAGAATAACAAAAACGAAATCAACAGAAATACAAAAAAAAAAAATTGGAAAAAAAAATGAAAAAAATCAACACGAACGCAAAAAGTGAGCAATATAAATGAAGCGTCGACAACGCAACAATTGGGACAAGGCAAAAATTATTCACACCACACGTTCTAGAATTTAATGCGTTCCGACTTTGCTTCTCAGTTGTGGGGGAAAAAAAGCACAAAAATCTTTTTTCTCTTTCAAAAGTTTTGCAACATTCAAATACGATCAACAACATGATGACCACAATACGAAGATTCGGGTCGTTCAAATAGAAAGTAGCTTTTTCTTGAACCTCCCACCATTTACATAATTCACAAAATATGGTACATACATACATACATATATTCTCAGTGTAAGGCATTTATCAAATTCAGCAGAAATTATTTTGGTGTTATATTTCTTCATGTGCATTTCCTCCTCAACTAGTTGCTAGACAGAAGTCCGCTGGGCAAATTTTAAATGCTTATATGGGTGCCAGTGTTGCAACGAATGTTAATTTTTAGCAATCGGGACTGCGAATGCGAATATGCGCTGCAGCACTACATCCCAGCGGGAAATGTCCCCCTGACGTCATCGATGAAGTCAGGGTGACTTTGGAGCCGGAACGCATGCAATTTCATAGGACGTTTTGTATGACATTTGTACAGAAGTTGGACAGTGAAATCACCGGTGACATGTCATCGTTGGATTAGAAATTTTCACTGGTGACTCCTAGCATGACATGTCATGAAACTTTAAAATTTGGTTGAACTTAAAATGTTTCAAATTTGAAACTCTTCAGGCACTGATGAATCACAGACACGAAGTGACGAAATATGGCCGTACCTGCCAATCGTGGTTGTCTCCTGCGGTTTAAGCTTGTATTTTTTATTTTTTATTAATTCTTTTTCGATAAAATAAAACATCTCTTCGTGAATATATATTGAACGACCCTCAAAGCTCGAACCCATGATCGGTACTCTGCGCTTTTTGTACTCATTGCAACATTGCCAACATAATTTGAAGCTGTTAATTTAATCTCATTCAATTATCATCGATAAGTAGAAGAAAAAACAAGTAAGGGTGTTATAGTCAGGCGAGCCTGACAATAGAATACCCGACACATACACACATGTTCAAATAATTTTTAATATCAAGAGGTGTTTAAGGTCATAAGTGGCCCCATATACCGACTTTTGCTAAATTTCTTTATGAAACCCGCCCCTTTGCCACGCCCACTTTTCCAATTTTTTTGAATTCTAATCGGAAGATTAAATATACACTCAAACTCTAAGTTTAATTGAATTATTTCGAAAATGTCAGATTTTGGGTAAGTTTTGAGATTTTTGTGACAGACCCTAGTACTGGAGGTACCCTTAATAATGGACCTATCAAAATTTTTGAAATGATGATATAGGCTACAAAGGAAGCATAATTGCCAAATTTCATTCAAGTCCCGTTTGCATTTCGGGTGTAGGAGGCAATTTTCGAAAAACGCCCTTCTGCCACGCCCACTTTACAAACTTTTTGAAATCGTATTACTTGCCTTTAAACATGTTCAAATATCAAATTTCATCAATCAAAATATCTTGAAAGTCTTCGATTTTAGAGCAGATTTTATGATTTCCGTAACAGACCCTAGTACTGGAGATACCCCTAAAAATGGTCCGATCGGGTCCATTCTCGAACTTGTTTTTACTCATGTGCTTGTGAGTACGCATACCAAATTTCGTCAAGATAGCTCAAATCCTTCGATAAGAAAACTGTGTACAAACAGACGGACAGACAGACAGACGGACGGACATGTCTAAATCGAATCTCCTGGTGACGCTGATCATTTCTATATATATTTTGCATGGTCTATCTTGACTGGTTCTGGGTGTTACACACAACCACACAAACGCAATATACCCCCGACACAGAGTGTGTCGGGTATAAAAATGGAGGAATAAAAATGAAATGGGGCAAAAAATCTTAACTATAAATACAATATTAAAATGGCGGCCAAAAAATGTTATTTCTATGCACAGGATGACCAGCAAGAGTCTTTAAATTGTTTTTTTTTTTTTAAATCGAAACATATTGATAGGAATGCTTGAGAAATAACCCGCAATTACGAATACCCAATGTATGAGAAAGTCGCCATTTTTATATTTCGCTGCCATCGTTATCGCCGTATTATCATCGTTTTGACCGCAGCCATTATTTTTGGTTTCTCTGCGATGACTAAAATGCATTTGGATTTTGTGCCAAAGAATTTACGCTTTTTCTGTGAGGAAATCGGTACGACAAAACTGAAAACGAAAGAATTGAAGAAGATTGATATCAAATGAATCAAAACAAAAAAAAAATTCAAAAAAACGGCAAAAAAATGCAAAATCGTGAACGTTCTTGACAACGACAACGACAAATCCATGATAGCTTTTGTTTTATAAAAGAACCGATATCCAACATCCAAAGTCGTCGTCGTTGTCATCGCAAACGTTCGATGAGACGAAAGCGAATGTTCAAAACAGAAATCGAATTGCCCTCAGTGAGCGCTCGAGAATCGGGAAGAATTCTCCATGAATCATGATCTTTGGCTCCAAAGAGTGTTCATTTAAAAATTCCTTTTCTCTTATTCGATGCTCTCCCGTCTATTATTAGTTCTATTGATGGAGTAGCCACAGCCAGCCAGGCAAAAACATTTGAGGCCGTTAGTCATTTTTCTGATTCATTATGGTTTCCTAAATGTGTTTCTATTAAGCTTTTTCTGAGAGCTTTCTTTGTTGATCTCTAGTGTCCATTATAAAATCAGATTTTTAAATAAAAATAAAAATAATTCTTTCAACCATCATCCATACCAAAAAAAAAAAAAAACAACAAAACGAAGGCGACTATTTTTAGATTATTTTCTTAAAGAGAAAAAAGTTTAAGAAATGTCGTGCTCAATATAAATTTGGATCTATAAAACGGAATGATGAGGCTAATTGTTCGTTTCGTTACAGAAAACTATAAACGAAATATTTCCATTAACTGAAAGACGAATGTATCTTTCCGGAATTGGGAATTCGAAGCAATATTCAATCGAGAAAAAAAGACATACTTCAGTATATAATTACATATTATATAATACAGATTCTAAACTAGCACTTAAAGTTAACTTTTAGAGACTTGGAACTGTCTCCAGAATATCAGAATATCAATTGAAGCCGAAGTAGGCTAGTTCTGACCAGGATTATATGATTTATTGGACCGGATAATATGTCCGGGGATGTCACAGCAATCAACTGCAAAGTCGTCCAAAGATCATGACGATTTTGTTTTGACCCAGTTTTCCCGTTCTCATTTCAAGATAAGAATGTATGTATGTATAGCTTTCGTATATACCGCTGCAGTAAATTTGACCGGCCCTGGGTCTCCCGCGGGTCGGTGTTAAATAGGTCAGTACAAGTCGCCTTTCCATACATTCAACTCATCTCTTTTAACATAGGGGTTTCATTGAAAAACAACCCGTCCCTTATCAAAGCAAATGGGGTTGATTTCGGTGTCAAAAAGGACCGGACCTAGGTGAGTAAATGTAGGACCGATCCCAAATTTATATGAAACGCGACTGGTCTCTGTCGGACTGGTTGTTTTTCAATGACATTCTATGTTAAAAGAGATGAGTGAAATGTATGGAAAGGCGACCGGTATTGACCTCGTTAACACCGACAGGGTGAAGAGAGTGTGTCCTCGTATTTATTTTGAAAAAAAAAGTTTTAAAAATCTGTTTCAAAATAACCGAAAAGAGTTGTTAATTACAAAAATGGCAGAAAAAAAAAAAAAAAAATTTCACTGCAAACACAGTTGGATTTTCCTTTTTATTTTTTCTTCTTCAATTTTGTGTGCCGTTCAATCGAAATTTCCGAAAATAAGCAAATTTCAACGGCATTTCTTGAAGGTGTCATTTAAAAATACGTTCACCAGTCAAACGATTCACATTGATCAAATAAATTTTTGAGCCAACTGAAAAAACGTATTGTATGGAAAAAACGAAAAGCCAACAAAAAAAAAAAAATTATAAAAAAGACGAATAAAAAAAAAAGAAAAATCATAAAAATAAACATTTTTCTCTGACAAATTTGCATTTCACAAGTGTAAAAATTTTACTTTTGGAGCAACATGTTGAGGTGTATATTTGCTTTTTGTATTTATGTTTATTATATTTCGCTGCTTTGAACCGAAAGATGAATTCTCAAGAGCTAAAATTCAGGTTCAAGGCTAAGGCGGATGGGCGCACAACGATTGTCATTCACATATATAATCATGGAAAATTTCATTAGCTGCAAGAATGAATCGAAAATTAATACAGAATCGAATAATTTATATATAGATAGGTACCTATCAGGATAACGGATATCAACCCAAAAATAAGAAAATTTTCGCTTGCAGACACAATGATTATGCGAAGTGTATCGGGAGGGGTGGGGAAATCAATTATTTGGAAACAGAACTCGAAATACAATTCAGTTGCGTGATTATTTAAGAAAAAAAAAACAAAAATATAAAGAAAAGATGACGCGCGGACCTTACCCTCCCCAAGTTCAATCACATTTCTTTTGTTCTAGCCGTATATTGGACGATGGGCAGGTATTTGAGTAGAATAATCCTCTACAATGTAGTTTGGATGACGGCTTATATTTCCTTTTCGCTAATTTGATTGAACAACGAAATGCGTGTGATAAAAAAAAAAGCGCGATTGACATGTCACATGTGTATGACAAACACCGTTATAAATGTAGTTACATTGTATTTATGCTACGCCATCTGTATTTAACGATTTAAATGTGATACCCAGCAGTAATATGGACTGACCCAAGTGTAGCCTTCGGTCAGTCCTTCATGTTACCAGTACTAGTCCCCTCATAATTCCACATCTAATGTATTTAAATGACCTTTTTAACATGTGCATGGAACTATTCCGCAAAACATCTGACGATAGGTCAGTTTTTTTTGGGTCAGTTGTCGTAATTTTGTCTGGTTTTAGGATAGTCAAATAAGGAAAATAAACAACCCATTTCTTATATACAGGGTGTTCCGTTTGTGAAGGTCAACTGGTCGGGAGCTGATAAAGGGGGTCAGAACTAACAAAAAATCGTATGGCAGGGGGGCGGGGGGTCCAAAATGCACTCCTGAGTTATAAGGGAAAGAAAGAAATTTGCGGTTGTTTCAGAAATTTCACGCCTCAACGATTGAATCCAAGATAAAAACTTTAATGCAGTTTGACAGAAAATTGTCAGAACTTCCTAAACGTATAAAATAGTCTTATACTTTATTGCAGCTTCAAGAGTATTTGAGCCTTCAAAGTCAACATTTGAAAAATTTTTCAACATTTTTTGACTTTGAGAGCCATTTTGGTATGAAAAAGGTCCTATTAACACCCAAATTTTTTATTTTACTCAAAATGCTGGATCGAATTCCTTTAATTTGGTACCCCATATGTCTAATAAATTTTTTGAAAATAAGATGAGAAAATTAAATATCTAAATACAAAATATATATAGAAATGATCAGCGTCACCAGGAGATTCGTTTTAGCCATGTCCGTCTGTCTGTCCTTCTGTCTGTCAGTCTATCCGTCTGTTTGTTTACTGTTTTCTTATCGAAGGAGTTGAGATATCTTGACGAAATTTGCTATGCGTACTCACAGGCACATGAGTAAAAACAAGTTCGAGAATGGACCCGTTCGGACAAATTTTGGGGGTACCTCCAGTACTAGGGTATATTTTGAAAATCACAAAAACTGCTCTAAAAACAGAGTTTTTCAAGACATTTTGGTGAATATTCACGGTTGAACATATTTAGAGCCAAGTTATTCAATTTCCAAAAATTTGAAAAGTGGGCGTGGCCGAAGGTCGTTTTTTCGGGAATTGCCTCCTACACCCGAAATTCAAATGGGACTTGAACGAAATTTGGCACTTATGCTTCCTTTGTAGCCATAAGCATCGTCCTACAAAATTTTTTTGATAGGTCCATTATTAAGGGTACCTCCAGTACTAGGGTCTGTCACGAAAACCTCAAAACTGCCCCAAAATCGGTCTTTTTCGAAATATTTCAATCAAACTTAGAATTCGGGCGTATATTTAAGCCTCCGATTAGAAGTAAAAAAAAAAAAATTGAAAAAGTGGGCGCTTCAAAGGAGCGGTTTTCACTAAGAAATTTAACAAAAGTCGGTATATGGTGCCCCTTATGGCCTTCAACACCTCTTGATATTAAAAATTATTTAAACATGTGTGTCTGTGTCGGGTATTCTATTGTCAGGCTCGCCTGAATATAACACCCTTACTTGTTATTATTTCACAAGTAAATAGAAGTTAATTTCTTCAAAATGATGATGACGTGATCATTGCGGATTTACCCCCTCCTACTCATCTACAAGCGTCATAGTTCGCGAGACCCCCTCCTCCCCCCTTTATGATGACGTAATATATAAACGACTCCTTTCATCTCCATAAAATCATGGTTTAAAAAACCAAATGCCCCTGTTGATTTAATACACCACCATTCGGTTTCGGCTACTGCCCCCTATTCCCCCTATGCGGAAGGAGCAATCCCTTATAAATGTCATGATCAAACGGCACGTGATTCGGCTTTCATTCGCAATTCACATCCGAATCACGTTGTGAATCACGTAATTCGCCATACAAAAGCTGATAAGCTGAATTAACCCATTCGAACGTAATTCAGTTTGAAACACGATCCGAATTAAGTAAAAATCGGTGTTATGCCTAATTTTTATCGAAATTTATCGAGAGCAGAGGTGAGAAGAAGAAATAAAGCCCGAAGTTATCGCATTCATGACAAAAAACGCCAATTGGTGCTCTTTCCAATGACCTTCTAGTAAGAATATCATGGAAATAATAGCTGGCTACAACGGACCCCTCTTTAAATGAAATTTTCATTTGCAAGAGACTTTTTTACTTCAGGTATGCGTGAAATTTCTGCCTGGTCTGTTGCTCTTCATCTGAACGGGATAAATCGCGATCGTAATTCAAGGGGCGCATCAAGTAATTCATATTGCCGTCTGAACATACAAAGAATTGGGAAATTCAATTTCGACTATAAAATGCATCCACGCATTCAAGAGCGGCTTGAATTTTTGTGCTTTAAACATTATCGTCGGATTGAATTACTTCGAAAGAGCCCTCAAAGGGTGCTACGTTTCAATACTCTGATATGAAACAATAAGTGCCATTATTCCAAGTAAGTGAGTATATCAAAATAAAAGCACTTCAAAAATAAGACACTTCAATCCGTTCAAGTCCACGCTTGTGGTCAAGAAGCAGCATGAATTCAAGCGTAAATTATGGCAACATAAAATAAGAAATTGTTCTCAACGAATTTCGAAAACAGTGTCAAATGCAGAATCCATATAAGAACAAAAATATTACGCTCGAAATAGCAACGGATTAAATTTATGAGAAGCGAATTATTTGAAAATTTCAGTTTTGCAAAGATGACAAAACGGAATTCAATATTTATATTACAGACTGACATGGAAGCTTTGTGCAGCAAGAGACAATATGTTATTGGAAGCTTAATTAGACAAGTCAAGAAATTGGAGCTTCAATTCAATTAGTAATTAAATATTTTGATTCCTCGATTGCACATGAGACATTCTGCCAATATTATTGTTCCGAATCATTACCTTGCACGAGCGCTTAGTAAATATGTAATGAAGCTCCTTAAATTTGACAAATGTCAAGATGATAAGAATATCAGATGAACAAATGGTTTTTTAATTAATACAGTGTTCCAAGCCGGACATTAAGCATCGCATCGAAGAAATGAAAGCTGGCGATTGTCATATAAAGACTTCATTAACTGATGTTTATATGGAAATGAATTCAGTGGATTGAAGAATGACAATGGCACAAGCTTCGATGCTTTTGAGCGGGGAATGCTTATATCCGGAGAGCATATGCATATCCGAGGGCAAAGGGTTAAGTTTGGACATTAAAACAGTGTAACCAACTTAGGGTATTTTCCGCTAAATTTGGGTGATTTTCTCCTTCTCAGGGGACTTTTTAGAACACGAATTTCTTTAGGGTAATTATAAGGGGGAAATATTTTTACTTGGGACCCTACTTCAGTAGGAATATGTTGGACCTAAATATTAGGTATACGTATATACCTCGTATATACCTCGTATATACCACGTATATATCTCTTAATAAAAGTGGGAAAGGGAATTTTTGTCAACATTGACTTTAAAACAGCCAGACGATACCAACTTTTAGCTTTTGAGAGAAGAATCTAGTGAAAAATCTATAAGACAAAAAGAGACGCCAAAGGTGCTATGGCTATTGTTAAGGAAGCTTTGGTCTGTAATGCTGTAGAAGAAGATACATCTAAAGGATACTGTATTATTTTTTAAATGAATTCTAATTCTTTTTTCAAAGTGTTTTCAATTCATCAACTGAAATAATTTTTTCTTTCTGTAAATAGTTTCGAGCGTACCTAATCAGTCCTCGTCGTTTCCACAAAATTTTAAAAAAAAAAAAAAATTTCTTTTTGCTTCTTTACACAGATTCTTGCGTCTTTTATGCTCTGATTTTTTTCGAATACGAATAAGACACTTCGAAAAGACGAATTGGCTCGTTAAAAATGCGACAAAAAAGGGGGGAAAAAAGCAAGCGCACAATGAGCTTGCCGTCCGCCGAGCAACCATCCGCCGGAAGCTAGTTGACATATTCAGATAATGAGCTTTACTTCCCTAAATATTTTTTTTTGTATATATGTACATTGTATGTACGAGTATATAAGTACCTATGGGATGTGCATACGACAGTATTCAATGAAAGTACAAAATGGATGGAAACGAACTACGCTTTGTTGCGAATACGTATGTTGTTAGGTAGGTAGGTCAGTATTCGTTGAGTTCTCGGACAAAAGAAACTTGTTGAAATTGTTGAAATGACAGACACACCCGCCGCAAAGGCTATTCTTCTCCTGATCAAATGTCAACTCGCCAATGGACTTCAATTTTTTTTATTTAATTTCAAGTTTTTTTCTTCTCCTCAATTGTTCAAATCGCTTTTGTTTTCAAAATTCCATTACACATTTCCATTAATCGATGAGAATTTAATTGAAATTCCATTCAGAAGAACAATCCCTTTTCGAAGAAAGAACAGAAGAATTGTATAGGGAAATGGTTCAATCGATTGGCATGTATGTATATGATTTAAAAAGTACGAATGGTAACAAAAAAAAAAGTAATCAAAAGCAATAATGGGACGATGTCAAATGCCGCTTCATTCATGAAATGTGATATTCTTTAGGGGGTTGTCTCCTACGCGAGGCTATTCTTTGACCATTTTTTAATGAATTCCTGACGAAAACGAAAAAAATTTATTCAATTTCTTTTGTATTGTGTTCAGATTTGATGAAAATTAGTAAAGAAACACTTTTATTTTATGTGAGTTCGGTTCAAAAAGTTCTTGCCCGTCAAAGTGGAGACTCAAAAAAAAGGTGTAGTGCTGGCGGCCATGATTTCTTGTCTCCAAGTTGTCCGAAATGAAAAAGAAAAGGTTTTTTTGAAAAAAAAAATGGCGGCCATTGAAAAATAACACATCGATTTTGCGTATATTTTTTGTAGTTCAGTGTGGAAAAAAATTTTTTTTAAATTTGTTAAAATTATGATTGAAGGTCACCCGAAAATTGTGACAATTCTGCGTCGAATCTAGGTTATTTCATTAAAATCGCTCCAGTTTAACTGGAGAAATCGTGGCCGCCAGTTCAAAAAAAAGTGGTTTCAAGATAACAGGTTGGCTGATAAGTCCCCGGTCTGACACATAGATGGCGTCGCTAGTATTAAATGCATAATATTTTTATATAGTGGCAACCTTCAAATGATTCGTGTCAAAATTTGACGTCTGTAAGTCAATTAGTTTGTGAGATAGAGCGTCTTTTGTGAAGCAACTTTTGTTATTGTGAAAAAAATGGAAAAAAAAGGAATTTCGTGTTTTGATAAAATACTGTTTTCTGAAGGGAAAAAATACAGTGGAAGCAAAAACTTGGCTTGATAATGAGTTTCCGGACTCTGCCCCAGGAAAATCAACAATAATTGATTGGTATGCAAAATTCAAGCGTGGTGAAATGAGCACGGAGGACGGTGAACGCAGTGGACGCCCGAAAGAGGTGGTTACCGACGAAAACATCAAAAAAATTCACAAAATGATTTTGAATGACCGTAAAATGAAGTTGATCGAGATAGCGGAGGCCTTAAAGATATCAAAGGAACGTGTTGGTCATATCATTCATCAATATTTGGATATGAAAAAGCTCTGTGCAAAATGGGTGCCGCGCGAGCTCACATTTGACCAAAAACAACAACGTGTTGATGATTCTGAGCGGTGTTTGCAGATGTTAACTCGCAATACACCCGAGTTTTTGCGTCGATATGTGACAATGGATGAAACATGGCTCTATCACTAAACTCCTGAGTCCAATCGACAGTCGGCTGAGTGGACAGCGATCGGTGAACCGTCTCCGAAGCGTGGAAAGACTGAAAAGTCCGCTGGCAAAGTAATGGCCTCTGTTTTTTGGGATGGGCATGGAATAATTTTTATCGATTATCTTGAGAAGGGAAAAACCATCAACAGTGACTATTATATGTCGTTATTTCTTTGTTAGACCGGGGACTTATCAGCCAACCTGTTAAATGCGTTTAAATTTTGAAGCAACGCAAAAATTACTCATTTTAGCGCAGACCTTGCTCGACAAAGATGGCTATATTTTCTAAACTGTTTCGAATTCCGAAAAATCCTTTTAACACGATATTCTCAAATATCCGGTCTCTAAAAAAAAAATGCAAAAATAAATCGAAAAGATATTTGTCGAATGAGACAACCCCCTTAACAGAAATCGAAACATTGACGCAATAATCTTCAGAGGCAACTTATGAACGTCCTTTTCCCTTTTGACCATTTACGTAGGCAGACATACAATGTACTTACATAAAGTAAACAATAATGGCTTATCCATAAAACATTTTGAGCGAACAAACGCCATTTAATCATTTTTTTTAATGCAATAGCGATTATGGAAACGTAATTTGACGTAATGGTGCGTCGATTCAATTACATATTTACGGAACACTTCATCGTAAATGCGCTCCACATTTTCCATTTTATTTGTGGGCTTTCATTATGAGTAAACACGAAAGCGTGTTTTATTTATTGAAGCAATTTCTATTATAAAGAAACAATTTTCAATGACCTTTGGGCATACATACATAAATAATGCACTGCAATAATAACAATAATAACGCACCCCAGTAGGGAAAACATTTAATTTTTTCCCCCATTCGAATTATCGGAGTCCAGCAAAATCCTTCACTTAAATAAAGGATCTTGTGCCATCAATCGAAAATCATAATTCATGAGATTCCATTAGTCTATTCAATGAAGTTACGCTTCAACGTGAGATTATGCCCAGCCTATTTGCACAATGAGAATTGCTTCGAACATTGTTGCAGTAATAGCAGCTTGATATTTGCACATATAATCAAACATATGCAAGTAATAGAAGCTTGATAGTCGGTCAACCGACTAATAAAATACCCAGCGTAAACGACATTATGAGCGCATATGTTTTTCTTCTATATGTGGGCGTGGCAGTGGGAGGCCACATATTATTTACCTACACCTTTCATTGCCTTGGTGAACCTATGTTGCGACATTATGAGCGCTTCTATGCCTTTACTTCGAAGTTACGAAAAATCTTATTTGTGGGCGTGGCAGTGGGGGGCCACATAAAATTATTTCCCTACACCTTTCATTCGCCTTGGTGAACCTATGTTGCGAATTTGAAGCTTCTACGCCTTTTACTTCGGAAGTTACGAAAAATCTTCATTTGTGGGCGTGGCAGTGGGCGGGCCAATAAAAAAATTTTCTTACACCTTTCATTCGCCTTGGTGAACCTATGTTGCGCATTTGAAGCTTCTACGCCTTTTACTTCGGAAGTTATGAAAATTTTCTATTTGTGGGCGTGGCAGTGGACGGGCTATACAAATTTTTGTTCCTACACCTTTCATTTGCCTTAGTCAACCTATGCTGCGAATTTGAAGCTTCTACGCCTTTTACTTTACAAGTTACGATAAGCCCTTATTTTTGGGCTTATTTGTGGGCGTGGCTCGAGGAGGGCGGCGTCCATTTTTTGCCAGGATATGTCCCTTTTCGTAGTTTACCAGCACACCAAATATCAATGGAATGTGTTGAGTGGTTCGCAAGTTACAAGCATTTTATTGAAAACACAATAAATTCATTTGTGGGCGTGGCAGTGGGCGGATGTCCCCCATTTTTACTTAGGATCATACTCGGACCCCGATATACATGTGTGCCAAATTTCGACTTCATTGGTGCAGCCGTTTCGGAGGAGATCCGACCACGGACGGACGGACAGACGGACAGACGGTCAGACGGACAGACGGTCAGACGGACAGACGTCAGACGGACACGGACAGACGGACAGAGAAGACGGACATGTCTAAATCGATTCAGTTTTTTGATCCTGATCATTTCTATATATATTTTTCTATATCTCCGGAGCTTAATTCTCCCTGTTACAAGATTTGCACAAAACTAATATACCCCGCTTACGCTGGGTATAAAAAAGCTTAAAACAAAAACAACAACAACAACAAACGCTGACCTAAGCGTAGCGCATTGCGAATGCATTCCAAACAAAATTGAAGACGCACGTGGAACCAACAAAAATGAGCTCGGTATAATTGTCTGATTATGAAAAGTTGAAATATTTCAAAAATTCTCCTCTTTAAGAAGGTAACCCTTTACGAAAGTGTTTACTCATGAGGCGTGAGACACTGAAGTTTATATTCCTTGCTTATGTGCACCATCTCAGGGCTCAAATCGGAACAATTTCAATATAAGTATTCCTTATACCCGTAGAATTCTTCACATGTTCAGTTGTATTCTTAGTGAATATTCCCCGAGAATCCTTATATTCTCCCATAGAAATTTTTCTCGGCGAAAAAAGGAAGCATTCTTAGCGTCAATAAAAGAGAAATGTGTGAGAATGTGATGACCTTTGCATAAAAACGTTCGGAGTTCCTACTCCCTTCATATTCCCTTCTCAGTGTGTATTGAATGGAAACATTTTTTTAACAAATCCACAGAGATTTTTTCCCCAGGAATATTTCAAATCCGGCTGCTTTATTCATTTTTTTTTTCTTTTAAAAGATTCGAAGCATTAAGCATGATGCTTTTTGCATACTTCCGCTCAACGCCAGCATAACTTGATAAAACCTGGCAAGTCAGTCAACTTCAATAAGCGATGAATTTGTTAACGCATGAAACGAAATAATTTTGCAAAAATTTCCTTTTATATGTGTAAGCATGCGAGTGGGTGAAATTTGGGTCACGTCATTTTGGTAGTTCAATTGCGGAACAACAACAAAAAAATCTCGTTACATGAAAAAGAGGCGAAAGCGATGAGACAGGTGTGTCAGCAGACAAGGTCTACGCAAAGTTTATTTATAATTTTCCTTTCAAAAGAAAACAAATTAAACAAAAATAAATAAAATAACACTGATGACCACTTTTCGTCATAAGTGTGTTCGGAATTGATTTAAGAAAAAAAAAAGAAAAGAAAACAAATATACAATTGAAGCGCTGATAAGCGGGTGCGTGATTGTTTCAAATATTTGATTCACATTCATTAATCTTTAAAGACTTAGTGTCATCAGAACCATCGAGTAAAAGGCTCGACTCTTGAATGAAAATCCCCTTTACTTGACATGGACAAAATAAATACTGTATTACAGACCAAAATTAAAACCTTTAGCAGCTCGTTTTTCTCATCAAGATCATCATCAGCCTAGTCACAATTCGTCGTTATTACTTCCTGGAAAAATACGTGTCTAAGTTGAGTCACATTACGATTAGTCTTCTTCAAATTTATGAAGACATAAACTGAAATGAAAGGGATTTCTTTTAAATTGAATCATCTTGCGACGCGTCGTGCCCGCATCTCTGAATGAGATTTTTTCGTAGATCATTGAAAAGCTTTTTCAGGAAACGATGACAAGGCAAAAAAGTTAAAAATAAGCAAACAAAGTAGTACTGAAATCGAGCTTTGTGTTATGTATAAATAACTCTAGCATTAACCCATTAGTGCCCACTGGCAACTGAAGTTGCCAACCGAGATTCCACTCTTATTTTCGCTCTGAGAGTGGTACAGAAGCCAAATATGAGCAAAAGAGAGTACGACGACTGAGATACAATCTCTTTTGCTCTATTCTTGCACATTCGAGTTCAGTCTCAGCGCGCACGTGGGAAGTCTATTTATTCAAACTTTGAAAACAAAACTCGAAAATTTTAATTCTGGGCACTAATGGGTTAATCTCTTTTAATTTAGGCAAAAGTAGAAAGTGAACTATTGCTATCAAAATGTAGGTTTAACGTCCGTCCAAAGTCGCCACAAAAAACAAAATTTTTTCTTATTTGAATGTTCATATGGAAAATCCATTTAAGTCATTTTAATTATATTAATACTGAAGAAAAAACTTAACTGGGAGAGAGAGAGAAAGGGAGAGACACACACACACACACAGAAAAAGAGAGAGAGCGAGTCCCAAAGCGGGAAGAAAATCCTCGATCTGGCATCACTGCACAGCATAAGCAGTTACGCATGACGCCTATAATTCTCATTTGGTTTGCAAAATGGGACACATAAGAGTCGCAGAATTTCTGCAAATTGCTACGACGTTGTGTAGCAAGGTGTGTAGGTTTGTCTTATTTATGGGTTTTATAGGGATGGAAAGCTATCGATGATAGGCTCAATAATCGATATTTAGAATCGATTGCCTAAATAATCGATAGCTTTAATACTTGATGGGTTAACTAATCAATTTTTATAATTGATAGGTGGAATAATCGATAGTTCGATAATCGATATTTTCAGTAATCGATATGATTAATCGATAGTTTCAATAATCAAAAGGTTCAATAATTATAATATGCATTACTCCATAGCATAAGCAGCTAAGCATGACGCCTATAATTATCATTTGGTTTGCAAAATGGGAGACATTAGAGTCGCAGAATTTCTGCAGATTTTTCACGATGTGAATTGTCTAAATAATCGATCGTTTCAATAATCGATAGTGCGATAATCAATAGATTCCATAACCTATAGTCTAAATAATCGATAGTATTAATCGATAGTTTCAATAGTCGAAAGTTTTAATAATCCATAGTTTTTACAATCGATTATATTGATAATCGAAATTTGAATTTTCGAGCGCCTATCGCCCTTATCTAAATAAGGTCACTTTTAGGAATCTGTCCATTTAAAAAAAGGAAAGCCCTCTCTGTCACCGCCAGCACTACCTTTTTAAAGCTAAAGTAAATATATATCAATGAATCAAAACTATCGATAGTCTTTAAAAAAAAAACGATGTTTTCGATAGTTTGAAATCATCGATAATGCTATCGATTATTTCTCCACCTCTAGTAAATACAGTGAAAGCAACAGTTCGCCAAACAGCTCAATACCTAGCAGATGTCTTTCTTGGCTGGATATTTTCCATGATTCGAAATCAGATGATCTCTTTCGTTCACATCTCTGTCAGGTAAATGTCCCTCTTGAACGTTAAAATAATGGTATGCAACCGTTGGAGTCGAAGCTTGAAAGCCTTCAGTGTAATAATGCCACCATAAAATCATTTTTCGCGTCGACTTTTGGGAGGTTTGGACTCCTTGAAGAACCAAAAATCGGGCACAAAAACTTATAAAATTAAATCAAAAAAAGATAGTTTTTTTTTCGTCGAGGTCATTTCAATTCAACACGCATTTTCTGTAGCTTAAAATCAAATTTTGTAGACACCTCCACAAGAAACACTTCAAGGTCGTACAGTGACCGTTGGAGCATTTTGCGTCTTTTCAATTAAGCCAATACAAACAAGTAAGGGTGTTATAGTCAGGCGAGCCTGACAATAAAATACCCGACACAGACATACGTGTTCAAATAATTTTTAATATCAAGAAGTGTTTAAGGCCATTAGGGGCCCCATATACCGACTTTTGTTGAATTTCTTTATGAAAACCACCCTTTTGCCACGCCCACTTTTCCAATTTTTTGTTTTCTAATCGGAGGCCTTAATATACGCTCAAATTCTAAGTTTCAGTGGAATATCTCAAAAAAATCCGATTTTGGGGCAGTTTTGAGATTTTTGTGACAGACCCTAGTACTGGAGGTACCCTTTATAATGGACCGATCAAGGAAATTTTTTCTAAGGATTTTTATGGCTACAAAGGAAGCATAACTGCCAAATTTCGTTCAAGTCCCATTGGAAATTCGGGTGTAGAAGGCAATTTTTGAAAAACGCCCTTCGGCCACGCCCACTTTTCCAATTTTTGGAAATAATATTACTGGCCTTTAAATATGATCAAATATCAAATTTCATCAAATATCTTGAAAAATTTCGAATTTAGAGCAGTTTTTGTGATTTTCGCAACAGACCCTAGTACTGGAGGTACTGGTCCGATCGGGTCCATACTCGAACCTGTTCTTACTCATGTGCTTGTGAGTACGCATATCAAATTTCATCAAGATAGCTCAACTCCTTCGATAAGAAAACTGTATACAAACAGACGGACATGGCTAAATCGAATCTCCTAGTGACGCTGATCATTTCTATATATATTTTTTATGGTCTCTCTCTGGGTGTTACACACAACCACACAAACGCAATATACCCTCGATACAGAGTGTGTCGGGTATAAAGAGGTCGAAAAAGTTTGGAAATTGTCGCACATGACCAGCCCCCTGTTAGAGGGTCAGAAGAGGACAAAGCACTTTTGGGCTCATTGTACACGCGTTCTCAATGGCTATTCAAACGTCTGCACCAAATTGCCTGTGGATTCATTTTGTACAAATATAAGCCTTGAACCGCGATGACTTGCGAGGCTCGTGTTTTCCGAAGAATGAATTTAATATTCCCTCAGGCTCAAACGGTAATTTGTCGCCAACGCTTCTGCTGCTGCTGCTGCCGCCACCGACGTCTTTACCGTTCGTTGGTGGTTTCATCGGCATGACATTTGTCGGCATGCGTCATAAAAACTGCTTCTTTTTTGCCTTTGCCCTCTTTAATTTTTTTTCTCTTATAGAGAATATTTCGGAGATAGCCATCGTCATGGTTGTTGTTTTTGTTTTCCGTCTTCTTCTGCTTCTTCGGCTTTTTCGTTCTCGTTGTTATTGTGTCGCGTTGCCATTGCCGGGCGTTGTACGTGTAAATACGAGGTTCAATGACATCATCACGTTCCTATTTCGTAGGGGGTTGCGTTTTGCCAGCAGGGCTACTTTCGTTCGCTCGAATCTCATGTTACTCCCAAGGAGAGTTCAATGATTTGCTGTTTGGATTTATTTCGTAGACTCAATGGTGTCCAATTTAAAGACACTATAATGAAATCATCTTAATTCACCCTCCACCCCACGAAATACCTTCAATGCCTACCGACGCTAATAAGTGCGTCAACTCGCGACACACTCAACATATACATATACATATATATATATATTTGAACTCTGTGTCAATGTATTCACGCTCGTTTGCTCGCGGTTCTTTCGTCATTTCCGGTATTTTAAAAGAAAGAGATACTCGCACACCTGGTCTGCTTAAAATTCTCAATTTATGTGCGAGCACGAACCGCTCTGTCGAGTACCTAAGCGCTTTGCTCTCCCGCGCTCTTTAGCCTTTGTTGAGAGTTTTGGGCTTTCATGTGACGATCGGCATTCAATACGAAAGTGTTCTCATGTGCTTTGACGTTAAGACTCTGTGTCATGCGGACGTCATGGTTGCGGACTACCTAAATTTTTTATTGAAGTGTGAGAAGCCAAAAATTTTATATAACTGATCACATGTGTACAAACAACATTGATTGTTGATATGGGGAAAATCCCTTGTTTTTATAGAGAGTTTCTAAACTTCATTCCTTCGAAGTTAAATCGAAATGATATACCTTGTATGTAGGTATAATTTTTTCGAGGGAATCGAATGTAAACTATTCCTCTTTTGCTGTCTTTTGTTATATATGTAACACTTTTATGAATAAGTTTTGCGAGTTAAATATTTGTGAAAATTCTTCAAAACAATTCATGATCCATTTAAGAAAGAATATGTTTCGACAAGAATGTTTGGCCTGATGATTCATTAGTTGTTTCTGTATCATCAGAAAAGTATTTCTGTGCTTATAGATACCTACTAATTGACGTGCTATATTATGTAAGTTTTATTAGCTTGAGAGTCTCCCGATTCATTCGCCAATTCTTCCTTTTTAGTGAGGAATTATCGCCCTTAATTCTTAGCTCCAATTCAAATCCGACTTGCAAATGTGTCCCTCAATTTCAATAGCTATGACTCATGATTCGGGGATTGACGTTTCCTTTGTTCTTTGGCTTTTGTCTTTTCTCTCTATCGATTGAACTGGCAAAGGTCATGTCAACGTATTCTATAAAAATATCTAACAAATAACGTCAAAGGGCGAAGTTAAAGCGCATTAAGGGGGTTGTCTCCATTATTAGGCTGTTTTTGGACTATTTTCTCAAATATTTCTGACAGAAACCGAAAAGAGGTTATTCAATTTTTTTTTTTTTTTTGGGCATTTTTGGCTGCACACGAAACACTGTGCGGAGTGTCAAAATTCGAATGAAGCAGCTAATCTGATCGTGCTCTAGAACGAGCTAACGGATCCAGTACTAGGAAATTTACGTACTTATTAAGTTGTTAGACACGTTTTATTAAGAGTTCACTGCTTGATGCGATAAGAACTGAAGCAAGAGATTCTTATTTTTTTGTTCTTTATTTTCTAAAAAACAGCTGTTCAACTGGAATGTGTTGCCCTCTTCTTTAGTTTGATTTTTTGGGTTTTTTTTTTCCTTAAAGCAGAACATTTTTGGGTAGGCTGTTGCCATATCGAATTACAAGTGTAAACATGTTTATGGAACAAGAATAAACAGTACAATATGACGAAAGAGAAGAGAAAAGATAAGACGCATACTATTCACATTAGACAGTTCTTTCATATGATGGGAATTTAGTCAATTAAACAAATGTCGGGAAAGAATAAAGTTCTTGACGTGCTTCCATCGCCAAGCACGCATTCATATCGGACAAAAAGAAACTAAGAGTCATGGCAATTGCCTTGATCGGTAATCGGGTAACCAAAGGAAGAGCAATAGAGTATAACAAAATTCAATTCATAATGACGTAAATGCTTTTCAAATATATTCATCAGAAGTTTAAAATATTATATTGTCAAAGCACCGAGCTTTTTTCTATGTACATCTGATCTGCGTCATTCGGCTTATGACGTAACAGTGCTTGACATCAGTATATTTTATGTACATTATGCTCTAATGTCAAATGCTTATATTTTAGTACCCCAAGTTCTTTTCATACTCCATCGAAAACGGCCACCCGTGAAATTGATTAGAAAGCATAAATCGATGAAAATTAAGAGCAAATATCAACTATCGAGAGTACTTGAAATTATCGCTTAAATGTGTCATACAAACAGTTGGTCCTACGTAATTTAAGCCGGTTGTTAGCAAATCGTTTGTGATTCAAAAGGATTTTTTTTTTTGTGTATTAGGAATTATTCAATTCGATTCAATTTATTTTACATCTGCTTGAAAATTAATTCATTTACGCAAAAGGGAGTTTCGATTGCCTACAAGACAAGGGGCCTTGAAATTCTATTACTACTTTACAGATTCTGATCAATAGCTAGTGCAAAATCGAACAGACAGTTTGTGGATCTGTGTAACTTAACATAAGGACCTTAAGCTCGAAAAAAGTGTAGTATTTCTACAGAAAAATAGGTATAGAAATTTTGTTTTCGCTGAAGTTATGCATCATATGTTCTAGGTAGTGACTTCGGACAGGTGAATACATAGGACAGTAGAACATAAAGTCCTCGAGCGTTTCATCCTCATGAAGGTTGTAGAATGTGCATTGATTTTTTACTTCGAGTTTATACATACATATGTTCATATGTATGTAGGTACATATATGTTTCCTCTAAAATTCTAAGTTGAGCATAGACTTTCGCTATATGAAATTGATTTCTATTGTAAAAAATAAGGATCGATTTTGACATCAAATGACACAAGTATTCGACTGCAATCGCAGCTGGCGTTAGAGAATGAGAAATTTTGGGTGAACATTTTAGGTAGTAGCGGAGAAGCTCAAGAGCTAGTGATCTGTTTGTCTTCCAGCCAGTCTTTCTAAGAGTCAGTTTTGAATTATAAATAGTTCAATCTTTCCATAAATCTTTTAACTCTCCCCTAAGGCCGGTCGTCTCCTGCAACCAGACAAATGATTACGCTGGAACCCGACTATATGAAATTATACTGTTACCAAATTAAATTTGCAAAGGCAATGTGGTCCTTATTTCCCTTTCAGTATTTGCACAAATTGTTAAAGAGAAAACGAATTTAGAACGAAAATTTATCAAAAGATTTCCGTGTAGCAAAAATAAACAAAAAATCAGTTCGAACTCGCGTTCAAATAGTCTTATGGCCCCCATAAGGAAAACTTGGTCATAGATTAATACTTTCGGTACTAAAAATAGTTCTTCTGTCTGATCAGCTGGTTCTATTTAACAAATAACAACGTCTCCACATACATATTCCTTAGCAACGCGGCCCAGTAGACGGGTTATATATTTATGTATATATTTAGTAAAATTTAGAATTCAACTTATTGACTGCACTGATTAACAGCGTATGAATAAATATTGAAAAGCAAACATTTGAGGGAGTAAAATCCGCAACTGAACGCTACAATTGGTATCGGTTTATGGCAAACAATCAAGGTTATAGGCAGACACGCGCTCGAACGAAATAAATTAGGAGGAAATCGAAAGACCCTCTCCTCTCTAAATAGCTTCTCTCTTTAAACTGAAAACAACAACTGAACGTATGAAGACGAGACTAACTAATAAATTTCAATTCACGATTTTTAAATAGGTACATACAATATTCATAAATCAAACACACATTTGTTCGTTTAGTTTGTTCATATGCTGCCGCATATTTTATAGAACGTACGACGACAACGCTCATGACTCGGCAATTACATCATGAAGAGGGGTGAAAAGTTTAGAATGAACGTTCTACATGTACAGACTTATTGATTTGAAATAAAAAAAACGAAAATGTAAAAAAAAAAGAAGGAAAAAGTTTTCAACAACTAATAATTGAGGAAAAATCATAATGCATTTATTTCCCAATTTTCGAAATATTCACGTATTTTATGAAGTTAAAGTAAAACAAAGAAAGCGACAGCGAACCAATGTAACTACGAAGTTGACGAAAACTGTTTAATCTATAGGAAATATTTAAAACAAAAAAAAAAAAAACAATTATATACATGTATCTCGCGGATGGCAAAGAGCCCGGGGAGCGCGATAAACAGCAATCACAGAGAGTGAGAGAGTGAGATAGAGAGACTGTGAGCAATGAGAAGCGAGAGCACCTGCGACAAACGAATTCGCCCAGCTCTTTGAGAATTGTAGCGCAGTGAGAGAAGAGAGATGTCTCCGTCTCGTTCTCGTAAGATACACACTACAAATTGGCACCCCTCTCTCGCGCACATTCTCTCATACGCTACTATCGGACACTAATAGCGCGCTCATGCCGGGCGAAATCAGATTTTCTGATGTTCGTTGGAAATTTCAGCGATTTCGAATTTCAGTTTGCTTCGTAGCTGCTTGCTGCGAACGTTTTTGAAAAATAGCACACACAACCCTGTACTTGGGCCTTTACGAGCGGCAAAACGGTGTGGCCGTCGTAAAAATGTACGATTATTTTGATGTTGTTTTCGTCTTCATTTTCGTTTTTGTTGTTGCTGCTGCTGCCGCCGGTAGTAAAACTCTTGTGTGCGTGTATACATATATATATTTATGCATATATATATGTAACGGTGTTATTGGTGGTTGTAGCTTTATGTTCATGCATATGAAAAAGACAGGCATTCGGGCCGTCAAAGAAAACAAAAAACAAACAAAAAAAAAAAAAAAAAAAAGAAAAGAAAAAACAAATTACGAGAAAGAAGGCAATGAATGCGTTGCATACATGGGAAGAGTCTGAGCACGTGTGTGTGTTTTGGTCGTGCACGAATCTGCAATGCTTCCGTTTTGCTTTCATTTTTTTAAACAACTTTTCTTCTTATTTGCGACTATGCTTTCTTACGTGCCTTGATCAATTTATTTTTAAATATTCTTCACTTGAAAATGTTCGCCAATTCAATTGTTCAACCGAAAGGCTTGCAACAACAACAACAACACACAACAACAACAATAAAACACGTCATTGAGATTAAAGCTAAATTTACGCTGAATCAGCCTCAATTGAAAGATGTGCGCGACCACTATTGAAGAAGGAACGTTGCAAACAAAATCGCATACATGACGTCATGAGAATGCCTACAAAGCTGCTGAAAATCGGTTGAATGCCCTTGACGCCAATTCGTCCCCCACTTTTCATCATATCATCCATGATGCACATGAGAAGAGTGAGGACTCCTTTGTCCCTTTTACCCGTTTCCGCATCATCATCATCATCATCATCATATTTGTGGATAAAAACCCATTTCACTTTCTTTGCCTTTTTAGTGTGGCTTTCTTTGTTTTGCGAATCTCTTCGTTCATTTGCATGCAAAGTAATTCAATTCATGGCGACTTACCAATGATCAAACTCGTTTTTGTAAATCTTGACTTTTTTTACGTTGAAATGCCTTAAATTTCTTTTAAATTAAAAAACAAAAACAGTTTCCTGCCAAGGAATTAATTTGGCAGTTGACTTTGAGTTCACGTGCTGCCAGACTGTTGAAATCGTTCCCAATGCACGTATGCCGTATTTGGTAGGTAGATTTTATATGTGTTCTAAGAAGTTCGACATGCATTTGCTGCGAATGAGTTGCTGTGAGTCGCAGTTCATATTACGCGACAAAGTTGGTTTGATGGCGAGACACATTCGAAGATGTGGTATGGGAGCGTATTTTTCTCTCCCCTCGCCGTGCGTGTGAACGCCGACTAAGAAGGGAATCGTTTCTAGAAATGGTACTTAAAACTTAGAAAAACAATGAAATGACTAGGGAAACGAATTTCTGGTTGCATTGTATGGATATGCAATGGAAAATATAATCTTTTTTATGAAATACTATTGCATATTTTGAAGCCAAAATTAATTGGAAAGAAGTTAGAACTCCCAAGTTTTTCGAGACAGAAAAAAGAAGCACAGATCGTTCCGGAAAATTTAACGTCTTTGTCCACTTGCTTAATTGTTTCAAAACATTGTTCGTGTGTCTGATTCTTGAGTTTTAAAGATGCACGTTCTTGAGAAAGGTAGTTCATTTTTTTTTTTTCTTCTTTTGTTCTTAAAAACACAGCTGACCCGAATACGATTGTGGCGAGTTTAAAATTTTGCTTCCGAAGAACTCGATCTGGCAGCTTTGAACGGCGAATTAGCATTTGAAAATGAGAATTTTTAGAGAACGAGAAACAAAATAAAACAAAGTGGAAACTCTCTATAAAACGAGAGACAGGAGAGATTGTAATTTATTGAGCTACAAAACAACATATGAGTAATTTTAAATAGGGCGCGAAAGAGAGCAGAAATTTTTCGAACTACGATAATGCGCACGAAATTTTCAAATTTCACTCTTTTTTTTTTCCTTTTTTGCAATAGATTACGAAATTTAAAATTTTCTATTTATTCAGAGATCCCCCAAATATGAAGTTTTTCGAAAATAGTTCTATAGAAATCGATTTTCAGATAAATATGTCTAATACTTTATTAAGCAATTAATCAATTAATCTAATTTATAAATAATTAGAAAATACAAATTTTCATAGAAATTTCTATTGAGCATATTCGAATGATTTAAGCATAAATTCATATAAAAATATAATTAAAAAGTGAAACGAAAAATCACCTTTTTGTGTGAAATTATTTAGGAAGACTCGTAGTCTTCCCTTTGCGCCAGTTTATCAGTCAATGAAAATGCTTATTTTCGGGGGCATGGACGACGAAACTTTCGTAGAAATGGCATGAGCGAAGAATTTCAGATATTTTCTGTGCTTCTTTACGTGCTTTTGGGGACACGGAAGTTTTGGGAATATAACTGTATATCTTTGACGAGTGAATTCGAAGTATAATTAACCAAACGGATTTCAGAGAGTTGTTCGTCATCCACTCGAAAAGAACAACTGCAATTTGCTTTTGCGTTTTCTTTTTTTTTTTTTGCTTTTTGCTTTTTTAATTCACACAAAGCGACAAGTTTTGGCACTCCGCCGTTGTTTCGCTTTCTTTTTCTTGCCAGTTATGAGCATATATTCGCATCTCACTCACACCTGCTCTCACCACTTGGCATTTTGGTCGAAGAGCGCGACAACACCGAAACGCCAAACGGAGCGAACCAAGCAAACAGTTCAATTTTTAGCTTTTAGCCGCGACGAAGTCTACCGACGTAACGACCAATGTACGCGAAAAGAATTTTTCTTCACTGGTGTGACACTGTGCATTTGATTTTTCTTTAATAAAAAAATTTGCGTTCTAGGTTTTTCGGAAGTGGCTTATTTCGAGCAAGTATATCGTGTACTTGATAAAAAAAAATAATAATAATAATAAAGTGAATATATTCTTTATAATTAATCAATTTAACTGTGAGAATTCAAAGCCGTAATAATTTTTATTTATTTAAAAAAAAAAAACGGCACTGATGATAAATTCATAACCGTTCTTTCTCAAATGTGTGTGCGTGCGTGTGCTGGCTATTGTGTGAAAAATCTTAGAAAATGACGTACTTCCATGAAAAATCGTTGTTGCATGTTTTCAAAAGATTTTTATAAATTTTCTTAACTCCTCAGCTTCTTTATTTGCAATTGTTTTCTAATTAAATAAAGAATATTTGAAAAAGCGTAGCGGAGCGAGCTCACACGACGATGCGAGACACACAACGATCAACGAACGACAGTCCATCGTTTTCTATAACCACAGAGAAAGAAGACATAAAGAGAGTGCACGCTACATACACACATGTGCAAACAAATGTAAATCGAATTAGCAAAAGAGAATGTGGGAGCAAATTCGGCCAGCGTTGCCACTGACGAACTTTTTTCCTACCAAATATTTTTCGAAATCCTACTAAAATCGATTGCAACCTAAAAACTATTTTTCAACTACTTAAAAGAGTTTTATGGCTTACAATTGTTACTTGTATTTACATTAACAATAGATTTATAGATTCAGGCATGTTCCAGAAATCGATTTCGATCGAAATTAAATTAAATTTAATGTGCTTTGAAAATCGTTTCTAGAAAAATTTTATCCGTTAAAATAGATTACGGTAAATGGTTAATTATAGTTAATTTAATGAAAATCACGACAAAAATAAAAGGCTGGACATGATTTCAAGAGTGTTTCAAAATATTTTCGATTTTGACTTCAATCGAAATCATTTTCTGGAACATGCCCGATTATATATATTCGAAAAGTCCAAAATTGCTTCAAAATAACGTATAAAACCTATCAATTTGAACTTCATTAGGGCTGACAAAGTTCGATGTGTATTTTCGGATAACGGAAATGTATACAAATGATTTTTTTAAATGAAAAAATATCCGTAATCCTACCAAAATCCGGTTAAGCTCACCAATCTACCAAAGGCAAAAAAAAACCTACCTGATTAGGTAGGAAGACCCCAAAAGTGGCAACGCTGATTTCGGCGCTAGCGTTCATTTCGAATTGCGGATTTGTGCTGTTATACTCCGTTTACATCTCTACACCGCTATCCTAAAAACTCGACACGCGAGTGACGACACGCGCGTTAAAAAAACGCTTCGTGTGTAATAGCTCTTTCTTGCTCTTTGAATTTGCTATAACAAAAATGTTTTTTTTTTTTTTTGCCCAAGAAGAAATATTTTGATTGCATTTGGTGCGCAATTTTCGTGTTAATCTGTAGATACTATAACCTATCCGCTGAACTCTGTTTAACTTTAACTGGGTTGGACGCCACTGGGCTCCCTTACAACCTAGATTTTGGGAAAGCTAAGAAAACTCTTAAAGGTGGCAGCACAGTATTGGAGACTTGGAGGCATTTTGTTAAAAGCGTGGCAACGTTTTGCGGCGAAACCAAAATTCGAGACGTAGAGAATCGGCGACAATACAATGGGCACTCTACTCAAAAGGCGAATTGAGTAATTTCTCGATTCACTCTCACATCACTCGATGTGTCATCAGTGCTGTCGAAATGCTACTTTAGTAGTTTTTTTGCTACTTTTTGTCTCGTCGTACTACTTTACTACTCCTTTCATTAACGTACTACTATTTGAATGTAAATATGTCTAATGCCATTTTTGGGCTATATGTAGGTATATACATATTCAATAATCGAATGTTCGAAAGTTGAATAAAAATAAACTAAAAAAAAATTAAAAGTGAAAATATTGAAGAACCGAAAAAGTGGAAATTTTTGCCTACGAAATTTCATTCATTCATATTATAGTCTTCTTGAATTACGAATTCTCGAGGTTTTCGAAGGAAACCCCCAACTAGTCTGTCTTTTTCTTATATTGCTTAAAAACTCCTTTTTTTAGAAGTACTCCGTTTATTTCATAAAAACTACCATTTTAAAAGCATTTTGCTACTTTCTAAGATACAAAAACGACAGCACTGTGTGTCATACTTGATAGGAGAGTTGCCGTTTTGCTAAATGTTTTGCTTTTAGCAATTGAACACATAAAATTTAGAAAATTTCTATTGCTTTCGACAATTTTCCGACAATAGATTGAGTAAATTAATAAATAAGTTTATTTTTAGCGCCGAAAATACTGTTAAGTTTGAGAACTCTGGCTTCATTTAATGTTTTTGGTTCATTGTGTACAAAATAACATTGAATAGGGGCAACTGTGACGGGCAGTTCAAAAACATCAGTTTGATGAGCTAAACTTCACACATGCTGGCGAAATTTTTCTGAAAAATAAGTTCTAACACACTACATGTAATCAACTTTGTTTAATTGAAACTTAAAATTTTAAAAGCATCGCAGATTAGAAAATGAAGATGCTTTCATCTTTATTACACTCCAAATACCGTCTAATGTTGACCCAAATAAATGTTCTTTCAGACAACCGATTTTCTCAACAAAATTCTTCTTTATTTTTGACATTTCTTTTTACAATATTCGCTTGCTCGTGTTAGCTTGACAAAAGGAGAACCGTTAGATCAAAATTTCGAATTTTTTTCAAGTTTAAATTTTCCTATTTAATTTTGATTTCACTTCAATAAAAGTGAATCGTTCAGCCTTTTTAAAAACAGTGTAACAGAATGTCCAAAGAAGCAAACAGAAAAACAACTTCAATAAATAATTTTTATCTTAAAATCTTTGTGTCTTACATATCTCGCCGCTAAAACAGTAAAACAAAAAAATCGGCGAATAAAATCGGGGTGCCTGAAAGCACACAAATTTTTGAAAGCTAGTGCTTTTACGCAATTTAGTGTAAGCCAGCGTTGCCAGGTCTCATAATTTTTTATGAGATCTACTTACTTTTCGTTCAATCTCCTACCCTACTAACTTTTTCTTAAAATCTACTACTTTTGCTCTTTTTATCCCAACCCTGCAGAAAATCCGAGTGGAAAACTGAGGCGTTTTTCTAGTTCAAACTTCACCAGAACTAGTTCTCCATTATACCCATTCCAATATATAATTTTGTAGAATTTTAAATATTAAAATAAGAATTGGTGGTCAACAATTGACTAGTGTAAAAGACCTCATTAGTACTCGTCGATAGTCTAAAAAACGTCGATACTATCGATAGTATAAACATAAATAAAAATATTATATTATTATTATTATATTAGGTATTATTATACTATATACAATCCAAACCGGAGCAACTGCGTCAAATCGCAAAGAAAGAAAAACATGGTACTCAAAAAGCGAATCTTGACAACGACAGTGACGTCGTTAATGACGACGATGACGTTTTTGTTAACGAATACTTAAATGTGTCTATTGGATAAAATTCGTCGACTATTTTTCTAAATAAAACACTGAAATAGAGATCATTTTTTTTATCCTTTCTTTCTCTCCTCTAAATCCCGCGAAACCATTACATTTCTCAGGAAAACCCTTTTTTCCATGGAAAAAAAATATGGCATCATTATGTATAATTGATTGTATAACATAACCCAACATACCTATATGTACATAAAAAAAAATTCGTCAACATATACAGCAATACATCAACGTCTAAAAATACATTAATATGTATATTTAAAGTTGAAATGTTTTTATTTCAATGTTTAATAGGCCTGCCACACGTAGATCGAAATTGCTCAATTTCAGAACAAAATTGAAATTGCCTCAATTTCAACTGTCAAATTTGTTCTGAAATTGCTCAATTTCGATCTCCGTGTGGCAGGCATATAAATAAATGTAAAAAAAAGGTTGTCGATCTCCTAGTTTTGGATTATTGTAAGGTAGGAGATCTACTAACTTTGGAAATGAAATCTCCTAACTTTGGAAATGAAATCTCCTACTTTTGAAAATTAAGACATGGCAACGCTGGTGTAAGCACACTAAATTGATTGTACACTCAAAAAACTTCCAACAATTTTGTTGGTTAAATCGTTCCCCACAATTTAAATTGTTCTAAAAAAAAATGGAAGTTCTTAAAACAACAACAAAAATTCTTCGCATGACCATGGTCTGAAAATGAATTCTTCATGCAACAATTTTTTCAAAAACGTCAACAATGTAAAGTTCTTCAGAAATTTTTTTGAGTGTAGGAATGGCAAAACTAAAATGTTTTATGGACGATCATTAGGAGCCTGTACGTAATATGGAAAGACAAAAACCAGTAGATTCAAAGATTATGTTATTTAATTCAATTTGATAAACTCGTCATTTATTTTTCATAGAGTTTTTAAGCTCTTCTGCGTGGTACATTTTAACATGTATTGCACATATTCCTCTTCTTTCATTTTTTCAACTCGGAACTGTCAAATTTATATTCAATTTTGTTTGTTTGTATATTTGAATTAAATTAAAAAATTTTACCTTTAAACAAAATTAAAACAAATGTCAGCTGATTTTGACATTCCCGAGTTATTTGCACTGTTTTACCTCTGCAGCCTCCTATATTAACACGGTGAAAATTTTGTTTATAAATCTTAATAATATTTAAAGTGAATTTGTGTAGGAACATGGCGCAAATATAATTGAAAATTTATTATCTTAAATATTTCTTAAAGTTATATTACGTGAAATTTTGGATCAGACCTAACTAAGGCTTGGTAACGATTAATTTTCATTTTGCTAAAGCAGATTTTATTATTGTATTGATGATGTATTGATACCAGCTTACAGGCTAAAATTTTTTAATAAAGATATATTTTTTAAATCTTCAAAATTGTATTTTGATTAATCAAGACCAATAAGGTGAATGTTTAATTTTCAAACACTGGTTTTATAACACTAAGCTAAGATAAATTTTTGATTATTAAACCTTATTTACTAGGCACACACAAAAATTTGAAGTCATAGGAGCAAGGAACGCAATTTGGAGCTCGAAGCGATCGTTAAAATGACCATTTATCCATTCTTGAGAATAAAAAAGTGATGAGCTGTATAATGTACTCACATCTCTGGCAATGAATGGTGCCACCTTAATTATCTGGAAATGAAAATGGAGTTTTTATTAAAAAAAACTATTTTGATATTCAAAATTTCTGAAGTATGTTTGGTAATATTGGTCCTTCATTTAATGCTGATTTTCATTTTTAGATCTTATGTTAGTAAGGGGGGAGAGGAGAATGGGGGCTTTCCCTAAAGCAGGTTTCGAAGTTCGAACTTGGAAAATAACTCGGCGATAGTGCAATAGTTTTTAAAACAAAGCCGGATCGTCAAAAACAGCACAATCTGCCAAAATGGTGGAATCATCTGGCGTATTTTTTGCAATTACTCCCACCACTCACGATTTGTTTTTGTGACTTAACTAATCACTAGCAAATCGTCGGTCATATTAGGCGACATTCCAGCGAGTGACACGGTGAATTTTCTTTTAATATCTCCTTCGTGTCACGTCAGTAAAAATTGTTTCGGCGACATTTGAAAAATAAGAAGAATTGGGCTTATGCATTGCTGCCAGAAAACATTTAAATACCTGCCATTTGAATTTAAATCTCCTAAGCTCTTGATATAAAAAAAATAAATTATTACCATGGTTTTCTACACAATATGTTGGTAAAAAAGTTATTTTGTCCGCTATTCTCTGAAATTCTTCGTCTTCTATAATTTCGTAAATCTAAATATGCTTCTTCATAAGAAAACATTTACGGAAATATGGCAGCACTCTGATCATAAAAATTAATAACGAAAGCATAAAGACGGGAGGGGGTTCGAAAAATCTTATATTCGCTTCCACCGGAGTCTATGTTTCAATATGCTTACGTGGGGAGGTAAAAAATGGTGAAAATCCATACGAAATTAATCTACGGCCCCTTTGTCGTGCGACATTTCGTGCTGGGAGGGTTCGATTCGGGTATCAAAAGTATCGAGTACTGAGCTGTATAAAGCTTGTTTATAAGGAGCCCCGTATAAAGCTTAGTTATAAGAGAGCCCCCCGAGCTGTCAAAATCATGTTATAAGGAGCCCCGAGCTGCCAAACCCATGTTATAAGGATCCCCGGGCTAAATCTAGGTTATAGGCGATAATTGACAGGAGCCGCAAAAAATATTTTGTTTACGTTTGAAATTGTTGAAATAAAAATTATTGAAAAAGATATGGTAAATTATCTCCTTCTGACGATTTTGTTCGCACTGACTGCGCGCGGAAACGCTCATTCAGATCCAGAGCTGAAATGTACGAATGAACAGTTCCACGAGGAGCTATTTATACGCCCGCTCTCGGATGGATTCGTTAGTAATTTTTTTCAGTTCACAACACGTTGGAATTACGGAGATAAAAGAAATTGTAAGTAAATTGTAGAGAGATTATTATTATTATTAAGGATGGGGAGTGTTGCGACCACAAGGGATCTATTGTGCTAACCCCAATGGTTTTTTAATTCTCGATCCTTAGGCTTTTTATGAAGTTAAGTGATGGGCAAATAATAAAAATCACATAAAAGGATAAAAGTAAGCTTTTACAGATGTTTTCAGTTTCTCACAATTTCTCACAATTTTCAGTTTCTCACCCGTTTGAAGCTGTTTTGTTTTTGCCAATTTGCCAAATGTGTCAAGAGGATATATTTTATGTTGAATAAAGGCGGGAATAAAACAAAACTGCCATAAAAATATACAATAATCAACTTAATAATAATCAACAATCAGTCCTGCAGAGAATGTGTTCTGGCGTTTCTTCGTCCGTTCATTCCGATGGCGAGTATTGCCAGATTCAGAATTTCTGGATCGCGATCCAAAATCGTATGAAATTGTACGGCTCATAAGGAAAAGTGCAAAATCATATAAGACATAATAAACAATAGGCATTAGTTCGATCTTACCTCCAGCTCTAGAAACTCTTTATTGAGTTCTTCAAACTCGTTAGTTAATGTTTCAACGTTCATTATTGTGTTTTTGCTTATAATTATGTTCTTTTATGTCGGACTCGTTCAAGAAAACGTATGGACAAGAATTGAGTAGAATGAATTGGAAGGAGGATCCGTTCGGCATGTCCATAGAACGTACTATTATCGAACGGATTATTATTTTGTAACTGTTAAGAATAACTTTTACTCGACCTCACATATTGTATGAGTGCAGTTCTCGAAAACTTAATCTGAGAAAGCAGATCTCAATAAGTCCATTGTAAGGAATTAATGATTCTGATGGTTCCATTGCGGTCTTATTCCAGTACTAACGATATGCTATCATTCATACTATCTTTTTGAGATGATACATATCTCAATTTGCCTCAATAAGTCCTCTCTAGCGAGGCAAAGTAGTCTCTTTGAGACTTTCTCGTTGGGAGTAATGAATCGTTTGGCTTGCCTTTGTCCTTTTGAGTTCATCCAGAATGCTTTAAAGCATCTTTGTTCCCAATTCCGAAGTAGTTCTGTACAATGTGGTCTGAGTAAAGTACAGAAGGGTTTGTAGAGAGATGAAAAGATGAATAATCAATTTCTCTATCCTTTTGCAGTATACAATACGCGCTTAGTACCACGCCCAATCGCAGAAATCTTACTGGAATTGGATGTTAAGGAATTGCATGTGAGTCTGACTCAAGGACTATGGCGTTATGAAAGATGGGGCTATCCTGTGATAGACGCAGCGCCTGGAGCAGAAGCATGGGCTTGGTTTGCTGCACCAAATTTAACAGCCGAAGCTGTCGATCAACAATGGTCTCGTTTGGCGAATATATTTTCCGGTATTTTATGTGCGTCATTAAACTTCATTGATAAGACCAATAGTATTGAGCCGAAATATGGCTTTCGTCCGCAATATTCGACGGGACGAAATACGGAGGAAATTAAGAAACACTTACGCTATGCAACACTTCCTCGCGAAATCGTTTGTACGGAAAATTTAACGCCTTGGAAGAAGTTATTACCTTGTGATAGTAAAAATGGATTTGCGTCATTACTTAATTCCGGATATGTGCACAATACAAATTACCATTCATTGGGAATACGTGTGCGCACGATTTGTGAAGCGTATGATGAGAATTGCATGTTGGAATTGACAGAGACGGCATCATTTGTATACGATCCAAAGCTAATCGGCTCAGTTGGGAGTAATTTCGATTTTTCTATACGGAGATTATTCGGACAAGGACTAAATGGCTATTGCGTGTTGGCGGAATCGAGTAAGATCTATGTTCAATTGGATGCAGATAATGCCTTCGAACTGATACCAGAACCAATGTTTAATGTGACATCAATTCGTGGTGGTGCAACTTCACGTTTCGGTGTTTACGATATGCAGCTTTGGGGCGATGAGAAACTATTTAACATAGCTTTTCTTAGACCGAATAGACAAGAAAATCAACTCATTGCTATGGTACCGAAACCACCCATATACGTACATCGTTATCTACTCGGGCATGGTCAAGAAAGTGGACAAATAATAACACAGATTACAAATAATCATTACAATACTTTGTCCATAATATTCCAAGAGAATATTCCCTGGTTTCTTCCAATTTATATGCATACACTAAAGATTAAAGTTCTATCTGCAAATGGAAACCACGAGATCGGTGAAATCAAACCGAAAGCCTTACACTATATACCAGGTGCCCAACGAATACGTGCCTACCACTTGGAATTAGCATTGGAGTTACCCGCAAAAAGCATTGTGCAGATATCTTTCAATTTCGATTATATCTTCCTTAAGTGGCTTGAATATCCTCCTGATGCAAACCATGGTCATTATATTGGGTCGGCTGTTATTACAACTCAACTGCCCGTTGGACGAAATTACACATCCATACCGGTTGATGCTGCATTATTTTCTGAATCTTTCAACGCAACACGGCTGTCTTACTTTTTAGAACTGAGAACGGAAAATTTGATCCTATCGCTACCTACGCCTGATTTCAGCATGCCTTACAATGTCATTTGTTTGGCATGTACAGTCGTAGCATTAGCTTTCGGACCAATACATAGTGTTGCTACTAAACGTATTATTGTAGAAGAGAAGGACAGAAAGTCGTACGGTTCGGGTATAGTTCAAAGCGTTTTGATTAAATTAAGACTTAAAAAGCCTGAACCTGAAGAAGAAAATCTTCCAACGGAACAAGGGCAGGAGCCTTCAGAGGATGAAATTTCATGGACACAATCATATTATGAAAGAGACTCCGACTGATAGCGTTTTAGAGAGGTTTTTAATAATTCTAGTAAAATTGTTGATGTGATGAAAGAGATTTATGTATTCTTCATAGCAACTATGTTCATTCAGTTATTTTTAAATGAAAAATATTTAAGTTATTGTTATTTTCTAGGCAACAATAATGATGAGCCCTTAATATAGAAATATAAAATCGTTTTTCTTTTGAATAATGCGCCAGCAAAAAGTTTTCTGGAATTTCCAAACGCAGACAGACAGCTCTCTAATAAGCGGAAGCGGGCATTTGATTTCGGAAATTTTGATACTTTTACTTGTAAAAAAAATCTCCCATAAGGTGCAAAACACGTCAAGTGTACCACCGGCAAAAATTTTTCTCCCCGATTTGGATGAAACTTGGTACAGTTGTTAAGATGTAAGAGTATGTTAAATGTGCACAGGTTGCCGAGATACAGGGTGTCAAAATTTAAATTTTTGCTTCGAAAAACATTCTTCATTGAATTACATCGCCTCGCTACAAAATTTTTTCGAATGTTTCTTTACAAAAAAATTTCTTAAACATTTTTTGGATAACAGTAAATGAGAAAAATTCGGCATTTTAGTTTTATTTCTTGATTTTCTAGGAGAGACGCCATTAAAAAAATTTTTTTTTCCAAATTTTGAAATAAAGCTTAGTTCTCCCGCTTTAAAATGATGCATAAATCACAATGGGCGGACAATAGTGATATTCAAGCAACAGTGCAAACGCTGTGTGCAATATTTTCACTTGTCAAATTGCGTACAAAAAAAGCAGTGCAAATATTGCACACTGCGATTTGCACTGTTGCTTGAATACCACTAATGATTAGTGCTCCAAATACACCTTTGAAGATGCTTACCTAGCATATTTCCCTCAATAAGCACTAAGCGAGCGCTATATCAAAACAGAACGCAACGATTGAACTTGACAATTATGCGTCTGGACACAAGTATAATAATAGTGGTATTCAAGCAACAGTGCAAATCGCAGTGTGCAATATTTGCACTGCTTTTTTTGTACGCAATTTGACAAGTGCAAATATTGCACACAGCGTTTGCACTGTTGCTTGAATACCACTAATGTATGTTCCGGTCATCTGAATCGCGTTTTAAGTTTTCGTTAGCACAGCATAGCATAGGAAATTAAAGCCCCAATTATAAGTTAAATACCAAATGCTATCGCAGTGCTGATAGGAATCGATAATCGCTGCCGTAATATTGATATCGATAGCGCGTCGATACATTTCACAGTTTTGCTGAAAAAAGTTTAACAATTAAATCGAAAAATTGGGCATGCTTCCTGCCTTACAATAACTCAGATTATTATTTTTTTTATTTATTTTCACTTTTCCCGCATGCCCTCTGAGTACTTAAAATATATTTGAAAACTTTTCTATATAAATAAATAAGGCTGTCGATAGTCAACAGCTTCCGATACGGCTATCGATATCCTCTCAGCTCTAGCCCATTTCGGTTTGCACAATTGCAAAAGTGAGTCTTTAAATAAATTCTTTTCCCCCGAGTTTAAATAAACCGCAAAAATTGTGGAAAAACAGGAGAAAACCCCCAAGCGGAAGAAGAAGGCAGCTGCCAGTAAAATGTCTGCAGCAATGTCTTTTTCTCCGCAACCGCCGCAACAACAACAACAACCAGGTAATTTCAAAACCCAGACAATGTATCTATGCTCGATATCGATTTAATCTATCGATGGCATTCAATCTATAAAATGAAATAAATTTTAATTTCGATCCCAAGTTTTCCATTTGTAAAACCAAAAGATTATGACGTATTGCTACATTCTCAATATTGTATCTATATAAGTGATGGCAAAATGAGGAAAACTCGTGCCCGTTTCGTAGTATTTGTATGCAACGGACGATATGCAAATAATAAAAACAAAAAAATTATTTAGAAAACGAAAATTCAACAAATTCAATCACGAAAATCATCCAGAACCTCTGTAGGCAGAAAAAATCCAGAACGTCTGTAGGCAGAAAAAATCCAGAACGTCTGTAGGCAGAAAAAATCCAGAACGTCTGTAGGCAGAAAAAATCCAGAACGTCTGTATGTATTGAATTTCTTTAGACAAGCACAAGCAAAACTACAAAATTTTTCTCATCTTCCAAAGCGTGTTTAAGTATAAACTCCTTGCATGGTTAACCATTACTATTACAGACAATCCGAAACCTTTCACAAACCCGCCCCCGCCGAGTCCGGCGCACATACAAAAGATACTGGACGAGAACTGCGGGTTGATACAGACGATCCAGGATTTCCAGAACATGGGAAAGGCCCAAGAGTGCTTGACTTATCATAATGCGCTCCATAGGAATCTTGTCTATTTGGCCCAGTTGGCGGATCCCACGATGAACATTGCACAAATACTACCCCCTCCGCACGTGTTGCAGTCGCAGGCAGCTCAGCAGCCTCATGGAATGATGAGTGCTGGCCAACAAGTAGGCGGACAACAGCCTGTAATAATCAGATAATGATCCAATTGACTTAGATAATAATAGGAATTCTTTAACTATTTTTAGCAGCAGCAAATGCCTATGCCTCAACATAGTGATGGTTCTGGCCAACAGCCAGGTGGTGCTCAAATGTCGCCTTATGGACAACCAGCTCCATCTACACATCCAGGAATGGTTCCACCAGGTCAGCAAGGCCAACAGGGACCACAACCGCCACAGATGGGAGGTGCTCCTGGGCAGCCGCCGCAAGCACAACAGCAACAGCCAAGCCCATATCGCGGCGGAGTACAAAGTGGTCCACAACAGCAGGGTGGGCAGCAGCCAGCTGCAGCGAATTCTGCGAGTAAGTGTAACGTAAAAACCGTATAAAATATCACAGAAGGGGGGGAACTAAGCAATGGTTGTGGTTTATTGTTTCAGATCAACAACAACGACCTGGAAGTGTTCCACCACCACAGCAGCAGCAAGGTCCTCCCCCACCACCGCAATCACCTTATCGTGGTGGATACCAACAACAACAGCACACTGCACATTATCCTGGCTATCCACCACAATCGCAGCCATCGTATCAACCGCCAGGAGGATATCTGTACGGACCACCAGCACAAGGATACGGACCACCACCGCCAAATACTCAAGGTGGGTATCATCACGGCATGCCGCCAGCCTCCGGTGCTGCTGGCGGTCCACCTGCTCAGCATCCATATCCTCCCAATGCGACTGCACAACAAGGCTATCCGCCACCACCCCCAAATCAGCAAGTTCCGCCTGGACAACAGCCTCCGCCGCCGTCACAAATGTACGGGCCTCCAGGTGGTGGCCAGGGTCCACCACCCCCACCCAATCAGTATGGGCCGCCACCTCAAAACGCTAATAATCCGCCGCCACCCATGGGTGGTGCCTACGGCTATGGTGCACCAGTACCACCTGCGGGTTATGGTCAAGCTGCAAATGCACCCCCTGGTGGTTATTGCCCTCCGCCTCCACCTAATACGGGTGCTCCGCCGCCTCCACAGTCACCATATTCGGCACAGCCGCCATACCAGCAAGGCGCGAATGTTACTCAAAGTGGTTATCAGGCGCAACAACCTGGGGCTCCGCCCAATCAAACTGCTCAAAATGCTCCGTCTGCTCCTAGTTCTGGTTATAGTTCGTCGCCAAGTCCTGGACAAACGCCACCACCACCAAACCAACAAGTTCCACCCCCCAATGTGCCAAACACTCCAACAACTGGTACCGGAGCCAGTGGTGTAACATCTGGTTCCAATCAACCTCAAGCTCCAACATCGGGTGGTCCCAATCCGAATATTGGTGGACCGCCACCGCCAACCAATCAACAAGTACCGCCAACACAACAATCTCAGCAATATCAACCACCGCCAGGTGGTGTTCAACAGCAAAATGCCTACTCGTCGCCACCGGCGAGCACGGCAAATAGTCCAGCTAATTATGGGAACTCTCCACAACAACAACCGCCGGCAACAAGTACAGCAACAGGTGCACCGAATGGAGCTCCGCCGATACCAGGTCAATATCAACCACCACCAGGCCCTCAACCATATGGAGCCCCGCAACCTTATGGACCACCACCAGGTAGCTATCCTGGCCACGGCGGATATCATCAACCACAGGGTGGATATGGTGGAATGCCGCCACAGGGACATCAAGGTCAATACCATCCTCCTCCTGCCCAGGGCTACCAAGGCTATCGACCTGGAGGACAAATGCCGCCGCCAAGCGCACCACCAGCTGGTACTTATTCATACTATGGCAATCCACCATAAAGACCATTGTTAAGTGTAGGATGAACATTTGATTGGCACATAACTCGTGTAATATGGGCAGCCACATTCCAACTTTAGCCAAACTGAAGAATGCAAGTTTTGGAGACTTTTTCTCGGACTCTGGAGCCTCTGGACTTCAATCAAGTTTTCAATTGTTCGTATCATTAATAACTAGTAAGTTTTAAGATACATACATATACCTATATTATACTGCTCTTCAATTTGAATAAGTCCAAATACATTTAAGATAAAGTTTCAATGGTCGTCTCCATAATCAAAACTTGTAATGCTTTATCTTATTCAATGAATTAATGAATAATAGAATAATTGGCCTAACATCTGAATCCTTGCCGAAAACTTTTGATGGTTTTGATCAGGGCTCGGATATTGTTGGCTTTTATTAAATTAAAGTAAAAGTTTTGTCCAACTCAATTAAAGTTAAGATTCAAAGCGATTTTAACTTCAATATGATTTTTTTTGAACTTAGAAAAGTGGTTTGAAGTTCAACATCGCTTAACATATTCGCAAAATGTTGGTAAGAAAATTTTTTTGCCTCATAAAGTATGCTTTAAATTCATGAAAGCCAATAAAGTCTGAGCCCTAGTTATGGAATTTTCATTTCCCGACTCGAATTAAGGGATACCCAAAATTCGCTGGAATTCAGCTACAAATTTTTGGGAATCTAGCGGAATTTTGATCTCGCCTAGCGGAAAGTCAATTCAAGAAATGGCAGCACTGACTGGATTCTATACTCTTTGCTGCCGTCAATAGTCTGGGTCGCGTCTGTGATATACATGCGTAACTAGAAATTTTCTAGTACTTCAACATGTGATCGTTTGAAAACTTGTAGACCGATCGAGGTAAATTTTAAAACCTTAGATTGGAAAAGGTATCCTTTATTCTTAAATAGCCAAAATTTTTGATATTTTGTTGTAGTTTTTTTTTTGGCATTTTCCTTAGAAGAAAGCAATAAATTGTTAAATGTTTCATAGCATGGGCGTAGCCAGGAATTTTTTTAGGTCTTTTTTCGAGGACAATTTCTCAAAAATCAATGAAAAAACGAGGAAATTTTTTTGAAAAAAAAAGTAGGACACATTTATTAACAATATAATATTGAGAGATACTTTAAAAGTATCATTTTTTGGTTTCTGAAAGTAGAGAAATATCGTTAGTATATGAAATGAATCAAATCGATTTTATAAATTTTTACCATTGATTTCGCGTTTTATAAATAGCAAGGTGTCATTTTTTCGATTTTTTCAAAATCGTCCGACAAATATGAAATCACATTTTTTTTAAAGAAAAATCTTCAGTCCTTAATTAAAAAAAAAGAAATTTTTTTTTCCATGTGTAGAAGAAGATATGGAGCTATATATGTAGCTTTTTCGGGAAAATTTATTTTATTTATGTGTCGTTTGCATACAAAGTAATTAATTAACGGGGGTTATGTTGATGTTTTTTCATGTGATTGATAAGTCTCTAAAAAAAAAAAATATAAATATTAAATATATCAATAAGGTTCTGGTCTGTATAGCTTTAAAACCGTCGAAATTCGGAAATGCTCATTTTGGAAATCGTTTGCCACACCCTAAAATAAACTCGATTTAATAGTTAAGCCTGATTTCCAATAGTGCAGGATTTCCTGCGCATCGATTCCTGCAAACATTTAACACATACAAATATATAGAAGAAATTACAATCTAAGGCGTAGTTGATTGAAACTAATTCCATATGCGTGGATGTGTTCAATGTTTGCAGGAATCGATGCGCAGGAAATCCTGCACTATTGGAGATCAGGCATTAGTCCCCATTTCGGAAAGACCTTCACGCCCATGTTTCATAGTTTGCCCGTACTTTTTGAACAAACTAGGTAACCGGTAAGTGTGAAATTTTTCCAAGTGATCGATGGAATTAATATTAACTGAGAAACATACAAAAATTGTTTTATTTTTATAGATATCTACTTTTTTGAAATTATTTTTTATAACATGTCCCAACAATGTCCAAAATAATTAATGTACATATACCGAAAATTTCACTAGGATATCTTTATTAACACCGGAGATATAAAGAGAAAACAATTGAAGAACTCAACATTTGCTCACTTCTGCTCCCCACTGTAGATCTGAATAAGAATAGGTGACTTTCGGTAAAATTTTTCGATAAGGAAAGCGCACGAATTGCAATAAAGCTGCAGAAGTTGTCTGCATTGTGATTTCAATTAAAACTATTTGTTACATTAAAGGCACGGGTAGCGGTAGTTTGAACGAAGGTATTGGGCAGTAGAACTCATTGTATCAAGACCAATAACGATATCAAAAATTATTTTCAGCGCGCTAAAACCATACGCAGCTATAAATCAAATCGCCAATGCAGGAGCGAATCGTACCTAGTGTTAAGTTTTGAAGAATTTATAATGTATGTTTTATGGGAGTTAAAATTTGTTTTCAATATCAATATAAGTCTTTTGATTTTTGTTAATTGAATTAATATTAGTTTTTATTTCGAACGTAATGGATTTGTATATGAATAATTGTCAAGTGGTTTATTTATTCGCTTAATATTGGTTTCTTATACTGCATGGTTTCTGTATTGGTTTCTTATACTATTATGCAACGCTGGGTGCAAGTCATCTGATGCAGTCCTGAACGCGTATGAACTGGTGTCATCTGGCTTGTAATGCGGGGTATAGACACGTCAGATGTTGTATCAACTATGAGCGGGTGTTAGTGAGAAAGAATATACCTACGATGTCTGACGGAAAATCAAAATCTTTGAATTTTTGATCAAGCAGGTAACGATGTTAGGGAACGTGTCCAAACTACGTGATCCGTTTGGGGGGGGGGGGTCCTGAAAGTACTACACTTGGGCAAATTGGTCACTTGGAGTATTCTACGGATTCTCACCGAGGGGGGAAAGGGGGGAGGGGGGGGGGGGTAGAAAGTAGTAAAAAATGGTTCACGTAGTTTATACACGTTCCCTTAGATGGTGTGTCTGAAGGTCTATATCCATGTTGGTTCAACCCTCATTTGTGCGCGAAATTCAACGAGTGAACATCGAACGGAGAGCGGAAATTTTTTTTAAAGCGAGCGGAAAATTAATGAACAAATGGAAGAAAAAAATTTTATTTTGGAACTAATAGAAGTTTAGTGTGATTTGTCGGATTTGTGGAATGTTAAGTCAAAAGAACATAGTGACCGGAATTTAAAAAACGCTAGCTATGAAACGCTTATATTTAAATTCAAAGAAAAATATCCGGAGACCACGAAAAAAGAGTTATGGCAAAAAATTAATAATCTTCGAACCTGTTACAGGAGGGAATTAAAAAGGATTCCGGCATTAGAAAGAAGTGGCGCTGAATAAAATCATCACTCATAATTTTTTTTTAGGTTTTGCCGACGGGAAAATACGCTTCATCAAAAACAAACAGGTAGCCGAAAGAAAAGCGCATGACCTTAGCACTCGAAATCCGCGAAAAAATGAATATCGTACGACATTTTTCTAGTCAATTTCAAGTTGGTACCTACTAACACACGCTCACAGTTGATACAACATCTGACGTGTCTATACACCGCATAAGCCTTTCGACAGTTTGATCAACTGTAAATACAACCATGAGCAAGTTAAGTTAGATGCGGTCCTGAATTTTTTAGCAAGTTAAGTTAGATGTGATTATGGCTACTTCGTAACTTCCTCTTGGACGCAAAAAGACGAAGAAGAAGAAGAAGAAAAGAGACGAAAACAAGAGGTGCACAACAAGAAGAAAAAAGACAAAATTATTTAGTTTATTATGTGATTTTGTAAGAGTGGGTGAGTGAAGCAATCATTATTAAAATTAATTGGATTTAAATAGTAATTAAACAAATTAAAATGATTTAATTTCTATTCAAATGAAACAAGTTATAGTGATATATTCAGGTAAGCCTAACACTACAATACCCGAAAACTTCTATGTATTTCATTTCTAACTACCTTGCAGGAAATGTCAATAGGAATCTATACTCTTTCTCTACTGACTGCGTCAACAGTACTACTGACCAGTTATACCCGTCACAATGCCTTTCGCTATAGACATTTAACATTGAGAGTTGTCATTGAATGTCAACAGTAAACCGAAAAACTATTGTCGAACTATTGTCATCGGTACTATTATGTAGACAAAAAGAGTACATGGGGCCATATGGCGACAGGATTCCTGCAGGGTACCCAGCAGTTATTTGTAACCGATGGTAATGCAAAAAGTAATTCAAAAGGCTTGATTTTGTAATGCATTACTATTTGCATTCTCAAGTAATGCAAAATATATTGTGAAGATTTGGTTTCGCACTGCTATACATTACCTTTTCGATTACCTCCATGCAAATTTGTTCAATTTACTTGGCATTCCCATTTCATCGATGAAAAATGTATTACTTTGGTAATGGACTTCCAAAATATATGCTGGGTACGATGCTTCTTTGCACTCACACATTTACAAAACATCATGCTACCCCTGCAAGCCGGATACGTGTATTGATCGAGGTTATTCACGTTGTTATTCCACCAGTTCTAGTTCGACTTTAGAGTTGAGTTTAGTACAACAGCTGTTCCTTTACAGCTCACGATTTACCTCATTTCACTTTTCTATTGAATTTCATTACGATTCGTTGTTGTTATTCTTTACTTCTGCTCTAAGAGCACATCGCTCGCTCTCTCTTTGTATCTGTCTCTCAGCGCTAAGACTGACTGCATGTTTCTTGCAATGGCTCCCACCGCCATACCACACCCCACTACACCAACACACCCACCACTACCATTTTGACGACTATTTTGCCGCCGTCGTCATCGTAAGTGGCATCGTCGTGGAGCTTTGTTTTCAGGTTTCGTGGATGCGAAGGAATCCGAACGCTGCTTTATTAGACGTGTATTTGCGCTTCACAGTTCGCTTTTTCGCTTTTGTTCTTTTCCCTTAATTTGGTTTTATTATTTTTCTTTGAGGCAGCTTCTTTTGTTGTCTGCCTGCTCAGCTCGTGGCCACGTTTCTCTCTCTCTCTTTCAAGTGGACGATTCTTTGTATTTGTGCGTAGTACAATCGAAACATTCGTGCCTGTCGTGCTTTTTCTGCCGCTCTTTTCATTATGGTGCTCATTCAAACGGCAATCAACGGAACCAAAGAACCAAGTTGAAGAAAGGCAATTGAATTCCGGAATATTATTGAACAATTCAAACTACTCGAAACCGCACGATCTCTCTGTGATACAAAAAAAAAAAAAATTTAAGAAAAATATCCCCCATGTACCTACATATATCGAAAATAGTGCATTAAAAATCGAATTTCAATTGCTCGTAAAAAAAAAAGTCGTTAACAACGCAAGTTTTCCGATAAATTGTGAAATTCTACTCAACGTTGCGCATTTGAGAGCACGAGTTCGACAAAAAAAGTAAAAATAAAAACCATAAAAATCGAAAAATTAAAAACATCGTTTGAAATGTAAACAAGTGCACATGTGAAGAGCGTAGAAGCCAAAAGTAAATGTCGCAATTACTTTCAAGTCCTTTTTTCTTCGTCTTTTGAATATGTACTAGATTTCTATAATGGATTGAATGTGTCCGGGTCGTTGTCCTGTGGTTCAGCTCACTTCTCATGATTCATAATCAATTTCCATTGTGTCGGCGTGCCTGTACATTGTGTGGTATTTTTTTATACTTATATTTCTTTAATTATTAAGAATGCAGATTTATCACTATCCCAACAGAGATTGTCACATGCCACGGAGCACTGCTGCTTTCTTGACTTATTAACTAAATATTGGTCATTTACTTCAAAAATTTCATATCTCAAAAACATGGATTTTGAGAAAAATGCGTTTAAGTTTTCAATTCACTTGCATTTTGATGAAAAATGAACAAATTATTCTTTTCCCGTAAAGAGAGTAGGGGTCTTCCCTGAAACGTGTATTTTAATCGAAAGCCTGGAAAACTTGAAAATCAAGAAGGCTTAGAAATTAATGAACGAAATTTTGTATGAAAAATTTTACATTTTTACGCTTTTTCAAACTATTCACGTTTAAAGGAATACCCCTAGTATACTATGTATTGATACGAAATTTGTACACAATAGGGGTATTCACAAAGATGTGTTAAAATCGTTGGAAAGTCGGAAAATCGGAAAATTTCGACCTCTTAAAAATTTTTTAAACTTTTTTTGTATCTTACACAACTTTTTAAGCAGTTAAAAATTTCTGATTTTACAACTTTCCTATTTTCCGAAGCCTTTGTGAATACCCCTAATGTGTAGCATGATACATTGAATATTTGCTCATCATTAAGTAAAAACTCGTGTTTTTTGAGTTATGACACTCTTGATGTAAATGAGCGATATGTAATCAAAGCCATTTCGAACACAGTATTCTAAGAACAACGGTTATTTCTTATACATTATTTCTTTTTCTCCAAACAGAGCATTCGTTATAAAAGAATTCAATATCTTTTTGAAATCGAATTTCCAACTAAACGACACACTTGATCAGCTAGATACGTATGTCTGTACATTTACGCATAGATGTGTTCCAGAAGTAAAAGATTTTATATTGATTGAAAAAGGGAAATCATCTGACTTTATTTTAGACTAGATTTTAGAGTCAGATAAATTCCAATTAAATTGTAGAGTATTTGCAGACAGTCTCTATATACCTACATATGTATATACATAGGTATGTACGTATACTTCAATTGATCTGAAATAAATGCAAATTTCAACGACCCTGCTTGCTGTGATTAAATGCCATAACTCGTGCATGAAGCATTTTGAATGAACTATTCCGAAAAGAATCGTGATAAGGTCTCTTCGCTCAATTTCATCCCGACCCATGAAGTGAAGCTGGAGCTAATTGGCGTTGGGCGTTCAACGACCTTATGGTGCATGAAAGGGAAATTATGAATGAAAATTTCTGTTCGGACTAGGAGGGCATAATAAATATGTATTGGAAAGTCATTTCTCCGACATGTGTTCTTTGTTTCATGACGCAGAAAATATTAATTTGAGATAATTTTTGCCTTTGCGGCCTTAGTCGTATCGCTGACAAGTGAAAAAATTGTAATTTAAATGATTGTTCTTGGTAAAGAAATTATTTTTTCTATTAATTCATAGGGGTCTTTACGTAAACGTGTATTTGCCTCAAAAACTTCCGAAACTCGTAAATCATGAAGGCTTAGAAATTAATGAACGAAGTTTTGTCGAATCAGTACAGTCGAATCTGGATATAGTGAATGTATTTTTGCATGTTCATTGTACCGATATTGTTCGTATTAGCGAGATTTAATGTTTTGTTCATTATTTTGGACTATCCGGCTTCAAATTACTTGTCTTCTCACCAAGGGTGTACTCTTTTCCACACCCACATCATTTGGCTTTTGGGCCATTTTTTATTATTTTTTTTTAACGCGTTACTAATTTTGCTTATTATTTTTCTACGTGCAAATTCCTTTCAAATTCAGTCACATTTTCCATTTTAGAGCCAGCGTGCATGAGCACTTCTCGCTTATAAGGAAACTAAAAATTTCATAGATTCAAGCGATATATTGCTAGTGGGAATAATATTGAATGACTATTGAAAAACCAGAACCATCGATAGTCATGTCGATACCCTTCTGCCACGCCTACTTTTCCAGTTTTCGGAAATCACATTAGTTGCCTTTAAATATGTTCAAATGTCCCTGAAAAACTCCGGATTTAGAGCAGTTTTAGCGATTTTCATTATAGACCCTAGTACTAGAGCTACCCTTCAAAATGGTCTGATCTCGTCCATTATCGAAATTGTTCTTGCTCATGTTCCCGCCAAGACGCATACCTTGAATCTCTTACAGACAGGTGGACATGTCTAAATCAAATCTCCTGGCGACGTTGATCATTTCTATATAGGTACATGTTGTATCTCGACTGGTTCTGGGTGTTACACACGTACGCACAAATGCAACAAAGCTTCAACACAGAGTGTGTCGGCTATAAAAATAAAACAAATGCCCCTACAAAGTCTCTTAATAAAAAAAAAAACTCATTACATTTTCTCACAAAAATTCAAAACATTTGAACTACATACTTTTAAAGCAATTGTATACACCAAGCAAGTGGAAAAAAACTCAATAAAAAAAAAAGTCCATTTGACCTATTTTGCAATGCAAAAAAAATTGGTTCAACAAATTTCGGTTAGCGTGATGCCAAAGTAATGACCTTGAATTTTTCGGAAAGAGTTTTGATTTCCTCTTTTTGATTTATTTCATTTTCCTCTATTATATTTTCTAGTTTCATTCTATTCATTTTAGGCGTATACGGTTTACTTGCCAAAGGCAATTCAGAGTCGTCGGGTGTCCACAAATTTATTGCTAAATTTCCGTTCAGTGCGATATCATCAAGCGCAAGAGTGTATACATACATATATGCACAAGCAGATTTAATAGAATACTATACATATGGCATATAGTATATGCATAATATATATATATATATATAATGGTATACATATATGTATGTATGTATATGAGACTCGGAAACAGGCGTATGTTCATATGTGATTTGATATCGCCTCAGCTCATTCAAATACACGCTGCATGCTGCATACAACATACATATATACCAAATATCCATTGGAGGAATGACTGTAGCATGTTCATCAGCTAACTTCCTTCCATTCATGCATGCTCCTCGAACACTTGTGGTATTGCGTATTGGGTACCGGGGGTTTGCGATCATGCCTGATAAGACAGCATTTTTGCTGTCAAGTAACGCAGTTATTCGTAGCTTTCGAAAGTAAACGTGTATTTCGGCCTAGACATATGTATATACGAATATACATACGATCGTCTATGTGTGCTGCCACCTCAAGAGGTATTCAATGCACTCATATGTTCGTTTAGGAAATTTGCTTTTTACGTACAGGTTATGGTATGTGGTCTTAGCATGCAATATTATTCAAATCTGCACTTCATCGTCTGAGGAAAACAACGAAAACGAATCGTCGTTATGACACAATTGTTAGGGTACATACCTACTACATCTCGACAAAAGCATTTTTCACATTCTTGTTCATTTCGATTTGCATGTGTGGAGTATGAATGTGTATATGTGTGTACATATGTATATACAATGTTGAGCGATGCACTATGCCTTTAGGTGGTCATTTGAATTCTTCGCTATGATTTGCAAGTCATCTTGGGCGCTTTCTTACTCTATTCTTATTGTCAACGTTGAAGACTCATTCTAGGAATAGGCGACTCTTATGTTTAAAGCTGAGGAAAACCTGTTTTATATACCTACTTTGTGAAACGGCAGATTAGTATCTCAAAGCCCATATCCCCATTTTTTTAACCCATTTAACCCATTTTTGAGAAAATAGTGTAACGCAATAGATGAGATTTTATTTTTTATTGTAAGTATCTTTAATTGATCTACTCAAAATTTAATCCATAGAATTTTTAATTTAATGTTTGTTCTAAAAATGCAAAAATAAGTACTAAAAAAATACTAAGATAAGTATATTAATTATTTACAGTGTACTATTTCGTTGCGGACACTCCTCTTAAGCGGACACCCCTCTTAAACGGACACTTTTTGGGAATACTCTAGTGCTTCTCAAAAAGTTTCCTCTTAAGCGGACACTTCTGTTAATCAAACATATTTTTCAGTCCCGTAGCTGTCCGCTTAACAGAGAATGTACTGTATTTATTTGAGTAATAATAATTATGTTTAACAAGGTTTTACATTATTAGGGGTCTTCCCTTAAACGTGTATTTGCCTCGAAAGCATCGAATAATAATGATAAATTATACACTTTTCCACTTTTGCGATATTTTCACGTTTAAGGGAAGATCCCGATTCTATACGTTTAAGAGATTATTCTTTATAGCATGTCCTCACTATAGGCCCAAATTACGTAATTTGAGCATTTTCGTAATTTCAGTCAGTCAATTTCAGAGACTGATGATTTGATTACAAACTGGAGCTATACTTAAATTGTATGTTTTAGGGCCGTTTTTTCATTTTTATTTTTTTTTTTAAATCTGTAACTTAAATTATCCTGATATAATTTCATTCAAATTTGACTAATAAGTCAAAGAAAATGAAATTTAACTGGCAGATAGAGCTTAAAAGTAGAATGAGAAAACGGTTCTTAGTGTAGCTAACAAAAATGATATTTCATCTATCAGATAATTCCTCACACACTACAATTTATACTGTAAAACAAACTTATAAATTATGAACACGATCGATTCTTCATTTCATTAAAATTTATTAGCTTATCGGTCATGTGCCGGTCATAAAAAAAATTTCACTTCTAAAAAGTTATAACACCTCGCCACGCCCATACCTATAAAGACTCCAAATTCCAATCAATAGTGCAGCCGTGAGAATGCAGCGAATTTCGAAGTTGGTCTTGACCTGTTGAGTATGTGTAAATATACTTTGTATATAGTCGTGGTTCCGACGTTTCTAGTTTTTAGCGATATGTATAAACAATGGAATGAAAATAAGCATTGCTCGTGTATTGCACTCGTTTACGTTCACATATGTGAACACGAGAGTTTAGTGTTCGAATGATTGTTTATACCGTCGTAGTTGCTTGTTTTTTTTTTTCTTGCTTGTTTTCTTTTTAGTTAATATAAGCTGGAATATAGTGCTACGCTCTGAGCATACGTTTTTCTATATACCACGCGAGAGAGAGAGCTCGTGAGATTAGGCGCGTAAAGAGATTGATTTCAATTCAGTTTTCTTTTCAAACTTTTACGTACAACACACAACGGCGCGATTGAATCGGTCAGAGAGAGAGAGAGAGGTTTTTAACTACATACATACTTTAACTTCGACGTCACGTTGCTTTATTATATATTTTTGTTGTTTTCATTTATTCCTCATTTTTTACGTTCTTTCGTCGTTCGTTCGTTGGTCCGTTCGGTCGTTCATAGTTTGTACAAAGTTTTTGTGCCAGCAAAAAAGAGAAAAATTTTCATAAAATTCCGATACTTTTAAAAAACTTCCAACTTTCTGTCGTGCGTGAACTGACGAAAAACAAAGGAAAATAAATTATTCTCGTTAAAAATCTATAGTTTTCGTGCTTTTCGAATCGGGAAAAGTTTGAAACGATTACGCCAATCGATTGCGAACGTCAGTGCATCATCGTGCACGATTACCACGATGACCATGACTACAAACACGAAGACGACGACAACCAAAACGACTACTACAACTACAACAATGAGCATAAAGATGACAAAACCATCGATTTAACAATTCGCCTAACTAACAAATATTGTATGTGTATGTGTGTGTATTTGCAAAAGAAAATTCGATTCTTTATTTACTGTTTTTTAAGCTCTGTTTAAAAATAATTTCTCGCTCATGCTGTAAGCAGTCCTAGCCAGAAGAACCACTTGTGTGTATTCGACTATTTTGGAATGTAAATGAATGACAAATTAATATACATAGTTATGAGGAAAAAAGCTTATTGTATAAACAAAATTATTTTTAGATTCAAATTGGAAAGATTGACAGATTGACATTAAACATTTTTATTTAAAATAATTGAAATCTTAATTATCAAATTTTAAATGTATGTATTCTATATATTAGTGGATACATTCTAATTGATCATACATAATTTTTTTTTTTTTTTTTTTTGCAATAAGACAATAAACCTTTTCGGGAATATTACAATCTTCTTAAATATCCCTTGCAATGAGTCCTGTTCAATCTTTCATCCAATTATTCTCTCTTGTTCTATATGTGTAGCGTCTCTTTCAGATTCCATTTTATTATTTCCAAATACTTTCAGAAAATCTACTGAACTATACATCAGTTTAGAGAGGCGGAAAGGAATATTCAGTTCCGTAAATACTGAAGCCAACATGCATCATGAATTACTAAAAGAAGTATAAATCGTATAAAAAAACCCTTTTAATCAACGCCCAAAACAAAAGGACGACGACATTCGGCATACCGCACCCGGACAACGCAAAGCGCCGAGAACACTAGTTGGCCACACAACTTTTGTTTTGGGCAGTTAATTATTAAACATATTCTTAATTTCCTTTCGAAGAGCAGAGGTAAGTTCATTAAAATTCAATTAAAATATGTATTTATTTTCATAACAAAATCAATTTCTTTTCAGCAGCTAATAAATTACTTACTTACAATCTTCGTCGAAAAAGCATCAAAGCAAAAGCAATCATGCAATAAATTATTCAATTTAACGACGAGAGTCGAAACCAATGTCATTTTCGTAGTCAGTTCAGCATTAATTTTTTTTTTTTTTTAAGTTTCCAGCATCTTTTGCCAAGAGAAATAAATATCAAGAAGAAATAGTTTTCCTCATCTTAGTTCGCTCGCGCCACGATTTTGATTTTTCGCTACCAACCAAATCAGAAATTTTTTGTTTTTAACACGACAAAAAATAATAATCATAATAATAATGATAATAATAATAATACAATTCGACGCAGAATAATTAATTTTTCAGCAATTTTAAGCGTTTAAAATTTGTTTGCAAAAGAAAAAAGTAAAAAAAAAAAAAAACAACTTTCCACAGTACCGTATAAATTATTTCAAGGAAGTTCCCCGCCCCCCCATTAAAAAAGTAAATAAATAAATACATTTAATAAATTAATTAAACTTAAAACCATTGGAGCAAGTAAATAAGAAGAAAAAAAAGGGAGGAGAAACGCATTAGCCAAGCCAAAGATATCTATAATCCATGCAGAGTTTAAGAGCAAAACAACCCAAAACATAGTTTAAAAACACGCGAATATCATATGCGTTATCAGCAAAAGGAAAGATAAAAAGAACAAAGAAAGGAGAACGACTTCATACATACAGCATTTTATCCCGGCAGAGCTAAAATGTTGTCAAACGATCAAAATGTATGGCCGATAAGAAACGATTTCAAAACTAAATCGGAAACTTCAAACTTACACTATGATGCATAACGACCCTAAGAATATTAACGCTAACACATGTAAAAATCAAATTACCTTCCATCATCAACACCGACGACAACATCAGTGTCAGCCTTTAGGAGGAGGGCTTATCTGCCAATGTAAATGCGAATCTCTACAACTGCAAGAGCAGCAGTGTACTAAAGTCGAGAAAAGAACACAATCGGCCTCCCGTGCTTTTTGCACTGATAACATTACGGCAAATTTGACGGCGATTAATAAAGATCACCAGTTTGCTGTTGACCACAAGTGTAGACGCTCGAAACATCACATAGTCGCCAGGAAGTACAGCAAAAAGGCCATAGTTTCCAAGAAACTTGAATTCTGCGGCTGACAGTAAAATAAAAAACAAATTACGTAACGATCTTTTAGGCGGATTGCAGCGAGCAAAGGAAACATCACAATAAAATTGAAAAGTAGGTAAGTAAATAATACTATTATGTAATTGTTTTGTTTCTTAGGAATTCTGTAGAGCATTTTGTGTTTTGTTGAAAGTTAGTTTTTTTCTAGTTTTTTATTAGCTATAAGTAGAACTAATCGTTTTATATACAAATATTGTAAGAGTTCATTGATTGTATGGTAGAACCAGTCAGTAGTTTTGTTCGTAGAGTAGGCGCTAGAATTGACTATCTGGAATTAATTTTTCTTTTAAACACCCCTATTCTGAATAATATTTCACGTGAACTTCTCCGCCAGTTTTAATACAAATTTCTATTAAAACTGGCGGAAAATTTCACGTGAAAAATTATTCAGAATAGCGGTGTTAATGTCCGCAATTGGAAAATTCGTGGAAAACGTTTGAAAAAGTTGAAATTTCTTTAATTAGTTTTTTCGTGAATTAGCTACCCACCAACTCTATGGTTCGCCTGTGCTCATTCCTCTAACTTTTCTCCGTATTCTTGAGTGCATTACAAGAATTTCTTACATTTCAAATGCTTTCAAACCAGACTTAAAAAAAACCTTTGGAAGTTATTCCCACATAGAGCCTTCTCAGTGTTATAAATATGTAAACATAAGTGTCCAGACATAAATTTTCAAAACCGATCAAATTTCAAATAATTATTTATTTAATTTATTGGGGGTCTGGGACTCACAAAAAGTGTTCCGATCAATTTGAATTGTCGAGATATAGTATTACAACGTTTGTTTATTTTGCGACCGCAGAAATAGGGGGAAATTATTTCAAATTAATACTGTTCTTTCTTTGTGTCTATCCGCAGTATTTTTTTTTTTTTTTTTTTTGTGAGACCAGACAATTCATTTCTAACGAATGAATCACTTAAGTAATTTTTTTTTTTTTTTTTTGAGTATTTGATTACTATATTTCACAATCGTTATTGCGAAGACAAGAAACAAACCCAAAGTCGATAAAGCTCGACTTTTATATACCCAATACCTCCAAGAAATGGACTCTAAAGGTTCAGTCAGACTGCTCCTATTTTAATCTTTGTTTAATGAAGCACTTATTCACCAAAATATGACTGAAAATCTTCAAAACACTCAAAATAAAAATTTTGTCCAATTTCCCACAAGTGAGCCATGTGTGTGATGGCTACGGGTAAAGCGAAACAGCAAACCGTAACTGCATGAAGTAATAACCATTTAAACATGGTACAATGGGGGGCCAGTAGACCCAGAATTGACCGAAAGCAATTCTGTCCTTTGTGGGTACGTGATCAACACCGCTCAGTTAGCTCCATTTAGGACGGATATCAACGTTAAACGAGAGCTATAGATACATTTAATTTGAATATTCCCCGCTGGAGCTAGATATAGATTTTTCCCAAGTAAATTTGTAAAAATACCTTTTCTCTATTACAACTCATTTACATAATTTGTTGTATGTAACTAATAATAAACTATCACAACCTATTAGTATTGTATTTATTTTGATTTGTCTATGTATTTCCTCATAAAACAAAAAAAAAAAAAAACACGTTTCGGAAATTTAAACAAAATTTTATACCAAAATGAATGCACTTTTTACTACCTCATTCTGTCTCTCTTGCCATTGATTGCTGCTGACGGACTCCTTGTTTTTTTTTTTTTTCGTTTTGTTCTCATTACCATAGGTATGAAGTATCCTCAGCTTGTATCAACGCGTGCAGTGAACGCCATCTCTGATTGGTTAGTATCACGATTGGAACAATTAGGCGTTGAGGCACCACAAATCTATACAAGACTGCTTCTTTCTCTCTTACAATCGTCTGTTCAAATTAACGATCCAATTGAGTTCAACAGTTTAGAAGTAATTAAAAAAACAAACGTTCTAATTTTAGTATATTACACCACTGAATTTACCGTGTATCCGAATAATAATAATATTTTATTTTCCATTTCTATTATTTTTATTTTTTTATTTCCGACAATCTTGATGTTCGCTGCAAATTTTAGGCATTTATTGGAAATCGTAAGGGAGGAAGTATCAGACGTTACTTACAGTGCGACGCTAATACGCTTAAGAAATTGAACGCCGTTCACTGCCTCAGCGAAATTGTGTCATCGGAACAAGAGGTAGATATGAAAACATTTAAAAATTTCAATTGTTTGCTTATTTGTGTATTTTCAATTTCAATTTCATCGCGATCGTGATCTTTCTTAGCTAACAACCATCGAGAGTCTCGTTGACGAGCTGTGGGAGAAATTGAATGATATTGAAAAGCAATTAGACTACTGCAACGGTGACGAAATAAATTTGGTAAATAATTCTGTTAGCTCTACTACGTCTGTGGAAAAATCCGAAGCGAATAAAGAAGATCAAACAGTAGAGACTTCGCATACGAATTTGCCAAAAAATTGCAAAAAAAATTATCACAATCATAACAATGAGAAAAGAACGATAGTCTGCAGGGGAAGAGGCGATACGGACAAATCTATTGAATTGGAAACGGATCCGAAAAAGCGATATTTCAACGCGTTTCCGGCCTTATCAAAGGAAATGGAAGACTCCTTCCGCATATGGCGTCGTAATTCGAAATCATTAACATGGCCTGCTGATCGCGCTACAATCATGCGAGCAAAACTGCCGTTAACTCGCCGAATTCGTTGCAATCTAGTTGTGACCTCAATTCCTCTAAGTCTGCTATTAAAAACGATGATATAAAAGTTTCGAAATTCGAGCACCTTTCGAACTGTTCAAATCATGCAATAAATTCTTCAACTGGCGGTGGTCTCAAGCGAAAAACTAAACGACGGAAAAGTCAATGTAAGTTAACAAAATTTTAATATTCGACAGGAAATCATAAGCGGTGAATTCTCGAAAACTCAAAATAGTTAAAACCCAGTCCTGTTAACATATTATATGAGTTTTCTTACGTCGAACATTTTTGATTATACATTGCATTTTACTGTTTGTGACCAAACAGAATTCAAACAAGTAAAGAAGTTTACATCGGCTAAGTCGATTGCACACATACCTTTTCCTCAGCCGAAAATATGTTAAAACATTACCTTAACAAAAATTCCTGCCGTTTTCGTTGTTCTAGCTTGGATATCTATTTATCTGTTCTTCGATTTAGCTTCTAAAACTCGAGATTATTATTAAGCAAAAAAATTTCGCGAATGGTGGTCATGATCAATTTTTAACCCTTAGAGGACATTTTGTTTAGCTGCGAAATACTCAATTCAAAATAGTGAAAATCAAATTTTCGCGAATTTCGCGAATGGTGGTCATGGCCAAATTTAAACCTTAAGTGACGACTTTATTTGGCGGCAAAATATTCAATCAGAAGAAGCAAAAAAATCATTTTTGTATACAGATATGAGAATAAGAGAAAGAGTGTTTTTCTCTAATGTGTAGGATGATGACCATAAATATAGCGATGTCGCATTTTTTTTTCAGCGAAAGCTTAAGTCTACATAGTAGCTATACACACACCAAATTTTAATAAGCTGGGATGTATAGTAAAAAAGTTATCCACGAAAAACGTTAAAAATCGTGATTTTTGAAACTTCTGAACCATTTCCCACTACCCAAGAAGGGACTACGAAAAAAATTTGTATGCAGTTTTTCGGACATTTACCTGGTTGAAGTCCATACCAAATTTCAATATGATATCTTTCATGGCTTAGGAGTTAATTACGAAAAACTAAAGTGTGACCGACAGACAGACAGACAGACATGGCTAGATCGACTTAGGAGTAAATTACGAAAAACTAAAGTGTGACCGACAGACAGACAGACAGACAGACATGGCTAGATCGACTTAGGAGTTAATTACGAAAAACTAAAGTGTGACCGACAGACAGACAGACAGACAGACAGACAGACAGACATGGCTAGATCGACTTAGGAGTTAATTACGAAAAACTAAAGTGTGACCGACAGACAGACAGACAGACAGACAGACAGACAGACAGACAGACAGACAGACAGACAGACATGGCTAGATCGACTCCTCTTGTCACCCTGATCAAGAATATATATATATATATATGTCTATATCTATCGCGACTCCTTTGGTATGTTACATACTCCGAGCCAAACTTAATATACCCTTTCCTTCGGAAAAGGTATAAAAAGTAGGTTTCCCAAAAAACAACTGAAAATTTCGTTCGAGTTAAAGGGATATTAAATTTTGCACCAAAAATTAATAAGTATAAAATTTTTATGAGTTTCAAAAACGATTAAAAAAATAAATTTTTTATACTTCAATTTCTAGCTATGTCAAAAGGAAGAGCAATGCCGAATACGCGTAAAACGGCTTTCAATGATAATGTTATTAATGCAATGTCATCTACTGGTAATTCTGGAACAAATCGAAAATCGAATCGACACAGGTCACCAACCCAATGGGATACTGATTTCGAAGGCTATTGGGAAATGGGTCGCGATCTAATAAAAGAATTCTTTGCCAAACAAGGCGACAGAAAACAAAATCAAAATCAAAATCGAAATCGTTGCAATTCCGCGAATGGTGCGTGTTTAATTAAAAAAACGGTGGAAGATCATCATGCAAAAGAGAAAGAAACACAATCGAATGTTGAAAACTTATCATCCTCTCCATTAATGCCACCCGTTGATATATCTTTCTGCTGCGACGACAGTATTGACGATGACGATACCTACAAATCAATTGTAGAACTTACCGCTGATAACGCTCATAATATAGCGTCACGTTCGTCTCCACGTCGTCTTTATCAACGTTTGGCATTGCTCGATAATGTTGGGGGGGATATCGAATCGTCTACAGAGAACGATGTTCAAGCGGATATTATGCAACTTAAAGCCAAATTTAATTGCAATATTGCATCACTTTGGCAAAACAGTTCAGACGATGAAAACACTATTAACAATGATGAATCATCTTTATGGTCAGCACCTAGTAATTTGCCGTGGCCTCATGTTGCACCAATCAAAGAAAATCTTAAAAATTTTTGGACTAATTTCTATAATCGTCAATTCGATTTACCAAACCAAGAGCAAACAGATGATCATGATCAGCGAATAAATTTAGAAAATTATCAAGACATGGATATTAATGCCAGCAACAGTTTGTCATATAACATGGCATCAATGCCGAATATAATGGCTAAAACAAGTAGCAATAACGATTTTCGTTCGATGCCATTTAACATGGGAGATTCTGATATGACCGATGTTGCCGGAATAACGGGAAGAAATCAAATTTATAAAAAACTCGACGGACGCCGAACTCCAGTTGGTGTATTTTTACAAGACACGATATGGTCCGAAAATCTTAATGGCGGCAAAAATACCGATACCGATGAAAGCTTCTATTTGAAAGTTTGGAACTCCAATAGAAAGCTTTACAATTTGGATGCCATATATGAGAAGAAGGTTGGTCTGATTATCAGAAATATTACTGTTTATATTTGATTTTTCAATCGATTTAATTATATAAGGTGCGGTTTAGGCTCATAGTCTTCAACATAATTCAAAACTTTTTGAGGGTTTAAGCTTTCAAACGATAGTCATCAGCCGTGCTTAAACTAGGCTTAGTCATTTTATATGAAAATTTTTTTAAAAAAATTCAAATATAGCAAATATAGTTATACTGGCATGGAGACTAAATCAATATATTCGAGAATTTAAACTTTCGAATCTCTTAAACCGAGTTGATGACTACGACCCTTATTGTACAAATTACTTATTAATTTTTCTTTTTTTTTTTTTTTTTGCAGATTAATGATGTAGGAAACGATTCAAAAACCAACGATCCATCTTTTCAATTTTCCGCATATGGCAATTCAAAGTGGTCTGAAGGTATAAATGCCGGACCAAATTTATTGCAAGTCCAACGGAAACAACAGCAAAGCGGTGACACTCCTTTAAATATATGCAATCGCAATGAAATTTTGAATCAATCCATAGATTGTACGGACGCATCGATTTCAACCACAACAACATCATGCTCGTCATCGACACTTACACTTTCATCGTCAGGTATATTTAGCGTCCAAACCCCAAGCATGCAATCGAGTCTTCAGATAAATGAAAACGCCAAATCACTTTCAGAGGTATACGGTATAAATAGTCCGATCAGTGATGATTGTCAAATAGATACGGCACTGGAGAATAATGAACAAACATCACCAGTTTCTTTATCGAATCATTCGAGCGAATCTAGCGGTTTCGTCGAATACTCACGTATTAAATCGCGCTCACAGGCGCTCAAGGAGCAACAACAACGCAACTATCAGGCTAAATTTCCACGTTCAAAAGAGCTGCTCTATCCGGACGATCCGAATGAAAATCTATTAACTTCCGAACGTACTCACTTTCAACCAATTCGAGCTTATGCAGATGGTTACACTTTCGATGTGTGTAGTGCTTTGGAAGTCATCGAGTATGAACGCTCCGAAAGTGGGTATTTGTATTTTGAATCGGAGAAGTATTTGGAATACACGCGAAAAGATATTTTCATGGCTGAAGAAGAGAACTCGAGCAATATCGCATCGGCAGCTCCACTGTATGCGGGCTCTAATTGTGAAGCTGCTATATCCCAAAAGAGGAAAAAAGAAAGCAACGCTGAAACTGAACTAGTGCTGAAATTCCGTATAAGAAATCACGAAATGGCCTGTCAGACAGATGATGAGGCAACTATTCGTAGTATGTACGCGTCATCGGTACAATTAGCACAGGAGCAGCAGCCACAGCAGCATCCGTTGTATTTGATATTTTCTAGTTCCGTTGCCGAAGGCTTTAAAATTCCAGCAACCGAAATTGCTTGTAGCGATGCAATCGAAGCATTAAATAAAGCTGTTGCGGCTGCAGCAAAGGCGGCCTCTGACCAGAATCAAATGCATTTGGATACCCCTTGGCTATGCATAAATGATTTGATTGATACTAGTCGAAATGAACATCACCATGGCTCATCTATGATATGGACGGCTGCACAAGCCAGTCCTCGAGAAGAGATTGGTGGCATCGATGAGATCGAGTTCTGTAACGAGTCTTCATTGTCGTCATCGTGTATATACGGCAATGCGGCAATGGATCAGCAGCAGCAGCAATGGTCGATGCGCAGCAACATTAATGAGAAAAATTGTCAATTAAATGGCGGTACTGTTTGTCCATCTCAATCAATAAATTTAGGCAAAGGCAGTTCGGAGAACAACAATAGCATGCAGCAGAATAACGCTGACATGCATTCACTTTGGGGCATGTGTGCTGCGTGTAACAATAATAAGTCAGCGCCCGCTAATAATTTATTACGTGACGAACTTAAACTCGAAGCCGATCAGATAATGAGTGACTTAAAGAATATGCAAGATCTATATATAGGCTGCGGTAACGGGGGACAACATCATGCCGATGCAGATGCGAATGGGGATGCAGAAACCGATGATATGGACAACTATTGCAGCGCGGATTACTTTTGGGGTAGACATGGAACTGAACCTAGAAATCTTAAACATCCATATCCGATTGCGATGAAGGCATCTAACGAAGTACATGGCAGATGTGAGGAGTATTTGGTTGAAGAGAAAACTCATGATTGGGATCAGAATGGTTTGGAAACAACGCGTCAAAAGCAAACGCAGCAGAAAGTACTTGAGCAAGTAAATAAATTGATTGCAGATCTTATGCGGCCAGAGAAAGCAAATGACACGAACGTTTTAGCCGATGCGGCTGCTTCAGCACATCGAGAGCTCGGTGAAAGCCTTTGGCCAGATGATGGCGAACACAATATATGGAAACAGCATAACGACTCGTGCAACCGTTATTCAAATCGAAACGATGGGGAGAATCAAAATGTATTGCCATTACGCCCATCACGCTATAGCGTTTTATGTGCAGAAGAGAAAAAATTCCTTGCCCAATTGACATGGGAACATGATCATCTTGCCGAAATCTGGACAAAAAACACGCCACCTTTGACAACAAATTCGACGCCGACGCCGACACAGCAGCAGCAGCAAGAACAACATCAGCATCCAAAACAATCACTCCTATCGACACCAACGTCAAAACCACCAGTTCTATTGTGTTCATCAGCAGACGCATGCGCTAATCCAGGTCGAGGGAGAAATTCCGATGTTGAGGTATCTCCATCAAACCTACCATCTACCGATATTGTTGAGACCCATGATGAGCAAATTAAACCGACGGTTGAATCAACTGAAAATATCAAGAATGTACCCGTAATTGCTTCCAACATAAACTACAAACGTATTCAGCAGTTTTTAAACTCTACCGGAGTTTCAAATGGCGTAACCAGCGCAAAATTAAAACTCTCCAATCGTAAACGTCGTCATTCAGCTTCACAAAATTATGCTATCTTCTACAATAATGGACTGGGCGGCACAACATATTCATCCAATTATAAATCGAATAAAAATAACAGCAACAATAATAACAACGCAAAAGTATCCGATTTAAATAATTACAATTTCAAACGCAATCCCGTCAGCAACAATAAAGCAATCAGCAACTCAAACGACGAAAAATCAAATGCAGTAGAAGCAGCTGCAGCAGCAACTGCAACTGCAGAAGCACCTATGGCAAATTACACGGAAGACATCGATATGGTTGATCATGGCCTCAACGATTCAGATGCTTATTTCCTTATCAAGAACAATGGCGATAATATGATCTTGCCGTCACCGAAACAAACAATCATAACATGCCAATATTGGACAACCATTGATCCAATAATGGATACCGATGTTATTGAGTGCACCGAAGGAACTTCATTCTCTTGCCTTGTCGATAAGAATAATACCATACTGAAGCACGTCACTATGTTGGCTCGTCCTTTAACGCGTTGAACAAATCCGCTCCTACTCTTCATTTATTCTACAAAAAGAGAAAAAAGTAGAATTGACTTAACCGCTTTTACCTAAACGATCATATAGTAAAGAGTGATTAAGTGAATTAGGGGAAAGCCAATGTCAAATGGGCAAGTATACCATTTTCGTGTACATTTTTAAATTAAAAAAATTTTTTTTTATTTTCTTTGTGCTTTCATTATCATTTTAATTAATTCATTTTTTTTTTTTTGATTTTTACATTTTAATTTGTATTTCCATTTTTTTTTTTTTTCGGTGGTAGCTTTGAGTTTTTATATTTTTGTTTTCATTATAATTATTTTTTTTTTTTTTTTAGTAGTTATCTTAAATTCAAGTCAATTCGGCAGTGCTATATACCTCACTCAAGGGTGCATCAAAATAAAAGAACGTACGTAAAAAGTAAGAAAAATTACAAAAAAAAAAAAAATCTCGCTGTATTCAACAGCGTTCATCGCCATCGTTTTTTCTACGGATAATATGTTAGCTAGCAGTAAATATGTATTGAAAAAAATTCATTGAAAAATGAAATGAATTTTTATCTTATCCAGCCGTCTAGGCGCCAATTACAAACTCGACACAATCGGGAGTAAAATATTCATATAGCCACAAAATGAAATTTAGTTGGTGGTGGTTCCAAGTGAACGTTTTGTGAATAACGCTTAAAACTTTTCATTAAATTGATTGTAAATAAAAATCAAAAATGGCAGGAAAACAATATCAATTCATTTCAGTCAAATCTCGTCGATCTCAATCGTCTATTTAAAGAGGAATAAGAATAAATTCATTTGTTTGTGCCAGTTAGCGAATGAGTCAAAGCATTAAATATGAAATGAAACTCTCATGCAAGAATTATTTCGAAGTACGCTTCACTGCAGTTCACTTCATAAATTACGAGGTAAAAATGCAAGTAAATGTAATGTTTTCTTGTGCTCTTTCATGATTTGAAGGCAAAAACAAAAAAAAAAAAACAAAAAAAAAAAAAAAAACATATCTGCAATTTTTATAAAATATTTAAAGGCAAAAATATATGTTCGCAAAAATAAAATGCGAAATCAGAACATAAATAATTTTATCCTACACAAATGTAGTCACTATATGCACTTTTGTAGATGGTATCTAGATGATTAATGCTTGCTTCGGAAAGCATTGCTATTCAATGGAACAAAGAAAAGATGGATATGTACTATGAAGCACGTTGCCGAAAATGACTCAATTTTACCTTTTCTTTTCTTGTTACTCTTTTTTTCTTTATTTGTTTCAAACTTGAGATCTTTATACTAATGTATAGATGTATATAAGTACTAGCCTCTTTGTGTTGAATTTATCGAAAGTAACAAAAAGAAATATCTTTCGAAATGAAAAGCTAGAAAAACCTTTTTCTCCCATTTTCAATTTTAAAAAAATCATTAACGAGTTCTTCTTAAATGCCGAAATAGTTGATATGGGAAATTAAATTTTAAACTCTTTTGAGTACTCTGTTCTAATTTGAATTCATTTTTCGACCAATTAACAAAACCTTCAAATGTTCCCTTTGAATCATTTGAGTGTTGTTTTTTTTTCTTTTTCATTTCATGCATTGTTTTTTAATTTGCCGTAAACTTGTGTTGAAAAGAGAATAAACTATTGAAAATTTACGTCCCCTATTAATTCTGTTAAGCTCATTTTACGTTTTTGATTTAAATATTCTTCTAACTTTATTTTGCACCAACAAGGGTATCCGCAAGACGTTTGTGTTCCTTCTAAAAAATTCCTTAAAACGTGTATTTTTTCAAACTTCAACTTTTGATTTGCAAAAAAAAAAAAAAAAAACGCCTGATTTTGTGTTAAAAATTAAACAAATGAATACCCTAATCGAGATTGATTTTTCGTTAGTTATTAAAAGATGAATTCAAAAACCTCAACAATACCCAAATGTCTTGTTTAAATATATTCCTATCAATAAAAAAAAAAAAAAAATGTTACCCATTGTACTCTATCTTGAAATTGTTTGACTTTTTGTTCTCTTTAAATTTTTCCTTTAATAAATTAACTTGCCTTCCCAGCAAATTTGTTTTTTCTTGTGCCTTTTTATATACATATATAAATATATATAAAAAAAGTTTGTACTTTTAAGGTATAATTTGTTTAAATCTAAAAATAAGAGCTATAAAATTTATGAAAAAAAAAACAATTTGTAGATAAGAAACACAACTTTAGTACCGCTTTGTGTAGTTTCCATCCTCCATTTTTATTTTAATTTTTTTTTTTAACTTTTAATTTAAGGATTTTGAACATAATTCTGAGCAACAAGACTTTTTAGAACCACCCTGACACTATTTGTAAATGAAGTATTTTGCGTTGAGTAGAAATTATTTTCATAATTAAGTTTGATTGAACAAAAAGATATACAGTAATACCCCGACTTACGCTATCCGGTTATACGCGGCTTCTGTTGTTGATCACCGCTCATCGGCGTATTCGATTTACGTTATTTTATTCATTGAATTGTAAATTGTTTTTATTGCCTATCTACATTAATTTACCTATCATTTAATTTAACAAAATGTTTCTCTTAAATTATTGTTTTCTCTATGATTATGGCCTACATTTCGCAAACTTTATACGTACCTATGTATGTATGTATTTACAGTTGAAACTCTCTGTAATGAATTTCAAGGGGCCGGAAAAAATATTCGCTATAGAAAGAATGCGCCAAAAAGAGGAGTTCGTTATAGAGAGTTTCGACTGTATACATTACATTACATGGCGTAATCCGTGGTATCACTGTATACGTAACATTGCAATGATCCTAACTGTTTTTTTTTTATGTTCAAATGAAACGTTCACAAATCCGTATTTCTTGTTACCGTTGTGTTTCCTTAAATTAAAAGCGTTTTTTTTTTTTTGTTAATATGGCAAAATATTTGACAAATTGTATATACTTATATGTATACAGCAATCACTGCAAATCATACAACAACCTCTTCGATCTTACTCACAAGAATTTTTTTTTTTTTATCATTTAATTTTATTTTATTCTCCACATGTAAACAAAAAAAAAAAAAACACCTATAAACACAAAGACAACTAATTTGTAGAATAACTTATAATTATAGTAGTAAAGATATTTCTAAAAGTAACTACTATAATTGCCCCTGTGCTTCTTTAAGCTGACAAATTAAAATGAACAAAAAATACGCTGGCTTTAGTTTTTCGGAATAGGCCGAAGAAACGTTTCGTAATTTAGGGGAACTTGATTAGTGTTTCAACAGTCCCAAGCAGTCACGATTTCCTCTCTGTGTGTATATGTCAAAAAAATGGACCCTCTATTGAAATGTTTATATAGTATATGGTACCAAGGAAGGACATATTGCATACTAATCAGCCTTTCTCTGCTTCAGGAGCATTCCACAGTAAGTGATACTTTTGTCCCGTACAAACAGACAAAAACTAATATAATAAATACTAAAAAATTTTCGAAAGGGCACCTTATATCCTGTTAAGTATCTTAATATGAGTACATTAAAATAATCTTTTCACCCAATTAAACATAAAAAATATCATGAATATTATTTTTCCCGTACGTGGAATGCTCCTTTAACATTCTAATCACACGAGCTTCGATAACATGGTGGTTTGTTATTATTAAATATTTTCATAAACACTCTGTTTTTTCTTTCGATTATTTGACGAAAGTAAATTCTTATGAATTGCTATTTTATCGAGACTAATGTGAATTACCTCCAAATTAATTTTTTTTTATTATTAAATGCTGTAACAGAATTTCTCCTTATATGATCCTATATTAAAATAATATCGATTTTTTAATGAAGCATATTGATTTGATTTAAAACAATAGTTTTTGCAAAGCCAGCGTTTAGCTTTTTAAAATTTATTTTCAAATGGGTGGGTAGATTTTTTGTATAAAAATACAATAAAAATAATATTACAAAGAATACCGTTTTGCGTTAAAACGGATGTTGGCCTCCACTCCCAATACGGATCAATACGTATATTTTGTATATAAAAATAACTTAACTAGCCGCACTTTGTAAAAACGTTCGTTGTGAAATCCCTGGAAACAAAGAGAAAAATCGTTCGAGTAAAAAATTCAAAGATAAAAGGGATGTATAAAATATATACACATAATACATATATATGTATATATATATGAAAATGCTTCATATTGTTTTTTTCCGACGTTTGATATATTGGAATGTGTTTTAAGCAAAACGTCTTTTTCGCGAGTTTTTTGTTTTTTTTTTTTTTGTTTGGAAATTTTTTACGTTCTATGTTTTTGAATTTTTAAAATGGTGCTATTTTTATTTGTTATTAAATACTTAAAAATTTGTTACTCCTTGTAGTTTATTCATTTTCAAGGATTGAAGAGAAGAAAGATGGAAAGAAATGTAAAAATTGGTATTTTCTTTACAATAAAACTAAAGTTTCGAAGAAAACAATATGAAGTATAAGAAGATTTATATACAAAAAACATCAAAAAAAAAAAAAGAGAAATAGCCAAAAGCAAATTCAATTAAATTAAAAACAGAAAATTGTAATACGGGCTTTAATAAAAAAGAAATATATATACATATTTATATATATAAATATATATAAAGTAATTATATATATACAAAGAATACATATATAAGTATTTATGTATAGAAACAAAAAGTATGTATGCTCGTATGCTTTAACAAAAAGAATATGTAATATAAAAAGCAAAAAAAAAAAGAAAACAAAATTCTGCGTAATATAAAATTTTAAAAGAACTTTATGTACGGATATGGAAATTTGTTAAAAGAATATACCGTACACACTAGACTGTAGGTGAAATGGCAGTCAGATTCAAAGGAAAATAGACAACGACGTAGTCTGTTTTCATATAATTTATTCTTAAATAGAAAATGATAATTTTTAGACTTTGTTTAATTTTTTTCAATTTTTTGTTTGTTTTATTTTTTTCATAATTATTTTTTTACATTTTTCCGATTTTTTTTCTTTTCAATTCTATATTTCTTACATAATAAAAAAATGAGAAAATATCTATTAAAAGTCAAAATGATTTGTCAACGTTTTGTACACAAATTAATTAATTTTCATATACAATATATATAAAATATATAGACATTTCTTTTATGCCAAAGAGCGTTAAAAGTTTCACAGCTCTCACTATAATATTTTTTCTTTTAGGAGTATTAATTCCGGTCTTTGTAGCAAAGTGCATAGCTAGCTCACACATCGTTTTTTTTATACCTATTATAAAGCAGTAAAATCTTTTGTAGAAAAAGTTAACGAGTTATGCACTTAGTTAGCGAGACCAGTTTGGATACCCCCATTATTATAATTATTATTATTATTATTATTACAGTAGACTTTCTTTACGATGTTGGTAAATTGTTTCGACTTTTAAAAATTGCAAGTATGGAAGAATGTAAGCAAACTACATACTTTTAAGCTTGGTCTGCCTCCACCATTTTTCTTTTTTTTTTGTTAATTTTTATTCGATTATTTCGATTTGTCACACATTCGACAAGGCCGAAATGCTTTCCATTCTTGCACGGACTATATCTATATGAACGAAGACATAAGTGCGATGGCCAATAACTTATCAACTTATGGACTGTGATATAACAAAATGGACTTATGAATTTGTCTGTTTTTAGGCGTGACACACTGTTGAATAGCCATTTCATATTTTACCAAATGAAATTTTTGTGACATCTTCGATTTCTGTATATAGATTCTTTAAGTAAAAACTTAAATCCAAGCATTGTAATTTGTTTTGAAAATACTTATAAAAACTCTCCATACTTGTCTTTTTCTTGAAAAATCGAAAAAAATTTAAAAAAAAATGAAATTAAAAAAAACTATCTTTAAGAAAATCAATTAATACAGAAAAAAGTAAATCAAAATTTGACGGCTTGAATAAAAAAAAATAAGTCGTAGAATCCAAGAAACAAATTTAAAATGTAAATGTGCAAAATTTTGTGCTTTGAGTGCCTGGGGCGTTTTTTTTTTGTAGCGTTTTGATAAAAAAAAAAAGAAGGAAAACAGGCGATCATTTTCTTCCTTCAAGCAAAAAACAAGTTCCGCCGACAATCTAAGCACACAAATTTATCGTTTAATATAATACATATAAGATTCAACGATGTTGAAATATAAATATTTTTGTTTTCTTCCGTAACGTTTTGATTTTGAAACTAGAAGCATTAAAAAATTAAAATAAAAAATTAATAAATAAAAAAGAAATTTAATCTAAGTGAAACAGGATCATTCAAATCAACAACAATATTCCCCAAAGCAAGTTATTATTTCTTTGATTGTTTAATTTTGCTAACCTAATGAGAATTAGGCAAGAATCATAACGAAAAAAACTATCAACAAGAGAAAACAACATTTTGAAAACAAATAAATAATTGTAAAAAGAAATTAAACTAACAATTTAAAGCATAAAAGCAATTACAGAACGTAAAAACGACAAAACGAGGACAAAAATAAAGAAAAATAAAAAACAAAAGAAAAAAAATTAAAAGAAAAAAAATAAAAGAAAAAAAATAAAAGAAAAATGTAATACTTCTATATATGCATAATACCGACACAATCGACCACATTCAATCATAGCGTTGTGTTACCTTTGACACACCCAAACTTTTTTTTTTTTCTTTTTTGACTTCAATTTACTGATCAAATAAATTTCTTAGTTATTTTCAAAATGAAAACTTGAATTTCGAAAAAAACAAAACAAAAACATCCCACACTTTTTTGTATAATAGGGAACACAGAAAGAAAATAAAATTTAAAGCAAGAGAAATTCATATGAAATTAAAATGCAGGATCTGTTGAAAATTGTAAATTGCGAAAATCTGAAAATAAAATTATTTAAATTGAAACTCAAAATAATCAGAAATTATCTTTAAATCACTTGGCAGTGAGTTCATTGGTAAGCTTGAGTTAAGGTTTCTTTTTTCCACTACTAGTTTACAAAAACACGGACCGCAACAAACATTTTCTATCACGCAAAAGTTTTCCGCAACTATCCGGGCACCATGTTCTTCTTGTCGGTGACCGTTGCTTTTTTATCGCAGAGCTTGTTAAGTACTTGCCCGATCGGCCCCGATTCTTCGAAGACATGAAAGCGACTCGCATGCATTAAAAATAAATAAAAATTAATTATAATTTCCCTGTGTGAGAGTTCAACCTCGGAACTCTCGTTTTCTAGTCACTTGCTCATCCATCCACACCGTGTTTACCAAATCGAAAAGACTGGATCTTTTGATAAGTGTTCTGTTATAAAAAGCGAGAGAGATAGTGAAGACTTAAGACGCGAACGTTAAAACACGTTTGAGTGGGCGTAGCACAAAAAGTAGGCGTGGCAGCGTTACGAAGTTAAACTTTTCCAACTTTGGGGCACAACAGTAAGCTATGTTCCGAAATTGAGAACCGTGGGCTCAAAATTGTGGATTTTGGAAAACCCCGTTTTTTGTTTGAGGGGGTTGGGGTGGTTCGATTTCTAAAATTTTTCTTGGAATCTCATAGATATTTGCAAAGGAACGTCCATGCCAAATTTCAATGCCCTAGAGGGAAACTCCTATCATTTACCAAATATGTATGGAGTCAAACACTGCGAAAGAAATAGATCAAAGACTTAAGACGCGAACGTCAGCTTGTGTGTTCGCTAAGCCTAGTTCAGACACCAACTGGCATAGCGAAGACACAAAAATTTTTTTTATTGTGACATATACACAAACTAATTCAGCCAACAAATAAAATTTTGTGTCTTAGCTAGGCACGTTGTCTGGTTTTGATGCGGGTCTGCGCTATGTCAGTTGGTGTCTGAACTCTGTTCTACGTCACGAATATCTGATAGAGGACTTTGAGTGGGCGTAGCACAAGAAGTAGGCGTGGCAGCGTTACGAAGTTAAACTTTTCCGAATTTGGGGCACAATTTTAAGCTGTGTTCAGAATGTGGGTCCCGTGGGTTCAAAATTGAGGATTTTAGAAAAACCCGTTTTCTGTTTGAGGGGCTTGGGGTGGTTCGATTTCAAAAATGTTTGTTGGAATCTCTTAAATTCTTAGATCTAGAGATAGAAACGTCCATGCCAAACTTCAAAGCCCTAGGGCAACTCCTTCTATGATTTCCCAAGAAATGTATGGAGACCAAACACCTTTTGCGAGTGAAAACACGTTTGAGAGGGCGTAGCACAAAAAGTACGCGTGGCAGCGTTACGAAGTTAAACTTTTCCAACTTTGGGGCACATGAGTAACCTATGTTCCGAATTTGAAGACCGTGGGTTCAAAACTGTGGATTTTGGCAAAACCCGTGTTCTGTTTGAAGGGGTTGGGGGGGTTCGATTGCGAATTTTAGAAATCGAACCACCCCAACCCCCTCAAACAGAAAACGGGTTTTTCCAAAATCCACGGTCCTCTAATTCGGAACATAGCTTAGTCATGTGCCCCAAAGTTGGAAAAGTTTAACTTCGTATCGCTGCCACGCCTACCTTTTGTGCTACGCCCTCTCAAACGTGTTTTCACGTTCGCGTCTTAAGTCTTTGCTCTATCTCTATCGCTTTTTATAATAGAACTGCCTGTGCAAAGACTTCAGTCGCGAACTTGACAACTTCTCTTGGCACCGGCGACTTTGCCGCTCTGGCAGCAAGACTTCGCCACCTCCCACAGTGGGCACAGACATTTTTCATGTGAGTAAGTATATTACTTAATTTTATGTTATTTTTCAATAGAAAAAGCTCTTCCACATTTATTCAAAATTTGGCATTATTTATCAACATAGTGTCCGTCGAGAGCGATTCAATCATTCTAGGGCCTTCCCCAATTTTTCAAACCAGATTTGTAGTAGGATTTTTCGATACCCTCAAAATACGCCTAAGTTTGGCCTAGTCTTTTCCTAGTCCTTGTCCACCGGCCACACGTGAATACCAAAAAGATTTCAAGTAATTTATATATATATATTTTTTTTATCCATTTCATTTAGCCATTAACATCATACAAAGAAATTTTAATAAAAAATCTTAAAAAATAGTTAATCTTTCACATTCTAGTCCAAATATACACTAATTGCTTCCGTTCTTCCCATATGCTACAATTATGCCAGCGATGAGTGCAACTAAGGTGAATCCTTGTGCTGCAATTCGAGTACGCATCATAATCTGGGACATACGACGATCTCCATGACGAAAGCTATACAGACCATAGGTCAACGCTCCGGCGGTGGCCAAACAACCTGCAAATATGAAATAAATAAAGATAAGTTTTAACGCTCAAATAAATTCGAACAGCCACAGCAGGAATCGACATTATGCGTAAAATAGTCGTCAAGAAATCAGCTCAGGGTTTGTTGATCTGTAAAAGGAATTTTGTTTATAAAATTGGAATCTTTTATTTCTATTCCTAATGCATTGCTTGTGATATTGCTCTTCAAAAAGGGTTTAGAAATGCGTGCTACCGCAAGGGATGTCCCTAGTTTGTCATAGATGTGCCATCATCAACGAATTTCCTGCTGGGACTGTTGGTCAGTACCATTTTCCTACGTTTTTATGTAACATGACAACTCTGCACACACACCATACACACACACGCATCCGTACCTATGGGAACAAGCGGATTTTCTTTAAATTTTCTCGCCATTTTCTCTCTTGTTGTTTCGGCATGCAAGCTGTCGAAATCCTTTCGCATTTGTATCCAATCCAGTTCCTCATCCGGGAGAGTTATTTCCTTCACACTTTTCGACATTTTCTTCACTTCTCGAAATTTATAAGAAACAATTTGCGTATTTAGAATCACTAAGTTATAGAAACGAAGTGTATAGAAACCTATCACACAAAGGCAAACAGATAACCCACTTCGGTTTTGAAAAAAAAAAAATCTACTTAGCATTACGTCACAGGAGAGTTCATTTGTTTGATTTGTTTACATTTTTTATGTGATTTTTAGTGAATGTTAATGACTTTTTGTGTTCATAAAAATTATGTTATTAATTTAAAACACAGCAAAAAACATTGTTAAGAGAAACGCAATATAACAACACATGGAATTGAAGAAAGAGTCCTACAACTCACCCTCCGTCACATTCCCAAATTGTATCTATCCAGAAACAAAATGCTCCATCTATCACAAAAAAATGTTTAAACTACAAAAAAAACTCATCGGAAGCCATCTGCCATTCAAAGATGCATTAACTTTGCGAAAGAAATGGGCATTCATAGTGCCCACAAACTACAACCACAAGCAAAAAGCCCTCATGGAATTTACCCCAATATCGCTACATAAACTGACTGACTGTAGAATTTTTCAATTTTTCATAATTATACAAGTTAAATTTTATTTAATGATCGTTTGTTGCTAAATGTTGTTTATTTTAATTTTATGTTATATTAAACATGTTACTTGGTAATCTCCGCACGTATTGCATTGTATTGAGTAGAGCTTAGTATAAGAGTCAATCTCTTTTGCTCTATGATGGTTATTGAATATAAATATAAAAAAAAAAAGTAAATATTCAAAAACAAATACCACGAAAGAAACATATCAGCAACTCTTTAACGAGCGATTACAAATATACCTCACGAATAAATGGCAACCAATCGACATTGCTGCATCGAAAGGTGAGCACTACACATCTTTTGCGGTGGTAGAATCCAATGGCAATCCCATAGCAACAGGATTATTGAATGACTTCTGTTCAATATTTACGGCGGAAGCAACAGCAATCCTCCAGGCCTTAGAAAATCTTAAACTGCGGAAAGGAAAGTTCCTGGTCTGCACCGACAGTATATCATCTATCTTGGCCATAAATATTAACTCAAATGACTCTAGCCTCATCACGAATATTCGAGATATCCTGATTGAATATAGAAAAAAATTCCAAATTATGTGGGTACCAGCTAATATGGGTACTCGAGAAAATGAACTTGCAGATATTGCGGCTAATGCAGCAGCCAAACAATCGGTCCACGTATTTGAATTTCATACCCAGAATGATTTTCTAAATGCAGCATCCAAATTCAGAGAACCCCCAGAAATATCCTTAGTAAAAAACACAAAATAATATAAAAAATTGTTCGCCTTAGAATCGGACATACAAAATACACTCATGAGCATATCGCACACTAATCACTAAACCGGCACAATTCAAAATTTTTTCGATCACTTTTTTCATGCTTGCCAACATTTTACTGCTGCAAAAGGAACACGTGGAAAATTAAGATTTAAATTTATTGATTCTGCAGTTATTTAAAAATAATATAAGTTTAAAAAAGAAATAGTTTTTACAGACGTCGAGAGTTATTGGCTGTTTGCCCGAGAAATGCAAAATTTTGAGTTGTGCCCATTTACTGATTAGTGTGCGATATGTTAAGCCATTTCTGCAACTCCGAACAAGTTACAGTCCGAACAAGTTACAGTATTAATATATGTATATGTATATATATATATTAATCACCAGAGAGTCGAAGGCTTAAAGCTAGTGCTCCTTTTTTTCTGTAAAATAATATAAAAACAACGCATGGTCCATACACATAAATAAAGTCGCCGTTCATATTAGGCGACAAATCACCAGTGACACAGTTGTTTTGACGGCGAGGGACACACGGAGAAGGGAGATAAACGAAAAATTAATTTCAAATCGAAACAAACTTCCAATTCTCTTGTGACGTCATACAAAATGCTGATTCCATGAGCAAATCTACAGGACTGCGCAGTAGATTTCACAAAGTGCGCTGCATATACGAAATGAATAAACTAGATAGAAAATGTATGTTTATATTAGTGATGCCACGAATATTCGGCCACTATTCGGTATTCGGCCTATTCGGCGTCATTTTTCAGTATTCTGTATTCGGCCGAATAGGTGAAATATTCGGCCGAATACCGAATAGTAGAAATAACTTATTAAAAAAATCAGCAGTAACTACAAATTAAGTTTTTCTCACAATAGCGTAAACAAATTTAATTAACGAGATCTAAAAATACAGCAGATTTGCTTTTTATTCTTTAGAAATATTAAATGTACGCTAGCTTCTTCTGGGCAATTTTTTCAGCGGCAGTTTTTGCCTTGACTCCAGCTAGTCGCGAGTAGGCTCAAGCTGTCTTTGCTACGTGCCGAATATTCGGTTGCCGAATATTCGTTATTCGGCCGAGAGGTTGACCGAATATTCGGTATTCGGCCAAATCCACTGTTCGTGGCATCACTAGTTTATATCTCAATACAAAGCAAAATGTGGTATACTTTCAGGAAAAATACATGTGTATATGGTATACTTTCAGGATAAATATTAATCCAAATTAATATGCGGTATTTACACGGTATTTACATTTTTACACGAAAATTTATAAAGCACATTTTAGGTATATAGTGTACTTTCCCTTAAGCGAACACCTACGGGACCGAATGATATGGGCGCTTAACAGACGTGTCCGCTTAAGAGGAAACTATTTGAGATGCAGAGCATTCCAAAAAAGCTTAAGACGAGTGTCCGCAAGGGGAGGTACACTGTATTTACCATGTCTCTGTGCGGAATGTAGCCGCGGGATAAGCTGTCATGACAATACATAACGTGTAGAAGTTGGATAAGCCTAGACATCAGTAACAAGTACTCGTACTCGCTATCGTGAGATAACTACTCACGTCAGCAGGCGCGTATGCAGAAGATATTTTCGGCAGGGGAGGCATTGTAAAGCCTATCGAGACTATTTTCTCGTGTTCTTTTCAATTAGCAGAAAATTTTTTTATTTTCAAATATTTTATGAGCTGTAAAAATTTGTATGAAAAATGTTCATCGAAATGAGACAAATTTTGCCTCTTTTTTAGATTCGAAAATAATGATAACCTCTTTCGTAGAAAAGATTAAGGTAGCCATAAAGGTTCCGTCAAGGATAACATTTCGAAGAAACACCAAAAAATAATAGGTATGTTCCCGTACTGCACGAAACTGCCCAATTTTTTGAAATTGTATGAAAATTGAGCAGTGCGGGAACAGACCTAACATAAAAGATAATAGACGCACAAATTCATAAGTATATGCTTAAAAGTCTATTACGATTAGTCGAGATAATTAGAAAAATTTTTGAAATTAGTGAGCGTAAGCTAAATATGAAAAATTTTCGAATGGAAAATGTTCTAAAAGTCTTAATTATATCAAACCAAATGAACTCTTCGACACTAATATGGTCATAAATTTCGATAAGGTTATAATATTCAAGAATTCATCAAATTGAATCACTAGATTGATTCCAAAAACGCATATCATAATTTATATGTCACTCAGAAGCCGATTTCTATTTCTGGAACACTTTTCAACAGGTCATTGGAGTATCCACAATTATATAACTAATTATTACATACTCAAAGATATGATGGCGGCGTAATCAGTTTCAGAAAATTCGCATCAGTTAAAATGAGATTTAACATGATATGCAAAAGAGACGATGAGAAAATACTTTTGGTGAGTACCATCAGGTGCATAAACTCATTTTGGTAAGGGTACTCAAGACGTGGTCCAGGCGTATCCCATAGACCTAATATTGAAAAGAGCCAAAATAGTAAAGCGCTCTGAGTGACATATATAGTAATATATGGTATCCACCAAAATGATCATTTTTCACTTAGGTACTCACCAAAAGTATTTCTCTCTCGTTCTTTTTTTGCCTGCCGAGTAGCATCTCTTTCTAACTGGCGCGAAATGTCCCGCCCAAAATCTATGAGAGTGAGATATATAGTAATATATGCCACAAAGTATAACTGCCAGCACCGATTCAAAAATCCGGCTGCACAAAGAGGATAGACCAATGCATACTTAAGCATACCCACTCTGGTAATATATGGTTTTTTATTTCCCTTTAAAATAACTTTGACATCGAGGCTTCTGCGATGGGCACTTAAAAGTCAAGGATGTTTTTAAAGACATTTTATTGGATCGATAACCATGTCAAACATGACTCCAAATCCGTTCAATTCATCCTAAAGTTTTGACAATATGGCACAATTTGATACAAAATCTTTTTACATCTTCACCGGTGATGAATTCTTCAGATCAACTTGGAGGAAGATGTCATGATGATGAACCGAGGTCAATGTGAACCTAATGAGAAATATAAGTACTCTTATTTGGAAATAATTCTCAAATGACTGTTTATATTCGAAAAGCCAGATGAAAATCAAAAAGAAAAAATTCCTCGTGGGACATTCCAGGGAAATTTACCTTCTTATTTCCATCAAATGGACGGTAAAGCAAACGAATTATGCTGGCAAGCGAAGTCATTTGAATTTCCTTCGAACTCATTATAAGCATGGCGCCAACGATCAGCATGCGATCTTATTAAAGGAAGAGACGAACGATCGTGTGTTTGTTGTTGTACATCTTCGTCTTGCCGCCTCTGAGATACAGATACAGAAACATACAATCGCACAATTCCAATTGTTCCAGCATGCTGCGAATACGCCGTATACCACCGTGCACGAGGTAGAGCAAGTTAAGATACGTTCTCTATATGTACTGAAAAGAGCGTTCGTATAAACAATGAGGAAAAATAACCAAATAAACAAGAAACGATCCAGCCGATCAAGGCAATAACCAGTTTACGAGTAGTTTGCCATTTGACTCTCGCTCATTCGTCAGTTATGTCTGGAACTTAGTGCGCTGCACTTCTCCGGAGCCTTACGTTAAAAAAATCGGAACAGATCGCGCATCGATATCGGTTTCAAAGAAAACAAGAAGAAGAAAAAAGCCTTTCGTCTTTTGCGCGTTGCGGTGTTTTGCTTTTTTTCCAAAGTTCAAATTATATTCATGTATTTAAAGGAAACTAAGAGTCCAAAGTGATAAGTGGGGGAAAAAATAATAATCAAAATATCTATAGACGACATATGAGGTATGTATTTTCATTAACATATGTATATATGTACTTGAACACTTAAAGGCATATAAGCTTGCTTAATATATGTACACACGATCATATACATACATATGTATATAAAATTGATAACCAGTCTGGTACCCAAAGCTATCTTCATGTGTAAATTTGAAATTGTGAAGTTCAAGAAATTTTGTCTGCCAAATCCCGAAAGATCTTGCAGCCAACTGTCCGACGATCCTTGCATTTTTTCGCGATGAGTCTACACGAGAGTCGGGTTTCTAAGCTTGTGCAAATTCACTTAAAAATTGAAGCTTGCGTTCTAAGTCGAAGTGTAGGAAAATGTTACATATGTATGTAGATAAAAGTATCTAGATGGAGTATACAAAGTTATACGAGGTTATCTGCATAAGTTCAATGATTTTCAATAATTAGCTGAATGCTTAGCTCAAAGCATAAAGTAGTTGCAAAATCGGGGATAATTTCTATTGCAAAAGAAAGTTCCTTTAATTAACATATGGGCATTTCCAATCGGACGCGACACTTAAATGAGCATTTTTAAGTCCCGAATTCAAGTATGCGGTAAATAGTACTTGTGCTCAATTCTTTCGAGCAGCTTATGTGGACTTTTATGTTTTTCAAAGTTTCTATGCAGTCCCGAATGGCAATCAGCTATATACGGACGCGACAAAAAGTTTACTTTTTCTGGAAATGCCCATATACAGTTGAACTGAAACTAATTTTCCCCATCTTAGACCCTTCGAAGGGCATCGTTTGACACTGTTGCCAATTTAAGGTAAATATCCCCTAAATTAAAAGACATTCATGATCTTTAGTGGAGTCTTCAGGCAGAAAAGTGGTCAGGGAAAATTTTATGGGACCTTATGGGACCAAGTTTCTGTTTTTAGAAGATTTCAATATTAAATTTTAGGAAATTTTGGCCTTGCTTTGAGACATTCAGGGGAATATTTCCCTAAAAATCTGACAGCAGTGTCGTTTCAAGAGATTTTCGACATTCATTTCAAATAAAACGCATGTCATAAAAAAATACATCTTTTATTGAACTTTATTTACTTTAAACTCGAAAAAATGTGTTATTTTTTTTGTTTTGTTTTTCCTCAATTTGCTTTGATTTTGCAAGTGAGTATTAAATCTGAGTGCCGCTGTATGATCATTTTAAGCTTTCACATACTTAGCTTAGCTTGGTTGATGTATGATTATTTTTGAATTTACCTTGAAAAGTAAATATTTTATATATTTAACCCTCTAATTCCTGAATCTGTCTTTAGACGGACTTTTTATTTAACAAATGACCAAACAAATAAGTAATACTTTCAGATTCTATCCGAAATTAGTCTTATCTGAACTTTTCATTGAAAAACAATTGCAGCATTTCAGGGTTAATATCCTTATTTTTAGTTTTTTATATTTTGTTTACTGTAGTTTTTGTATTTTTGTATTTTTTTAAATTTAATAAAGCGAACTGATTATTTTCGAAATACAAAGAGTTTCTGGTTGGCCCTCGATTTTGTATCGACGTAAATTGAGGTAAATAAATTTAAATTCTCGCGCGTGCATGGGCACTTTGAGTGTATACAAATTCAATTACACAACATTTGTTTCTTCTCATTACACTCGTCCGTTAATTAACAAGAAGTGCTACAAATATACAGTTTCACAAAATAACAATCACGTTCACATAAGTATTTCTCGCAGGCCCAGTTGGAAATATCTTTGACAATGATGTAAATGTCGATGAAAATTTTCTATCATCCTCATATAAGAAAACTAATTTTTTTGAAGGAGAGGGAGTTGGAGAGAGATATACTTACAGGGAGCGAGACAATGAGTGTTGAACGCACGATTCTCGGACTGTTGTACCTTGGCTCTTAAGTTCGATTTCTATGCCGGTCTTTGCAATGTAATCATCAAGGCAATTTCCTGCCAGGTGTGCCACATAAAAAATATTGTATCTAACATAATTCAATGCATAACTGGAAGATTTAGATGTAGCGGCAGCTCCTCTTGTTAATTGATCGAGTTCGAGTGTTTGATTTTAAACGCAACCGGTGTTTTCGAGTAAATAGAAAGTCGAAGATATAAAAGAATCAACGCAACCAGAGAGCAGAGAACATCGTGAATGATGTACCGAAGAGAAAATGATTGCGGATTGTTTACGTTACGATCGATAATCTGAAATAAACAAAGTTTGGCGCGGATCTTTAGAAAAATATTGAATTGATTTCGTATTGAATTATTATTGAACGAGAAATATCAAGCAAACATTTTTTTTTTTATTCCAATTGCAGACTAAAGAAATTTGTATTAATTTTTATTGATATTCAAGCTGAAATTTGCAAATCTTCTACAAACCAATGAAAAACAATGTTTTTTTTTTCGAGGAAAATATGATCGAATAATCTGTTTTTGATATTCCCTGAAGTCTCTGTGCAATAGATAAAATGGCTGAACCTGCTTTATTTACTTGAGATGCTTAAATATTTAAGGGGTTACTCTGATTTTAACGCATACATTTTTCCTTTTTTTGGGATTTTTTTTTTTTGCACAAAGTTCAATCAAAGTATTCTTCATATATTACTATATATGGGCATTTCCACAGAAAGGTCTACCGGAAATGAAAATGCCCCAGTTCCTTAAAACAATTTTTGGGTATGTACTATCATAGTAACACATCTGAATTCCACTATTTAAGAAGATTGGTGGTTATAGTCAGCTCTCATTTCTGCAAAACATAGGTAAAGGCTTATTATTATATATTTCTTAAATTACCTTTAAAAGTGCTTTATCTATGAAATTTGGTCCATTTTAGTAACCTGATCAATGGAAGTTATCGTCCTTAATAATTCCATTCAGAAGAATCAACCAAAACAACAACAACAAAAATTCTTTAACGAATAAGTTGATAATTATCTTCTAATTACGCAAGCTCAATTAAATATTGTTTTTGATAAAATTTATTATGGGCCCTTCTATTTATAAAACCAGAAATTATGAATTAAAAGGAAAAAAGGTTAAAATAAAAGACTATTTTCATGACTAAAACCCTTTTGAAATTTTAGTAACGTAACGCCAGGTAATTAAGGCCAATAAAAAACGAACGACAAACGATTTTACAATTTGAAAACTTGGAAAATGAACTCTTATATTTTCCAATCTTATTGCTATAAGTTTAATACGAAAAGTTTTGCGAAATTAGCAGAGTTTTGCAATCTTGTAATCTAAGTCAAAAACCCACTTCTGTTTTTCGTAACGAAACGCTAGGACACTTTTTTGCTTCAATACTCAAATCCTTATGGTCTATTGGTCTAATTTTTTTACTGAACATAGTGCTACTTTATTAGTATGCAAATATTAAAAAACTTTTATTAAATTTGCAATTCTTCATTTAAAAAAAATTTTGTTTTTCGTTCGAATGTCACGTCAAAATGGAAATGCCCATATGTCACTCTCATAGATTTTGGGCGAGACATTTCGCGCCAGTTAGAAAGAGATGTTACCCGGCAGGCAAAAAAAGAGCGAGAGAGAAATACTTTTGGTGATTACCTAAGTGAAAAATGCTCATTTTGGTGGATACCCAAGACCGTGGTGGGTACCCAAGACCGTGTTCAAAAGAGCCAAAATGGAAACGGCTCCTGAGTGACATATATAGTTATATATGCTTTTTGGAGTAGAGCCAAAAGGCCCTCCTCAAGCCATTACATTTTTTTTTTCCAGAACATGTTCCATATGTTCGAACCAAATGGTAAAGATCCATACCCGGCTTCATGATTGATTGGAAGTTTTTCAATTTTATTTTTTTTATAAGCTCCGAGACAAGGATTTTCTCTGTTTTCTTATTAAAAACTTTAGTTTGCTTCAGCATTTTAAGAGCTTTCTTTTTTCGGGACAACCCTATCATCTGGTATTTCTCTTTCCCTCCATCTAAACAGCTTATCCACTACATGCTTCCTCTGTTTTCCCAAAAAGATTCCTCTAATATTCCCAAATAGATTCCTCCATTATTAAACTGCCCAACATGACATTTGCCACAGTAATCTTGGATTGCTAAAAAGGTTATTACCCTTTATTTATTTTAGCTAACAGTTAAGCGTAATGTTAATGTACATTATGTTAGAATTTCTGTCATTGATTACCTTGACAACTAAAATGAAGAAATTGGAATAAAATTTAATTGAATTGAATATCTAATTATACCTATCGTTCTTTTCAGCCTCGCATTTTTCGAGAAGGACCATGAAAAATGTTCGCTAGAATCGTGATCAAGCGACTTATCACCGACAGTCATTTCCAATCAAACTAATATTGCGTTATACTGATAGGAATCGTGCATATGTAACGGAGAGATTTTCATTTTAAACTACTACCAAACTAACCTGCCTCAAAATGGAGTTATTCAGTATGATTTTAACATTTCTAAATGTGCTCCTTATACTAATTTTGCACATAAATACGAACGATCGAACAATAATGGTCGATGCCTCTCAGTCGGGACTTTACTTTGATAATGGCTTGGACCAAACAATTATGGAGCGCACCCTGGACGATGATGATAAAAGAGAAGTCTCTTATGAGATATTAGAATTCTTGGGTTTATCCGAACGTCCGAAGCATGGACATCCTTCATTGAGGTGGGTTAAGTGTATTCGAGTTGAGTGAGAGGAAATATGTTCATTCTTTGAGAATATTTTAGAAAATCAGCACCACAATTCTTGCTCGATGTCTATCAGAGACTGAAGGATGAAGAGAGCGGCGAGACTCAAACACGCTTCAAGCGTGACCTGCAGGAAGAAGATAATTTCATTACCGATCTAGATAAGAGGGCAATCGATCAAAGTGATATTATAATGACATTTTTGAACAAAAGTGAGTGTGACTATGAGGGCGGGTCAGGGGTTTTTTTTTTCTCTATATATGTATGTGTATTTTTTTTTTTTGCGTCTCTTCAGACAACCATGTTGATGAAGTACGCCACGAACATGGACGTCGTTTGTGGTTCGATGTATCAGATGTGCCCCCGGATAATTATCTAATGATGGCTGAACTGAGATTGTACCAAAATCCTGAACAGGGAAAATGGCAAACAAGTGGCAAGGAGTTCACAATCACTGTTTATACAATATCGAATGGACGGAAAGAGCTAACGGCTCTTTCCTCGGTGAATACAACTTCCGATTACCAGGGTTGGTTGGAATTGAATGTAACGGAAGGTCTCAGCACATGGCTGCATTGTTCCAAGGAAGACAATAAAGGCTTTTATATTGGAGCACATGCTGTCAATAGGCCAGAACGTGAAATTAAATTAGACGATATAGGATTAGTGCATCCAAAAAGCGATGATCAATATCAACCATTTATGATTGGTTTCTTTAGAGGACCAGAGGTAAAGAGAACATCGGCATACTTAATATGAGCCTTTGAATAAATTCTTATTCGTATTTAATGCTTTGCAGCTGATTAAGCCGACGAAACGGCATAGCAGAAAGAAACGGAGCGCCCAACATCCAAGGCGAAGAAAGCACTCGGAAATGGTTAATCCCTTAACCGATAGTCCCAACGAGAATATGCGAAGCTGTCAAATGCAAACTTTGTATATAGATTTCAAGGATCTCGGCTGGCATGTAAGTAATTTTTTTATTTTTTTTATTTTTGTGGACAATTCCACGTAAAATGACCATTCTGACTAGAAATCATCCTTTTTTTCGTTGGCGAACTGTTATGGAATGTTTTTTAAAATTTGAAATCCATGAGATTCGCACAATTCGAATTGCTGAACTAAGACCAAATATGTGACGATAAAGGGTGAAGAACATTTGGGAGCTTTTTGCGTTTAATTGACCTTATTATAGGTATTCAAAAAGGAAAAAGTTATTGAATTTTCATTTTCTCTACTCTCGTAGGATTGGATCATTGCCCCCGATGGATATGGCGCTTACTATTGCAGTGGAGAGTGCAATTTCCCGCTCAATGCGCACATGAATGCAACGAATCATGCTATCGTACAGACTTTGGTCCATCTATTGGAGCCAAAGAAAGTACCAAAGCCGTGTTGTGCTCCAACAAGACTAGGAGCTCTGCCTGTCCTCTATCATCTGAATGAGGAAAATGTTAATTTAAAGAAATATAAGAATATGATCGTCAAAAGTTGCGGGTGCCATTGAAAAGTTCGAGACTTAGGCTGACTTAATTTTTATTTTTTTTTTTTATTTTTTTTTTTTGTAACCTTAAAACGTGGAGATTTTTTTTGTACGCATAATAGTATTTATAATTTAATAAAATTAAGTGACAAAATATAAATAGGCGACCGGCTTTGATTGGATTTTCAATGGAGTCCAAGTGATAATGCTCGATGGAGCGCGTGTCAGTCTCTTAACACATGCAGTCAAAAATAACCCCAAGACAGATCAAATACGCATAACAGGTTGGCTGATAAGTCCCCGGTCTGACACATAGATGGCGTCGCTAGTATTAAATGCATATTATTTTTATATAGTGGCAACCTTCAAATGATTCGTGTCAAAATTTGACGTCTGTAAGTCAATTAGTTTGTGAGATAGAGCGTCTTTTGTGAAGCAACTTTTGTTATTGTGAAAAAAATGGAAAAAAAGGAATTTCGTGTTTTGATAAAATACTGTTTTCTGAAGGGAAAAAATACAGTGGAAGCAAAAACTTGGCTTGATAATGAGTTTCCGGACTCTGCCCCAGGAAAATCAACAATAATTGATTGGTATGCAAAATTCAAGCGTGGTGAAATGAGCACGGAGGACGGTGAACGCAGTGGACGCCCGAAAGAGGTGGTTACCGACGAAAACATCAAAAAAATTCACAAAATGATTTTGAATGACCGTAAAATGAAGTTGATCGAGATAGCAGAGGCCTTAAAGATATCAAAGGAACGTGTTGGTCATATCATTCATCAATATTTGGATATGAAAAAGCTCTGTGCAAAATGGGTGCCGCGCGAGCTCACATTTGACCAAAAACAACAACGTGTTGATGATTCTGAGCGGTGTTTGCAGATGTTAACTCGCAATACACCCGAGTTTTTGCGTCGATATGTGACAATGGATGAAACATGGCTCTATCACTACACTCTGAGTCCAATCGACAGTCGGCTGAGTGGACAACGATCGGTGAACCGTATCCGAAGCGTGGAAAGACTCAAAAGTCCGCTGGCAAAGTAATGGCCTCTGTTTTTTGGGATGGGCATGGAATAATTTTTATCGATTATCTTGAGAAGGGAAAAACCATCAACAGTGACTATTATATGTCGTTATTGGAGCGTTTGAAGGTCGAAATCGCGGCAAAACGGCCCCATATGAAGAAGAAAAAAGTGTTGTTCCACCAAGACAACGCACCGTGCCACAAGTCATTGAGAACGATGGCAAAAATTCATGAATTAGGCTTCGAATTGCTTCCCCACCCACCGTATTCTCCAGATCTGGCCCCCAGCGACTTTTTCTTGTTCTCAGACCTCAAAAGGATGCTCGCAGGGAAAAAATTTGGCTGCAATGAAGAGGTGATCGCCGAAACTGAGGCCTATTTTGAGGCAAAACCGAAGGAGTACTACCAAAATGGTATCAAAAAATTGGAAGGTCGTTATAATCGTTGTATCGCTCTTGAAGGGAACTATGTTGAATAATAAAAACGAATTTTGACAAAAAAAATGTGTTTTTCTTTGTTAGACCGGGGACTTATCAGCCAACCTGTTAAATATCTCATTCATTTTTCTCTTTTTTTCAGTGATTTGTTTTTGGTCCTCGAAATTGAATCGAATTTTAAATGTTTTTCGCAAAAAAAATTATTCAATTTAAAAGAAAAAAAATTCTTTTCCTTAGTTGTGTTTATTTTGAGGAGAATGTGTGAAATCTTCAAACTGTTCGTAGCAATTTCAATTAATTTTCAGCAGAAAAATAATTTATTATCAAACCTCTTATCGCCAATGCTTCAACTTTTGATGACCAACGCTGCATTCTAAGATGTCAGGTTTTAATTAGGAACGATTGACATCGGGTTCAGATTTAGCTTGTTGCATTAACATCCCTACTTTATGATGTTGTGGCTTTTTTAATTGCACTTTAAATTGAGTCTATGTTAACAAGTGTGCATTTTTTTTTAGAAAATAATTGACTGCGTTCTTGCGAGAGAAAATTTCTGTAATGTACGAATGTGCACAGTAAAGCCACAGGGAATGGGAGCGTTCAAGTATTGCGTAACGCAATTTTAGATTTTTTTTTTTTTTTTTTTTGCAATCGCTGACAAGGATTTCTAATGATGTTTGAAAAGAGTTCCTTAATGTATAAAACGATTTTTGGTAGCGTTGCTCTATGATTTGGAAAAGTGAAAAGATAGTAGAAGTAAACTTACTTCATCTTATTTACTTACTATCACTTCACGTCAAACACTTATTTACCCGACTCAGATGTGAGTACTTTTCGCTCAAAAATCATCATTTTAGCAAACAATTAGCTAGGGAAGACAGTGCTTTCAATACTTATAGGTTTGCATGAAAAAACTAAGCTTTTAAAACAATAACTGGAAACGACGACAAAATGATTCAACTTTGGTCAAAGTTCATTACACAACTACGCGTACTCATAAACTGCACGGATGTGACTATAATCACAGATATATACATTCTTCTTTCTATTTGTAGGAACGTTGATGTGTTGTCTCAAAGTCTAAATACTTAAGACTTAAGGTTCCATGTGTGGGTTTACACACGAAACGAAAATGAAATAATTATAAAAAAATAAATTTAAAAAAAAAAAAAATAAATAAACCAGATCTCATAAGCGCAAGACGAAAACAAAGAAAACATAATACATGGAATCACAAGCGATAAGGAAACAAAAGCTTTGAATAACTTCATATAGGTATGTACTTAACATGACTGGTTGCATACGACAACAAAAGGAATCATATCAAACAGATATGTATTTCATTTCGTTTACAGGAGAATTTTTATTTCATTATAAACAAATCATATTACAATATATCCAATCCAAAATCATATTACAATATATCCAATCCAAAGCGATATTCAAAATTTGTAGGATTTTTTTTTTTTTTTTGTTCGGTTTTTGATTCCTTAGTTTAATTGACAACACTTTGTTACTTAACTAGCCCTGATTTGTCGGTTAACGAAAATGAGAATTTTTCCTTTCGTATTTGAGGAATATCATAAGAGAATTGTCAGCGGAAAAACGCAAAAAAAAAAAAAAATAAAACAAAAACGGAACTAAGCAACAAAAACAAGCAACGTATTGCGACAAAAGTAAACGAAATAACTTGATCCAATTATGAGGAAATAGAGAGCAAAATACATAATAGAAGAAAAATAAGGAACAAAAGAAATCATGTAACGAATTCATTCAAACTACGTCTAAAACCCTTGCCAACTTAGCCTAAGAGGAAGAAATTACAAGAAAAAATAAAACAAAACAAAAAAGTGAGAAAAAAAAGAACAAGCATCAATTCTAATAATATCGATTAGTTGGAACTGGCTATTGCATTATTTTGTTGAATCCCAAAAAAGCAGCAAGTGCAAATAGCAGTAGCGTAAATTGAATGCCTCCATGGACAGCACCGCTTGACTGCATGGCGTAGGATGGTGTTTTGCGGCAAATGGTCTCGTTCTTAATGAATCTGAACATCGATTCGACAATGTTGGCAGGAGTTATCTCATCACAGGTTTCAAGTTTGTCAACGATGCAAGTCTCCAAACGTTCCATATCTTCGCATTGTTTTGGTCCCATTACCAGTTTTGGTAAAGTTTTTACCTCGCCCAAGCCCTCTTTTGGTAAATAATTCGAGAAAGTAGTGTTGAGGCAAGTCTCTATGTCATTCCTTTTCGATTCCAAGCATTCTGGTCCTTTTTCAGCAATAAAAAGAGCAATCTGATCGCCTCCTTTGTGACAAATGAAGCTCAACAGACTGCGAACGATGCGCATGAAGACATCTTGATTTTCCCTCTCATCTGGCTCCAAGCACGGCACTATTATCGCATTAAAATCTTCAATGCACTTCGTAGCATTTGGACGCAATTTGCAATATTTATTGAAGACCACATCTATTAGCAATATTAAATACGTCCTTCACAACAGATCTCACAATACACGAGTTTTCAAATACTGTACATACCCAAATCACCCCTTGGACTATACTCGGCGATCTCCTCCTGAATTGCCGTCATGTTGACGATTTCTTTCAGGCATTCACCCAATGTACTGATGCCCATTTCGATTTCATTATACGCCGCTTCGCCTTTCTCTTTGCCGGCAACCTTTATGCATTTGTCACGAAAAAGCGTCTAGGTAGAAGGAAAATGGAAATCAGATCAATATAGCAATGATCGTGACAAATTGGCGACTGTCTTATCTTTTAAATGACAATACAAAAGTAAATACAAAAGCTATTAAATTGAAACAAGCGTCATTGCACTTGCATTCGTCCTCGAAACAATTTTGTTTTTTTTTTTCATATTTCCCTATTTATTTAATCAATCAATGTTTAAACTGATCTTCGTAAATTAATTTTTAACGGTATTTCCTATGAGCTTCAAAGAACTTGAAAAAGTTTGCGAAACAAGGAATTTGGAATTAGGATTAGCTTGAAAGCATAGTCGAAAGTTTTTGCTCTCTCTCTCCTTTGAACGGGAAATACTGTACTTACTCTTGCGTTGTTGAGCGTTTCATTAGGATTTGCGAATTCAGCTGGAAGTTGTTTTTGCAGGTCGTTCAAGTTTATGTTGTTCAAATCGACGTCGGCTGCGGCGAAGCTGACAACAGCGATAATTACCGTGAAGAAACAAGCGTTTGACATTGTCGTCCGCACACGAAGAAAACCAGCAAAAACTAATAAGAATTCTGAATGGAGGTGCGCATTGAGCATCGAAAATATCGATGTTTTACTTCGATACATCGGTATATTGATACTTGTCCGATGTATCGACACATCGATGTTTATCGACTTTTAAAATATTTTTATTTATTGTTTATAAAATACGTTTTTTTGTTACGTTGGTCTGCTGCTGCGAACATTACTTCCATGTATTAGTTTAATAAAATAAATATTTTAAAAAATACTTAATTCTATGTATGTGCATCGATGGAGGCCCTTCGATGCATGTTTTTTTCCGACTGACATCCCTAACTCTGAATTCACTGAAGTCTCGGCGCAAACATACTGCACCACCCAGTGGGAAATTTCGCCCTTGGGGAATAAGAAAAAGAATGCATTAACTCATTACAGAACACATTTTTCATACCACTAATCGATGTCCTACGATTTTCGCTCATTCCCATCACGAAAGGAAGAACATTACCTCTGTAATTAGTAAAAGAATGTGTTGCTGAACTCACCACACGACGATTCTTTGTATCGTATCTCAGTAAGTGAAAATGCAATACTTTCCAACAAGCTATTTCATAAGAAAGTTCGCCAAAAAAAAATTAACACACATTTTTGGAAATTTTGTTTCGTCTGTAGAAAATTGGTTCGACAAAACTAATAGTAGTGTTGTTTTTTTTAATTTCTTTATAAATTAAAAAATCAATATTAAAGCGTCTTTCTTGGATTTGTACAGTTAACTGAGAATTTCCGACTTTAACATGATTTCAGTTCTAGTTACGTACTCAAAAACTGATTTCGGTTTGGTCTTGTTTATATTAGCCGTTCGTTGTGGCGTTCTAAAATCAGATGGTGCCTGCCTGTGTCATAGGAAATTATGTGAAAAATACGAAAATAACGTTTAACTTTTGAAATAATAGACTCGCTGTCTTTTTAAGGTTCCCTTTTCAGGCACTTCTACTTTGTAATACAAATTTCTGCTCAAACAAAATTTTAATTGATATACTTTGCATTAATTTTATTAGGACTTAATAAAGGCTAATGATATGATTCCTAAACATAGACATTATCGCCAATTGCTTGTCTATCAATGAATTCGATTTTCATTCCCATAGAATTGAAAGATTCCTTGAATAGAAGAAAGAATGATCTTCTAAGAACTCACTCACTGGGACGATTTTAATATCCAGCACTGAATCACTAATATCTCTAACTGATAATATCAAAATCTTTTTCGAATTATTTTGTGAATTAAATTTATTACTTTTTTTTAACTTTAAAATTAAAAATTAAACCAAAATGACGTATGGCCATCAAAAGAACTTTCCGCTTCATCATTCGAAGTTCTCATGTGCTCCGTTCGCCGCAAGTAAACGCATTTTTTTTCTCTTTTATAAGCCGACGATAGTGGCGTTTGCTATACATCATTTACCTTTTTATTTTTATTTAATTTTGTTTTAAATACGAAAAGTCTTTGTAATACAGAATTTCCCTCAAAGCTACATTTTAATTATTCTTTGCATTCCTTTTCTAGAAAAACGGCAATGCATTCCCTTAAACTAGAATTATGCAATTATGCTTGTCTATCAATGAATTCATTTATTCCTATAGAATTGAATATATATTGAAAGAAGAAAAGAATGACTTCTAAAACTTCCCACTGGGACGTACATATCGCACACTAATCACTAAACCGGCACAATTCAAAATTTTTTCAATAAATTTTTTCATGTTCGTCAACACTTTACTGCAGGAAAACGAACACTATGAAATTTAACATTGATATTTATTGATTCTCCAGTTAATTAAGAATAATATAAATTTAGAAAAGAAATTGTTTTTACAGGCGTCGAGAGTTATTTGCTGTTTGCCCGAGAAATGCAAAATTTTGAGTTGTGCCGATTTAGTGATTAGTGTGCGATATGAACTCAGTAGAACTGGAAGCAGTCATTACGCACAGTGGTCTGAAAAATTATTATAGCACGACATAAATCAAAAAAATTGTATGCCGTGGATTCGAATGAAAATTTTGATATAACCTTTTCTTTATCCAAATATGTAAAAAATATTTTTTTAAAAGTGTTCAAAACTATTCAATTGAGACGTTTTAAAAATTGTCCTTTTTTGGCCATATTTGGAACACCATGTCTTAATAAGGTCTTATCCTGATTTCTGTCAAAAGCGAACATTAAAAAGAAAAATGCTTTTTTTTTATTACACAGTCACAGTTTTGAAATAAAAAGTTTTTTTTTATTATGGGCCGTATGTCTTTTTTTATCTGTAAGTTAAATTATGCTGTTGATAATTTCATACAAAGATTAATAAGTCAAAGAAAATGAAATTTAACTGGCAGATGGAGCTTAAAAGTACGAGGAGAAAAGGGCTCTAAATCAAGTACAATTTCATTGAAAACGACAAATTAAATAAAATTCGTTGCGTTTTAATCGAAAAACCATTTTTAAATTGAATAAAATCCTATTCAATAAAACAAAGCGAATAGGCTACAAAATAAATTATATATTAATGTAAATGCGGTATACTAAATATTGACAGGACTTAATATAAGACAGGACCCATCAAGTGGCTTCGTTGGCCTTGTCGTTAAAGGTGTCGCTTTGTACTCATGAACGTTTTGCTGTCGCTGGGTTCGATTCTCGCAGACGGTTTATTTTCAATTGTTTTATAATTAATTATAATAACAATTGAAATAAAAAAATAACTTTTTATTATTTAAAAAAAAAAAATGTGCATAATTTAAAATACAAACGGCCAAAGCTTTTGTTGCTCGATATGAACTATGAAATCGATCACGCCACTCTGGGGAAAGCTATCGATATATTTCAACCATCCTCGCCTAAAACTTTCACTGTGTTTTGTGAATTGTTTAGCGAAATTGAATAACAAATTCCAACTGGATTTATGCTGTCGCGAGGCCAACCGAACAAGGTCATCTATCGAAGAACTACCTACGCCGAAGAACAACACCCATCGCTGTTAAATTCATTTAGTTTCTGTTTAATGGTTGAAAGTGATCTGCGCATGCGCATTTGAGTGCATGATGACGTCACAGTACGATCGAATTAAAACGGAATGTAGGACAAAAAACATACTGTGGGAGGATCCAGATTTCCCCGCAGTTCAAACTTCGGTGTTTTACTACCAGACTCCACCCTTCACGTTCCAATGGAGGCGAATTTCCGAAATCGCTCCCGAAACGGAAGCAAGCTTTGTCAACGAAAGCGAGAATTTCGATGTTACTGTGGGTAGGTTGATCTTGTATACATAAAATAAACAAGACTAAAATGGAGTTCGTAAAAAATAAATTTTTTATTTTCAAATTCGATGTTTTCCAGGAAAAATGGGCGATCGATGGCTAGTGTCTTGTTTGGGTGTCCTGCATTCGTTGCGGAATTTATTCTATCGTGTCGTTCCCGCTGATCAAAGCCTGGACAAATCGAACGGGGTATTTCGATTTCGCCTATGGTGGTGTGGCGAATGGAAGGAAGTTTTGGTTGACGATCGCCTCCCTACCATAAATGGGAGATTGGCATTTTTGCAGCCTCAATTGTCACGGTGCTATTGGGCGCCATTATTGGAAAAGGCCATTGCAAAATTACATGGGTCATATGAGGCTCTGAAGTATGGAACACGTTCAGATGGTTTGAGCGATCTTCTAGGCGGCGTTGTAGAGTGCATTCCACTAAAAGCGGCAACAACGAGCGATATCATAAGACCACAATTACTTAAAGCCCATCTGGAAACAACCTGCATTGTGACGTGCATTGCAGCCTCCACCCACAGTAAAAATTCAAATGAGAGGCTTTCGAATGGAATTGCCTTGAATGCCAACTACAGGTGGGCTTTTATGATATTAGCTATTTCGCTAATAATTCTTTTTTTTTTTTTTTTTTAAATTTTAGATTATGCTCTTTGGATAAAGTTGAAACCTTGCTCGGCGACGCAGTTCAATTGGTACGTCTGAAGGATCCACTCACTTGCAATTCGTACGATAATAATACGGGCTTCGAAGGTGATTGGTCAGCAACGTCACAGGCATGGGAGCGAGTTTCTGTGCACGAGCGTGATCGTCTCTTCGCACAATTGGATGTTGGAGAGTTTTGGATGTCGTTTCTGGAATTCACGCAAACATTTTCGAGTCTCGAGTGCATTTATTTGGATGCAGATACGGCCAAAGATGAAATAACGCTGCAGGATTGTCCTAAACGTTGGCTAATGAAAATGTTTCAGGGTCACTGGAAGCGTGGCGTAACGGCAGGAGGTTGCCGCAATCACGAGTCATTCCATATAAATCCACAGCTCTTGCTGACCGTACAAGAGAAGCAAGAAGTTGTGATCGCACTTAATCAGCATACAGCTATTGAGCCCAAAGTAATCGGATTTACAATGTACAAATTGAGTGCTTCGGCAGGAGGGAAACCAAAATTTACTGAATGTTTGCCCAAGGAGTTCTTTAAGACGCAAGTTAGCTTCCTTAATTCCGATTATGGTAATACGAGGCATGTTAGCTTTCGTTGTTTGCTGGAAATCGGACAGTATGTCCTAATGCCAACGACATACGAACCTGGTGAAGAATCAAGTTTTACGGTTCGTATCCTTTGTACATCCACTCTGCGTCTGTCGCTATTGGAGACACAAACTCTTATGCTCCTTGATCCGTTTCCTCCCATAAAGAATGAAGCCGATACAAACAAAATCAAGAATGTTTGTCAATACGAGCCCGTCTTTATGCAATTGGCCGATGAGAATAAGACTATCAATTGCTTTGAATTGCATGAACTTCTGGAAGCATGTCTTCCCAATGATTATATCAAAGGGTGTGCTAGCATCGATATATGTCGACAAGTGATCGCTCTGCAGGATAAAACCGGCGGAGGAAGAATCAACTTTTTGCAATTCAAAACATTCATGGTCAATCTTAAATCATGGCAAGGCGTTTTCAAAATCTACACCAAAGAGAAAGCGGGAATACTGCGTGCGGAGAGACTGCGGGATGCTCTCTACGATGTTGGATTTCAATTGAGTACAGACATTATGAATTGCCTCATGCAGCGTTATATACGCAAGGATGGCACTTTACGTCTTAGTGATTTCGCTTCGGCAGTTTTGCATCTAACGGCCGCTTTCGATTATTTCCAACGGAAGGATCATAATCAAGATAATGTTATTGAAATCGATATGTCCGAATGGATCAAATGTGTTCTTAGGTGCTAAGCTAAAAATTTTTGGCGCATAAAAAGTCATGAGTGCAGCTGTAAGTTCTTACTTTGCTTCGCACTCAATCCGCTAGACTTGTAAGGTTTCTAATAGGACTCTTAAAGCGTTACTCTATTTATGATTCTCCAATTGTGTATAGTTTAAAAGATACTGCGTGCAATAGATTTGCAATGCTTATAAGTAGCATGTGAACGATGTGGATTTGATATTGTTAGAACCAGACCTGTTAAATAATGATTATTTAATTAATGATTAATTAATCAGATTATTTTTTTCTTATGAGTGAAATAGTGATTATTTAATGATTATTTTTGTATGACCTATATTAATCAATGATTGCGATTACCAAATAATCATGAAATAATCATGATTATTTTAGATTAATGAAAAAAATCAGAAAAAATCAAAAAATAATCAAAAAATAATCCCGATTAATTTTAGATTATTTTTGAATATTTTTGATTTTTTTTGATTATTTTTGATTTTTCCTGATTATTTTTGGTTTTTTGATTTTTTTTGATTATTTTTGATTTGTTCTGATTTTTTTATTAATTTTAATTATTTTCAATTTGTAATTGAATATAATTAAATGTAGTACAGCGAGGGGCCCATATGTCCTTGCCTATGACATCGCAATGTAAAATTCGCCTCTCGAAAGTATTGCCGGTGGTTTGACGAGGGGTGGTCCTAACCACAGGTGGCCGGTGAAATCACTTGTCCGTTGCCGGTCCCACGGACTATAGGAAAACTTTGGAAAAACGATGTTATTCAAATACAAATTGATAATAATTAAAATTAATAAAAAAATCAGAACAAATCAAAAATAATCAAAAAAAATCAAAAAACCCAAAAATAATCAGGAAAAATCAAAAATAATCAAAAAAAATCAAAAATAATCTAAAATTAATCGGGATTATTTTTTTGATTATTTTTTGATTTTTTCTGATTTTTTTCATTAATCTGAAATAGTCCTGATTATTTCACGATTATTTGGTAATCGCAATCATTAATAATCAAAAATTTCAAGAAGTTAAATTAATAATGATTATGGATTAAAAAAAGAACAATAATTCATGATTATTAATCTTAATCGGGATTTAACAGGTCTGGTTAGAACTATTCTAAATGAATATTCCCTGGGAATTTTTTTTTAACTAGAAATTTATCTACGCGAAAAATGGAAGTATTCTAAGTGTCAATTTAAGAAAACAAGGTTATAATCTTCACAAATGCTTGCTCCCCTTATATTATTTTCCTAGTTTGCTTAGAATGGAAGAATTTTTTTTCAAATGCTCAAAGATAAATATTTGGAATCGGGCTGTATAACTTGAGTTTAGATCTGCAAATTTCTTTCGTGTCCTGACTATGCCTTTTGGCTGGTCTGCAAGTGCTATTATATTTACCAAATCAAATAATTTTGAAAAAAAAAAAAAATGTCCGGAAAAATAAGTCTTTGTGTATAAAATCGATCGTGTAAACATTTGGTTGAGAACCATTAAATCTCGAATTTAAATTATAATATAGACAGAAATATTTTTTTCCAACCTTAGTGCTTTACTTTGTTAACTCAAGTGTTCCAAATCAATTTTTAATAATCGCACATAAATAAATTTGTTTTTATTTGTAATATAAAAATTTATTATTAAAAATATTTTCCATTTAATTTTAATCGAAAAAAAAAATCATATAGGAAATGTATTTTTTCGTTCGAAAGATGAAAATTTCAAATTTCAAAATTGTTTGTTTACTGGGTTCTAAGACCTCAGGGACTCAGGTTGTTGTGAGTATAAATTTTAAATAAATTTTTTTCAGTTATCACATGATTAACAACCTTAAAAGAATTACAATAGCGGGATTATTCGATAAGAATTGTTCGAAAGAATTGGAACACCATTTCGTTTGGCTTAGATTAAGAAAGATTTATTTAACACAGTTGCATACTGGTGAAGGAGCAAATAAGTTCATTTCGTGGCCTTTGCGCTAGCGATCAATGGAGTAAAATTTAGGAAAATTGATATTTAAAAAAAAAAAATAAATAAAATTGTAGAAAAATGGCACCTTTCCAACTGGGACCAAATACATTGTCCGTACCAATGACATTGTTTCGGGATAATCGTCATCGTGTCTGTGAATCGATTCGTTCGGTAAAAAGGCTTATTCCTAGAGCTTATATTCTGCTTCAAGGAGGCAGCACAATAAGTTTCTACGATACAGACACAAGCTACATTTTCCGGCAAGAGTCCTATTTTCAGTATATGTTCGGTGTTAAAGAGCCCGATTGTTTTGGAGTCGTTGAGGTGACAACTTGCAAGGCAACACTTTTTGTACCACGTCTTCCGCCAGACTACGCAATATGGAGCGGACCAATTTTATCATTGGAAGACTTCCAGTCCATGTACGAGGTCGATGAAGTGCTATACGTTGATCAGTTGCAGGAATTTTTCGATCACATACAACCTGATCTCATTTTGACACTTAGCGGAACGAATAGCTATAGTGGACTCGATTCGAAGCCTGCCTACTTTCCCACAATTGAAAAGTATGTCGTCGACACAAAAATTTTGCATCCCATAATAACCGAATGTCGTGTCATCAAGTCGGCTGCAGAGATTGAAGTGCTGCGATATGTTGCAAAGGTTTCTTCAGATGCCCATGTTCGCGTTATGCAGTACATGCGACCTGGACGTAACACAGAGTACGAAGGTGAATCACTGTTTTTACATGAAATCTACACGAAGGGTGGTTGTCGCCATGCCTCGTACACTTGTATTTGCTGTAGCGGTGCTAATGCAGCTATACTCCATTATGGTCATGCTGGGGCACCGAATGATAAGGTCGTCAAAAATGGTGATCTATGTCTTTTCGACATGGGCGGCAGCTACTGCGGCTATGCGGCTGACATAACTTGCACGTTTCCAGCAAATGGGAAATTCACGAAAGATCAAAAGTTCATTTACAATGCCGTCCTGGCTGCACAGTATGCTGTATTGGAGCGAGTACGCGAAGGAGTATCTTGGGCCGATATGCAAGTATTGGCAAATCAAGTGCTGCTGGAGCAATTGAGAGATGGCGGTATGTTGAAGGGTAATACTGATGAAATGTTGTCTGCAGGATTAGCTAGAATATTTCAACCACATGGTTTGGGGCATTTACTTGGATTGGATGTACATGATGTTGGCGCTTATCCACAAGCGGATTCGAGTTTGAAAATTCCGTCGGAACCCTTTTTGAGAGCTCTTCGATTGGCACGTGTTCTAAAGGCTGGCATGTATATAACGGTTGAGCCTGGCATCTACTTTATTGATCATCTTATGGATGAAGCCATTTGCGATAAAAATTTAAGAAAGTTCATTAACATTGGAGTGTTTGAGCGCTTCAGAAATTTCGGTGGTGTGCGTATTGAAGACGATATACTAGTAACTAAAACTGGGTACGAAAATTTTACAAAAGTTCCCAGAACTGTTGATGAAATTGAGCGCGTTATGAGCTGCAATGTGAAGCCACCAGGCTCAAGTATATTTTGTTGGAGAAGATTTTAATGCATTACATAAAACAAAGTATAAATTAAAAATAACGAAAACGTTGCCCGAATGTACGCAACGAGAAACGTGAAATTGTGAAATGATAGCTCGTTCTGAGCAATCGGGCATCGTTTTCGTGCAACCGGTTGAGCAATATGAAAAATAATTTTTTATTCGCAAGTAACAAAGGCAAAGGCAGAGGGAAACACAGATACCAACCATAAATCGTATTTTGCAACCAACTCTAAAGAAAAACTTAGAAATCGAAATCAGACCCATGGAGCCAAAACCTCAATTCATTAGAAAAATGCCTATTTTCATCAAATTGACGAAACTGGGACTTAAAGGCTTCCATATCAGATTGTAATACCCACAGCCCATTATTCTCACTATGACTTAATTTGAAGCTCTCACCATTTCCCATACGCAAGTAAAGATAAACCATTATTTGTGGGCGCATGTGAAGGCATGGTGATAGGAGAAAGAAACCTTGTTTTTCGAGGAAACATCTTTTCTTGTGATTTACTAGTGTACCAAATATTTAAAAACTTTCAATGGAGAATTTCGACAGCGAGGTCAAGAAAAGGGACATCTTTTCTTATCTGACCAAGTTGAATATGTATAAAGAGAAATATATGAATAACAAAAAAAGCCTACCTTATCTCCCCCCTTGGGCTATCAGTTTCATTGATTGAAATTTATGTGTGATTATCGGCGAAAGCAAATCGAACGCCTTTACGATTGTTCGTTTTGATTTGATTTATTTGATTATTGACTATAAACTTCACTCAATTAAAGACCGATGCGAGCAGGCGTTCGTCTTGGTGTCGCACCGGGAGTTGCGATTTCTTGTTTGGCTGCTAGTTGGTTTTCTCGTTCGGCAGCTAGTTGTTTTCGCTCTTCGATTTGCTCCTGAGCTAATTGCATTTGAGTTTCCATTTCCTTCAAATGCTCGGCCGCTTGTTTCTTCTTCTCACGACCGCTTCGTCCGGTTTCCTTAACCGAGAAGAACATAGGTCCTAATTCCGCAAGCCAGTACCCATCGACGGCTGTGGCACACTGCATGTACTCTTTGGCTGTCATAACCAATTCGTGGTAGACAACATAATCAGGCGTTGTGCCGAGCCCGTAGAGCGCCGATGTAGGATGAAGATGACAAGGCATACCTGTACGTAGATTAACGTATTCACCGATACCTTTTAGACGTGCCGCCTGATAGAAATAAGCCGAGCAAATACATTTCCTAACAATGTCCCAATCGGTGCCGCACGACTTTACGTTCAATTTTTGCTGTACAAGAATATCTTTCAATTGCTGACGTACTTCGCGCACCTTTCGCATCGCTTTAACGTGTATGAAGTGTTCGTTGCACCAGTTTGAGCTGTAGCTGTAAGGGGGAACCATACGGGAGGATAAAATACGATGGTCGGACACATATAGTATGAAATCATCAAGACTTACTTATTTTGTTTCCATTGCAGGTACACATTGAGGTAGGTTAAATGATCTGATTCAGGAACTTGGAATTTTTCTCTTACACCGTCAGCTTCTTCTTCACGTCCTTTGGGTCTATAGAAGATCGAAGGAACCGAGAGCATCGAAACTTAAAGCAAAAGAGAATGATGTAATTTTAATTTTTATTTTATTTTTTATTTACTTCAAATAGCTTTTTTTCCAAAGAGTTTCTTACCGATTATCAGAACTTCCGCACTGCACTCCATCTGACACGACACGATGAGCATTTGACACTGCGGCGGATCGAGAGGAAATTCGGCCATTTGTCTGCCCAATGAGGTTAATGCGCCAGTGTGATCAAGAGCACCCAATATCCATAGCTGATACAGAGAATTTAAAATATTATCCTGCGGTGGTGGATCCATAAAATGGAATTGCAATAAATCAACGACGCCGAGTGACTTCAATAGCAATACTGTGTTCGCTAAATTTGTTCGCTGTATTTCGGGTACCGTCAACGCTAGCAATTCATCCTTGTATTGTCTTTGTGTATATAAACGGAAAGCTTGTCCAGGTCCTGTACGCCCCGCACGACCTGAACGTTGATTGGCATTGGCTTGCGAAATGGGATAAATCTGTAGTGCGTCCATACCGATGCGCGGATTATAGACCTTAAGCTTGCAATAGCCAGAATCAATGACGTAAATAATGCCGTCCACCGTTAGCGATGTTTCTGCGATATTCGTGGCGACAACGCATTTTCGTACGCCCTCCTGTGATTTTTGGAATATTTTCGCTTGCAAATCTGATGGCAATTGCGAATAGATCGGAAGTATGGAAAGCTCTGGTGCATTCTCGATCTCCGCTAAGCGTTCGGCGAGCACTTCACAAGTTACTTCGATATCCTCTTGGCCAGGCATGAATATAAGCATATCGCCTTCGTTTGGCGTTAGATGGATTTGGAGTGCTTGCTTTACAGCTGCTTCAACGTAATCTTCGCATGTGTTCTTGCCGAAAAGCACATCGACTGGAAACGTTCGGCCTGGGATGATGAATGTCGGAACATTGCCGAAAAATGTCGCAAATTTTGTCGAATCCATAGTGGCTGAGGTGACAATCAGCTTCAGGTCTCGCCGACGTGCCACAATCTGGAATGGATATTTAACAAAAGAACATCATTAAAAACTTATACCATGCAAGGGTTAAGGACACCAATTGCTATGTAGGCGATAATAAGTGCAGCAAAGGGTATGAATGATATTAAAGACCTCAAAAAAAGCCAAATTGTGGCTCCAAGCACACGCAAAACACATACGCAAATGCCTATAAGTATGCAACGTATTTTCAAATGAAAGCATTGAGCAAATATTGATTAACGTCTACTCAAAGATATAAAAAAAACTTGGAATTTGAAAAGACACTATGGATTGACATCAATTTACAAATTCATTGTTTCATTTGAGAATGTCTTCAGATCGTACAGAACTAAAGTCCCCCATAGTTAGGGGACGATATTGGATTATTCTCCGAAAGTGCGCATTTTCTTTGCTTTACTTTTTGTATGAGAATAATTGAATGCATGGACTGGAGGCTTGGAAGAACACACCCACCAAGAATTCATTCAGTAGGTCAAGGAAATCGAGTGAATTTCGACCTGTTGTGTATTTCGAATTGATTGTTCTACAGAAAGGAATTTCTATTACGCAATTGAAACTACGTCATCGTAACCAAAGCGACGCTCCACGCTCTTAAATCCGCTCTTTTTCGAAGATTAAAATTTTTCAGAGTATTGAGATTTTCGAAAAAATATGTAAGATTTTCTCTTCGATTTTTAAACAACGCCTTTGAATCGCGTGAAGATGGAATGGGCATTCTTGGGAAACGCAGTGTGGCAGCTACATGACACGAATCACGTACGCCGCAAAGGGGGAAACGTTTCACTATGACTTGTTGTTTTTATTGTTGTTGTTGTTGTTGTTGTTGATAACTCAAATTCATTGACGGCAGGCATTGTAGGACTATGAAATTATTAATTTTCGATATCAGATTTGAAAGTTAACCCCGAAGTTGAGGTATCAAATTTGCATTAAATTCTTTTCGGCGAATCAAAAACGTTGATTATCTTTATCTTCTTCAGTTGAAAATTTAATTTTCCAAATTCTTATCTTCTCTTCTAATAACATATGGACGCATTATTTGTGTATACAAAGAACCGGCAGCGACGTTTTAAGCCGTAAATTAAGTGAATCAAATATTTTCTGACGTCAGAAGAATTTCATTGAGCACTTTACCCGACAATGCTCAGTCGTTTAAAGCTCAATCGTTTATAGATAGATATATTATAGCAGGTAGATAGGTTGAAGTGGCTGCCACTAAGGCCGTTAATCGGTCCATTCGTGATACCAAGGAGGTTTTCTTCTGTTTGTGTGAGTGTATTGTCTTATTATGTAGTGTGCCCCTAACATGCGATTTTTTTTTTTTGAAAAACCAGTACTAGGCTGGGAACCGAACCTCGGACCCTGGTATCAAGAGCATAGCACGTATCCCCTACGCTATCCCAGAGCCACATATATATTATAGTAAGAATGGAAATGATTTCACGAGTTTAAACCATTTTTTTTTTGCAGCAGATCTAAATGCATTTTTCTATAAATACGAAAAAAGTATTAAAAATTTATTTTATTGATGTAATTTATTTCCCTTTACCAAGATTGAGGGGAAATTTTAATGACTTAATTCAGAGAAATCATTTCCCAAGCGAAATGTCGAGGTAATTCAAGCTATCCCTCAATTTTGGTAAAAAGAAAAAAAAAAAGCACATCAATTTGGGAATTGAATTACCTTTCCAAGGGGGAAAGGAAAACAATCACATGCCCATTATATTTAAGATCGGTCAAGAAAATAGGATTCTGTGGACCTTTAAACTTAAAAAAAAACAAACACATTTTTAGAAAAAATATTCATAACTTTTTTATACCCAGCGTAAGCGGGGTATATTAGTTTTGTATGCAAATCATTGTCAACAAAAGGGAGAGTTAAGCTCCGGACATATAGAAAAGTATTATATAGAAATGATCAGGATCAAAAACTGAATCGATTTAGACTGTCCGTCTGTCCGTCCGTCCGTGGTCGAATCTCCTCCGAAAACGGCTGAAACCAATGAAGTCGAAATTTGGTCACACATGTATATCGGGGTCCGAGTATGATCCTAAGTAAAATATGGGAGACATCCGCCCACTGCCACGCCCACAAATGAAGATTTTTCGTAACTTCCGAAGTAAAAGGCGTAGAAGCTTCAAATTCGCAACATAGGTTCACCAAGGCGAATGAAAGGTGTAGGGAAATAATTTATGTTGCCCTCCCACGCCCACAAATAGAGAAGCAAAACATAGTGCGCTCATAATGTCGGGACGCTGGGTATTTCAAAGTCGGGCTTGACCGACTTTAGCTTTCTTACTTGTTTCATTTATCGCCATCTAAAAAATCGAAAACGTTTTACATTTTATGGGTATTTAAATTCGATTCCTTACCCAACAAAATGGGATATTAATCTGCAAAATCTATGGATAAATGGAAAAGTTATTATATATATAAGTGGAAGAATATATTAAAGTCTCAAAGCAATCGGATGAGTAGTTTGGTCTGTAGGATGTTACCCGTGTTAGAATATGACGTTTCGAGAAAAACGGCGATTATTAACTGTAACTTTTTGAATACGGTCGAAACTCTTTATAGCGAATTTCTCTCAAGGCATATTTGGCTATATTTTTAGTGCCTTTTTTCTCTCCTTATAACGAATTCTCTCTATAACGAATATTTTTTCCGGTTATTTGAAATGCGTTATAGAGAGTTTCGACTGTACTTGGAATATCGGTCCGATTTTTTCACAGCAAGTTCTCAATAAGTATTACTATCGAAATATGGAAGGAAAAAAAAATCGATTTTTTAAAATCACATGGTGGTAAACGAACGAACGAACGCAAATTTTCAGCTAATTTTTTCGTATCAATTTTTAGTCTTATGAATCAGAATTCAAACGATTCCATTCTCTTCCCGAGGGTGTCAGTTTAAAATGTTTTTTTTTTTTTTAAGTGATCAACATATTTGTTTGAAAAAGCATTTTAACTGTTTTTTTTTGAAAGTTGGCAACCATATGTTTTTTTGGCCGGTTAGTAACGCACACATTTTCTATATGACCTGATCCATGCGTTAATACGAGTGCGTACAAATAACATTTTTCTGCACCATCGAAACCGGCGACATCGTTGACTAAAAATAGAAAAAAAAGAAAACAAAACGTTTTGTTTTGACAGTTTTACCCGTTTTTGTTGGTTTTTGCTGCTTGTTTTCGTTCCTCTATTGTTAACATTGTATACACATACATAGATATATATTCGTATTATTGCGATTTTATCGCGTCTAGTCGAGGCTAGACTCAAAAATGCGAAACATTTTACAAAATATGCATTAAAAAAAAAAAAAATTGTGTATATAAGGCGCACTATAATCAATAAGCAAAATGCATTCTTGTTTGGCAGCCATACATATGTACCTACATAATCATATGCATATATATATGTATGTTCACATATATATGTATGTATATTTTATTGTATGTGGCACAAAATCCTCACTATATTGGCAACGAAAGGCGAGAATTTCTACGCTTTATTCGCATCAAGATTTTCATCGATTGTGCTTGAACTCGCGTTCAACTGGCTTTGGAAATTGTGCAATTTCAGCAGCTCTGAACGGCATTCGAGCTTAACTTTGCCTCTCCCTCTGCCTCTGGCTCTGCCACTCTATGCCGTCTCTCAATGGAAATTATCAAACAGCATTCGAGGGTACTTATGTGTGTGCATTTTCCTTGGAGGTTAATGCTCTTCAGTCGAGTTAACTCTATTTTTGGATCGTTGTTGTGAAACTAGTTTAGTTTTTATTTTATTTATTTTTTATTGCTTCTATTAGACAAAACTGTTTTTTTTTTTTTGTTCCAAATATGAATACTGAACATTTTGAATTCTAGGTACTTATTTTTATATCAAATATTCACGATTGGCTTTCTCGTTTTCTCGAAATAACAAAAGTTATTATGTTGGTTTTGTCTACACAATGGCTAAGAAAACTATTAGTTATGACCGAAAGAAATAAGTCCAATAAATTGAATTAGGGTAATTAAATCCATGATCTGATCTAATCAAGTGAGAATTTGTGATTGCGAAAGGATCAAAAGTGGACGCTACTCTTCTAGAATCAATTATTAAAAGCAATTGATTCTTCTATTGACGTCAATTTTATTTGGCAACTCCAGCGATATGGCTTGATAATTTGCCTAAAAAGCTAAAACAGTAGATCTTGGGTTAGATCTGGTACGGGACCTATATGCCGCGGATGGCCAAGAGAATTCACTATTTTTTGAACCTTTTTTTCTCTCTCTCTCTGTCTTCCCTATCCTCTCTGTCTCTCTGTCTCTTACTCTCTCTTCTCTCTCTCTCTCTCTCCAGTCTCTCTCTCTCTCTCATCCATTTCTATCCTCATCATTTCTCTCTCTCCTCTCTCTCTCTCTACTACTCTCTCTCTCTCTCTCTCTTCTCTCTCTCTCTCTCTCTCTCTCTCTCTCTCTCTCTCTCTCTCTCTTTCTGTAAGGCTTTTGAGAAAGCCTGTGACATTTATTGCTTTAAAGATTTTATATTTACAATCTATTAGATCGCTCATTTACAATTTGCATTTGTACACATCCAACAAATAATTCCATTTACGGCAAAAAGGAATAATTTAAAATAAAAAATAAAAAAAATTAATTAGTCCCATAATAAAAAAAAATGCATGTCTGAAATTTGACTAAGCAAAAAAAAAAGAAAAAAATATTTAACAAATAAATATTTTTTTCTTATTGGGATTTAACCAATTTTGAGCGGACAAAAAGTTCAATAATACGAGTGTAAAACAGAATTTTTTCACATCTTATAATAAAGTTTGTCTGTCTTCGTCCACAGTTCTACAGATTCGAGAGTATTTTATATGTTAACGAATACGTGACGTACTTCACGATTCATTTCAATCGTTGCAAAGCAAAATTTCGGAATCATCCCTGCATCAGCTGATTTGTTTTACAACTTATTTACGAGAAACTACGTTAATGAATTATTAGCGCGTCTTAAAGTGCGTTTTATCCGACTGATGTGTTAGGGTTTTACAAATCAGGTGGAAAAAAACCAATCAATTGAACTTCGTAAGAAACGCCTCATGTAACGAAGCAAAAAGCAAAAAACAAAAATCCCCCATTTTCGCGCTGTCAAGTTCAAAAAGCGATGCGTAGATTCCACATTCAGTTACATGTTATTCTATTAGTTCATATACTAAGACCAGCTGATATTTGAATTTTCAAATTTATTGAAAATATACATAATATATATAGCTATATTATATAGATATTGGATATATGTACATACATATTTAGATATCATTTAGGCGCAAGAGTCTTCAATCATCGAGCTGATTTAAAATTGTTTGAAGCGCTCCATTTTGCATATTCAAATGGAATAATATCCATTTCATTTCATATAAAAAGAAAAAAAAAATAAAAAAAAAAAATTAAATTAAAAAGAAAACAAAAATCCTATTAAACCCGCCAATGGCTATTTTTATAAATGATTTTTATTTTCATATTTTGACGCATATCACAGGACTAGTGACAGCGGCAATCAAACGTGTTAAAACACATGAGATCAAGGCAGAAATTTGTTTTTACTGTTTATCGCCAAGTATACATACGAACAGATATACATACACACAATCGTCATTAATAAAATGAAAACAAACAAAACAAATTATTAAATTGACATAAACAAAAACCAAGTCATTGCAGAGTACGCGCCCAGTGGCAGGTGGTTGCGATCCATTGCCACCGGACGAAAGTAATTTTTCAGAAAATGACGCAGTTAATGTCCAAAAAAAATGGGCGGCACAACTATTCGATTAGAATGGGGAAAACAAAACCTGACCTATGTATATGATTTTCGTTCTCAACATTTATTAAAATGAGAGATAAAAATATTCGCACTTAACTATGAAATGAAGAAATTTTTCAACAATCAAAATAAAATATTTTGTGCCCCACAAGGTTCTTTGATTATCTAGCCTTGGTCATCTGCCAAGGTAATAAATACGAGTAATAAAATGTGTATATGGGTAAGTAATAATATAAATAAAAGCAAATAGATTTTCCTGTAATTATTGAAATTGTTGCGAGATTTTTTTTTTCTTAAATAATCTAGTCTATTTTTAGGTATACAAATACGTTCATTAAATGTTCGTAAATTCATTTACTTTCATCATTAAGCGAAGCTGTAATCAGATCTTTAAGAGCCCTTTCGATTTACGTAATTGACATTTGAGGACAGTTCTCGCATTCAAATAATTAACAGTAAAAACTATTTACAATGAACTTCAAAAGGATCGAAAGGCTAAAGTCCTCCCATTGAAATCAGTTGTATGGAGAAAAGTTTTGCATGTCAGTGGTTTTTTGGTGGGAGTTTTCACTGTTCTTGTGTGTATGAAGAGAGGGAGAGGGGGTTCAGGTGGATGAGAACAGCAATTTGCGTGCAGCCGTTGATGATTATTGAATATACAATCGAGTAAAATTCCGAAGAATTGAAACTGGGCTCCATACGAAATTAGTGCTTCTGCTTCTCAAGCTAAATATATGCTGATCACGTTCCTGGAAACGTTTGCGTAGGACGAAACTATAAATAAACTGGCATAAGGTTAAAGAAAATGAAATGAAATAAGTTGCGCACTTAGTCTCTATTGCTACCTTTACACGAAAGCTGACTTAATTTTTAATTGCAGTCACAAAAATAAGTTGCGAATAGCGCGGTTATTCGCAAATTTAATGCAAGGGGGTTGCCACTTTTTTACACAACAGAATTCTGAAACCGCAAAAGAAGGGAATATGGTCGCTGCACATGGAATGAAGAGGAGATGAAGCGTCCCTCCTTCAGTCAGGCAGCACTGAAAAAAAGCTTTAAATCCTGAATATAAGTATATCTCTTAAGCCGTTTTATTTTTCATTTATTGTCTATAACAAAGTTTCATCCATAGGCTTGGAGAAAATAGCTGTAGTAATAACCCTAGAGAAGTCTGGTGATTAGCTTGGGCCAAGCTAGATTTGCTACAATATAGAGAAATCTAGGCTGGATCTAGACAGGACCTGGACTAACAAATCTTGACTCGATCAGGCTTATCTTGGCCCCACTTTGGCGCTGAGTAGATTCGCCCCTTTATTGGCGATGACGTGAATAGTCTAGACAAAGCCTATGTAGTTTTCTCTAGCAAAAGCCCGGATAGAAATTGCTATACTCGCGTCATCGTGGGCCTAGTTAGTGCCGCCTCTTTGGTGGCCTTCTTAGGAAAAATCTAGACAGTAGGTACCTCACGAGATTTTCCTAGTTATAGCTAGTGTATATGTGAATTTTTTTTCGAGAAAAAAAATTTGAAAAAAAATATATAATTCTCACTCAGTTTAAATTTGTGGAAACATAAAACATGTTGAACGTCAGCTGTGTGAAGAGCCGACTATGTGAAATACATGAATATCATATTACTCGATGTATGAATCAAAATCGATACCCTAAAATACCGAAACAAAATATCATACTAGTAGTACTTGCACTTAAACAATTTTAATTTTGGTATTTACACACCATAAATCAGTTAGACAAACTTCAGTGTTTTAAAACAAATCGCACTTTGACACTTGTCAATCAAGCCGTAACATGGAACAAACTAGTACTAGCCATATTTTTGAATTAGCTCTTTCATAGCTCAATAATTTGGCGAGATTTTACGACTAGCTAGTATAAGTAAAAGATAGTTCCATATCTTCCAGGAAAATGTAGAAAAGACCGATATAAATCGAAGCTATGCATGCCTATCTTATGGGAAAAACTACAATATTGTTACTCACAAAGCGATAAAATGTATTGGTATAGCCGTTGCTTGAGCTTCGGAAACACGAAGTCTGGTTTAAGTATTAGACAAAAATTTATTCGAAAATGAAAAAATATATCTAAGTTATTTACTATGTATACTAGAGCCGACATGTAGTGAAAATTTCCATGGAATTGAAACGAAAAATCTCCAAAAAATTGTGTTTTTCACTTCCTTTTGACATTTCTAGCCCATAGCTCCCAAACGGGATTGAGTTTTTCGAAACCCTTTTTATAAAAACAAAATAACTCCATAACATTTTTGAAGTACACCAAGAATATTCGAGTGCTCGCTCCTTAACACCGTTCTGCGACACCAAAGTTAAAAATGTTTAACCCAAAATCATAATACTGTGGAATTCTCTATAACTCGAACCAAATTAAGTAAAAATTCTTAGTAAGTCAAAAAAATGCCATTCCCTTCCGATGAAATCATGTATCTTGAAGATCTTCTTAAGTCGAAAACTTGATAACCCGAATTATTTTCCGTTTCCCTTGGCATTCGAGTTAAAAAGATTCCAATGTAATTGTGAAATGCATTTCAAGCAGAAAACGTCTCTCCATTTTATTTTCCTTGCAGAAATACTACACTTTTATTCGAGCTTAAGGTCAAAGATGGTCTACAAAAATGTGTGTCTTATAAGACCTAAGGGCCTAAGTAAAAGAAAGACATTCATTTTCGCTTCTTTACCCAAAAATCAAGAGTTCATAACGGAAGAATGTTTCAAATCCTTTTCAGTACTACAAAATTCGAGATTTTTTAAATAAATTCATACTTTTGTAAAAGAGGATCCTCTTTATAGGGGAAAAATTTGGTCTAAAATGACGTAATTTAATAGGAACTCGAAGTCATACAGCCCGACTTTGCAGCCTTTCAAAAATCGCTATTATATGGTAAACAAAATGAAATACTTGAGGCTATTGGTGTAAACAGAATCTTAAAATAATTCCTATCTAATGAGAACACATACTTATAGCATAAATTAAGCCGCATTAAAAACGACCATCACACGAAATCACCCCTTGAAGCTAACACGCTAAAACCGTCATCTAAAAATAAATCCCAATAATTCTGTTTTCATGATTAAATATTTGCCTTTGGGGTTGAGCTTCAATCTCAAGGAAGCCCAACTTTCTTCTTAAATTAATTTTAAAGCGAAAAAATTAAATAAATATTTTCGCATTCAAGCAGCAATTGCAAACAATTCATTAAAATAAGTTGGTTTTTTTTTTTTTTTTGAAACAAAAGAGCAGCGATTCAAGGACAGGAAAAGATTGTTGACACGTTTTCTTAGTTTCAGAAATTTCAAAATTAAGGTACCTTAAGAAGATTAAAAATACATTGGCCATACCGCATTGTAGCACGCGCTTTTTAACATGTATACATGAGAGGATGTTCTTGGGTGCAAAGACACATTCATTTAATTCTTCTTGACTCAACATATTGTTTACAATTAGATAATAATATTCGTCAACAATTTCTATGTACTCAGAGTGTGAGGCAGAGCGAGGAGAATGCGCTTGAGGACGAAAGAGACGCGAATGAGAAAATATACATACCTACTTAGAAGAAAGTCGTCTATGATCAAATATAAATTACTCCAACATGAAATTTAAAAAGAAAATAATAATAAATAACAAATTATTTTGCAATGGTGCGAAAAAAAAATTTCGCCAAGAAAAGTCATGTGAAATGGAAGAGCAAAATTCTCTTTAATCTTTTAAAACTAAAATTTCGAAGAGAGTCGGTTTTCGATTGGTGGTTGAACACATACATTAGAGCGCGCTATGTTCGGCAGTTTTTCTACATTTGGAGTAGATATGGTGCTAAGATTTCTCTTTGAAAAAATATTCATAGTCCAGGTTTTTCACTCCAACTCACACAGCTGGTAGGTTAATTTTCTTTATTAATTCGAAATTCCAAGTCAACCGATTCCATTTCGACACAGGTACAGTCAAACTTCGATAACTCGAAGTTCTACAACTCGAGTTTTCTATACCACTCGAACTGAATAGGATGGCAACAGCAAATATTTTATATAAAATTTCGTTTTCCCTAACTCGAAGTCTCTATCAGCCCGATTCTAAATATTTCCGGGGAATTTTTCCACGTGGATTTGAAAAAAAATTTTGCCTTTCTAAGCACACCGCGAAGGGGATATAAAGGGAGCAAGAAATTCGAAAATTTTTAAGGAGGGGCCACCACGTTCTTCTCTTATTTGATGCTTAGTTCCTTTTTCCGTTGAAAAAAAATTTCCAAAAAAAAATTCCCGGGGAATATTCAATTAAAATAAGACTGTATAGCTCCAACTATATCTTTGGATAATGGTGCTTCGAGTTATGAAAGTTTTACTGCATATTCAGGTTTCATTTCGACGGAAATCATCAATATGTAAAGGCTTCGACTGAGTTCGGTGAGAAATACTCGCGGAAATTCATAGGCTATTTCGACGAGGAGAAAAGGTATCATAAAAATATTCTAAACAGCCTCGACGGCATAAACAACTGATTTAAATTTCAATTTAAATTTGAATTTCGATATGGTAAGTATTATTAGACCACCTTCAAGCTATTTTGACACCAGCTGTCATTTTTCTGCTAGAAAGAATTCAACTTCAATTATTTCTACTAGGAAACTGGTTTCCGATGTGCGTTTTTAGGCCGTCAGGAATGACGTGTGAAATTTCTGTCAGGAATTTTCTAAAGCTTTTTTTTTTTTAAATATGAAGTTTTTCATTCCTAGCCGAACTGAGGCCTTGGCTTCAATGAAGAAATGTGCAACAAACGAATCGGAGTGAGACGTCGAATGCCACTTGTAGAGTGCATATTCAACAAAGAAATCGAGTACGAATTTCGCAAAACCGACAACGACGCGCCGAACCGAACCTCAGAAGCACAAACGGACGGACGGTCGGTCGTCTGATGAGCGAGAAAATCCACGCAAACCGGCTTTAAATAAACATTGTCGGCAACCGACGACGGTATTTGACTCTTGGAAATCACCCAGAGAACAACTGAAAACTAAAAAAGAAAAAATACGGACCACGATTATTTTGGTTGATACTAGAGATTACGAAAAAAAAAAATATAAAAAAAAGAAAAGAAATAAAACGGGGAAAACAAAGCTTTGTAAAGACGGACAACAGAAGGAGAAAACACACAGCGATAGATAAAAAGTATAAAACATACGCTAAGAAAGCGGACTGCAATTGCATTTAGTAAAATATTTTATCGTTTTTTTTTTTTTTTTTTTGTGTTAAAATAAAACGCAAATTAACAAAAGGAACTATAAAAAGAAGTCTTGATAAAAACAATTGCAGGAAAATAGTGAAAGTACGCATATAGACAATAAAAACAGAAAGATAGAAAGCGAAAAAATATATGCATATATGTACACATTCCTTTTAAAGAAAAAATAATCGGAAAAGTCTGCCAAAAGCGTAGACTTGAAAACTTGAACACGAAACCAAAAAAAAAAGAAAGGAGCAATTTTTTTTTTTTTGTTTTGGGCTCATTTCTTCGTTTGCCAACGAGTTAACCGAGTTAGAGGAAAATCGGAAATTTCTGGTAATTTTGAATATTCTTGTTGACACTTTAAAGAAACCATGAATCGCTCAAATAGTATTGTCAGTTCGCTGAAATGGTGGCCGTTGCAAGGTCAAAGCATAAATTCAACAGCTCAGACCCACAATGGCAATGGAGGAGTCTTGATATCGCCTCCAGTTCAGCACCATAAGGCAGCAACATTCGGGAGTTCCGTTGCAGTCCAGAAGCTACGCGAATCGAAATGGTTCAAACGGGACGAGCAGAGAATCTTTTGCGCTGTCGTCGAATGCGGCTTCATTGTCGAGTTGCGGAACAGCATTCCAATCAGTGTGCCTACATGTAAATCTCATAAAAACCATGGAGCCAACGACGACGACGATGATGATGACGATGATCTGTATGCTGATGAGTTGTTACAAGATGAAAATAAGGCACCGCAAAATAGCTGGTTTGGCGTCGTACTCTGCAAGACCGCCAAAGGTAAGTTGTTTCATTTGATTTGATTTATTAGTACTTAAAATCATTGATCTTATCTGATCTTATGACAAGCGCTAGTCATTAAATAAGATAGTCAATATATGAGCTATAGTTTGAGTAACTTCTGGGGGAATCTATTTCATTTCTGCTCCTCGATTTTACTAAAGAAATACCTTCATTTCAAGCCTAACAATAAATTCATTGAGTCGCTGCGAGACATGAGATATTTGCACTTTTTTTTTCTAGATGTTCGAAAAGGCTACCTATTAGTGGCTAGAAACTTAAGTTGAATCCACATATGGATACCTATTGGAGTAATCATTTGTTTTACGATTTTCCAATTTTATATTGTAACATCTATAAATGTAAATGGAATTGCACAACCAATTGAGATAAAGACGCCATCGTATTTGTGAAGAATGTCGCAAGTTCTTGATAAATATTGTGAGTAAACAATGGGTTTCATTGTGCTCCTCTTGACTATCTCTGAAAGCGACTAAGGCACTTTTTTCGCATTGATAAAAATATATATAAGCCTTTAGTTACAGGTCATAAGTAGGGCTCGGAAAAAAATGCACTAAAAATAACAAAAAAATGTTTTTAAAACAATGGAAAAATCGAGGTAAAGTCTCTAAGTTCATTCCCCTGGAAAATGTTGTTTTATGATTTAGAAAAAAAAAAAAACTAAAAATATTTTATTTTCAAGGGGTTTCTTCAAATTCATTGCAATTAAAACTTCAATGCAAGAGAATTCAAATAAAATAGGTAAAAAAAAAAAATTTAAAAGGAGTTTTCGAACCTCTTTTCAGCTCTGTTAGAAATGAAAAACTTCATATAAAAAAAATTTAAAAAAAACGCTTCAGAAATGAATCATAAATTTCAAGTATTTTTTTACATGAAGTTTTTATTTTCTGTTTCATTTGTGAAAGAACTGGAGAGAACCTCTTCGTTATAGATTTTAAGAACATTTTCCATATGCATTAATTTCGACACTTCATCGTTTTTAACTAAATTTTTGTCAATTTTGGGGCATTTTTTCCGAGCCCTAGTCATAGTTTTAACAAAAATTCGTTTTTATCTAAAATTCGTTCTTTTGAAATAGGCTTCAAAAAAAAAAAAAAAAAAGGAAGGAAAGGACTAATAAACTTTTAACGAGTGTAATAAAAATATATAAAATCTGATTAAAAAAAAGAGCTCTATTGAATCGATCTTATTGAAAAAACAATAAACTATTCGAATCGACCTTCAGTACTTCCTGAAACAAAACAGGGGCCTCGTTAGCTTTTGAAGCGTAAATAACATAAGGGAACTCGAACGGCGATATTCAAACTAGCAATTAATGTCTGAGATACTTTGTTATTTACTTTTTTTTAACACTCGCAATTAATAGCAGATTGAATGCTAAATAATAATTAGTCGTTCATTTCTCAGAAGTACGTGCCATTTTCACAGAAAGGATCAAATATAATTTCGATTAAAAAAGAATCGAACGGATTTTTTCAAAGTAAAAAATCATTATTTTTTTATTTAACTAATTTTTTTTTTATGTTGGTCGATTATCGACTCCTTTCGCCTTTTCATAAGTATAAATTTCATTAAAGTCTTCGAGCCTTTTTGGTTTTAAGGCAAAAAAAAAATTACCATTTAAAGTCGATTAATTTATGAATTAAATTACGAAATGTAGAAAAACGCATTACTTATAAAAATTGCGTTGACAAAAACACAAAAACAAAAGCAATCTTTGTATGCATTTTATTTATTAAATTGCGTATACAATTAACGACATTGACTACGGAGGCCAACGCCATGTATGAAAAAAAAAAAAATATGTGTGAAAAATTATTTTTAGCTACATTTTTTTTTCAATTAAAATCTTCTCATAAACCTCTTTTGAAGAGTGTTCAAATAGCAAGCATTTTAAGCTATTCAACCATATCAAAAAATTGTTTAAAATCGATTTATTCTCGCCCAATTTCGAAAATCTTTAATTGAAATTCATTAAAATTTTTGCCGCGTCTGACCGATATTCTTATGTGCAAAGCTCAAGTTGATGTTAATTTCGATAAATGGGATCAAATATTTAATGATTTTATATTATATATTCATAGCTGTTAAATTGCGATTACGACTACTAATCAATTAGATTACATTTTTAAAGGAATTATAATGATTATACAATCCTTAATCTCTTAATCAAAAAGAATCAAAACTAATCGTTAAAAGTGGTCGGATTATTTATTTGATTACTTTTGATTATTTTTAGTAGGTAATCCCAAGTAATCATGATTACAATTTGATTATTTGTAATCGTAATCATTTGATTAATTGTAATCGTAATCATTTGATTAATTGTGATCGTAATCATTTGATTAATTGTAATCGTAATCATTTGATTAATTGTAATCGTAATCATTTGATTAATTGTAATCGTAATCATTTGATTAATTGTAATCGTAATCATTTGATTACTGGGCCAAACAGAAAAGAATCGTAGTAAAGAAATTATTTCAATTTTTGAATAAAAGTTATCTATCTAGTAATGACTACGAAGAGTAATCATTATTTAACAGCTATGATTATATTTTAATTAGAATTTTAGTTTAGAGTTTGATAAGTAGATAAAAGAAAAATCCCACTGTGACTTAGGAACAATTTAACCCGATATTTCATCGAAATTTTTTTTTTTCTTATTTAGCGTGACAATTCAATTATTGATTTGATTGTTTATAACCTCAATCATGTTGACTTGTTTTATTTTTTATTTCTGTCATATCTTATCGAAGGAGTTTTATTACTGCAAATTAAAAGAAGAAGAAGAAGATTGCAGAAACACGAAATGCCTTGAAGAACGAAGAGAGAATATGACTAAGCGTGCATCACATTGATTACTTCGCGTATAAATAGAATTTATTGGGCTGTGAATAGACTTTTCTCAATTTGGAAAATGTTTATAAAAAAATTTACAAAAAAAAAAAATAAACAAAATTAAATAATTTAAAGGGCTGTCAAAACACGTGAAAAATCGTTCAAAAATCTAGCAAGCTGGCAGAATTCGGAATTTCGAAAATCCACAGAAACTTCGAGAATGCCTTCATGTCATCACATGACATTTTTCGATCGTTTTCGTATGCTTGCCAAGAGGCACGATTTTTATTTTCCTTTTTTCATTTGTTTTTAACTCGACTTTCAGTGCGTTTAAGCGATGAGAGCCATTCAAACTTCTGTAGGAATATTTATACCTTTTTTGTTTAATAATTTTGAGCACCTCACCAATCCATCTATTAGAATTTTAACACCGTCTCTTTTAAAAGGCAAAACAAATTAGGCAAAAAAAAAAAAAAAAATTTAAAAAAATATTTAAAAATAACCAGTCAAGATAAATATTTGTCAACATTCCAAGATTCGGCTTGATTTTGCATTCACATTCGAATAAAATCTATTTTATATAAATATATGTACACATCTATATAAAGTTTTGTATTTACATGTGTGTATATAGCACAAATGGCCATTTGCTCTGTGTTTCTTTTATCTTTTTTTATGGGTATGCTCCTCTCAGTTTCGAAAAGCCGACACAACCTGCTTAAATTTGCATTCATATTTTCCATATTTGTGTATACGATTTTTTACTCGTTTTTATTTTGCTTTTGTTATTCGCTTTTTATTTACGTTATTTTTTTTATTGTTTAATCAAAACACAGACAATTCTGCCTGAATATGACAAATACATATATTTATATATATATACATATATATGCGTATATTTATGGTTGACGGTTATGAGAGTTGTACATTACACTTAGGTACTTGAGTCTTTGTGTACAGGAATATTGTTCTCTTCGGTGAGCTTCTACTTTGGAGATACAAAGATACTCAGATTCGAAGTATTTCAAAGAGAAATTACGTGCGTATGAATTTCTCTTTTAGTTTCGTTAAAAGAGATTCCGAGTGCGTTCAAAATTACTCTTCAAAAAAAAAAAAGACAAAAAAAACTATATAAGTATAAGACTCCTCAATTTTCTTGCTGAAAAATGTACTTCATAGATAGATAGATAGCCGCCTTTCGTGTTGTGCGACTTGAGAACAACAATTTCAATAATGCCGGCATATAAGTACAATAACATGGCTTTAAAATGATAAGGCATACGTTATTGATACCTTGATATAAAAATTCATTAGATAAAGTATCTAAAAAAAAGAAAAATTAACAAAATCGCCTTTTAAATTCAAAAGCTTCTAATCAGGAATGGGTTTTAATATAAATAAATCAATAGTTTATTATCTTGGCATGCAAATTGCGTAGCCTCTTGAATAAAATATGATGTTTTAATCTCTCTTATGCACAGGAATTCATCCAACGCTTCATTCATGGGAGCGTGTAGGGTAATTGCAACAGACTTTTGAATATATTTTTTACTGCACTCGGCATTAAAATCAAGCTATCGAATGAAGTGTCGTTATAAAACTCTGTTAAAAGTAAATTCCGATTTGTATAAAATTATCTCAAGTGTTATTTATATTCTAAATAAGGAAGAATCGTTGGTCTTATATAAACGATTGGTCATCAAAATAGGTAAATTGAGAACCTTTTTAAATCATATCGCACTTATCTTACGTAAATATTTTTAGAATTCATAAATTCTGAACTAATTATAAAGAAGTAGACAATACCTCAAGGCTATCACAATTTGAAAATCCCCAATTGGAGAGATTCGATGAATGCGATTGATAAAGAATAACTTAGAAATTAGAATCAAATACAAATTTCCTCCATATCAAGATAAAAGCATTAGTTTGCCGTTTGAAAAAAAAAAAAAAAATAAATAAATAAAAAAACATTTTAAAGTAGGTATATATATTTTTAGAACACAGCCAATTAAATTACATGGCTCAGTGCAACTATAGCTTTCGCGATAACAAAACAAAACAGAACAACAAAATTTTATCAAATATTGCGACTTGTTGAATTAGTGCCAAGTGTTTTTGATTTGACCAAATACAAAAAAAAAAAAAAATAATAATAATAATAAAAGAAAAGAAAACATGCATTCTATCCACAAATCAATGAGAAATCAATGTTTACGCTTTAAAGAATTTCGCACCTGCGAAATGCCGCCATTTGTTGACAGATTATAGAATTAAATAAAAAATGTTTATAGATATGAATTTATATGCCTTCAGATGTCACGCAAAGCTATTAAATAAGAAATTAACACAAAAAAATAAATAAAAGAAAATCACGTGCCCAATGCCGAAAATTAAGTTGTTTACAAAAATCAAAAATAGATAAGGCAACCTAACCCCAAAGCCAAATAAAAATTTTAAAAGTTGGGAAATAAGCAAAAAATAAACATCGCTAAACGTGATGTAAAACAAATAAATAATTCGATGTTCGCTTATCATTTTGGACATGCCAAATCAACCGACATCACTATCATCATCATCATCATTATCATTTCGTAATTGTTTACACTTTGTTTCGGCACTTTCTATTAGGCAAATTTGTTACGCAAATCATCCTCCTCGATCACTTCCAATGACAACGCATCGGGGTCTTATCATGTCTATAACTGATAAGGATCCCTTTTTAGCATCGACTTTTCTGTTCGTACATTAAATAAAAAGGCGCCGAGAATTTAAATTAAATTCAAATTAATTGATATGAACGATTTATTGTGGTTGAAAGGAGTTCAAATGATTAAATTCTTTTAAATTATCTGCTTTTCTGCCGTAAATAAGAGAAATCACTTTTTGACATACATACCACCTTATGCAATATTCAAAGTTTAAATAAATGTAGTATCCCCGTGTCGACCTCTTTGAGAAAAATGTTCAATGTCATTGGTTTTTTGTTTTGGTTTTGGCATAGCGATAATGCTCGATGATTCAAAACATTCCAAGTTAATATATATATATATATATAAATATATATTTTTTTATTTTAATTAATGTTACTCATTTGGAAAGCTCTGAGGGTCGTAGTCTTTAACTCGGTTTAAGAAATTCGAAAGTTTAAATTCTCGAATATATTCTTTTAATCTCTATGCCAGTTTGACTCAATCAAATACCTTTGCTATATTTGAATTTTTCAAAAATTTTCATATAAAATGAATAAACCTGGTTTAAACACTCCAGAAGACTATCTTTTGAAAGTTTAAACTATCATAAAGTTTAAACTACGTTGAAATCTATGAGCCTGAAAAAAATTTGGTAAATAAAATCAAGACTACAAATTTATATTTGATCGAAGACTATAGTTCAATAAAATAACATTCAAACCAAGAACAATTCAATGAACAAAAGTCCGCTTAGTTGAAATCAACAGAATTTTGTTCAACGATAGGTACTATGAAAAATCGAGCAGATTGAAATCGGTTTTGCAAGCAACTAAAAAAATTCGAATTACCAATAAGACTCCGTAAACCGAATTTTTATTTTTAACTCTTCATTAGTTTATCAATTGAATTAATCTTGAAAAATGTTTTTTTTTCCATTTTCTTTTTACAGACAGAAAACCAAAACCTGAAACAATCGAAATATTCACTATTAAGATTCGTGAGAGTGGAATGTTCAAAATGATTCGACTGTCACTGGATGACATTTGGAAAAACGGTTGGGAGCTGAGAATCAATAATTTCTCAGATAAAGAAAAAACACCACACAATGAGAAAGACATACGCAATCAGGTTAGTATAATATACATACATACATAGATGCAATCAAGGTCTAAAAAAAATTTAATATCGTAATAAATGAAAACGGAAGAATTCTAATAAGTAAATAATTGATTAAACAAATTATGAAAACGAGTGAGGGAGAGAGAAATAATTTTAAAATAATATGTTCTTTAATTTTCAGGTGTCTTTTGCACGCAAGGCAAAGCAGAGTCTCTGGAATAATAATAAGCATTTTGCGTACTGGTGTCGTTATGGCAGCCGTCAACAGGATGTGCGAAAACGCCAAGTAAATAAATTAAGGCATTACCATATTATAGCAATTTGAGTTGGATTCCATTGAATTTACAGATGTCGGAATGCGTTAAATGGGGAACGGTTGGCATGAATGCAGGCATGTTATTGGTAATGAAGCAAAAATCATATTCAACTTCCAAATAAACAACAAGAAAAATTCAAAATTTTACATCCAAATCCAAGTGAAATCCACCAAGTGAATACAACCATCAAACGATTATTAATGCAACGGCGCGACATAAAAGGAATGCAATCCAAATGAATTTACCGTTTCAAGCCATCAAGCCATCAATCAATCAGTCAATCAGCAATCAGTCGAGCAGCCGACCAACCAACAATTAAATCAATTCGAATTGAATTACTTCGCCTGCAATGTTCTAAAAATGCCAAAAAGACGTTCCGCCAGAATTTTATGATTTTTTAATAGCGAAAACAGTTTGAAAGAGGCTTATTGAATTGAACTGATAAGATTGGAAATTTTCCATACAATCTATGGTCGACATGATGGCAGTTTATCAGGTTGATAGTGTATTTCGTATGGATTATAAAAATGGATTACTGCCGCGCCCTAGCCTCTTCGCCTTCGTTTGGTTGGCACAGCTTCGCGACGCTGATGAAACTATCGCTAAAAGAACATCCAAACTGTGATGATGTTGAACTCAGGTGCTTTATAGTTTCAAAACTTAAAGCGCTTCAGCTTTCATGGATACTTGTAAACCTAAATGCTACATAAACTAATATATTTAAACAGCTGTATATTTGTTTATGTAAAGCTAGAAACGTATTTAACGCTGCATCGTTAGAAAACGACAATGACAATGGCATGTACCCAGGCATCTCTCGGACAACGTATTGTGAACTTGAAAAAGACTAATTTTTGATTATTATTATTATTATTATTATTATTATTTTTTTTTTTTATAATTTTAGTTCTTAAGTTCTAGATTTTATTGTCTTTTGTTGAGTTTTATATCCATATTTATTATTGTTAATATTTTAAAGAGAAATAAAAGGTATTGTAGTTAATAGGTTAAATTTTGTGTTGCTAGTATTTTTTTGCCTATGGCGTAAGATGGAGTCGATTTCAATGATCCATGCTATGGAAGTACCTAACATTGAAAATAGAGGTGATATGGCTAAGGCATGTAATCTTCAGTCGAACTGTGAGACTGTATCGAAAATGTCTCCCATTCATTCAGAGAAAAACTACCCGTAGCTAAGACTTTCAAAGGTTTATCTTATCATATGATGACATCAGGATAGATTATGAAAAGTTTTCATTAAGTGGGCCTATTCACAGTGGGGAAGGGTAGGGACAGGTGCCCTCCTGAGTGTTGCCTTCTCATTGCACACCGCAAAAGTGTTGTTGAAAAGCATTAAGTAATAGAACAAGAGATCCTAAATCGTTTTTCAGAAGATAAAAGGAGACTAGCATGAGGCGCCTAGTGTTTACATGAGCAAAAATCTTAAAATACACATGAAAGAAAGATACGCAAATGGTTTCCATTCACTTACCTCTCGCAGCAATCCAAAGAGTACGTCCGTTGACAGAGATCTTTCGTGAGCTTCATCCATAATAACCGCCGAATAGCTGTCGAGATCTGGATCTCTTAAACTTTCGCGCAAGAGTATACCGTCAGTCATATATTTGATAACTGTTTTTTCCGAAGTACAATCTTCAAATCGGATGGCGTAACCGACCTCATCACCTGAACCAAAAAATAAAAAAAGATTTACGATTCATTTAAATGTGTCTCATAATGAAAAAATAAACCCTCACCTACCTAGTTTAGTGTCCATTTCATCGGAGACACGTTTAGCAACTGACATAGCCGCAACACGCCTGGGCTGCGTGCAACCAATCATTCCGTAACCATCTTCCTTCAAATACTGTGTTAATTGCGTCGTCTTACCACTTCCCGTCTCTCCGACAATAATTATCACCGAATTTTCACGTATTACATTCAGCAGTTCTTGACGTACAGCAAAAACGGGCAAAAAAGTTTCGCTGCTCCGTGATTGTACGTTTACGAGAAAAATCGCTCTTCCCTCCAGAGTCTTGATTTCGCATGTGTTCAGCAAATTTTTGATCCTTTTTATAATCTGCGGTATCAGAATCCGCATCAAATTTCGCATCCTCTTCATCGACTTTCTTTTGTATGCCCATAATATTGCCCAGTTTTGTACCGCCGAGTTCCCAGTGTTTCTTTTGAGCTTTCCTTCGTTCTTTCTGCTCGCGGTAAACGCGCACCAATGCGCTTCCTTTGCGAGCAATTAACGCCATATCGGATGTGGGATCTTTTACCGGTATAACCGGTTCAGGTTGCTTCGTAAAAACGATGCGACCATCTAAAAATGGTGGAATTATATGATGTACTAGCAAATGAACACGTTCCAAGGCTTCTTCATCAAAATCTTCGTTGACATTGATGGACGTTACTACTCCAGAAGTTAGCATACGATTTCGTTCCCATAACTCATTGTCTTTATTGATTTGACGTTGTTGTGCACTTATGCGTTTAGTACGCTTTTGCTCGAGTATTTCCTCACGCCGTCTAGATTAAAGTTAAAAGATAATTAATAATTTGAAACATTAGAGAATATCCCTTACTTGAAGTAGTCAGCATTTGCACCAGTGAATGGATTATTTTCATCATCATAGCCCTCATCAATGTTGTACCATTCGCGGTCCAAGCGACGCTGTTCTTCTTCCCATAGATCGCGATCTTCTTGGCTTTCGCCCCAAGGTTGTCTTGTACTTCGTCCCGTTAATGGCGTTGCTCCAGATCGTTTCCGATCATTCGCCCATGCGTTATACTTGTGTGCTGGTGTAGCTCGACTTGTATCGTCTTCATGGCGCCGTGACTTATTACGTGAACCAAAGCCACTGCTGCGATTACTGCGTTCAGACCAATCACCACCATATCTCGACTTCGGTGTTGGAAAGTCCCATGATGATTTTCTTGAGCCACTAGGACCATCATTATCATCTTCATCCCAAGATGCCCCCGAAATCGAAATAGGAACAGGTGTACGGGGCTCATCTTTGAAACGTGGAGTTCTTCCATGGTCCGAACTATCATCTTGCCTGCGCCGGGATGAATCATCTCTACTTCGATGACGTTCACTCTTGTGATCCCTATCCCTATCTCGGTCTCGATGATCCCGCCTTCGGTCTCGATCTCGATCTCTTTCTTGATGTCGTCTTTCTCGACGGTCCTTCTCGCGATCGTTTGTCGAATAATGTATACCACCAGCACTTCGATCTCGCTCCAAATGCTCGCGTAATCTTTGGCGGGCCTTTTCCGACACTCCACCTGTGTAAGTGGGCGTCTCATCCAAAGGTTCTCTCAATTGCTTCCGTTTATATGCTTCTTGGGTCTCTGGCTTTTTGAATACAAAGTCACTCACTTTGGATGGAGTCGTTGAGGATGCTTTCTCGTCATCGTATTCCTCATCGGCCTTGAACGATATCAACCGTTCGGCATCCTTCCGCTTTTGGGCCATCACTAGGAATACCAATAGAATAAGGAAATGTTACAAAATATTCCCAGCCGGAAATTACCGCATGCATGACAAAAGTCATCAGTGCAGAAGTATTGACTAATTCGGTGCTCTTTCGAATGGTCTTATATTGAAAATAACAAGAGGTCGCTACAAATGCAGTTTTCATTCAAACTAGGGTCCCTTTCTTATTTTCCCAATGACTTTTGAAGCAGTAATGGTTAGCAGAAGTGCATAAATGGTGCAATTTCCGGCTGGGTTAATTAGTGTCGAGAAGTCCTACCTTTAGCGAGTCGATCCAGGCCCAGGATTGAAGCCTTTGGAACTTTGAATTGCCCCTTAGGTTCATCATTTGGTTTCTTTAGGATTAGGCCTCCAACTGCGTTTCCACTGGTTCCTTCAAGGCGGTGCACTCCGAAATCCTCGTCATCAGACATTGTGGACTTTTAATAAATAAAATAAATCCGCTGTTATAGTGAGCACCGACATAAAGCCCCTGTTATAATTTGATAGAAGAAAGCAGATAGCGCCAGTTTCGGTTTGTGATTTTTAGCAGCATTTCGTCAGAGAGCGTAAATGACGTAGTAACGACAGAAAAGAGAGGCGTTGTTGCTGCTTTCCATTTTATTCAAGTACTGTTTGTGTTTTGATGCAAATATTGTCCTCATTTTTAATTTTATATAGCCGATCATTTAATCAAGGTATGTATAAATAATTTAATAAACATTACAAATTCTCTTTTCAAAAAACAATAACCTTTTCATGCATAATTTCTCGTACAAAGTTTCACTGCTTTGAGAGTCGAAGCATTTTCCGTTCAAAGCTCATTTCGCATTAGTTTGCGTAGGCGATTGTGACTTGAAAAATTGCAAAGGAAAGCGCTGGAAATAGTGGAAAAATGTGATCGCATTGAACGCACAATATTCGGTTGAATAACCTGAAAGAGTTCCGACCCGAAGTATTGGTATTGGAGATGCCAAAGCTGAGGCAGGAACGCTTTTCTTTTTTGGCTAGCTACTTGTTTTTGCACTTTTCTTTCGAATATTCCCGTTTTCCACTTTTTTTCGCCTGCGCGGAGATTAAACTTCAGGTTTCGGATTGCTAGGTGCACACACCACCCAATACGCAACGGAGCGCTCTGACTGATACGGAGTAAATATATTAAGTACATTAAGTGGCCTGTCTACATTGTGCCCTTTTACATTAGGGCAACTATTGCCGGCAATTTTTTGGTTTATGGGCGAGACGAAGCGCGGAGGGATAGTTTCCCTACATCCCCGCGCTTCGTCTCGCCTATAAACTAAAAAATTGCCGGCAATAGTTGCCTTAATGTAAAAGGGCACATTCGAGCATGCTCATGCGAGCGGCTCGGCTCGATGCTATTAAGTGTACGTATAAACACGTTTTTCGTCAGTAGGTACGTATCGGAACAACTGATTCGTCAGTTTAATTGAGTGCTGCTAGATGGTGGAAATTTTTCCACTTTTCAGGATTTTGCAAAGCGGCAGGAAATTTCAATTTTTAAAACTATATGGGTATTCACAAAGGCGGCTTAAAAATGTTGGAAAGTCGGAAAATTGGAAAAATTCGACTTCTTTAAAATTGTTTAAACTTTTTTGTATCTTGCCAGTGTTGCCAGGTAGCTCCCCCTAAAACTACTCCTTAACTCCCCCCAGATTCGAAATGTGCCCCCTAAAAAGTACAATATATATCATAAGCCCCTAAAATTCTCCTAGGAAAATTTGTTCCCCCTAAACATGCCCCTAAAAATTTGTTCCCCCTAAACGACCCCCTAAAACTAGGAAAAACCCCTAAATCTAGGGGGAAAACCCCTAAACTGGCAACACTGTATCTTGCACAACTTTTTAAGCAGTTAAAATTTTCCAATTTTCCGAATTTCCTTCCTATTATCCGACGCATTTGTGAATACCCCTTATATATAAAATTTTTTTTTGAGAACAGCTGATTAATTTCTAGCTCGCTTATAAAGTGTATTTACTTGATACAGTTTTTTATGGTCCCTATAATTGCTTGCATTGAAAGTGTGCTGACCTAACACGAGCTTTTTCGATACGGTGTTTGTTTTCGTTTAAACAAGGTAAATGTTCCTTTAACAATAAACTGCAAGAATTTGTAAAAAAAAAACATCATTGGTTTTTGTACAATAAAACAAAACAAACTAACAGTTATTTCTGGGCCTGCGCTTACATTAAATGATTACATTTCATTACGCCAAATCAATCACAATATATATAACAACTTTTTATATACTTTTATAATAGATGTTTTGAACTTAAAACTATTCAAATGAAAACCTTATCGAACTATGAGAGATAAGTACCAGAGTGCGCGACCTCAAAACACATAATGTTTTTTTTTAAAAAACCGTCTTTACTGATCTATACAAATGATCTTAGTTCAATAACGAAACATCTGGGTATATATAAAGGTAAGAAGCTTAATCAATTTCAAATAGTGTTTTGTTTAAACTAAATCGAGGCTTGCATACATACATAATGCGTCTAAATCTTGCTCTACTGTGCGTTGCAATTTCTTGCGTGGTTTGCATGCACGGCGTACTTGGTAAGTGTCTCTGAGTCTTTTTTAAAGGATTAAAATTATATATATGTATGTATTCAGCAAATGATGACTGCTATGATGAAGGCATGGGAGTTACGATTAAACGGGGAGAAACCCTCTACAATCCTAAAGGTCATTGCATAAGAGTAAGTTGCACGGAAGATGGAAAGTATCGCCCTGAGCCTTGTGAAATGGCGATTCCGCCAAACCATAGAATCGTTCCTGGTGATATGTCTAAGAAATGGCCAGGTTGTTGTCCTTCATATACTCGTATTACAAATTAGCTGAAGCTATATTGTATAATATTAACCTCAAATAAAAAGTCCAGCAGCTTCCATAATTTTAACAAATTATTCGAGTACTTTCAGAGGTAGAATTAATCATAACATTTTCTATAGGAATATCGAGCCATAACCGCCAAATTGACGTAAGTGACAGTTTTTCCGAAATTGACTTTTTGATGAAAATATGTTCTAATTCCTGAAACTCATCACCTAGTAAAATATTACGAAGATATGCTCAATATTAACGGAGATATTGCACTATAAGTTTTATAATTTGTATGCCAGTCAATGCAAACAAGTTCAGAAAAAACGCTCTCCTGTAAAATTTGTTTTTTGTCACTTGCGTCAATTTGACGGTTGGGGCTCGATTTCAAGGTATAAAGTAAGCCTTACGTTTTTGCTTACGCCGTATGGTAAACGTTCGGCTATAGATAAATTAAGTGAAAACGTAATTTCTGCATTACGCGGTAATAGAAACGGGTAAAGGAGTGAATTTCGAATGACATTGCTGTGTTAGGTAGGTAGGTTGAAGTGGCTGCCACTTAGGCCGTTAATCGGCCCATTGTGATACCAAGGAGGTTTTCTTGTGTTTGTGTGAGTGTATGTCTTTTTTATGTAGTGTGCCCCTAACATGCGATTTTTTGAAAAACCAGTGCTAGGCTTGGAACATTACACTCCGTTTCGCCTGTGCCGGGAATCGAACCTCGGACCCTGGGATCAAGAGCATAGCACACATCCCCTACGCTATCCCAGAGCCACTGCTGTGTTAGAAATAAGGCATTACGTATGGGGTGGCTCGCATGAATTTGGTGTATAAAATTTCATTTTTTTACCGCTGGGGTATGTCTGACTTCGGCCATTTTTGTGCAACACAAGCTTTACTCTCAAATCTCCATTGAGCTCTCATGCCCACGCCGCACCGTGGGGCATTGGTGAAACAAATAGGATTTAAAAATTTTTTAATTTCAAATTTTAATAATTCACTTTTGTAAACAAATTTTTGGATATGAGGGATTCGACATTCTTTTTTTTATCCAAATTTAATTTTTTTATTTAAAAATAACTAACGAAAGTCAAGGGAGTATTAGTCAATAAATTTCAGAACAAGAAATTCTAGTCGAAATAGAGAAAATTTGCAATGCGAATATCCAATGCTATTGCCTTTATTTTATTTTTTGTTGGAAATATAGCAATTACTCTTTCGTGTGAAAAAAACCATTAAATTTGGGGAAGAAGAATAAGTATTATAAATTGCCAGAAATTTGAGTAAAAAATATCAACTTCTCATTTTCTGTTGGAAAAAAACTTTATGTACTTTGCCATTCTTAGCCCTCTTACTATATAATATAAGAATGGAAGGTACGAGTCTCTACTTTCAATCGAAACAAAAAAATTCACCTTCTAATATCTTTTCTGTAAGTAACATCGATTTGAATTACAAAAGTCGCATCAATATTTCATACAAATGCGCAATAAGACAAAAAATGGGGCATACTTTTGGGTCTTACGTAATTAAAACATGGAACGATTTATAAATGAAACATTATTTTTGTTTACGAATATGTAGGCGACACGAAATTTAATGACATTTCAATGAAAACAAAACATATTTAATGTCAATATCTTTCTATGACACACTTTGACTTGGCATGCTTTACTAGTAAAGCGGAATGCATTTGTGAGATATTTTCGGTGATTTCGAAGGCTAATATCGTTCGCGGAAGGCTGTTGAGGGTATAATATTCTTTTGAGTGGAGAAAACCAATGTTTAAGCTTTTGGAAAAAATTAAAATTCTTTAATTTATGTGAAAATTCCATATAATGGTAGATGGGAAATAAAAATATGTAAAATCTGCAACTTTTGATAGGCGTTAAACCAAAACTCGGCGTGGCAGCCGCATTATTTTTAGATTTTTTTTAAGGAGAACCCAATTAAGAATAGTCCCGAATTTCAAGTCCCTAGGTCCAAAAATAAAAATTTTGACATATGCATTCATATGGGAGGTGGGCGTGGCAATGGGCGGATTTAGATGTTTTTTTAAAAAATATCTTTATTAAGCCCACAGAAGTGTTTCTGTGGAATTTCAATGCTCTACGACTACTCCTTTTTTTCCTAAAAATATATGGAGCGGCCCCACTGTGCGCCGCTCCATGAAATTGGCGGAATGTGTGAAGTATTTCTATCTCGCTCTTATTGCTTGCCGAGTAACATTTCGGCTGAATGGCGCGAAAAGTCCATCGCAATATCTATGAGAGTGACATATATGCTTATATATGTTTGATATATATGTTTCCACGCACGTGCGCATGGTCGCTATTAATTTATGCTGCGAGTCGCGCGATCGTAATGTGCCCTTTTACATTAAGGTGTATTGCCGGCAATTATTTTGTTTATGGGTGGGATGCAGTCCGGTCGGGTAATTTTTCTACAGCCCTTCGTCTCGCCTATAAACCAAAAAATTACCGGAAATTGTTGCCCTTATGTAAAAAGGTACTGTAATATCAATTTCATGACTTACAAAGTAAACACACACGAATGGAAACCAATGTACATCTATATCTATATCTATACTAATATTATAAATCTGAAGAGTTTGTTTGTTTGAACGCGCTAATATCAGGAACTACTGGTTCGAATTGAAAAATTTTATTGTTGGATGGTGCATTTATCGAGGAAGGCTTTAGGCTATATAACGTCCCCTTAAAAAGGGGGGCCGGGGGTCAAAATGGGGTTCAAAGGTTATATGAGTACTTCTATCGTATTCAAACTTCAGGAACTCAATCCTCTCTAAAATTGATTGGATGTGTATCTTATTTAATTAATTTTTTTAAATCTCCCCCTTGAGGGTGAAAAGGCGGGCTTGCGATTTTTCCCGAAATGGATTGTGTGGGCGCGTTTTTTAAAAACAAGAACTGTGAAACTAGGTATGTAGACTCATCTGATGACGCAAGGGCGCACAAAGAATGTTTATTTTTTTTTGCAAAAATCCTCTTCCAAAGGGGGTCAAAAAGGGGTTCAAAGGTTATATGATTTTGCTCAATACGTATTTGCACTATTTCATTTGCTTTTCCCTGTTTATTTGTATGAGCGTTACACATTTTGTAACAATTTCTTATTCACATTTCTACAATTCTCATTAGCATTATGCGGATTTCAATATAAGAGCAGACTACATTTTCGTTGCAATTAAATTTTTATTTCCTGCATTCTTTCTTACATTTGCGTCCATTTGTTCTTGATAAGGAGTATTTAATTGTGAAAAACAATTGTCTCCGGCATCACATAATTTCAATCAACATCTTTGAGGACACTACAATTTTATAATAATTCCGCAACAAAATCCACACGCGCATAAGAGAGCATGAAAATATTTCCGTTCTCCCCCGCTTGCTCAATACGTATTTGTACAATTTCATTTGCCTTTACCTATTTGTTTGTATGAGCGTTACACATTTTGTAACAAATTCTTATTAACATTTCTACAATTCTCATTAGCTTTATGCGGATTTCAATATAAGAGCAGACTACATTTTCGTTGCAATTAAATTTTTATTTCCTGCGTTCTTTCTTCCATTTGCGTCACTATAATGCCTAGAAGATAATCTCATCTTTCTCGGCAGACTGCCACTGCAAAGCGGGTGCGACTTTTGCGCAGTAATGAGACAACGAATGAAAATATGCAAAGAAACTGTGCAAGGGAATCAAGTGCTGAACGTTCCCAACCAAGTATTACAGTATGGGAAAGCCTGTCAAAATGCTATATGGCTCCAAATGGTGTGGTGAAGTTGAGTAAAATTCAGCTGACTGTCAAAAATAAGTCGAAGAATTTGCGATTTTTAAACATGCCGTAACTTTATATTTTGACCCTTTTTAAGTAAAATTGAAGTTGCAAACAACAAAGGAGAGATGCTCCTTCATTTTAGAATACATTTGAGTATCTGCGACCCCCGCAATTCAGTATTCAATATTGGATTTAAATTGAACGACTTCGTCAGCGATGCACAAATACTCTAAGCGCAAAGCTTTTATCGATACTGAACCGAGTACTCAAAAGAGTTCTTAAAACATAATAAAACCAAATAAAAAGCAAGATAATTCGACATAAAAGGAATTTATACATTTTTAAATTTCATGTTTCAAAATGAAAAAAGTAAGGGTGTTATAGTAAAGAGAACCTGGCCATATAATACCTCACTCAGATAAACAGCTATTAAAATTTTAATCGGAGGCTAAATATAAGCTCAAATTCCTTATTTCATGCAAATATCTCGAAAGATTATGACTTAACAGCAGTTCAGACGATCTTTGAGGCTGACCTGAGTGCTGGAGGTACCCTTAAAATTCGTCCACTTAAGTAAATTTTTGTAGAGGATGTCAACGATTAAAAAAGAAGTATTTATGTCGTCTTTGTTTCAAGCGCCATCTGAAATTTGGGTGCAAAATTCAATTTTCGAATAACGCCGTTTGGCGCGGCCACTATTCTATATTTGGAATCTACATTTTATGCCCTTAACTAAATCCAAATAAATAATTCCACTAGGTATTTCAAAAAATTTTGGTTTTAGGGCAGCATTTATGAATTTTATAACAAACCCTAGAACGAAGGGATACCTTTGAAAATCAGACAGACAGAAAGTCTCATTTCTAAAAGCTAAACGTTCAAATTGTAGTCGGTTACAATTTTCACCATCGATTTGCACTATTGACTCATTCCATTTGGCACCATCTGTTGTCCATGGATGCCACACTAACGTCTAAATTAAACAAGACCAAAAACTTGGAAATCAGTTTTTGTAGTACGTAAATTTTTCTAATACTAAAAAGAAAAAAAAAACATGTTAAAAGAAATTCTACAGTTTAAAATGGTATAATCTTTCTTAAAAAACCTATATAATATCTGATTTTCTCTGTTTATAAATGAAAAAAAAACCCTAAAAAAAAACTAACTGCTTGTATGTGCCCAATTTCTAGAGACGACAACAATGCCCAAAGAGGCATCGTGGTGGATTGCCTGTTACGCCGTGTGGTTGTTGTAGCCTTTGGTGAATTGCCTATTAGCTTTGTTGAATTGCCTATTAGCTCGTTTCTCATACTGTAATACTTGTTCCCAACGTTTGGGCTTAATTTTAAAAGAATTCAATTTCCCGTCAAGTTATCTTTTGCCGTAACAATTAATAAATCACAGGGCCAAACATTTAAACACGTAGGAATCGATTTACGGCAAGACTGCTTTTCACACGGCCAATTATATGTCGCGTTGTCAAGATCGGGTTGCGGAGAAAACCAGTATATTCTTCTGCCACAAGAAAATATAACTAAAAATATAGTTTACTCAGAAGTTCTTTAAAATATACTCGCCGATCCCGCAAACTTCATCCTACCGCAGAATCAAGTTATCGCTCCCTGTCTCTCCGTTTTTCTCCTTCTCCTAACACAAAAATAATTTTTCAATTCGAACCAGTAGCTCCTCAGGGCGCTTCCAAACAAACAAGCAAACAAACTCTTCAGTATAGATTCTTTAAAAAACTTCTTAATCGCGATCGTAATAATTAACAGAAATTGTGGCGGGCAACAGCTATTGAAATAATATAAATTGAAAAAAAATTAATATTATTTTATTTAATTGCCGAAAGGTAATAAAATTAATTACATTTAAAATACATATTAATTTTCTCCTCCTCCTTTCTCAACCTGGACTTGGGACCAGACTATGGCGGAGTTAAAAAATTTATCAACAACACTTCTTTCAATCAGAACCGGAGCCTGACTTTGGTGGAGCTTTCTTTCAACCAGGGCCTTTAGTCTGTCTTTGGCAAAATTTTACGGCTTTCGACCTAAGGTTGCGCCAATTCATTTTTCTTTCAACCAGGGCCTTTAGTCTGGCTTTGGCACAATTTTACGGCTTTCAACCTACGGTTTCGCCATCTCTTCTGGGTGATATTGCTCACAATGTTGGTGATATTGCAAAAAATCACCCATTTTTAAATTGCAGCCGCAAAAGATACAACCACGACCAAATATAACTTTTTGGTGTATCATAAAATGCGACTGAGGGTTTTTAGTTACGGCTCCGCACAAAGGACAAACGATTGTAAATCCTAATGAAGCCTTAAAGCATAATTTGTCTAAAATTATGCGTTTAATGACTTCGTCGTACATAGTATCGCTTTGGCCAGGTAATACCTCATTCGATGTTAATCCTTTGGTATTACCGCAACTTTGCAAGATGTGATTATATGGAAGGCTTATTATTTTAGTTGCAGCCTCCAAAGCCAGTCTTTTTTTGTACTCGGGGTCGGTGGAATCCATTAACCCCGACAAATCGAACCCGAGGACTCTCTCCTGGTCTTCGAACAATTTGAATTTGAATTCTTTAAATCCTGAAATATATATAAATGAAATTATTTTATAATTACCTACAAGAGTTACATAGTCATTACAAAAAATTTATTAAATTCCTAATTCAATAAGCATTCCATATATTAAACCTCTATTGCAGGCATATACGTATATGGTCAAAGCCAAAGTGTTGCACGTTACATTCGTACGCATATTTTTGTAAAAATTTTGGAAAGAACTAGGTAAAGGTCATAACTTTTTTTTGCAATCGATAAAGCTTTTGAAGGCCTACATTTCCTATGAACAAAATTTTTGGATATCGGTTGTCGTTTCGGATCTGTAGAAGATTAGAGTGGTGTCGCACGTTACAGAAATTTGGAAGTGTTTTTTGAGGTGGATGCACACTTATTGAAAACTTAGCGATTATAGCGGTGAAAATCTGTGTTCCTATTTATTTTATTCAAGCTGAAGGATCAAAGGTATGAAATTAAAAATAACTTCCTCCAAAATATGTTGGTATTTTGGTTATATGGCCGTAAACAGGCGGTGTTGCACGTTACACAAAAAAGTGTCGCACGTTACCTTTCGATTTTATTTCTGTATAAAGAGGAAAAAAAGTTAATTAAGCGGATATTCCAACTGAAATATTTGAAAAACGAAAAATGTGTTGTAATTTTTCACTTTGCACGTTAAGTATATGTATGCATGACATTGATTTTGAAAACTTTAATATGCAATTTTCATTTAAAAAGGGAAGTATGATTATTATTTTATATTTTATACTTATATTAAAAATCGCCAGACAAATTTCAAAATGAGACTTATATGCTAACTTTTCAATTATTAATTCTAAGAGATTTTCAAAAATCGTCAAAAATAGCGTACGTGAACTTGAATGCTCCATTTTACGTACATAGTGATTGTTTTATGACGTTATCACGTAAAACTATCGTCCGTAAATTGACTACAGACACCAATTTTTTATTATACATCCCAGCCTATTGGTGTGGGTACAGCTTTGGCTGAAAAAAATTTGGACTCGCTATTACAATGGTCATCATTATACACATAAGAAAAAACCACTCTTTCTCTTATTCTCATATCTGTATATAAACGGATTTTTGGCTTCTTCTGATTGTGCAGTTAGCCGCCAAATAAAGTGTTCACTTATGGTAAAATTTTGACCATGACCACAATTCGCGAAATTCGCAAAAATTTCATTTGCACTATTTGGAATTGAGTATATCGCAGCTAGACTTAATGCTCTCTTACGGTTTAAATTTGACCGTGACCATCATTCGCGAATATTTTGTGCTTCATAATAATAACCAAAAATGAAAGTGTCGCACGTTACACATATTCGTTGGCTTTGTATGTTGTTGTAGCTGCTATATTTGAATAATTTCAATATTGATTCAAAAAGTAGACTAAAAATACTCAAAAAAAATCTGCTTGATTCAGTTTGTTAACTTCTTGAACTATGCGAAAAACATTTTTTTTTAATTCTGGTGTCGCACGTTACACGAAAATAACCTACATTTCAGTGCCATCAAATACATTCACCGAATGCATTTTTTTTTAACTCTACGTTTTCAGTTAAAATCAACCATATTATTTTGAAATAGAGACTAACAGCATAAAAATTTAAAATATATCTAATATATTTACTTTTTTCTCCGACCCAGAAATGTTTTCCATTGCTGCGAAACACGAGCAATACCTAAAAATGATGTTGTTGTATGCCCATCCTACTATGTTTCTAATTGTGTGAAATTCACGTTTCCCGATGAAATGGGATGAGGTCGTTCGGAAAAAAAATAAATTTAAACGGTATTTAAAAAAAAAATTTTTTTTTACTTTGGTTTCAGTTCTCGTGGCTTTGACCATATATTAAAGAGCTGCACGAATATGCTTGAAACTCGTTTCAAGACATTCTATTTTTTTCAAGCATTGCCTGCGTTCGTTTCATTTGAAACGAAACGAAACGAATAGAAACAAAAATATTTGGAGTCGTTAGAAAACCAACACACGCGAGAAATGAAACCGTAGAGATGCGAATACGCAGCGGACCGCAAATTTAGAGACATGTTCTTAGAATTAAACGCGAAATATTTGGTTGTTTTGTTGTTCTCTCTGTGTTGAGGGTATATTGCGTTTGTGCGCCTGTGTGTGGAAATTTACTTCCGTTATATCTGCGCAGAGCCCTTAAACGAAAAATGCCGCAAAATTTTTCCTTGCGCGCCGTTGCCTTTTGTAAATACATTCCCTTCTACAAAAAATTTCCTGTACTCCTAAAACAATTGCAACCAATAACGAAACCTCACGAAACATTCGGCACTGCGCTGTTCGTTTCGTTTCGCTGTGTGGGAATGTGTGTGATGCTTGGACCGTTCTCTGTTCTTAGAATTCAAGCATGCGACGTCTCATTTACTGGCAAATTGAATCGAATCGATACACGAAGTAACGATCAACTTGGGAATTTCCGGGGTCTGTGTGCATGTGATTAACGTAAAAGTACTGTAAAAAAAAGGAAATGAGCGTATTAGTACAATACCTTTAGAGTATACTTTACGGTATACTAAAATACAAATTTAAAGGTACTCACAGTAAATTTTGGCGGCGTAACATATCGGGCACAGCCACTCCCCATTCGGCGTGGTTTTCACTTGAACGCAGTCGAAGTGAAACCAGCCAAATGGGCAAGTCATGGTCGCACATGACCATCGGCCCTACACCATCCTGTAAAATAAAAGAACAGATATTAAATATTAAATTTAAATTTCAGAAACAGGAGAACTTACCTGGTTGCACAGACAGTAGCCACTTCCAGACGGCCCTACGGGGGATGGAATCCCCCGTTTTAGGACCGACTGAACTACTGCTGTGTTGCGTCTCAGACGACCGAACTCCGTTGCCAACTTAGGCAACGGAGTGGTGTCCACGCCTACGCCGCCATTGAACATCTCATCCATTGCTAAAAAAAAAATTTGAAATATATAAAAACACTACATTTGGTATGAACATTTAATATATTACTAACCTTTGTGTACCATCACCAACTTTATAGCTGCATCTCGTACCATCACCGTCGTACCATCAACTTCGCTTTTTTCTGAAAAGTAAAGAAAGAGAAATAACAAAAAAGTTTCAAAATAATGTGAAATAATAGAAGAACTGTAATGGAATTTTTTTTTTTTAAATTGATTCATTCATTCAGAAATGAATCATTCATTTACAGCTCTGCAAAATTATTAAAAATATTTATCATTTTACTTACCATATCTCCGTTTGGTTTCTGCAAAATAGGAAAAATTAAAATTTGCATTAAAAAATTGCGAAGCCTAAAGGTATGCAGCACTTTTTGCAACTGCCTTGGTTCTTGTTCAAAGTTCGGACAAGAACCAAAGCATCCAAAAGGCGCTGCTGTGTAGCACCAATACATACGCACGCATTCCGGTGCGTGTGTATTGCACTTTCTTTTGATTTTTTACAATTAAAATGAACAATTTTCTGATTCAACTTACCAATATCAGTATCTGTATCTTCCATTTTGCGTTTTAAGTTTTCTGAAAAAGAGAAGCATTATATTAAACATATTATAAAACATAGTATTACATATAATATTGTATTAAATACAATGGAATGAATTAAAATTATTAGACTTACGTTTGCTGGGTGTTGTTCTTGCCATTGTGTTATATCGAGTGAATGCAAAATTTGTTGCGGCGCCCCTCCATTTTGGGAATGTAAGTGCAAGTTAGATTCCAATTTAGCCAAAAACAAATTTACAGGTGGAATTTGTTTGTCCTGCAGATTTGTTCAACGAATGAGTCAATTTTGATTTTATTGAATATTGAATTTTGGGGGATAACCTTTCGAAAAGAGAATATGCAATAATTGGCGTAATCCTTGCAAAAAAGGATGTACGAAAGGGGAAAGCCAAGCAATTTAAGAGAAAAGATTGCATATATTTTCTATCAAGTATAACCATGATTCCTTGATGGAGAGATGTTTCAATTCGAAAATTTTCTCACTTCTCTTCAAATTATAATTTTAGCGTCTTCAGCTTTCTACTTGCAACTTATTCAAATATTTAAACCGTTTTTTAATAATCCGGAAACATAGTTTATCCTAATGCACTTCAACTACTACAAGATCGCCGTTTAATTTAATTGAAATGTTTTTGTATTGCATTTCATTGTCAATTTATTCAATGAGCTTTAAGATCAAGATCGTAGTTTGTCGCAGCCTATATTAAAAAACATAGTATTAAAAGTTTTGCCTAAAAAATCTTAAAAGTTACGCTAGCAAATGCATACCATATTCAGATTAGCTGCATTAAATATCGACTTTTAATCATTCCATGCAACAATTCTATCCAAATGAAGCGGATGGGCATTTTTAACAAATGTTCGAATTTATTTTACAGCATATATATAGTAGGGACTTATTTAAGTATGTTTTTAGCAGCCATACGTATTATTTCAGATTAAAATTCACTACTCACGCATTTAAAAACTAGATCCATAAACACGAAAATATTGTTAATTTGACTTTAAATGAAATATTAAGGCCCGCTTTGTTTTTGATCTGTAATTTAAACTATCTGGATGTTAATTTCATACAAATTTGTTTCATTAATAGAAGTAAATGAATTTTAACTGGCTGAAAGAGCTTAAAACGATTAGAAACGGCCCGAAGTCTGGGCGATTTAGTTTTATTCCTGGCGTACGGGTAGCGTCTTCGCTTAGTAATCAAGTTAAAATTTCATATTAGGCAAACGAAATGTGTTGAAAATTGGGAATTATTCGTGTAAGTGGCAAAATATCAAATGGTAAAAAGTCATAATGAAAAATGATATATACTTCTCAGCCATAAATATATCGCCTCATCCCGTATTTCAAAAAAGTCTTTCTGTTAAAAATTGGCGAAATTTACGTCTGTACGACCAGGGATTGAACACGACGACTTAGCATTTAAACTTCTTTATTACGCTTGTGGTTATTTTAACTACGTCCGTTAATAGAGCAACATCATTGCTGTTCGTTGTTAAATTAACTACGTTTTTGTTATTTTTACTACGATTTTTAGTGTACAGACACTTCTGCTGTGCATTCTTTTTCAATTCCTATTCTGTGCGCTCATTGATCATAGCGGAAATTTTTTTTCTTTCGATTTATTTCCTTAATTATCTTTTCGCAGTTTTTTAAATATATATTTGTTAATGCTGATGCAATTCTATATTCCAAGCCAATAATTGTTTTATTTTTCCTGAATCTGATATTCTTTTAGATTTCAAACACAACGGAATGGCTAAATAAAATAGTTGCATTGGCTAATTGGGTTCGAGTCTCACTATTGATTTTGTTGCATTAGCTTAATATAAGTTTCTTTGGTTAATAAGGACAAATTCCGATTTTTGCAGCATATTTTGTCCAATGACCAGTTTTCCAAAATACCTGGCTCCTCATGTAATTCGCAAATTGGGTTCGAGTCTTTGTGGGAATACTCTTAATATACGGTTAAAAGGTTAGTGACTTCGGTTATATTTAGCAAAGACCACCTCCAAACAGCCGTCTAGCCAAATTATTTGGCTACTAATAGCCAGCTTTCCAATTTGCTAAACCGGAAATAGCCAGCTGCCAGTTATTTGCTTTCGATACCAATGTTATTACATATCGATATCTATCGATATATAGCAATACAACAAAAGTTTGCGTCTGAGCTAAATCGGTTGGCGCATGAAATTGGTCTCTACAACAAGAGTTTGTGTCTCAGATAGGAAAGCACAAATATACACTGAAAAAAAAAACAAGTATAAACTAAGATTACGGACGTAGAATTAAACGAAACGTGGTCAAGCTTGGAAGAGCTCAAGACCTGGTCTACAATGGGGAAATTGAAAGCCTTCAACATTTAAATCAAAAATTATCCACTGTTTTTCTAACAATCCCTGTTTAGATTACGAGGCTTTTGTCGAGGCGGCACATAGCTTAACGGTACGGGGAAGAAGGATAGAGAGAGAAAAGGGTTTTGTCTCCCGTACCCACGACACTCTTTGTCGACGAGAGACATTTTAACCAGTGTAGACGCGAAGGAGACACTGAAAGATAATTTCAAAATTTTTCCGGAGACTGTCTTCCAAGTCTCTCCCGCAGGGGGAATCATTTATGATTTACGGGCTTGGCAAACCCGCGGGCCCCAGCCAAATGTCCACCAATACATGATTCGGGTATGGCGTCAAATTTTAAGTGCAGGAACCTTTTGGGGAATGTACCTACGCAGGATTGACCATATAATCTGCAATAAGTATTTGTGTGATGTGTTAAAATTATTCATAAAGTTGCCTGGATACCTTGTTTATGTTGAAAATGTATAGGAATTTTGTATATTATTAAAAATGCCTATATGTAAGGAAATTGTAACTTTCATTAGGCGACTTCATTTAGCCATGTCTGCCCTGTCTGCCCATCTGAATAAAGTTTTCTAATCCAAGAATTGCAGACATCTGAAGAAGGTAAGCACCAAGAGATTCCATCGGATTATCTTAGGCGCACCAGCAGAGGAAGGTCCTTTTCTAAAATTCATAAAAATAGGCAATTAATAAAGGAATTCTAGCAGTTTTGAGATCTATTGAATCGAAGTATTTTTGTTGCTCATTTGACCAACGCTGACTCAGATGTTCTTTTCTGCGCCTAGTCAAAATCGAAAGGTGTTCTTTTTTCCAAAAAATAAAAAAACATACAGTGATATTTATATTATATATCATTAAACTTTTATTTCTATTCAAAATTTTCTTTGTTGGATTTATATGCGAAAATAAGTATTTTAAAGCTACTTATTCAACAAAATTTTTGAAAAAAAAAAATAAAAAATTTAATTCATTATGATAACAAAATGAAAAGAAAAATTCTGTACTGATTTTGAAAATTATTTGAATTCATTTTAAAAAAGAAAAAAAAAAGAAGAAATTAAATTAAATCACAATGTGAGCTTATAAATGAATTTCACAACTTTTAAATAGGCTTAAAGTACTAAGAAGATATTTACAAATTTTTATTTACAAACGAGACAGTTCCATACATACAGAATTTGGGCCAAATAACTTATTTCATAGCCTAAGAACACACACAGTTGAGTTCAATTATTTTAATAAATTTTCTTTTAATGAATTTTCTTTTGCTTAACCAAAAATCGTTGCGGTCTTTCGTTATGTGACATGGGCGTATGTACATATGTATGCAGGGGCGAAGGTGAAGAACTTTGTAGAATACTGTTTTTCCAAAATCTAATTGCACCACCGACCCCCTTTATCCCGCCCATGGTTATGTGCAAATACATAGAGCGAGCAAAAAAGTAAGTTGAATAAAATACGATCAAATTTACAATACATCGATAAATAAATTTCATCTTTCGTTCTCATCTCCGGCTAAATTCTTGCTCTCAGAAATTAATTTAAGATTCTTCGCAGTTACATTAATGTTGTTGCCATTCTCGTGACTCATTATCATCTTAACATCCTTGTGATCATCATCGATATCGTCGCAAATGTCAATTTCTTCTCTATCACAATCGTCATCATCTTCAATATCATTATTATTTTCGTTGCTGATATTGTTGTTGTTGCTGTTGCTGATTGTAAGATTATTATCAGTTGATGCCCGATTGTCCCTATTGTCGATGGTTAAAGCTTGTGGTTCTTCTATATCGGCATCATGTTGCTGCAATTGTTGCTGTTGTTGTCTTCGACGTTGCATTTCGGCATCGACCAGCATTTGTTGGTGTTGCTGATGGCGCCGTTCTGCTGCTGCATGCTGCTCAGCTAAATGCTGTTGATGATGTTGCTGGAGTTGTTGTTGCAATTGCTGGACATGCTGCAAATGTTGTTGTTGATTGTATGGATGATGTTGCATAAGACTGACACTTGATGCTTGTTGAAGTTGTTGTTGTTGGTGCTGTTGCAATTGCTGCTGCTGCTGTTGCTGTTGATGATGATGATGATGATGTGGGTGGTGATTATGATGATGTTGATGGTGCTTATGCTTGGCAGGAGCGTCGAAGAGCAAGCGGGAAATCGAAAACGATGAGATCGGTGAATTATGTGTGCTACCCGCTGAATAAGTTGTATTCGTATCATCGGACGTCGGCGTCTCACGATCGGATTCATCGGATTTAAGTATATCGGCTGCCTCGAGTGATTTTTTATGCATGCCAAGCAGCCATGGTGCGACGGACTCATCATCCTTGGCTGATTTCAATATCGTTTCGGGTAGCGGTAACGAATGACGTACCATTGCACCATAAAGTCCATATTCGGCCATTTTTGTGCTATGTCCCCAGCATTTTTCCGTTTTTCGCCATTTTGCACGTCGATTTTGGAACCAAACCTGCAAAGGCAAGAGCGAAAAAAGTGAAAATTAATAAAAAAATATATCAAAAAATCTTCTTATATTCTTAATTACCCTAACAGAAATATTTGGAAGAAAAAAAAATAAAAATAATTCATTCATATTCAAAAATAATCTCGTGCAAATCCCTGCCATTGTTATCGAATGTCATGTGAATAAATATTTGTACCGAATTCAATCCAAATATTTTTACACATCTCCGTTCAAAGTTTTATGATTCAATTAAAAGTTCCCGGACCCACGCACACGGGGCACACATAGTCGATGATGACAGTATAGGAATATTTGTGAGCGTATCCTGTTTCCCATTGTATTTGAAATGGTCGCACCGATCACACTGACCATGGCTTAGGTATAAATATTTTAGTACTCAGCTCATCAGTTCACTGGTCCACCGGTAGTAATTGTGGTCATGGTGGTGGCGATGTTCAAACATTTGCGTCCGAACGAGATTTTAATTGAGTATCATATTGCAGAAATCATTTCAAAAAAAGGAATTCTTCTCTTTTTGGGGGGGTTGTCGATTCTGGGAATTAAATAAGTTTTTAATTCTGCATATGAATGGAATCAGGCCGAAGGCAAAGCCAGACAGCGCGTCGTCATTTTTGAGGTGTCCTTTTTATTTTTTGGTTTTTTGTTTTTATTAGATTTTTAGTTTCTTTAAGGTACGGAAAGGATAAAGTGGCTTTGCAGAATTTTGCTTTATTTATTTCGTAAATTTTTATTCAAAAAATAAGGACAAAGCTCACAGCATTCCAACAACCCTTTTTTGAATATTTGTTTTTCGTTTCTGTAGTTAACAGTGGCGGATTTACCTTATAGCGGCAAATGGCCGTCAATGAATCAATAACAGAAAAGGCGAAAATTAGGTAAAATCTCAAATGCCGAGGCCGGCAAATTGTCTTAATCCGACCCTGGTAGTTAACCATATTTTTGCTCTTTTTTTGTAATTTCGACTCGACCAGCCATGAATGGCGTTATTATAAATAACAATTTGGCATATTTCAGCGCCCAAACCATTGAGATTGTATTGAAAAACAAAAGGCCTTTGAACACTTCAAATAAAACTCTCAAGCATCTTGAGAGCCATCAGGACTTATTTACCGAGCGAAGTCAGCATATCCTTGCATACGAGTACCTATGTGAAAAACTCAAATGCCTTAATGTAATCATGCAAGGACTTGAGAGCTTGAGTACCTGGCTTTATGTTATTTCCAAGTGAGTTTTTCTAAATTGATTTAAATGTGCAAAACGATTTTTGCCACTCGTCTCACTAAAATTTTCCTTTGAAGTTATTTTTTTATATCAAGTCCTCTTTTTTTTTTATTGAGATTCATATCAAAGAAATCGCACTCAATGCATTTGTAAAAAGCTTAATGCATTTTAATGCAAAAAACATTTGATTTTTGCGCCATCTTTTTTATGTCTACAATATGGCAGGCACATTGCCTTTTGTGGGTGGAGCTTTGAGCATTAACGAGGGGGCTTTTAGTTTCAAAAAGGAATTCAAGTGGATAATTTTTGTATCAAAACAGTCTCGATAAAAAAGGGAAATAATCATATCATAAATTTTAAACCATCTATTCGAAAAATGACTGTGTGGTATCATGTCAGGGGTTGAAAACCCCCTAATGGGGTTTAAACGGATCTAAATTTTGTTTTGGATTTCAAACTAAGAACTTCGAAAGTTTAAATTCTCGAATGAATTCTTTTAGACCCGATATTACAGTGCATACTTAAGGTGTCCTTAGCACTTAAGTAAAGCTTAAGTCTGTAAAGCATTTTAACAGAACAAGTTTTGAGTGCTCCTTAAATAAGTTTTCAAAATAATTTAATGAAGAAATTTCACAAATTTTACGAATTTAAATAAATGTAAACAAAAAACATATGTTTTGCATACAACTTGACTTTTGAAACGCTTGACACGCCTGAGTCTTTATGTCAGTTTAACTCAATCAAATAACTTTGCTATATTTGAACTTTTTAAAAACGTTCATATAAAATTCATAAGCGCGGCTTAAACTCTCGATTCCATTTTCGACGCAACGAGCTTCGCACCGGTTACCTATTAGCGACAAACACCTACTTCAACAACAATAGCTAAACGGTCAACGCGCGACTTCCTTATTCTCTCTCTCTCTCTCAATGTACATTCTGTACCAAACCGTCGCGCTGTGTGGTCGATCTCCGAACAAAAACTAAAACCGCGCGAAAAGGAAAACAAAAGAAATTAACTAAAGTGAAATGTGCCGGCATCCGTGCGTCCGTCCGTGTTCCGATTTACATGTGATTTACATACAAAAATGAAAACGCGTGATCGCGCTCGTGCAACCGATTCCTTCCCATCGTTGGAACTGTAAGCTTGGATGCCGCCAGTCCACAATTTGACTTAAATATTTGTACAACGAGGTACGTGCCCGATCCTTTTTTCTGCTTTTTATCGATCGCAGACATAGAAACTCTCCTAAAGATTATCATTTGAAAGATTAAAACTTCAATCTTGAAACTGGGTTGAAGAATATGAGCCTAAAAGTTATTCTTGCAGACTGCTTGGTTAGTCACCTAAACAATTGTATCGGTACCGCAATTGGAAGAATCACTAGCATTAGCGTAGCATTGCGTTGCCGAAGTGTGCCATTGCCCACGGCCTCGCGCCCAAAGGGGCCTCGCACGAAGTCATTTGAACCGATTTAAAAAGACTTAGGGGCCTCGCGTAACCATATTAAAGCATAAATCAGACTCCGATGTAAGGGAGCATAAGATTGAAGGATACAGGAATAGTTCGTAAGCATAAAAAGAATGTTATAGGGCCTCGCTAGTTCATCTCGTCCATGTCTAAATTAGTCCTCGCTACGCCACTGATCACTAGATACCCCTACCTCAATCAAATTGCTTCATAATTGATGGTATTTTCAATTATTTTTTCGAAGATGGACCGAAATGAATTCCAAAAAGCAGGCCCCGATTTAGGGGAAGGCAAACGCCGAGAGCGACATTTTGAGGAGACAGCTAAAAAGAATCTCACATTGTTTAAAGCATCTAATTTCGCGAAAACTTTCAAACAACTTTCCCACATCAATAAATCAAATCTTCTCACTTAACTTTGAACGGTAACGCCCTACTCCTGGCTATTATTCCGAAATTCCTTTTAAAATATGAAATTCACTTGACGAAATCCCAAAACTAATTAAATAAACGATTTTACAATAAAGAGCACAAAACAGACACGGTGCATTCGAATCTAGCGAATTTGTGACGGGATAACGACACCGACAACACCAACAACAGTAACAACATTAAACGGTCAATTTTCAATTCCCCGTTTCCTTATTCTCTTCCACGGAAATTCCCGAGGGACAACTTAATCTTATGTTGTGAAAATGTTGCCCTCGGATTTCCTCCTCCGTTTGGGTTTGTTTTCGAAAAAAAAAACTTTCGCTTCTATTTCCCACAAATGAATGCATTTCCTTCCGACATTTCGAGAGAAGCGACAAAGGAACGAAAGAATCGAAAAAGGCGCGAAACGCGTGCCACAATTCTCCAAGGGTTATACAAATTTCGAGTGCAGGTTGCAACATGTTTCTGTTTGCCTGCGTTGTCTCTTGTTTCCTCGTTGCCGCGTCTCTTCAAATTGTTCGAGTGTAAAGTGGCGTGTTGGTTTTGTTTATTTGCATTTGTTACAACACTTTACGAAACTAGCGAATTAAATCCGCTTGAATTGACAACACGCTCAGGATCACGCATCCAAATGCGAATCTTTCTTGCGATGACCTCGATGTCGAAGAGAATACATTTTTTTTTTAAGGGGTTGAAATTGTTGTCTGTTGCCAATTTTCAATAACAACCTCTAGCTGGGGTTGTTGCTTTATCTCTTTCCCCTTGTTTTGTGTGTGCAATTAGTGTTGTTAATGATTTGATAAATGTTTGGAATTTATGCGGAACGTTAACTTTAAAAAGTTTTTCTTTCTGATTTAAAAAAAAAAAAAAACAGTCGACTTTCAACAAGTGTAGCGAATCAGTTGATTCGCATAAGTCCGAATAATAGTCTTGCTTGGTTGTTATGTTAATTTTTATGACTTTTTATTATGCTTGGAAGTTGGTCTTTTTTCCTGAAATTTTGACGGTTCAGTGAACATTTATGATTTCTTTTTTTAAACAAACTCATATTCCGAGACTATAAAATTTTATTCGGAATCGATTTTTTCAAAGGGTGCTTAAAGATCGCAAAACGAATTTGTATTTTTCTTTAAGATACTGTCATCTCTGATGGGTTGTCGTTTTAAAATTCATTTGATCGAAACTGGAAGGTATAAGGATCATATTGAGTCGAACGATTATGCCGCACACTAATTGCAAAATCCGCACTACTCAAAATTTCGCATTTCTCGAGCAAATATCCAATCCCTTTTGAAGCAAACATTTTTTGAAAACAAATTTATCAGGCATGCTCTAGAAATCGAATCCTCATAATAAATTCTTACTACTATTAAAAAATCCTACTTTTAAGCTCTATCTGCGATTTAAACTTCATTTTCTTTGACTAATTAATAAAATTTGTATGAAACTATCTCCAGGATAAAACAAGATGAGAAAACGGACCTTAATCTGCTCGATAAATCATAGATATAGGGGAGAAATGAAAGGAAAGAGCCAGTTTACTAAACAGAAAAGTAAAAAAAAAACTTTTAGGCTCATAGTCTTCAACCTAGTTAAAACTTTTTGAAGGTTTCAATTTTCAAATGATAGTCTTCAAGAGAGTTTAAACCTAGTTTATTGATTTTATATAAATTTTTGAATTGCATCACAAAACAAACTTAAACACTTTACAAAAACCAATGAAATATTCATATTTTAAAAATGTGTTAATCGTTAATGTGTTAATATTGAAAGTTTTGAGGCTCAGTTTTTACGGTTCTGGAACGCCATATATTTAAAAAAGCTCGACGTTTAATACGGGGACCTATATTATATACAAAAAATAATTATAAAAAGCAAATGAAATGGAGCAAAATACTTGCTTTTGAATGTTAAATGACAAAAACTATGAAAGGATATATGTGTTTCTGTTCGTTGGATCAAATTCTTGGGCATGCAAGGAAATCAGTGCTACTGCTATAAAAATCTGTCGCCCGCAAAATCGAAGTGGCTCCTTCATACCACTTCTCTTCTAAATGTTACTTTTCAAGGTGTTGGCTTTCCTGCAGGAAAATCCACTCAAACATGAAAGAAATTTTGAATTGTGTATTTTTTGATTAGTGTGCGACATTTCTTCGTAGTTTTCTTCCATGAAAATGTTTCCTCGGTCAAAGGTTCGCGTTGGAGATTCATGAGAATATTTCCGATTGGGGTTTTTAGGCCATTCAATTGGTAGTTGAAAGTGTATTTTTTGGTAGGAGAAAATAATAATAATTCAAAAAAAAAATTTGAAAATTTAGTAAGTAACTTAGTTTTTATTTACTTTCATTAAACTTTTTTAAGAGCCAGCTTTTTACTGTTTCCGAAAGATTAGAAATTTTGGGAAAATATCGCCTCGAAAGCCTCAAAGAATCCGTAACGAATGTGCCTTAAACCAATTAGTTTATCTCATTAAATAAGTATTTTATTATCTTCCGGTTCTCTTGTCCTTTTCATTTTAATGGAATTTTTATTTTTTTCAATTTTAAATACATAATTATTCATAATTAAGTAATTCGGAATTAATGTTACTTTTTCTGCTCTATAATCGTTCTTTCACTCACTGATTTTCGTTTGACAAAACAAAAAGGAAAATTCTCATTCCAGGAATTTGAGGAATATATGAATATAAATGGCTGATTTGCTTGCTATAACTAAGAATTAAATGTTGCAAGCTTTACAATTAAAAAATAAGAGGTGCTTGAATATGTTAAATATGTATAATTATGTTATTATCCTGTTAACTTTAATGCGTTTCAAGAAGACTGTTTCTTTTCTAATCATGCAATTAAACTGAACGAGTTGGAGTGGAAATTGTTTCACGTAAGCAAGTCAGAAAAAAAAAGAATTCTTCGAGTTGAAGTTTTTTTTTCAATGATTTTTTATGCAACAGACTGTCAAGTGTATTTCGGTTTTAATGCATTTTTCATTCCAATTTTCATTTCTTTAAAAAAATCACCCTAAAGTAGCTTTTTAATGGTATTTTAAATGCTTTCAATAGCGCTCTAGTAGGCCACTTAGACGCAATATTGTACGCTTCTCTTTGTAGAATTGATTCATTGTTTGTGGCTTTTTAGGAATGCATTCCGTTTCCGAAATAAATCGCATAAAATGCACTTAAATTTGAGAACAAATCGTGCCTTTGTTTCGATCTTCCTTGATTTTTATAGAGGAATATGTAAATGAACACTGTCCATTCAGGAGAAAGGGATGTGATTGATTGTCTCTAAGGACTTGACTTTATACATAGACAAGTGGAAGCGCGAAGAATAGGGATTAGTTTTCGTTCTTTAAATACTTGAAAAATGATTTGATTATATTAATTATAAAATTTATAATGCATCTGTGCATCTAATGCATTTAAAATCTTCAACAAAAAATAATTTCAAATAATATTTCTTTATAAATCGTTACCTTAATGTAACATTGAAAGGCCCTAACTAACAAAATTAGAATTTTACAGGAGAGAGAAAAAACTTAAATAAAACCAAATAAAAAAACCCAAAAGTATTCTAATTTTGGGGCACAGCAGTAAGCTCTGTTCCAAAGTTCAACTCAGTGGGTCCAAAACTGTAAAATTTAACTACCACAATAGAAGTGAGTTAGGGATTTTTGTTTAAAGAAGTATTTGAAGTCAGTTAGGGCTTTTTGTTTAAATGATTGTATATCCGTTATTTTTGATCTAAGAACCTTAATTTTTTTTATCATTTTGTATTTGGGGGCGGTATATCGAAATATGCAAAAAAGTGACCTTAGGAAAAAAATGTTAGTTGGGGCCTTTCTAATTAAGGTAACGAAATACTTCCTTGAATTAAATTTTTAACTATACGAATTTTTTAGGGGAATAAATTTGCAAACTTTATCGTCATTTTTTCACTATTTCAAGCGAAACCGACACGGTACTGAATTCAGTAAGCAATCCTATAAGTATGCGGGAAGCGATTCAGTGAGCAAAATCCAAATCCAAATATTGCGTACTGAATGGCTGAATTCAGTAACATGCCGGCGCAAACATACTGAGCACATACATATGAATTCAGTAAGCAATTCAGTATCGTGTCGTGTTCGCTTTAAACGCATTTTTATTCTTTTAAAGATGATTATCCGAGCCATAGTTATAACGCATCACTTAAAAAAATTAATCTCTCTTTCGGTAAGGGTTCCACCCACTGAAACCGCCCCCTGACTGCGTGCCTGCAACATTGAATCGAATCTCCTTCGCCAGTGGCGTAGCGAGACATTTCAGCGTCCGGGGCGCAATGGAAGAACAATGGAGAAAACTCTACCCCTCCCCCAAGCCTAAATAAAAGAACTTTATGAAAATTAAAATATTATTTGTGCCCCCTTCGACTCCCCTCCCTACCCTCACCCTCCGCAACTGTCGTTCGCTATTGAGCGCCGTTCCCGTTACTTTTTTTTTAAATCTCGAATTCCGCTAATCTTAAGTCTCTGATGTGGCAACGGTAGACACGAAGCAGACAAAAAAGCTCGCAAATTACGAAAGAAATTCGAAAAAAGTCGAAAAAGCAAAGAATTGCGCAAACAAATAAAATGGTGAGGTGACTTTGCAAAAGCAAAAGGAAAATGGAGAAGAAGAAAAAATTGTCTTCTACTTCTCGCTACTATTAATTAGCAACAACAATGCAATCATCTCTTTCCCACACAGCTAATGTTGGAGGTAAACAAAAACAAAAGCAAACAAGTCGAAGCCATCTGCATATCCAAACATACACACACACACACACACACGCAAATGACGACGATGATGGTATGCGTCTTAGCAACAGCTAACAGCCATGTTTGATTGACTTTGTTTTTGCTTCATGGCTGCATTGTGTTTGCAAAAGCAATCTCAAACGAATGCGATGAAGCAAAACGCAAAAAGAAAAAAGTTAAAAAGAAAACCTACGAAATGCAGCTGAAAAAGCACAAAAAAATGAATTTTTTATGGCTGCTCGTAATTAAGTTTCTCACTCTCATAATAATGACTCTCACTACGGTTCAGGCCGTTTTGCATACAAATTTTTAAGGGTAAGATCTGAGGAGCTCGAAACTTTATTGAATTGAATTCTTTTTTTTTTTTTTTTTTTTCAATTTACTTGAAGTGCGTTTTTAAGCGCATGTGGTACGAAAGTGCGAAAATTGAGAGAAGCCCTCGACATGAAGGGAGACCAGACTTCGGCGTTCTAATTCGATTTGATCTTGAAAAAAGAAGGACGAGAAAAAAAAAAAAAAACAGGAACCGGCAATCCGGGCACTTTAGGGAAGGCGTTGCATTTCAATTTGCATGTATGCTTACGTGTGTTCGTTAGGGCAGACTTTTGCTGGTAATAACGCCTTCTTTTGAGAAGTAAAATTGCCGCCATGCCTGCCATTTAATTGAATTTCAGTTTGAGTGCCTTAATGGCCGTCGCTGAAGACGTAGTCGTCGCCGTTGTTGTTGCTGCTGCTGCTGCTGCTGCTCTTGCTGAGCTCTTGAGGTGTTTGATGTGCTTACGACGTAGTGAAGTATGCAATTACGCGGGTATGTCAATATGTGAATACTTAGTGGAGTTTACTACTTTTTGTGTTTGGCCGAACGTGCGCTTGCAGCATGTGCAACATTGTTTCTTTGAGTTGAGCCCTCAAGAAGCCATTGTAATTAGACGGCTGGCTGTCTTTATTGGGCGGACGTTTGCTCATGTGGACTTTGTTCGAGCTTTTCAAAGGAAACGCTGCTATAAAAAAAGCTTATAATTGAAAATGAAAATGAAGCAAGGGAAAGTCTCTACAAAATGGAGCCAGAGTTAGGTAGCCAGAGATAGGTAGCCAGAGTTCATTTATGAAGATCTTTGACAGACTTTAGCAGCAGATTTACTAAAAAAAAAGTTTCTCTGCATCGTCAATCTTTTCGCTCTTAATATTTCGAAAATTGATTTCATTAAATGAAATTTTTGTTGAAAAGGCTTAATTTTGTTTCCTTAATACTTTAACTGCGTGTCAACCATAAACCATTCATGCAATCTCAATTGTCGAAATCAATCTTTACGACCGAAAAGAAGAAGAATTCAAGACCATTGGTTGAAGCATTTAAAATTGAAAGTTCCTTCGTCTGCTGCACGAAAACAGCAATCACGAATGTTTTCGAACAAAAGCCACATTCAAATGCAAGAGGAAACAAACGGCAGCCTGCAGCAGAGACCAAATCCAATAAAGCAATCAAATCCGGGGGCGATAAAAACACGGAATCTACAAACCAATCGCATTGCTGTCGCTGATGGAATTTCAAATGAAAAAGGAAATTAAACTAGGATGTGTCCGCGTCACGTTCAACTATCGAGTTAAGTACTAACTAGCAGTGCACCACATAAACGACCACAGCCACAACAAAAAATACAACAACAAGAACGCCATCAACATCAATCAGGCAATAAATATTGAAGAAAGTAATAAACTGCAATGGCTGTAAAAACTTCGACACAAAATGAAATCGTTTCCAGCCCCTTAAGACGTGTTTGTTTTGTTGTTAATTTTTTTCATTTTTCTTTTTTGTTTCTTTCCTTACCTGTATACGATCCTCGGCAAGTCCGGTCTTCATCGAGAGCAATTCACGTGCACTGACGTCAGGGTAGTGTGCCTCTTTGAATGCCTTCTCCAATTCTTCCAGTTGATTACTCGTAAATATAGTACGCCCATGGCGGCGTTTATTTTTCTTTTTATTACTTCCACTGGGGCCGAGTAGGCTGCCATCGCTTCCAACGAGCAAACCGTTCGCATGGTGACCACCGACGCTGGCACCCGATATCGCTGCGGCAGCTGCAGCCGCAGCGGCACCATTCAGAAAAGCTTCATGACTCGTTGCGCCATGCGGATGTCCGTGTGGACCATGATGTCCGTGATGGTGATGATGATGATGATGATGAGGATGTCCGGCATGATGTGGATGGGCAACATGATGCACCGGATGATGAGGATGCTGATGGGCATGATGTGCGGCAGCTGCTGCTGCTGCCGCCGCTGCTGCTGCCGCTGTTATGCCACTTGCATGCGGCTGCTGCTGCTGCTGTTGCTGTACTGCATGGTGTGCTGCTGCTGCTGCAGCTGCATGATGAGCTAATGCAGCAGCCGCATGTTCAGCCGGCGATAATGGGGTTGTGCGGTGTGTTGGTGTTGTCGGTGCCGATGGGTTGTTGGGTGGTGTTTGCGCTATTCCGCTATTGTTCACATTGCTTGCGCTTGTTGGAGTTGTGCTGCCATTGTTATTGTTGTTGTTGTTGCTGTTGTTGTTATTATTATTGTTGTTGTTGTTGTTGTTGCTGGCAGATAGATTTGAGCTCGAACTATGCGCTTTTGTCGGACTAAGTTCATCGCCATTATTATTGTTATTGTTGTTATTATTGTTCGTGTAATCTTGGCCAACACGTGCGCCTTGTTCTATTTTATTTTTTATGTGGGGAGAAACGAGAAGAGAGAGAGGAAGAGATGATTTTAATAGGAAAGTTTTTGATATTTAGATAAGATTTTATGAAACATATTTTATCAAGGACCATTCATGGGTAAAATTGCCGCTTAAATCAATTAAAAAATTCACTGTGCTCAATCGGTGAGATAATTTAATAATTAAGTGGCTATTCTCATCGAAACACTGCAAATTTTATACGTTCTTCCACCTCGCCCATTAACACCATACGACCTATTATGAGAATTTTCTTTACTGGGAAATTTCTGCAAAACTTTTCACCACATTGATTGATATGCGATATTTTATGCGGTGAGTGGTTTTCTTTGAATTTCTTTTGATTTCCCTTTTTCTTCTGCTATCGATTTCATTTTACTTCATTTCATTTCATTTCGTTTCTAATTGATTGGTTTTCCCATTAATTCGTTGTTTATTCACAAAAGGACTAACTATTTTTGCTTTCCCAATTTTCGGTGATTTCATTTCTCTTTGTTTATTGTTAATTGTTCAATTAAGCAATTTGCTTTGTTATTCAATTATGTGATTTCCACTTATTTCGGTGTTTCGTTGTATTGTGTTTCTTTCGCTTTCGCTTTCGCTTTCTTCGCTATCGTGTTACGCTCTATTCGGCGGATTCTTCTCCATTTATTCTTCGGGTTTGAATACAAAAAGAAATCCCATAGCTCTTCGAAAGATTTCGTTTGAAGAAAGGAAAGTGAGAGTTTAGGGGATATATGTATGTACATCAAAACTAAAAATTCATAAAAACTGTTTGTTATTTGTGCTTTCAAATTCTCAAAATATCAACAATCAATGATCGAAGGCAACTTTTTCGGCCTCCACTGTATTTTGCTTTTACTAAAACGGTTCATTTATAACTTTCGAAGGGTATGACTTGGAAAAAAGTCCTAAAAGTGATAAAAAATTACGTTAAAAACAATGGAAAAATTGAGTTAAATTGCCCAAATTATTGTATCTGCAAAATATTCTTAAAATCTTTGCATTATGGCGGTTGTCTCATTCGACAAAAATTTTTTTCGATTTTTTTGCATTTTTTTTAAGAGATTGGATATTTGAGAATATCGTGCTAAAAGGATTTTTTTCAGAATTCGAAATTGCTTAGAAGATATAACCTTCTTTGTCGAACAATGTCTGCGCTAAAACGAGTAATTTTTGCGTTGCTTCAAAATTTAAACGCATTTATCTCGAAACCTCTTCTTTTGAACTGGCGGCCATGATTTCTCCAGTTCAACTGAACAGATTTTAATGAAACAAAGTGGATTCGACGCAGAATTATCACAATTTTCGGGTGACTTTCAATCATAATTTTAAACAAATTTTTTAATATATTTTTTTGAAACGGAACTACAAAATTTATTTGCAAAATCGATAGTTCATTTTTCAATGGCTGCCATTTCGTCAAACATTTTTTTTTTTGAGCTTCACCCAAAAATGGCATCTATATTGATTATAACTTTTTTTAAATTTTTTATTTTGGACAACTTGGAGACAAGAAATCGTGTCCGCCAGCACTACACCTTTTTTTGAAGTCTCCACTTTGACGGCCGAGAACATTTCGAACCGTCCTCACATAAAATAAAAGTGTTTCTTTAATAATATTCATCAATTCTGAACACAATTAAAAAATCGAAAAAATGTCTTCGTTTTTTGTAAGGAATTCTAAAAAAAAAAATTGGTCCAAAACAGGCTAAGGAGACAACCACCTTATGCCCAAAAAATCATTTCAGAATAAATTTATTTCATATCAAAATATATTTATTAAAATTTAGTCATATTGAATTTTTAATTGTAACACTTAAATATAAAGACATCCCCTCATAATAAAATACAAAGACCTTAAGAGTATTTTTCAGTGGAATGAGCAATTTTTCATCGGTTTTAACGCAGTTTTCGTCATTTTTAGTGAATTTGTTTCCTAGCCCTAACTATTACGAATTAAAACAAGTTGAGTTGTGTCATAGGACACCAGATAAGAACGAAGTTCATTATGGTATTTATAAATGTTAGTAAATATAATTCGCAGCAAGGTTTTTCGCAAAACTCAATTGTTTTTATTAATCGAAAAATATATGTATACAAGACGGCTGTTTGTTGTTTTCAACTGTTTTTAACAAGCGAAAATGCGATACAGTATATTCTGCTTAGCTGCATTCCATTATTTTCCAGACAATTTTATGCACTTACGCGAAAAAACGCACCTACCCGAAATTTTTTGCTGTATTTTTGAGTAATATATCAGAATGTCTTTAACAACACTTGAATTCTTAAAAGAACGCCGTCCAAATATTAATTTTATTAACAAAAACTAAGAAAGCTAAAGTCGGTCAAGCCCGACTTTGAAATACCCAGCGTCCCGACGTTATGAGCGCACTATGTTTTGCTTCTCTATTTATGGGCGTGGCAGTGGGACGGCCACATAAATTATTTCCCTACACCTTTCATTCGCCTTGGTGAACCTATGTTGCGAATTTGAAGCTTCTACGCCTTTTACTTCGGAAGTTACGAAAAATCTTCATTTGTGGGCGTGGCAGTGGGCGGGCCACATACATTTTTTTCCTACACCTTTCATTCGCCTTGGTGAACCTATGTTGCGAATTTGAAGCTTCTACGCCTTTTACTTCGGAAGTTACGAAAATTCTCCATTTGTGGGCCGTGGCAGTGGGCGGGATACATACATTTTTGTTCCTACACCTTTCATTTGCCTTTGTCAACCTATGTTGCGATTTTGAAGGTTCTACGCTTTTTACTTCGGAAGTTACGAAAAATCTCCATTTGTGGGCGTGGCAGTGGGCGGGCCTCATAAAATTTTTTCCTACACCTTTCATTCGTCTTGGTCAACCTATGTTGCGAATTTGAAGCTTCTACGCCTTTTACTTCACAAGTTACGATAAGCCCTTATTTGTGGGCGTGGCTCACGGAGGGCGGCGTCCATTTTTTTCCAGGATATGTCTCTTTTTGTAGTTTACCAGTACACCAAATATCAATAGAATGTGTTGAGTGGTTCGCAAGTTACAAGCATTTTACTGAAAACACATTAAATTCATTTGTGGGCGTGGCAGTGAGCGGATGTCTTCCATTTTTAGTTAGGATCATACTCGGACCCCGATATACCTGTGTGCCACATTTCGACTTGATTGGTCCAGCCGTTTCGGAGGAGATCCGGACACGGACGGACGGACAGACGGACATGTCTAAATTGAATTTTGATCCTGATCAAGAATATATATATATATATGTCTATATCTACGGAGCGTTATTCTGGCTGTTACAAGATACCGCAATATACGTTGCTTACGCTGGGTATAAAAACAAATAAGTACTTTGAATTACTTTCGCTACTTGAACGCATACGCTTATTACAAGTAATCGGACTCGCAGGGTTGCATTTAAGTCACACATTTCCTATATTTCTGTCAACCTGTCATCGAAATTTCAACTCTGATTTCCTTTCTTCAAAGTAGTGAGTTCGTTACTTCCTTTCAATTTACTTTAACAGCGTTGAGCCCTCAAAGTGCTAAGTTAGATAAGCAGAATATACTGGAACTGAAAAAGCATACGTGTAAAGGGTTTTCCATCGCAAATGAGATAGTCTCGAAAATGCGAATTTTCATACATAAAGATGTTTTAAAGTATCGATATTTTTCACACCGATATTACATCCGCAGCCCCCGGAGTACAGACGATGATTTTTAAATATGTTTTAATTATGTACGAATTGACGTATACTTTGATAGCGCAAAAAAATTATAAGCTACCTAAAATGCCCTTATATATTTGCAACAACCTACTAATCGGAGTTATTCTGAAAACGTTCAGTCTGGCAGCACCACATATTGTTTTGTTTTGTTTGAATGCATTTATGGATGTATGTGTCTGTGTAGTTTCTGAATTTAATAATTAATTGTTTTTTCGGGATATCGTCGGAAATAAGTGTCGCCTAAAAGAGTATAATATCTCGGCCGCATCAGGAAGTCATTTTACGTAAATATATGTATATTTCTTTCTTTTTGCAAAGGTTATTATACCCCTTTTTGCGAACTTCAATTTAGGTTAACGCGGATTTTATAGCGGTTTTTTTCACTTTTTTATTTTGGACAACTTGGAGACAAGAAATCGTGTCCGCCAGCACTACACCTTTTTTTGAAGTCTCCACTTTGACGGCCGAGAACATTTCGAACCGTCCTCACATAAAATAAAAGTGTTTCTTTAATAATATTCATCAATTCTGAACACAATTAAAAAATCGAAAAAATGTCTTCGTTTTTTTGTAAGGAATTCTAAAAAAAAAAATTGGTCCAAAACAGGCTAAGGAGACAACCACCTTATGCCCAAAAAATCATTTCAGAATAAATTTATTTCATATCAAAATATATTTATTAAAATTTAGTCATATTGAATTTTTAATTGTAACACTTAAATATAAAGACATCCCCTCATAATAAAATACAAAGACCTTAAGAGTATTTTTCAGTGGAATGAGCAATTTTTCATCGGTTTTAACGCAGTTTTCGTCATTTTTAGTGAATTTGTTTCCTAGCCCTAACTATTACGAATTAAAACAAGTTGAGTTGTGTCATAGGACACCAGATAAGAACGAAGTTCATTATGGTATTTATAAATGTTAGTAAATATAATTCGCAGCAAGGTTTTTCGCAAAACTCAATTGTTTTTATTAATCGAAAAATATATGTATACAAGACGGCTGTTTGTTGTTTTCAACTGTTTTTAACAAGCGAAAATGCGATACAGTATATTCTGCTTAGCTGCATTCCATTATTTTCCAGACAATTTTATGCACTTACGCGAAAAACGCACCTACCCGAAATTTTTTGCTGTATTTTTGAGTAATATATCAGAATGTCTTTAACAACACTTGAATTCTTAAAAGAACGCCGTCCAAATATTAATTTTATTAACAAACAACTAAGAAAGCTAAAGTCGGTCAAGCCCGACTTTGAAATACCCAGCGTCCCGACGTTATGAGCGCACTATGTTTTGCTTCTCTATTTATGGGCGTGGCAGTGGGACGGCCACATAAATTATTTCCCTACACCTTTCATTCGCCTTGGTGAACCTATGTTGCGAATTTGAAGCTTCTACGCCTTTTACTTCGGAAGTTACGAAAAATCTTCATTTGTGGGCGTGGCAGTGGGCGGGCCACATACATTTTTTTCCTACACCTTTCATTCGCCTTGGTGAACCTATGTTGCGAATTTGAAGCTTCTACGCCTTTTACTTCGGAAGTTACGAAAATTCTCCATTTGTGGGCGTGGCAGTGGGCGGGATACATACATTTTTGTTCCTACACCTTTCATTTGCCTTTGTCAACCTATGTTGCGATTTTGAAGGTTCTACGCTTTTTACTTCGGAAGTTACGAAAAATCTCCATTTGTGGGCGTGGCAGTGGGCGGGCCTCATAAAATTTTTTCCTACACCTTTCATTCGTCTTGGTCAGCCTATGTTGCGAATTTGAAGCTTCTACGCCTTTTACTTCACAAGTTACGATAAGCCCTTATTTGTGGGCGTGGCTCACGGAGGGCGGCGTCCATTTTTTTCCAGGATATGTCTCTTTTTGTAGTTTACCAGTACACCAAATATCAATAGAATGTGTTGAGTGGTTCGCAAGTTACAAGCATTTTACTGAAAACACATTAAATTCATTTGTGGGCGTGGCAGTGAGCGGATGTCTTCCATTTTTAGTTAGGATCATACTCGGACCCCGATATACCTGTGTGCCACATTTCGACTTGATTGGTCCAGCCGTTTCGGAGGAGATCCGGACACGGACGGACGGACAGACGGACATGTCTAAATTGAATTTTTGATCCTGATCAAGAATATATATATATATATGTCTATATCTACGGAGCGTTATTCTGGCTGTTACAAGATACCGCAATATACGTTGCTTACGCTGGGTATAAAAACAAATAAGTACTTTGAATTACTTTCGCTACTTGAACGCATACGCTTATTACAAGTAATCGGACTCGCAGGGTTGCATTTAAGTCACACATTTCCTATATTTCTGTCAACCTGTCATCGAAATTTCAACTCTGATTTCCTTTCTTCAAAGTAGTGAGTTCGTTACTTCCTTTCAATTTACTTTAACAGCGTTGAGCCCTCAAAGTGCTAAGTTAGATAAGCAGAATATACTGGAACTGAAAAAGCATACGTGTAAAGGGTTTTCCATCGCAAATGAGATAGTCTCGAAAATGCGAATTTTCATACATAAAGATGTTTTAAAGTATCGATATTTTTCACACCGATATTACATCCGCAGCCCCCGGAGTACAGACGATGATTTTAAATATGTTTTAATTATGTACGAATTGACGTATACTTTGATAGCGCAAAAAAATTATAAGCTACCTAAAATGCCCTTATATATTTGCAACAACCTACTAATCGGAGTTATTCTGAAAACGTTCAGTCTGGCAGCACCACATATTGTTTTGTTTTGTTTGAATGCATTTATGGATGTATGTGTCTGTGTAGTTTCTGAATTTAATAATTAATTGTTTTTTCGGGATATCGTCGGAAATAAGTGTCGCCTAAAAGAGTATAATATCTCGGCCGCATCAGGAAGTCATTTTACGTAAATATATGTATATTTCTTTCTTTTTGCAAAGGTTATTATACCCCTTTTTGCGAACTTCAATTTAGGTAACGCGGATTTTATAGCGGTTTTTCACTTTTTCTCGACTAGGTCCCCTGTCGCTATCGTTTCATAAAGAACTTCGTTCTAAAAATTATAACTTCTATTTAGATATCTGCGAATGTGTCCACCACAACATAAGTTTTCCTTAAGCTAATTCATTACAAAAATGTTAAAAATCCAAAATTTATTGATTCAGTTTCTAAACACGAAAGAAGGAAAGAAAAACTTTAAAGCAGCTCCAAAAGCGAACCTCAGAACTGCCTCCTTCAACTCATGAAACGGCCACCCAATACGAGCCTTGAATGACAGCCCCAAATACAATTTAAAAAAAACCCAAAATCAGCATTTTTTCGAGACCTAGTTATAGGCCTTTCTTTGTTATTATTTTTGGCCCGCATGAACCCGAAAACCACTTTCGAATTTTAGCCCACTTGAATTCAGCATTAAGGAGCTTCCATTAGTTTCTTTCGCAAAACCGATCAGCCATTCTAAACATTCTCCAAGCAAAATCCAATCACTTTCACTTTATGAAACAATCAGCCCCTCAATTAAATATAATCGCTTTAAATATGAAGACCAAAACACACGCTTCCACATTCGGGCGCACATTTTTTTTTAAGGCGACAAACATTTCTCCATATCCGATTACAGCAATTACAAGACGCTATTGAATCCTATAATTGGCATTGTACTCTAAGGACGTGGCATTGACAGTCGCTTCCAAAAAATAAAGATGTACGAGTATTTATAATTTCTGTTAAATGCTATTTCCGATTGCCAAAAGGTGCATACAATTGGAATGCGATTGTTGTTTTTGTTGCTCGGCACCTTTCTAACGTGTTGTATGTGTAGTTGCGGCTTTTGTCAAAACAGAACGCACCCAGAATAAGAATGAGAAAAAAATTAAAAAAAAAAAAAAAAAAAGTAATATGAAAATGTGCTCGAAAGGTGCGAGTGTGGCGAGACTGTCAACGTAGCAATTCGGAACATATGCTCCTTCATATGACTTACAAGAAAAGGCGCACATTGAAATCCCATTTCCTTGAGCACAAGTCAACAACAATGCCTTCACGTTTTCAGAGAAAGAAAATGGAAGTGTTTTTTTTTCTTTTATTCCAGCGATTTTTCGCAAGCGATAAGCGAGATTTATTTTGCGAATCCTTTTGCGGTATTTTTTTGTTCTGCCTTTCGTTCTTGTTTTCTCATTCGATTTTTCTTTCGCTTTTGCTTGAAATTCAAGATTGACAAGTTGCGATTATTCAAATGTCAAATGCGTGCGTGACAGACGGACCGACTCATATGGATTCAACAGACAGAGCGTCTACAATTCGCTAGCTTATGAAGGGTTAAGCCTTTGCGTGTCGAAAAATTCCAAGAATGATTTAAATCCTTTTCGTCTAGCGTTCTCTGAGCCATTTACCAATTTTTATTCCATTCGAATCTTTTTCCCTTTTGTTGTGGCAATTAGAGTGTTAAGTGGTTCTTAACTGGTATCAAATTATATGTAGTTAAATAGAGGTTTTTTTGAGGGGGAAACGAGTTTCGAAAAATGTCACTAGCCAATCGAGTCGAGTAGGGATTAATGAACTTATATGGAAACAATAGGGCTTTGATAAGATTACAATTAAGTTCTTTTTAGCCCTAAAGAGTGGAGTTCCTAATGAACGCTGGAGGGATCAAGAGAGATTGGCTGAGTGTGAGGGTAAGGGAGAGAGAGAGAGAAAGAGTGAGAGATATAATGGTCGCTGAGTAGGTAGTAAAGCCCGGATCCCACTATCTGCGCAATACGCCGATTTTTGCAGTATTTAATGCGCCGATAGTGTGAACAAAATTTTTGTACTCTCATGATGACAAGTGTGACCATCTGGAATGATTTTTGTCCCAATTTTGTTGCTCCTCAATATCTTTTTGACAAATATGCGACGATAATGTGAGACTCAACAGTGATTGCGGAAATTATAGAAATTTGTGCCGATTTGGCCCGATAAAAATCAGCGCAAATTGTGTTACTTGCGCAGATAGTGGGATCCGGGCTTAAAAAAGCGGTCGGGAAAATGAAAAACTAGGCACACAACCCACAAGGAATAGGATATTAAATGAACTTATTGAAAAAACAATAAAAGCTAAGGAAGCCAAAAATTTATGTCATAAAGAAGCTCCAGTTGAAGAAAAACCTCTGTAGCTTTCCATGTACCCCTTCTTGGAGGTGTTTCTCTCTCTTCCGGCTGTGCAGCTCAAACTGAGACAAGCACGTGAAGTGAGAGAGCATAATTGTGCTGAGAGGATGAGGGAGTAAAGAGGTGATCTCAGAGGAGAGGCCCACTATATAAGGAGACTCGAAGATGAGGAAATAATTTCGCACATTCTTTGTGAATGTCCGACTTAAGTATATCACAGAAGAAATGTATTTCCATTGAGAATTTCTGTCACCAGGACAAATTAAAAGTTTTTCTCCAGATGCTATTCTGGATTTTATTTGGAAAGCTATGATTGGCTTTTCTTAATATATGTGAATACTGGCACAATAGGCCTTCTGGGCCTCAGTACCGGCTTTTGAGCAGATTCACGCACACCCTTTTATTATTATGTGGACCTAAAACAGGCTAATGACTAACGATGATTTTCAGCGCTCTTTAGGGAACTTCCTAGGTCGAAATAATAGAGAATAATATTCAAAGTGCGTGGAGTTTTACCATTCCCCTGTTTTGCTCTTTTCTTAACAGGAGTAACTTGGAGGAGTGTCAAATTGCTCTTTACCAGCCTGTTTAAGGCAACAGGATGTCTACAAGTTGCTGGTCTATCGCATCCTGTGAGAAAAGTGCTGCCCAATTTTGTCCAATTTTCATACAATTTTCAAAAAGTCGGGCAGTTTTGGGCAGTTTCGTGCAGTACGGGAACAGACCTAAAATAAGTACGAAGAGAATTGATTTTTGAATTTTTTTGCGCCTTTTTATTGCGATTTTGACGGAGATACTTTAAGATTCTATTGTTTTTGAACATTGTAACAAAATTAATTCAGATTAAATTAAAACTATTAAAATTAAAACTATTTAACGATTTGATAAGATGTCGTAAAACTGCTTGAACTTATGCAAAAATGTGACTCGGAGTTACTGATGGGCGGTGCTTATTATTTTAATCATTATAGTAGTTCGCAACACGATGGCTTGCACGAAACCGCACACTGCAAATAGTAAAAAAAAAAAAAAAATAAAAAATCATCGCATCAGTAAAGATGTTGATTTTGAGAAACCTTGCATTATATCTCTTACCGATATACCGATACCGAATTTCTCCTTATAGTATTGCGCAGATCTCTTCTTCTTTTTCTTACCCCTCCTCTCACTGTCCAATAGACCCTGCTTGAGTGCATCGTCAAAGAATGAGTTTAATTGTTTCTTAACATGCTTTTGTACGGCCGCTTTATCGGGCTCTTTTTTGCCGCGGCCCCGACGACCGCCAGAACGACCACCATTGCCATTGCCACTGCCATCGCCATCGTCATCGTCATCTACAGCTATTGTCGACATTTCTCCAAAATTCAATTTTTGATTCGCGAACTTCACTTTCTTTTTACCAGCCCTGCGACAGCCCATTTTCCGTTTGCCATCCGCACCGCCTTCGGTACGTTCGACCGGTGTCCGAATCATATCGTAAAAAAGCTTTAGATAATACGCATCTTCAGCTATAATGTTCATGAAATCTTTGACTTTAATTCCGGTTGGGCAGTATTCTAATGCCGGCAATCGACAACTACAGCCGCATCCTGGCCTTTGCACCCATTCACCTGGAGGACAACGTTGTATCGGCCTGCATCTTATGCGGCTGCACCGTGTGCTCGTAGGGCATTGGCCATAGCAGCCACTAGCGTCGCAAGGATTCCCGTCACACATTTTTGTCTAGGCGCAAGAGTTTTGGCTTTCTCTTTTTTTAGGGCGAGGAACGATTATTGAACAAATGAAAAGCACATTGAAAATTCAAAAATTTTAATAAAGTGATGAATAAAAAGGAAAAATGACGAACTAGCCTTACAACGTTATTAGCTTAAAATTGTAAAAACAAAAATCGTCAATGCTTATGAGAAGGGAAATATTTTTGAGTTGAAAATTAATCCAAAATTAAAAAAAAAAAAAAATTAAAATGCTCCGATATGTGAGTTTGAAATAAGTTTGCCATTTTTACATATTACCACATGACAAGAAACCAAGAGTTCCGAGGTGGGTGGATAATCTGAAACAAAAAGACCATGTATAGATATATAAGCAAAATTGCTCTAGCTGCCCAGCAGAAAGCAAGGCGTCGAATTTCGCTTTGGCGATAACGTTTGAATATACCCAAGTAGAAGGTATGTCAACAGGTACCAATGTCTATAGCGTGTCTACATTGCGGAGTTAGAAAAATAATGTGGACAAAGGGTATAGCATTTTTGTATCAACATGTTACATATATCATGCAGCAGTCGCCAGATCGTTTCGTTTCTTTCGTGTTTCTGTGCTCTGTTGACATTAAATACCATGCCCATACAAAATTTTAATAGGAGATTGCCTTGCTAGGGGCACAGCAAGTTGCAATTCCTGTTGAAAATCCGATAGAGACACGGCACAATTTCAACAGCACCACGGTCTCCTGTTGACATCCAATGACCTGTAATGGGAAATGTCTATTGCAGTAATGCATTGTCTGGGTACAAGTGGTCACTGTACCCATTGGCCGTGTCTACAGTCATATTTTCTGCTGGGTAGCGAGTCATACACATAAGTATATGGCTCACATACATATATAGGAAAATAAATGTCAGATGTGAATGCAGGAAGTGTCAAGAGGAGAAACAAACTTGGTTGGTTGGTCAGCGTGGCTGGCAGCAAGGTTGCCACACTTAGGCCTCACATATTTAGGCCCATTGTGATACCACGAAAAATGGGAAACCAAAGAAGAATAGAAAACAGAAAAAACGACACAACTAACATCCAAGCCCGAGCTGGGAGTTGAACCCCAGAGCCATTTGAATCGTAAACTGGCATCTCAACCAACTACGCCATGGAGGCCGACAAAATATACCTACTTACTTCGATAAGACACATAAGTGACTCGTTTAAGACTGGGATGATACATCACTCCAAGGATCGTTTAAGTTATGTATGGTACTCCGAAAAATTTAAAAGTGACAGAAAAAAATGGTCGAAAAACCAAAGATTTATAGTCTTTGTGGAACAATGATTTAGTTTAATATACCATTTTCCAAAAATATAACTTTTTCGGTACAATTCTGTTTAAATAGGGCTATACATATTACTGTGGGTGATAGTTTGCAAAGACAAAATATATTTCGACAAGGAATTTTGGCGGGATCTATTTCTTCGGTTGTCAAAAGCAGATTTGCATTTACACTTGCAAAATGTGGGGATATGCTCAATAATGGGAAAGAAACCGAACGCAACCATGCTCTTCAAACCTAATTAAAAGTTACCGTCTCATTATTGACCATCGTTATATACATAGATGTAATGGCTTCATTAGCGAGGTAGTGGGAAAATCCGCTAATTAGCCTAATTGGCACCGTAGCACAAGCTGTCATGAGACACAGCAATTGAATCAGAATGGGCTCCCTTTACTTTTTACTTCCATTAATTCACTTTTGGTTCTAATTGATTTTAAAAATTATTTTTTCAAGTAAGCATAACTATTGCTCCTATTGTACTCCAGATAAGCTCATACTCTTGGGGCATATCATAGTATACGTGTTACAATTTGTTCGTTCTAAGAACTCTTCTTAGAAACCCAAGATCCACTGAAGCTCACAAGCTGAAGACCTATTTAATACATTGTAGGAGAAAAATTAATCCGAAATTTATAATTTTATTTCTTGATCATTTTATAAAAATTAAATTTGTTTTTACTTCGATTTGGAAAATCTCCTAGGTATCTCCTGGCCATCATCACAGCATATAGGAAGAGTGCTGCTGTGTTCACACTGGAAAAACAAAATAAAGTTATCGAATATTATACACGAAGATCACCACTAATTCCAAACACAAGGCAATGTTCTTTACCCGAATTTGAATTCCCAGCTCGTCAGCCGTAGCCCCTTTTCTATTTCTCCTTTTGCTCTTTTTTCCAGCTTTTTTCTCTTCGGCTTTTAAAAGGCCGCTCTTAAGCGCGTTGTCGAATATTGCATCTAATTTCTGTTTAACAATATTGATTGTAGCAATTCTTTCAGATTGTCTTTCTTCACAATCAAAACGGTCCGTGTAATCTCTTCTGTGTTCGTTGTAGCCATTTGTGTTTCTACCATTGTAGCTTCTTCGTGAACCGTACTCTCCATCAAAATTTCCTCTATAGCTGTCTGGCCCTCTTTGTTGACGGTCCTCTCCCCTTCTTGAACCGTAGTCACCATTATCATTCCTTATGTAGCCATCTCTTCCTCTTTGTTGACGGTCATCTCCTCGCCTTGTACCGTAGTCACCATCATCATTTCCTCTGTAGCTGTCTCGTCCTCTTTGTTGATGGTCTTCTCCTCTCCGTGATTCGTAGTTCCCGCCGTCATTCTCTCTGTAACCATTTCTGCCTTTTTCTCTCGAATAATCACCATCTCTTTGCCGGCGGTCTTCTCCTCTCCTTGCGCCATCGTTTTCTCTATTGTCCCTTCCTCTTTCTCTGGAATAATCACCGTCCCTTTGTCGTCGGTCTTCTCCTCTCCGTGAGCCATTACTGTCTCTGACGCTATCTCTTGTATTTCCTTTCGAATTGTCATTATCTCTTTGTCGTCGATCTTCTTCTCTCCTGGAACCGTAATTTTCATCATCTCTTCTTCTGTTGTCATCCCTTCGTCTTGATCCTCCATCATTTCCGTCTCTTTCATTATTGGTGTTTCTTCGATTGTTCCTATTATCATCGCCATCCTCGTCGCCGTCATATCCATCATCAGGTCGATTACTTTTCACATTACTTTCTCGGTCCTTGCCATATTTTCTGTTTGTATCACTTCCAACTTTTTTACTTTTAGCGGCTTCCATGCGCAGATATCGTGCAACTATCATGATATCTCGGTCGTATTGGCTAGCCGAAGATGGAGGCTTTGGGGGCTGGCAACAAACGCAGTCACACATTGGCATGTGGCAGCATCCGGCTGCACCGCAACAACCCAATGTTTCACACGGTTGGCGGGTACAGCGAGTACTTGTAGGACAACGGCCATAGCAACCACTCGCGTCACATGCGCTGACGTCACACATTGTTCAACTTTTGCTAGGGTTAGTATCGAGCTTATCTTTCAAAGAAAGAGAATATGCCCTTCCGCAAACGGAAAGTGGCGTTTAATCCCTCAGAGATCGTTTGTTTTTTCCCTGATTAATTTTTTTTTATGGTTTAATTTGAACTTATTTTCAATTCACTTAGAATTTTGAAACGTTTTAATTATAAAAAGAAAAAATTGAATATCCTTACAATATATTCAATTTTTCTTTTGTACAATAAATCAACGGCTGCTATGATGGCGCGAGACTTCTTATAGAATATGTACTCCTTTCGTCTTAATTTTATCAGAAATTCATTTCATACAAAGATTTTCTCGTCCTGGTCAACATTTCTTGCAGGGGTCTCAGTGGTATTTATGAAGAGAGCTTTACCTCTTAGTTTCTTTAAAACGATCGGAATGTATCGATCAAAGCGAAAACATAAGTAATATATATTTCATCCTGCTAGCACCTTCTGTCGAGCCACCAAACAAAATGCATTTGCTTGAAGAAGCTCTGCAGAAAAAATTTTGGCATTCACATTAAACACTTAACTTAATTTAGAAAAGACTGATCAAAATTTTTCCCCGTAAGAAGTCTTGTAAATAATTCAGAGAACTGACAATATCTATCCTGTTGTATTTAATAACTATTTGAGTGCGTTGTTGTTAACAAAAAGCTATAGGCATTCCACTGTGTTACGAATAAAAATATAAATTAATCCGTTTGAAATTGGGGGTCAGATTTATTTAATTGATTAAAGCCCATCGACATAATTATCGCTCGCCGCAAAAACAATAGAAATCCTGACTAGGAGTATTTAATGATGTTTTATATTGACTCTTATTTAAAAATTTGAAATAATTAGCTTACTAATTGGAACGATCAATGTAGATATGCGTCTGAAGAAAACTGTCAGGGGGATTTCTTTCTCAAGTTACAGCAGAGCTGCCTTAAGACGGGGTCAGATTTGGACCACTTTCTACGAACTCATTTCCTTTAAATAGGCTTAAAAGGAACACAATAAAAAGCACTAAGAAGCAGCTCTTGATCTCCTCCAATAAAATGATCTTCTCTCTTAATAGCTCAAAAGGATCGAGTATCCAAAAACGAGATCCTTAAAAACTATAATAAAAACATAGCAGCTCATTTAAAATCAGAGAAATTTAATCTTCTTCAGAAACTATGTTTCATAGTTCATTCTAATTTTTAATTTTTAAAATTTGTTTCGAAACTAAAAAAATCCTGTGGAGACATTTTGGTTTCCAAAAAAAACCTTTTTTTCCCCCCTCCTAACCTTTTTTAACATGTGTTGTTAGCAATAGTCGTTTCGATCGATTCAGGAAACCGAAAATGTGCGGAGGATCCTTTTGCTGCTGCCCAAAAATCTATGGTCCTGGTGTTAAGACCAGAGACTTCATGAACGTTTACCATGAGGAAGTCATGCGCATGAATCTGTACTACCAGCTTTTGCGATCCACTCCGAGATATCCCAATAGACCGCAGCGGGTGCTGGATTTACCGTTACCGGTTAAACATAGGCAGCCATCCAGACGACGAAGAATTGCACCGTACGTTTTTCAAATGATCGAGAGACCACAGAAGGGACCGAAAGAGGTTCATCCGCCAAAACACGTGACGGAGTTGCCAATGCATGACAGATGTAAGTGCTCCTCTAGGAGGTTTAAAAATTAAGATATCAATTGTTTTTTTTCATTCAGGGTGCGGAAGACCTCAGGTTATTGCCTAAAGAAATATAGGAAATTCACTAGTACTCTGGATCCAAAAAGATCTTCTCGGGTTCTTGCAGTTCGATGACCTGAATCGAATCGAAACGAGATTAATTTTTGTTGCAGATTTTCAAATACATTGACGATATATCATTTTCTGATCTGTTAAATATCAGCTGTTGCTCGAAAGATTTGGCTCGGCGGGGTTGCTAAGTCTTCAAGCAAATATGGCCTAAATAAATTCCAAAACTAAACCCGACGGTTTTTTTTCCCGTGGCTAGCCATTTTCAAATTGATGGATGATTGAGGGGATATTTGTTAGGTTGTTTTGAACCGGTCGTGTTGCCAGAAGACGAGGCGAGTAGCTGTTCACAGAAAGATGATCTCTAAAAGACATAGTGCGACATGGTACGACATGGTGCCTTTTTATACCTGACACGCTCTGTGTCGCGGTATGTTGCGTTTATGTTGTTGTGTGTAACACCCAGAACTAGTCGAGATAAACCACAAAATGTATCAATGATGTTCATCTGTCTACATCGATTTCTTATCGAAGGAGTTAAATTATCTTGACGAAATTTGGTATGCTTGCTCACGGAGACATGAGTAAGAACAAGTTTTTTAAGGGTACTTCCATTACTAGGGTCTGTTTTGAAAATCACAAACTTCTCTGAAACCGAAGTTTTTCAAGATACAACGAACATTTTTATGTAACCTAACTAAATATTTAATAATTTGTTGTATAGAAAAACTTACATAGGTACATAATGGTATCCGACTTTTTTGTTAGAATAAAAGGAGTGTATCTTTTTGTTGCTTATATTTTCCCAGAAGCACTGCTAAGCATTAGAGGGTTAAGAAACGTATATTTCAATTGATCGAAATCGATCTAATTAGTTTCCAGTATAAGGGATTAATGCTAGAGAAATTTATAAATTTATTTTCCAATATTTTTTCCCTCCTAAATGCTTAGGCATCTCCCCACTTGCGTTTCAGAATTAAAAACGTCTCCGTTACAGATAATTGCGCTGTCATATTGGCTCCGCGGAAATTGCTTACGCTACCCAGCTATTTCCGACAGCATCATTATTTCATCTACATCCTCTGATTTTCAGGCTCCTTCTGATACTTCTTCCGTTGGAATATACATATATACCAGCAAATACGTCTGCAGAAAATAAGCAAAAAAAAAAAAAGGAAAAAGTACCTTCTTTTTTTTCGTTTACTTTGCTCTTCCATTGAACATTACGCGCCCATCAAAGTCGTTCTTTTTCGCGACGCCAATTTGACAAGCGCGTCCTTTTTTCCGTTTCTAAGAAGCTGTTCTCTTGTGCGTTTCTATAGTTACAGACAAAAAAAAAAAAAAAAAAAAAAAAATGAAGGAAAAAGGAATGAAAGTAAGCTAGCTACGTAAATAGTAAATACGCTCGAGTGTTATCAACGTAAATGCAAAATTGCCAATTTCGAGTATATTTCCTGTCAACAGAAATTTCCGTTCTTTATTTTCCCTCCACGTTTTTTCTTTCAATCCACTTGCTCAAGCGTCTCATTTTCCTGCATACTGAAGCGGGCAAAGAATGCCATCCAACTTCATCCTATATTTAAAAAATATACCTTTTAGGTATTGCGTTCAGACCAATCGGTACTGATTTGTATAAACTAAACGGTACTACTTAGTTATTTTTTATACTTTCTATTTTGGTACTAAATCATAGATAAAGAATATTGCCAATTGAAGACCCAACCTATGCCATCAAAAGGTAGGTAGAAACACCAACACGCCGAGGAAAACCGAGTAAAATTTGGAAGGTGATATAAAACGAAATTCCGAATCAACAAAACTGAAGCGTCATTGCCAATTAGAAGTTATCCCCATTAAAATGATCAACACACAGATGGGTCCTTTCGAAGTTCTTCCTCACAGAAAAATTGACATAAAAATATGAGAAAAATATAAGTTTCTTTTTTTTTTTTAAATAATTGAAACATAATACGAATCGACATCAAGGAAAATAACAATCTCAATAGTCATTAAAATAAAAGGAATGAAAATTGGAAAATAAGCGAAACACAAAACGCAAATTCAAGCATCCATTCACTCACTCACTCACTCACTCACAGAGTCGCTTACATTTTCCCCCCAACACCCACTTGCTCGAAAACTTGAAAGCAATCGGAAAAGAAAAACCAGCAGAAATGGCAACCATGGCTGAAATGGCATTCACGGTAATTGTACGGTGGAGCTGTATCGTGGAATGTGTACCTACCACTCTAGTTAGTTAGCAATCAGCATAAAATTGCCAAACAAGCTAAGCTGTCATGCCATAATAGATGTACCAACGCCAGGCCAACAGTGAGGAGTGAAGAGTGAAGAGAATGCGCGGAGCACGTTGAAGTCGGAAAGTGGAAATCCGAAGCTGGAGGCACTGAAAGCAACGAAAGCACCGGAAAGAAAGTAAAGTCGTAACGCGAAGAAAGGTAATACTGCAATTCAGGAAATAAAAATGGCGGAAATATGTTGCAAATATTTATTTTTCACTTGTAACATTTTTTTCTTCCTCCATTTTTTTTTTTTTTTTTTGTTAATGCACTTTCTCTAGAAGTACGTACTTTCTATTGTATAGCACAAAATGGCGAAAGTTTATCGTTATATTGATCGGTAGAGCTGTGGAGTCTTAGAATTTTTAGGATGCTGTGCGATTAGCCTATTTTATTGAAGATAAAGCGAACAATTGTAGTTATATTATTTATCCGTATGGATTGTCTTAAATGCCAGTCTTGGTGCCTAAATAACTATGCTAAATTATATTTCGTAATGATTTAGAGATGATCTCTTAGATTAGATAAGATTGGTAGATAGGTTCGAGCGCCATCCGCACTGCGTCTGAGTAGGCTATTGTGCCAAACCCGTTATTTCACCTAGAGTATTCTTGCTACTCCAGTAATGTGTAGAAAGATTTTTACTTTTTCTAACTCAATTTCCGCCAGTTCCGTCTGGAGTCTTCTTTTCCTATGAAGGGCAGGACATTCTGCCATTAAGTGTAGAGAGGTTTCCAGGCAGAATCACATGATCTTTTCGATACTTATGGTTATATGTCTCATATTGTTCCACTGTAAGTACACACACAATCTAAGGCAGAGAATTCGAGGGCTTCGAGGAATGCTAAAACTATTAAATTGCCTTAAGGTCTTAGAATTGAAGATATGTAGGTTGGGCTAGGTTACACGGGCCACCCACCGAATGGTGGACGCACGTAGACATAAAAAGGTCCGTTGGGATACCCGCGGGGCTTAGACACCTATATATGAAACCAATTTGTTCGCTCAATAAAGCTTGCTATCCTCAAAGGATTGAGTTCCCCCAGTTTAGATAGGGAGTGGAAGAAGGTCCTATATCTCAATTATGCATAGTGTTCAGTATATTTGCATTATTTTCTCGGACCCCTTGAGAGAAGAAAAATTACCAATTTTGATTATCTTCGGATTGGAAAATTGATCAAATCGAATTTTTATATGGACCCGGTGCTGAAGTGAAATTTTCCTCTTTTCAACTGAGACACTTTTTTGCAGCTATTCATGGTTCGAGAAGTACTTGAGTGAGTTTTCTGTCACATCTGCCCTTGAAATGCTAACAAAATCAATTACAAAAAGTGATTAAGTGCTAATTGAAAAACCACCACATCGATTTGATTTTAATTTTCTTTTCAATGACAACCTTTTTGTTGATCGAACCCTTTTGCTATTTTTTTTTTTTTTTTTTTTTGTGAATATTCTCCTCACCAAATTACCGAGCAGGTCAATTTTATGTCAAACAACCCAAACGACTCGTACGTGATCCTTAAACTTAGCGCGTAAATTGCATATTAACCGTGTAAACTCGTTTACTTTTCGTACACACCTCGGAGAAAGGGTAAAAAATGTTACAGTTTCCGAAGGGTCCAATATGGAGTTTATAACACCCCTAATAGCTTGTGCGAGGGTGACTTTTGACTGAAGTAACAAAAGAGACAGAGCGAGCGAGCGAGAGAGAGAGAGAGAGAGAGAGAAGAGAGAGAGTCAAAGTGAGGGAGGGAGAGAAAAATAAAAAATTAATTTCCCTGCTGACGTAAAATTTTTTACGCTTTAGATTGGTTGGGAACGTTACATTTGAGAGTACTACGAAACAGTAAGAATTTCCTACGTGCCCCTGTGTCTCATCATGCGAATAGGCTTGACATTGACAGTCCTTTTCTGGGTGTTCCACTATTTCGCGTTGATGGGTTAATAAATATTTGAATATATGTGTGTGTGTGACTTGCACTTTAACCTATATCCATATGTATGCATGTATGTTTTGAGCTTGAAGGTCCCATAAGCGCTGACAAACAGTGCTGTAAAACGTTAAGAAATTGGGTTTGGTACTTATTTTCCATGAGGATGAACAACTTTTTTATGAAGAAAATGTAAAGTTTTTTTCAGAAAGTCGGAACGAAGAAATTCGGAAGTTAAGTCAATGCTTCTATGTATGTAAAAGTATTTTCGCACGCATGGCAACACTTCAGGACATGTTTTTGTTCGGTTTCTCTGTTCGTTGATAGTCATAGCATATTCGAAGACATTTTATTTATACGGAGGAACGGAAGACACAACATAAAATGTTATGGGAACCGGATAGTAAATACTTTTATTAAACTCATATAGACGTACATGGTTACAAATATGCTAAGGAGCTTCGAAATGAGCTTTGAAGATGCTGAAGGAGGAGAAAATAAGTTGCGGAAAAGGTCACTGTGCCCATATTTTCTTGTTGTCGACATTTCATTGAATGATTCTGAATGCAATGTAAGTTCTTGAAATTTTCTTTTCACAAAGGTATAGTTTTTAATTTTGTAAAACTACCTTTAAAAACCTACACAACTTTCACCACTGTACCATAAAATGAAGAAGACTCTTATAAGTACGCATGGCCGCATCCAGATTTTTTTGGGCTTTGGGCAAAATATTTGCCTCCCCTACGATGGCACTAATGTGGTATTGTTTTTGCATATCTAGTAAAATTTTCGCCCCTCACAGAACCGCTCTGGGCATTTTCCCAGGGCGACCCCCTAAATCGGGGCCTGTAAGTAGGCAGAAACAGTTTGTAGCTTACTGGGGTAACAAAGATTGTTATGATATAAAATTATAATTATGTGGAATAAAAGAGTGTTCTTTTGGGTTTTGATTTCACTAAATAAATTGAGTAAATCTGGCAGCACCACCGACCATACCTGTTGTTGCAAAATTCAAGATTTTTTCCTTGACATCCTTGAAAGAGAACCACACAAAAAATAAGGTAATAGGTGCAAAAAAGTAGGCTGTTAAGGACACACAAAAATATTTACACAAAAAGTATTTAATTTTCTATAATTTTGGAGTAATACAAAGAAAAAAGAGCCGTGAAAAATAGGCGGAAGGAAGAATATTGTTTACAATATTAGCACGCAATTTGAGAAAATTGAGCTGCGAAAACTACAAAGACGAACCACAAAAAGAGCAAGAACAGAAGAAGGACTCAGGTAGTTAGAAATCAGCAAATAATAAAAAGGAGAAAAACCAACAAAAAAAAATCCACAGCACGCGTGGTTGAATATCCGAAAATGAACATACTCGAAGAGGTTTTCTTTCGCACTCATATTAAAGTACGAGGGTCAGCCGCAAGAAATTGGTTCTTCGCCTCAATAATAGCTAGAAGTATCATATTTAACCCTAACCTTTTTGCCGTTACACATCCGTGTACTCAACTTTCCAGCTTATGCTCCCGTTTTTCACACTTTTTTCTTACATCTATATCTTCCTTGTTGTGTGTAAGTAGTTGTAATTGTATCCTGGTTGTGTCCTTTTTCTCGTCAAGTGCATGAGATTGCTACTGTTAGCGTTGTCTGTTTGGGTTATATGCACCTTCTGGAGTGCCACTTTTCAACAGAAAATGTTAAGTCAATATTTTCACAGCAGCAAATGTTGTGGGGCGCTTATTTTCCTAGTTCTTTCTTCTTCTTTGAATTGTAAAAAATGCGTGTCATCGTTTGTTCGAAGAAAGCCTTAAATTGACCTTACGAGACAAATTGTTTTTACAGCTTTATAATGCAATTACGTTGGGGTGCAAGTTTTGAAATGCAGAGTCAATAATTGTAATGAATTCCTAAAAAAAAAATATTTGAAAATGATTAAACATTTCTCTTTATTATTTAAATAAACTTGGCAATCTAAAACTTAATAGTTTTAGTATAAAATTTCGATTAATTAATAGCAATAACTCCTTTTTGGGAAAAGCTGTCAAAAACATATCGAGCTGCCTCGTTTTGCGGATTTGAAAATTTCCTTTCACGAAAATTGTTAGCAGCAACTGGACGCACTTTCGAGCCCCCAAATACTTATGCTGCGACAGCAGAAGAAAATTTCCAAGAAAAGCAATATTTAAAAAAAAAAACAGAATGGGAAAGAAAGAAAAAAGACAATTTCCACTCTCTTCGTTCGCCTCAGACAACGTCACATTTCTCTCAAATGCGCTTGTCTGTTTATTTATTTTCTTGAGCCACTCATGATTATGATGAACTTGTAGTTTTCCAATTAAAAAATTGTTAAGTAAATAATAGTTTTGATGGATGAAAATGTGTTGATAGATCGTAGGAAGATAGCTATTGTCCGCGAAGAGTAAAGGGGATTATTTCGAGTGGAAGGAAAAAAGGTTTTAATTCGATTTTCTGATGAGAATATAAACAATTTTTCCTCAAATGAAATTAAATTCAATAATTGCGAGGGACATTTTTTGTTTGGCCTTTTATTTTTCATTGTAAACCTCAATTATTGTAATTGAAATTTCTTAATTTCCGTATAGTTTTTAAGCCTACTTTTGCGCACGATTTTCGCACTTTTTTTTTTTTTTTTTTTTTTTTGAAAAAATATCAAATATCATGCTTTGTTAAGGGAATGTAAAATTTGTAGAGCTCCACAGTTTGATTTTTTGCTGTGGCATTCATAGGGGATTTTCCGCTAAGATTTTTAGTTCATGATGGAGTCTTTCTGTGACCATATATTTCAGGAGAATGGATATTTACAGAGGTTTATTAAAATGCAAAATTTTTTCTTCGTTCATATTTGTATTTTTTCCTATCAACAAGTAAAATTCCATTAGCTGTTGATTTCGCTATTTTTTATTTTTTGGGGCTTTGCTGTTCTGAGATTAAAGGCCCTAAGGAACTGGACAGCTCAAAAGGAAAATTTTATTTTAATCAGATAAATTAAGTGATGGGCAGAAAATTTGGAATTACAAAACTTAAACCAAACCTTATTCTCATACAACTACCACCACCGAATATATTTCAGTGCGGCCCACAAAAATATGGATTTAGGTAAATATTAGGAGGAATATTTTCGACAGTGAAAATCTGTGTAATTGATGAAAAGCTCGATGGACAACTATAAGAACAGGGTTAGTGTCGCTGCCACCATGAAGGGTGGTACTTGGGCTCCACATTAGAGCGGATCAAATTTTAAGTACGTATTCCTATAGCAGAATAGTATTCTGCGAACAATTTTGAACAATAATGCCGAATAAAGCATAGGACAAAAGTGAATTTTGTTTCGCCGGATTTGCAAAAATAGGTTTTTATATCGTTTTAAGTAAATTATTGTCGTCTTTATCCATTAAAACCTCTCAAAAGGTAGAAAAACGATCACCCCTATATCTCTTAAAAGTAAAACAAGTGAAAACATGCAATATTTTATTGAAGAACCCTTCTAAAATGCATTATTTCTGTTTGTTTTGCAAGCAAACATTTTATTGTTGCATGTGCCTAAAAATATGCTAAGATTATCTTAGTAAGATATAAAACCAAATTGATTTAAAATTTCCCATACTAATTATAGCATATTTATAGGCATATTTCAGGTCGACCTTTTTTCGAAAACCCGGCGAAACAAACTTCATTTTTGACCTATAGATGATTGGGCATTCTTGCTTAGAAAAAATCCTAGAATCATGCCTTGCTATAGGATTTGGCATTTTTTTTTGTCGAACAATTTGATCCGCTCTACTCTACATGGGCCAGTTGTGCTATGATTAGACCTTACTATTTTATAGATTCTTTGTTGTATATTCAATGTGTACTCTTAGATGTTGAACTTTAAAATTTTCTGGTTCCCTACCTTAAACACTGTACCTGAAATGAAGCCAATTTGGCCAAATGGAGCGCTCCGTAACTCTTTCTCTAACACACTTTCTCCTCTGTAATTTGGAATTATTTTTTGTGATATTAGCTTGATAGCTAATCCATCGCCTTGTTAGGTTCACATTCGCGTTAACTAATTTTCCACACATGACTGATCGCGTTTTACCTTCCGTGTATTCTCTTTCCACTTTCACACATACCTTATTTCGCTATATTTTTTGACATTATTCATCGTTCTATCGAAACAGTGCCTTTTAAAATCGAATGACGTCATTGAAGGCGTTGAGATGGTTTAGTTTAAAATTTTCCAACATAATTGACAATGACAGCAGCAATCGAAAGAGATGGAAAGGGAGAAATGAGTGTACTAGTGTGTGTGTGTGTGTGTTTGTGCGAGCGTGAGTGAGGAAAATCTGCGCTGAACTATTTTTGGACCGCCAAATTAACCCAAACGAAGTGCTACGATTCAAGCTGTGAAAAATTTGGATCTCGTCGATTTCAGACCCTCGCAGTTAAAATTTTAATTGGCGTCTAAGAGTTATGTGACAGATTGTGCTGATGTGATTGACATGGCGGAAGATAATTAGTTGGCATATTGCGAGTAATTTTAAATGAGCTTAGTGGGCTGATTAGGCATTAGTCATGGAAGGAAAATTTTTTTGTTGATTTTTCCACTGGCAAAGCCTTCTTCCCGGCGTCACATGCAATTCACTTGTCAGCAACATTGCAGACTAATCTTTTAAAATGCATTCTTCACACACATTCAAATATGAATGAATGAAGATAGCTCCTCAGTCTTTTCTCGTTAGGCTTTTGTCTCGTGTCGCTGCAATGTCGCCTTTTTTTTTGTTATCTCTTTTCTACATTTCTCTTTTATTCCTCATTTATCATTTGTACATTTTCTTAAAGGATTGCACGCTGTCACTTGTGGTCTGTGTGCCTTTTTCGTCCGGCGACCTGTCTCCTCACTCGACCGGTGTCACCTCGAAGAGTGCAAATACTAAGCTCATCTTAAGCCAAGTTAGCCTACTTGTGGGCGCAGACAACTGGCTGCTTGCTGCGGTGCACTTGCAACAATGCAAAGACATTGAGGTTTGCTCAAGTGCACCCGAAGGAGATGAGAATAAGTCGAAATATGTACATGAAAGAAATGCGCTGCTAATTAGCTACTCTTGAGAAGGTGCAGAAGCACACATGAAGGCGTGAAAGAGTGGAAAAAGAATATGGCATTATTTTAATGTGAAGGGTTAAAAGGTTCCCTTAGTACCTGTTGATACAGCTACCTGCATACAATATGCAAGATTAAATGCCTAAAATGATGCTTATGTATTTTTGAAATACATTTTTTCATTCGAATCTCACGGGGTATGGAGGCAAAATCCCCTCTCATGAGTTATGTTTGATGATTTCGAAGCACTTTTTTTTTTGGGGTCCTGAACACGCTCTTAAATAACTTTCATCTCTGCACTTACCTACGAATTGCCCGGCAAAGTGTTGTTGAAAATGCCCTCGAAATTCATGTGGCGTACTAAAGCCCGGAGGCAAAAATCCGCGAAGATACGCTGCAGCCGCCAATGTTGTCATATGATGGTGGTGGGCTGCCGCATTCAATTGGCCAGCATGATCGGCAGCGGCGTAACCGGCAGCAGCATAGAAATTCGCAGGATTGAAAACGGGCAGCTGACAATGAGCAGCGGCTGCGGCAGCTGCTGCTGCTGCTGAGAGGCGCGTTACGTCTGGCGACAAGGAGCGTGAGTCGCGCGGTGTGAGTGCGACGTTTAAGCTGCCGCCGCCACCCACTGCTGCTGCACCGTTATGCGACGATGTTGAGACAGGTGAGAGCGGTGCATTGTTGCAATCGATTGGCGGTGTCGTTGCACCGCTACCTGGTGGCGTTGACGATCTACTCAAGCGTGCAGTGCTGCTGTTATTGATATTGGCTTTTGTTGTTGTTGTTGTTGCTCTGTTGAGTTGGAGAGTTCTGCATCAGTTGTTGTTGCTGTGTTGTTGGTTGCTGCTGTTGTTGTTGTTGCGATTGCTGCTGCTGGTGATGGTGGTTGTGGTGATGATGGCTTTGATAGTTGGCAGCAGCTGCAGCTGCCGTGCCAACACCCAGACCAAGAATTTCTTGAATTGCGAAAGGCGTCCTCATTTTCGTCGCTTGCATTTTGAGGCGACACTTGGGTTGGTGACTCTTCGCAAGGGATGGGATTTGAACGATCGTCGTCGCTGTTTTGCCGACGGCAATATTTTGTTTGTGAGTTCTTCTTTAATTTTCTCTTTATTTATATTTTATTGTATTCCTTTTGAATACTGAGGACTTCTTTTTTTTTTCACTGGACTTGTGCTCCTTACAGTTCAATTGTTAATGTCTCAAGGAGTGATCATTTGATTCTTGTATGCATTAAGGAAAAAATTCCCATTTTGTTGAGAGATTCACGCTGCAGATAATTTTTAAGGATTTTCTGTGAGTACTTTTTGTTTAATTGTTCGGGCGTCCTTTTTTGGCTTAAATATGAAAATGTTCCAAGTTTTTTTAAACTTTCAATTAGTTTGTATTTTTAATTTTTTAATTTCGTTTCAATCTTCTTTCACAGTATTTTTTCGAGCGATTTATTGCACTTCAAAGTTTTTTTATTTTTTATCCTCGATCTCTTGAGTCCGGAAATTGTAGCTCGCTTTTAGGGGCGCTGCGAGGCCAGAGCAAATAGAATTGAATTCAAACACGAGCGACTCGAGCCACACGACGCGACATTTGCGACGTTCGAGAACGAACTGAACGGCTTGCAATAAAATTCCAAGTAGACTCTCTCGAGCGCCATCTTTCCACCTTTGCTTCGTACCAACTCGTATGCACGAGTGAAATAGCTGCTCTCGGGGCAGTTGTTTCACTCTTGCAACAGCGAAGTGCTTCCAATTTGAGGGACAAGTTTCCAGTTCGGAACAAATTACCCCAGACCTAGGCTGTCGCCTTCACGCTTGAGCATTTTTTCTTCCATCTCTTTCTGGACTGGAAGCTGGATTTCTCAGCCGCCGTGAAAGCTGTGCTGCCGCGGCTTTGTTCCTCTGCCGCCGCTAGGTTGGTATGAAAATTTCGCTGCCGCCGCCAGGTTGGTATGAGAATTCGCTCTGACGGCAACAGCTTCTGGGTGCCTTCCTCTCCCCGCAGCTAGGTTTGTGGAGTAGAGGGAAGAATTTCACTTCCCCGCACCCGAATCAGAGTTGCATCTCGACGGTAGTAGAATCGGTCGTTTTGAGGTTCGAATCAGAGCTGTAGTTTTTAATTTGTTAGTAGTTTAGTAGTATTTTGGCATATTTTATAGTACTTTTATAAAATCAAATAATATGGGTGGGAAATATAATTTTTTAACGATGTTTTATTTTCTTTCTTCGAAACAAACTATTATGTATATTTTTACCAATAAAAGAATTTTAATTTTCATATTAACCTGTTTCCCACAAGGAATATGAATGGTGCAAATGCCTCGTAAATTTTACAGAAATTAAAAAATTTAAAGAAAATTGTATAGCTCTCTTATAATATAGCATTATAGCTGAAATAATGAACAGCTGGAAATAGTTAACGCTTTTTTGTTACACGGACTGTTCTAAATAATCAGGACTTAAGAGAGGGGGGTGGGAAAGCGGGATTTTCCATCGGACCCGAACTTTCTGAAGGGGCCCACAATTGGCATGGAACTTTTTTATTTGGTCGCACATTTTTGTGAGGGGGCCCCCGAAAAAAAATCCCCCGGGCCTGAAATTTCTCTCTACGGGCTTGTAATTAATGAACAAAACATTCAATCTCGCTAATACGAATAATCTGGATACAATGAACAGGACGTGCAAAAATTAATTCACTATATCCAGATTCGGCTGTACATAGATTTTCATTTTGCCAAAACTGTAGTAATATTTGTATTTTCGTAGTGTAGTTGTATGGGTGATGAATTTGTAGTAAAATACTGCAGTTGTAGTACTTCCAACAGCACTGCTTCGAACAACAATTGAAAATAAGCCGGCTTCGGGATTCGAACCGCCGACTAGCAAAACGTTCGCTATCATGAATCGACACCTTTAACCATTCGGCCAAGCTAGCTAGTACTAGACAAAATGAGGACCCGTTTAAGTTGCTCCAGTCAACCGCCCATAATCCTGTGGATCCTGAAATGTGCTTCCAATTACAACTTCCCCACACTTTTCATTGCCTCATTTCCCTCAATCGCTTATACACTGGCTTTTGTTTCAAGTAATTTTTAACATCCGTTTCCATTCATCGGTAGCTTTCTCTCCTGTCTGACTCCTATTACTCTCCGGGCGATATGGGGGATCAATGAGTAAGAAATTTGATAAGGTAGCCGAGAGGGGGATGCGATTACTACTACTACAACTACATTGGCAGCGTTGACGTCGTTGTCGTTGTCGTCGTCATCGTCCTTGTTGTTGTTGTTGTTGTCTAGGAAACATGTTAATTAAGAATTTCCACTTGAGTCCTGCCAATTAGTTCATTTCCATTATCGATTAGCTTTTCGCTTTTTATGAGGAGTCAGCTTGTGTGTCGTGAATGGATGTGTGTATAAGAGTGTGCATCCGTGTGATTTTGTATTTGTGTTTGGGGCTGTGCGAGAATTATTTTAGGTTTGTATTGGGTAGCCGTTTCATGAGTTGAAGGAGGCTGTTCTGAGGTTCGCTTTTGAAGCTGCTTTAAAGTTTTTCTTTCCTTCTTTCTTGTTTAGAAACTGAATCAATAAATTTTGGATTTTTAACTTTTTTTTAATGAATTTGTTTAAGGACAAAGTTTTATTAGACACTGCGGTGACCAAAGCAAACGATTAAGACAAGATACAAAAATATTTGCACATATTTAAAGATAAATTATTATTTTTCATAATCCTTAATAGTTAGGCCTCATAGACAAATTTACTAAAAATGCGTTGAAACCGATGAAAAAATGCTGGTAAAGCCTCTAAGCTCATTCCACTGAAAAATACCCTTAATATCTTTGCTTTATGGGTTAAAACTCTTTACATACCTCTCACTCTTAAATAATATTTTATTTTGAGGGGGTTTAGGAAACGTGTCCAAACTACGTGAACCATTTTTTACTACTTTTTAACCCACTTCCCCCCCTCGGTGACGATCCTAGAATAATTTAAGTGACCAATTTGTCCAAGTGTAGTACTTTCAGGACCCCCCTCCCCCCCTAAAAGGGTACGTAGTTTGGACACGTTCCCTTATGCGCTTAAAAAATTATAACTTCAATGAAAATGTGAATAAAATAGACATCGTTTTTAATGCAATTTTTTTTGCAAATTTTGAATTTCGAACGACGAAGGTATGCAGAAACTAATCGAAAATAAGCCAGAAATAATCATAAATCAGTCGCGAATTTTTTTAGATTATCTTTAATTTATTTATTCATTAATCTACACAAAAAATACACAAGATATCAAAAGCAACAACTTTTTGAACCAGAGGAGAAATACTTGTAATGCCATCATTTATCATTAATTCAAAAATCATTATGCAACAGTCCTTGTCTATAGGTATGGGGATTATAGAATCATTGAGTGGCTTATGGATTTTAGTTTTTAAACAAATATGTTTGAAAATGTTTTTTATATCGACGAGGGAAAACTGCCCAGAAAAAAAAAATATATGGAGTAATACCTAAATTGAACAATGAAGGAGTAATGACTTGTCCATCCATTCGGAGGAATCCTAAATCGACTAAAAATCGAAAAATCATTTTAAAACGAAAAAATTCCCGACTTTCGATTTGGCAAACACAGTGTCGAAGGATGAGCACATCACTAGAAAATGTTCAAACCTCGCAAAGGAGAGAATCAAAAGCGAGAAATAAATATTTAGTAAAAAATATTTGAATTCATAAAATCGGAAAAAACAAAAAGGATTTGAGATCAAATAATGTATCGCCAAATTGTGCGGGCCTGTTTCAGACAAGCCTGCTTATACGCGTTGTGGGTATCTTGTTTTGCAGTGCCGTAGCAACCATAGGGGCAAGAGGGGGCTTTTCCCCCCACGCATTTTTGTTTTTGCCCATGAATAAAATTGAAAAAATAATTTTGCCCCCCCACGCAAATTGGAAAAATAATTTTGCCCCCTCACGCAAAACAGAATTGCTACGGCACTGTTGTTTTGTAAGATTCGGGCAAAACAAATTCGAATATTTGTACTCGGGATATAGAACATTAACCACTTTGTGCTCTTTCAGGAGATAAAAAAGATTACTGACTTCGCGCTGCTACTCATTTCGAGGTCGAAAGGAGTACTCTGTTGGATCTCCATTAGGGGCTCAAAAGTATTACTTGCTCGCAAGGACATGCAATGATAAAAATGAGTAAAATATCTAAAAAATAAGGAGTAATCCATTACTCACAAAGGACCAATCCAAGATTAATCTTTAGATGATCTTATTTTTTTTAATGGGTGCAGTACAATCTGAAACTGCCTTAGTGAGGAAAAAGTCCAAATATGTTTGAACGAACTACGCTTCCGAGGATATCATGCAGTTGAGGAAAGAACTAATACTTTTGTTGAAATTTCAGGGATACTTATTATATTTATTTCTGAAAAATGAAAAGCCTTTAAAATTTCCCCTTGATCCTTTCATACTCTTCGTTGAAGCGACGGAAGGCAGAAAAAACTAAAGAAAAATTCAAAGAAAGCAGCCATAAAAAGAAAAGAAACGCCAAAGCCTGCGTTTTCTGTCCCACGAAAGCCCGTAATTATTGATAATTATCCACTTTGTATATGAATTTTGGGGAATATGCCTGCCCGTTTGAGTTCCTCCATCCCAGACATCGAAAGCCACTTGGATCGCTGATTTTGACAAGGGTGCGTGCGCATTCTTGGCCCTTGATTGTGTTACCGATTTATGGATGTGATGGTCGGCAGCAATGTGGAGTTGACTTGAATGCTCGTTGCAGTAGTTGTGGCTGTGTGTTGGCGATGGTGGAGTGATTGCTTTGCTTTGAAATCGGGCACAAGGCTTATTGCCTGTTCATTGTGTCGTGGATGTTGATGGATCGCATATTCGTCGTCGTTGTCGTCCGTGCCTTGCCGGAGCGAATGTTTCAATTTTGAAAGAATTTTTATTTTTTAACATTTCCTTCTGCTCTTCGAGGGCGTTAATGGAAGCGTAATTGGTATAAATGGATGGAGTGCATGTTGTGCTCCAAAGGCAGCTCAGCTAGCTAGCAAATTAAGTAATCATCGTTCCAAAATGGTGGACGCAATCGTTGCGACTTGCGTGCGCGCTCATGAAACATGCAATTATAGAATTATAGAAATCTTTTCCCCATTACCTCTTTCCATCGCACTCTCTCTCTCTCTCTCTCTCTCTCCTCTCTCTTCGCCCTCTTACTAACGAAAGCTCACTTTCTTTGAACGAGAAAATTGGTGTGAGTTGTTAATACAGTCTTGAGTGCCCTACGCACGCATGCAGACATATTTATATATGAAAAGAAGTATGTATGCCAGTTGGTACTTGAAGAAATGGCAATTTATTGTATAAAATATGTTGCCGCATAAGAAACCGGTCGAAGAGGTATGAGGAGAAACGCTCAAATAAGAAACGAATGAAAAGAGCTTTTGACTGGTACAGAAAATTCGCATTGGGGTTTGGGGCATTTAAATGCAAACATATTCGTACGTACATACCTAAATGCGTTGAGTCTGTCGTCGCAATATGTGCAAGTGATGAAGTCAAGTGGCCACGTTTGGATTTTAATTAAATTAACGAAAGGAAAAAGTTAAGAGCAAGCGACTCTGCATTGAATTGTGATTCGTTTTGAAAGCGATTCTTTTATCTAAGCAAGGAGAAAGAAAGATGGCTGAGCAAATTTTTTGAATGAAATTATATTATGAAATGAAATATTTGACAGTTTCATAGACGAATAATGTTCTGAATAATTTATCCAAATTATTTAATTTCTGTGGGTTTTTATTTAATGAAATTCTTTTTCCGAAGGCTGCCAGAATATTCCCCTGAATGTCTCCAAACAAGGCCAAAATTCCCAAAAATTCAATTTTGAAATCTTCTAAAGACAAAAAATTGGTCCCATGAAAATTTCCTTGACCACTTTTCTGCCCTAAGACTCCACTAGCGATCATAAATATCATTTAATTTTGGGGAAATCTGCCTAAACTGACAACAGTGCTGCTTAATGTTATTCAAATGAAGACATGTCCTTTAGAAGCACTGCCTGCATTCTGACATCCTAAATTCTTCAATTGTGATTTCTAGTTACACTGATGTAATTTCTTTTATGTCAGCACAGCAAGCAACATTTCTTCCTGGTTTTTCGACTGTACTCATATCCGGAGTTGACACTCAAATTTCCAAGTAAAATTAAATTAATTTTAATGAGAATCGAAGGGGAAGTGCATCGATTATAATTGAAATAATTAATTCTTTAAAGGAATATTTTCAACCATTGGAATTCCCATAAATCGTGTATTTAAGGCTTCATTGAGTGACCATATTATAAAGCATAATATAGCATTTGGGTACAAAAACCCATTAAAATTGCCCCTCATAATTTTTGTATCGAAAGATACTCGTGTTCCTCCAAAATATTTTTGTAAGAAAACCAAAATCCAAACAATCGGTCTAACAATACCCATAATATCTTACAGAGCATTTTAAGAAAATTAAAAAAAAGAAGACTGTATGCGTCAATCCACTGAACGGAGCCATTATTTAACGATGAACACTTAATATCACCTTCACATATGAGTGAATGCCATCAAAAATGATTACTTCACGCTTTAAAATCATTGTGGCTTTCATTGAAGGCTTCAAATTTGAATAGAAGAATTACCTTAAGAAACAAACAAAAAATAATTGAAAAAAACAACTCCCCCGGGAATTGTTTTCCCAGACTTTTGGGGTTTCATTGTTTCACATATTAGCTGCCAATTCAGTGATTTGGAATTCAAAAATTTGTGGCAAGGCTTTTAGCCAATTGCTATTTTTATATGAAAAAAAAAGCACAAACTTTTTTATGGATTTTCTGTGAATGTTCATTTAAGCGGGGTATTTGAGGCAAGGTGTTGAGGGTAATTTTCAAGAAATTTTCATTATTTAAATGGACTTCATGGTTTTCATTAAAAAAAGTCAATTTTTGGTATGGAAAGTGTTGATGCCAACTCCGAATTGAGAGCAGTTTCAGAAGCGTGAAAAGGAATTGAAATTGAACTCAAAGAAAAAATGTAGGTAGGGTTAGGTTAGTGTGGCTGCCACCATTAAGAGTGACACACTCACATGGGCCCGCTGTGATACCACGACTAATGGGAAAACAGAAACAGAACAAACGACACACATCCACAACCTCAGCTGGGAGTTGAACCCAGAGACTCTCGCTTCGTAATTTGGCATCTCAAGAAAAAATTTAAGGATACGTAAAAAGTGCTCAATGTAAGGACGAAGAAGTCTCAAAACCTAAGCTTCAATATTGCGTTTTCTATTTCCACCTTTGTTTTCTACGATTCTTTGTGTTAGAAACTATTCAATTTTTCCTTATAAAATCGCCTTCATTTACAGAAGAGGCTCCACTTTCACGTTCGGCGAAAGAATTTGCGTTAAATCTTCATTTCAATTGCATTACTTTATGCATAGAACAGTTCCACGAATTGATTCAACGTTTTCCTCTATGTCACAAAAAATAATTCCATACATTCCCTAGAGCAATTATAATTTCATCCCCACCATTCTAATGAAATCTGTAAGCACCTTGCTTTCTCGGTCCCACGCCTTTTGAATTTATTTTTGTTCTTCTTTTAACTGAAAAGCGCAGTAATTACAGCTCAGCGCTTTTATGAATTAAAAAATTATGATAATTTGAAATGAATGAAAAAACGAAAATGTAAAAACCAATGACACATGTCAAATGTCCTTGTAAAAATTGTTGCTGGTGGAAAACATCAAAAAGCATAGAGTTTATTTTCTTTTAAACACAGCAATTTACGCTTAGATGAGCAAACCACTCAACTTGAGTACTTGAGAAGCAAACGACAATCCCCCCATCCACCCATACCGTCCACACAGGACCAAAACGTTCGCCTGTCCATTCGTCAGGGAAATTATGAAAAGCCTAAATTCGTTACAAGATCTAAATTACGCTATGGGAAAATAAAGCTACAAAGCCGCATCCTTAGACGCATTCAAAGCCTCGGATAATTGCGCGCCTGGACAAAGCGACGAGATGTGCTCGCTGTATTTAAACTAAATTAAATCATTTCCTCATTTGCGTTTGCGGTAAGCGAACATTTTTCAATTAAGGAAAAAAAAACTCCGCTTTATCCTTTGTGCGTGTGCAAGGATAATTTCATTTCTTGAAAAGCGCCTGCAACGACTTTGTCACACATGGAATTAGTTTTGTTTTGAGTGGACTTTTTTCGGATTTTATTCGTTGTAGAATGGAAAAAGTTCGTATGCAATTTTTAAAAAATTGTTTTTCAAGGCCATTTCGAGAGCGCTGGGTTCCGGTTTTTGTTTCTTGTAGTTGTCCTTGTTTTTTTATTTCTTTTTGTTCATTTTCCACGCTTGACAAATTGAAGTTTTTAATTGGAAAACTAAGCTTTATGTTTTTATGAAAAGAAAAGTTTCTAAAGGTTAGCAATTTGTCGCTGTACAAACATTTTGTTGCCCACAAAGCTCGAAGGATCCTGTCAATATTTAAAATTTGTTCATTTTTTCAAAGAGTTTTAAAGACAAAATCTAAGGATCTACAGAACAATTATATGGTTAAGAACAATGAATAGGGCTCGATTTTCAATGTTCTGTGGACCTCAAAGCCTCTCGCTTCATAAGTTGGCACCTCAGCCAACTACGGAGGCCTACTTTGAAAAAGTTACTATTGGATAATATAACAGAGTCTTTGAACTAACTTTTTATAACCTCGCAATCCGCTATATTTTCACTATTATTAATAGGCTTCATATTTTTAAGGAGTTTTAAACACAAATAACCCAGATTTAGCTTATAACCTAGATTTTGTCGAATTGTGTTTAACTGAAATTGGTTTGTGTACTTGATTTTTGAAATTGTTGCCCTCTGTCGGAAATTGCGAGAAGCACTTTAATCAAGGACATACTCAGTTGTGACACAAACCACATTTTAAAAAATTAAAATTTAAATTGGAACAAAATTGAAAACAGTTGTGTTGAGAGGGGGATTGAAGGGGGTAGCCGCCCCGCAACCCAATCATAATTTAAATTTCATCTAGTTTTTTGTTATTTAGGGCGGGGGCAGGGTAGACATTTCCTCCATTGTTTCACCGCGCACAGAAATGTCTCAAAATTGATTAGAAATTAACCGTTTTTTTAATGCTGCCTACAGAAACGATGAACCACAACACACTTCGTAGGCCGTTATGCACAGTATCTCATATACAAACCTAGTATACTTTTGTTCGAACGTGGCCATTTTGTAGAGTGAACGCCAACCACCACAGCACAAAGTAATCGGGGTTGTGTGGTGTTCATCCGGTATGCTACCTACAATCTTGTATACGTCGTAGGCGGTAGGAACTGTTGACCGCTGGGGTGCTTTAACTTAACCCTCTAATCCCTGGCTCCGTCACTAGACGGACTTTTTTCGAACAAATTACATTCCAAAGCAGATAAAAATTATAGTTTCAGATTCATGTTTTGCTATCCAGAAATAGTCTTATCTGAACTTCTCATTGGAAAAAAAAAAAATTGTGGCATGAGAGGGTTAAGCTCTGAAAAAATAAAACCTTTAAAAGTGAGTGTGTGTTTCGGTCCGGTCTTACAAAGAAAAAATGCTTCCCTTCAGCATATCTGGCTAGTTCTAAATATTCCCGGAGAATTTTACCGTGCGGATTTGAAAAAAATTCTCCCATTCTAAGAACACAAGGAAGTTAATATAATGGGAGCAAGAATGTCAAACATTTTTAAACAAATGTCATAACCTTGCTTCTTTAATTGAGGCTAAGATTACTGCCTTAACCCAAGGCGAAAAGTTTAAAGGAAAAACTTCCCGGGGAAAATTCATTTAGAACAGGGCTGATAGTGAGTCAATGACTTCAGGAAATAGTCGTTGAAGCACAGAATTTTTTTAATTTTTCATTTTTAGTTTTTCACATCTTGAATTTTTTTTTTGTCGGCAAAGACACCAAGAAAAATATACACAATTGTCCATTAAAGCATCGTCAAAGTGTAAGGATAATCATTTCCAAAAGTCCTAAAATATTTGCCTCTATAAAAACGATGGAGAACTGATGATAAATGCATCAAATTTTTTTTAGATTTTATCTATTGCTTTTATTTTTAAGAGCTAACAAAAAGTTTCAATATCTTCAACAAATACAGATGGTAGGTCTAAAAAAATATTGATATTGCTGCATTGGCAAAGACGGCCTTCGGAACCTAATCAGGTTCAATCGGGTTGAGATAAAAAATTTAGAATTTAATTTAAACTATGTGTATGTAGGTGGCCTGAAAACATCTTAGGTTGATGGTTGAAGAGCTCCTCCTGGTCATGTATTGATTGACAATGCAAGGACTTTCAGATAATTATTGAAATTTATATTTTTGACTGCCGAATTTTTTCCCACAGAAAGCTTGAATATTTTTCTCAAATATCCACAATTCTTTGGTTATTATTCAGTGTTAAAGTAGGCAATAAATTTTTGTAGCAAACCCACTTTCACTCTATCGAATTTATGATGATGCCTACATTACAAAGTTGCTTATTGATCCAACTCGGAATAAATATGTTGAGCGTACAAATTTATCCATCCCGGAAACGTTATCGTGTGTGGCATGGCGCTGGTGGCCCTGAGCTCTGAGACTGATTGAATCAAGTTTATTTCGAAATGATGCCACTTAAGCTAACAACGTACGGAAAAAATAGTACATGAGGACGATAGAATGGATGATGGCATCAGATCGAAATGTGAGTGAGTTACTCTAGCATACATATTTTTTGGGGGGCATGTGGGGGGCTTGGTTTTGTGCCAAAAGTCAAAACGATAACAAGCAATTTCTCACGTTTTGCCAAAACGCGTCACGTCAATTTAAATAACAATTTCCGGTAGAGTTTTTTTTTCCATCAATAGGTACACGCAGAGGTATGCATAGTCCTTTTAAGTGGTTGTATGGATGCGCGCTCATTTTTTTTTTTTTTGGTTTGGATCCTGCAACTTTTGACACGTCACTTCAGGAAAATGTCAAATCAAATGGGAATTTGGTTATTCGTTGTTGCTTATCATTAGTTTAATTGGTGACGTGTGCAGAAGTCATGGAAAAGTGCTATGATTAGAATGGAAAGTGCAAGTATCACGTTTGGTAGTTTTTCCTCACAGCAGGTGGTCTATAAACATACATACATATGTTCACCCTCTTATGTTCACTTACAACACTAACAATTATTGATCATAATAGAACACCCCTTTTTAATGACTTACGTAGGTATGTCAACCCCTGTGTGCGTGCGTGCTCTTTTGCCCTAATCACATTTGACTTTCAATTTTGTTGGAGCAATTTTTGCCATTCATATATTTTTAATTTTGATGCTATAACGTCTCATTTGGAAACTTTTTCATGCTTAATCGAAACGACGTTGATCGATATTTTTGCTTGGAGATTTATATAGGTTTATTTATATATAATGTCATATATCCCCTCCATCCGCATGCCCATCAAACACGTTTAATCACAACAATTCCCCTTTCGATCAATTCCCTTAATCACTGCCATTCGTTGTTTACCCGAATTTATTGACCAATAACACTGTCAAACAAAAAAAAAGCAACTGAATATTTGTACAATTTTCCTGTAGATCTCGGCCTCCTAAGCAAGAAAAAAATTTTTTTAATTTTTTTATGGAAGAGTTTTTGAGAAAAAATTTTTTGAAATTTTTTTCAGTGCATTTCGTAGGTGCACTTGCTATTTCAAGCATATCTCGGGCCCCGATCTACCGATTTTAATAAATATATTTTCCAAATATAGATAATTAAGCTCCCTACAACTTTTAGAAACAAAGTTTTTGATTTGCATGAGTAGTTTTAGTGCTAGAGGTGCAATTATACAAGAAAATTGTGTTTTTTTTTCAAAAAAATCAGGGTAAATTTTTCATATAAAAATTTGTAAAAAATAGAAATCGAAGTGGAAAACCCATTTTCAAATTTTTTGCGTATAGCTAAGTATTTCTTCTAAAAAATAAGCCCCGTTTGGCTAAAAGCGGTGAAAAATTTACGGAGCTATGATTTTTTTGCCAAAACACTAAAAAATCGATATTTCACAATTTTTGCTTTGTTCACAAAAACTTGTTCATATGAGCCGAAATTATTTTATGAAGGTGCAATTGAGTAAATTTTCACATATATAAATGCATAAATGCTGCCTCTTTATTGATTAAAAATGAATGTCGTTTTGCCCTGCCTTTTAGAATATTGTGGTGGATTTGTTTACCTGCCGGTCTCAATGACCTGTACCAGATAAAAAAGGGTGCAGTGCTTTCCCTTAGTGGAAAAAAATATAAGGTATCATGAATACGTTTTGTGCGTTAACGTCAGTTTTTATACTAAACGTGTTTCTTTACTTTCAATTTTGCCTAATGAATTGAGCGTAGTATAAAATACCTGAGGTTTTGCATACTTTACATACATACTTACATACAGTATAGAAAATTTATGGCAATATATAAAAGGGTAACACTTATGCGTTTAGATTAGTAGTCTTGAACTAAATTTTGAACAACGTACATCAATTGAAAATAAAACAAATTTTAAAATATAAAAAAATTAGTAAAAGAACTCGTGTATTCATGTGCAAAACAATCCGGACGATTTTTGCAATATTTGTGGATTATATATGTTAAAAAAATAAAGGATTAGCGTTTACTGAAGCACTGCAAAAGCACTATTTCCACTACTTCGGTGTTTTGCCAACTCTCAATGAGCCGTGGACGCCTAAAAGAATATGTGACCTATGTCATAGAAAGTTATCAAAATGGGATTCTGGAGAACGGTAAGAATTAAAAATTTAATACGCCTTAAAAAAAAACTAACTATTTGCATTCTAGCTGTTACATGGATTTTGACACGGCAATGGAATGGAGTGAGCCCTTTTGTCACTCGGTGGACTGCTATTTTTGCCTTAGTGCAAGAAGTGGATTTGGGAAACATTTAAAATGGGAATACGCGAAAGTTGATTCGGTAAAATTTCCTCTACCTCATTCAAGTGATGTGCCTTATCCAGAATGCCCTGGCTCAGCACCCAAAATAGAAGGATCATCAGAGGAAATGCTGGGGTCTAGTGGAAGTCAGTTTGAAACAAGTTTAACGCAACGAATACTCTCACAGGCCGAATTAAATGACTGGATTCGTGATTTTGGTTTTTCAAAGGGTAAAGCTGAACTTTTTGCATCTAGAATGAAAGAACGCGGATTTGTGGCTCCTGATGTCAAAACAAGCATTTACAGAAATCGGCACTTGCAATACGGAAAATTTTACGCAAAAGTAGACGATATCTGTTTCTGCAGCAATATTTTAGGCCTATTCGAAGAGCTCAATGAAGTCTACAATCCCGGAGAGTGGCGTTTATTTATCGATAGCAACAAAGAGAGCTTAAAAGCTGTCCTCCTACACAATGGCAACCAAAAACCGTCTCTTCCTGTCGCATATGCATCGCATTCTAAAGAAACCTACGAAACAATGAAAACGCTTTTGGATCATATTGAATATGACAAGCATAGATGGAAAATATGCGCTGATCTCAAGGTAGTGGCAATTCTGTGCGGGCTTCAAGGAGGATATACAAAATATTGTTGTTTTTTGTGCAAGTGGGATAGTCGCGCTGACCACTTACACTATATTAAAAAAGATTGGCCTTTGCGAACCAACATTATAGTTGGTGCAGACAATATTCAACGCACTGCTCTCGTTGATAAAAATAATATTATATTACCGCCACTGCATATAAAATTAGGACTTGCTAAGAACTTTATAAAAAAAATTGGCAAAAGATGGAACACAGGAAGCTTTTGCCCGCTTAAAGGCGATCTTTTCCTACCTTTCACACGCAAAACTCAAGGAAGGAGTTCTAAATGGTCCAGAAATACGTAAACTTTTGCAAGACGACGAGTTCTCAAGCCTTTTGTCCCCAGTCGAAGCAGCAGCGTGGAGCTCATTCAAACTTGTTATACACAATTTTTTGGGCAACCACAAAAGTCCAGATTACAAGCAAATAGTAAATAACCTACTAAAGAATTATAAGAAAGCCGAAGTACACATGTCGTTGAAGATCCACTTTCTCGATTCGCACTTGGATTTTTTCCCTGAAAACTTAGGAGACGTAAGCGATGAGCATGGCGAACGTTTTCATCAGCAATTAAAGGATATTGAAAATCGCTATAGCGGCCTTTTCGACACGGCAATGATGGGTGATTACGTGTGGTCCCTTGTGCGTGAAAATGATGGTAGTAAATATAAAAGACAAAGCGGAAGCAAGAACTTTTTTCAAATTGTATAAAAATAATTTTGGAAATAAATTTTTATTTCTTTAACACTTTTGCATTAGAGCTTATTTCACAAATGTTTTACAGGAGTTGTACCAATTTGGTAGTTCATGTTGTCTTAAAGTGGGCTGCATCACAGCGGCCCCGGTGTATGTATGTAAGTATGTAAGTATGTATGTAAAGTATGCAAAACCTCAGGTATTTTATACTACGCTCAATTCATTAGGCAAAATTGAAAGTAAAGAAACACGTTTAGTATAAAAACTGACGTTAACGCACAAAACGTATTCATGATACCTTATATTTTTTTCCACTAAGGGAAAGCACTGCACCCTTTTTTATCTGGTACAGGTCATTGAGACCGGCAGGTAAACAAATCCACCACAATATTCTAAAAGGCAGGGCAAAACGACATTCATTTTTTAATCAATAAAGAGGCAGCATTATGCATTTATATATGTGAAAATTTACTCAATTGCACCTTCATAAAATAATTTCGGCTCATATGAATGCATCAAATTTTTTTTAGAAATCATCTTTTGCTTTTATTTTTAAGAGCTAACAAAAAGTTTCAATATCTTCAACAAATACAGATGGTAGGTCTAAAAAAATAAGAAAGCTATGGCAAGCCCACTTTGAAATACCCATTCCAATTTGAGAAAAAAAATTTTTGCTTTTATTTTGGGGTGTAGTGGGAAAAACAAAATTATTTCCCTAACCTTTCATTGCCTTGGTGAACCAATGTTGGAATTTGAAGCTCTACGTTTTACTTCGGAAAGTTCAAAAACTTCATTTTGGGCTGGCATTTTCGCATAAAATTTTTTCCACCCTTTCATTCGCCTTGGTGAACCTTGTTGCGAATTCAAGTTCTAGCCTTTTACTTCGGAATTACAAAAAATTTCATTTGGGCGTGGCAGTGGGGCCAAAAAAAAATTTTCCTACCCTTTCATCGCCTTGGTGAACCTATTTGCGTTTTGAAGCTTCTACGCCTTTTACTTCGGAAGTTAGAAAATTCCTATTTGTGGGGTGGCAGGGGCGGGGCTACTAAATTTTTGTTCCTAACCTTTCATTTGCCTTGGTCAAACCTTGCGCGAATTTGAAGCTTCTACGCCTTTTACTTCACAATTACGATAAGCCCTTATTTTTGGGCTTATTTGTGGGTGGGTCGAGGAGGGCGGAAATTTTTTGCCAGGATATTTCCTTTTCTATTTTACCAGCACCAAATATCAATGGAATGTGTTGAGGGTTCCAAGTTCAAGCATTTTTATTGAAAAACACAATAAATTCATTTGTGGGCTGGCATGGGCGGATGTCTCCCATTTTTACCTAGGATAACCGGACCCCGATAACATTTTGCCAAATTTCGACTTCATTGGTCCAGCCGTTTGAGGGATCCGACCACGGACGGACGGACAGACGGAAACGGACAACGGTCAGACGGACAGGGACAGAGGAAACGGTCAGACGGACAGACGGACAGACGGACGACGGACATGTTAAACGATTCATTTTTTTGATCCTGATCATTTCTAATATTTTTTTTCTATATCTCCGGAGCTTAATTCTCCCTGTTCAAATTTGCACAAAACAAATATACCCCCTTCGCTGGGTATAAAAAATATTGATATTGCTGCATTGGCAAAGACGGCCTTCGGAACCTAATCAGGTTCAATCGGGTTGAGATAAAAAATTTAGAATTTAATTTAAACTATGTGTATTAGGGGCCTTGGAAAACATCTTAGGTTGATGGTTAAGAGCTCCTCCTGGTCATGATTGATTGATAATGCAAGGACTTTCAATAATTATTGAATTTATATTTTTGACTGCCGAATTTTTTCCCACAGAAAGCTTGAATATTTTTCTCAAATATCCACAATTCTTTTGTTATTATTCAGTGTTAAAGTAGCAATAAATTTTTGTAGAAACCCACTTTCATCGATCGAATTTATGATGATGCCTACATTACAAATTGCTTATTGATCCAATCGGAATAAATATGTTGAGCGTACAAATTTATATCCCGGAAACGTTATCGTGTGTGGCATGGCGCTGGTGGCCCTGACTCTGAGACTGATTGAATCAAGTTTATTTCGAAATGATGCCACTTAAGCTAACACGTACGGAAAAAAAGTACATGAGGACGATAGAATGGATGATGCATCAGATCGAAATGTGAGTGATTACTCTAGCATACATTTTTTTGGGGGCATGTGGGGGCTTGGTTTTTTGCCAAAGTCAAAACGATAACAAGCAATTTCTCACGTTTTGCCAAAACGCGTCACGTCAATTAAATAACAATTTCCGGTAAGTTTTTTTTTTCCATCAATAGGTACACGCAGAGGTATGCATAGTCCTTTTAAGTGGTTGTATGGATGCGCGCCTTTTTTTTTTTTTGGTTTGGATCCTGCAACTTTTGACACGTCACTTCAGGAAAATGTCAAATCAAATGGGAATTTGGTTATTCGTTGTTGCTTATCATTAGTTTAATTGGTGACGTGTGCAGAAGTCATGGAAAAGTGCTATGATTAGAATGGAAAGTGCAAGTATCACGTTTGGTAGTTTTTCCTCACAGCAGGTGGTCTATAAACATACATACATATGTTCACCCTCTTCTGTTCACTTACAACACTAACAATTATTGATCATAATAGAACACCCCTTTTTAATGACTCACGTATGTCAACCCCTGTGTGCGTGCGTGCTCTTTTGCCCTAATCACATTTGACTTTCAATTTTGTTGGAGCAATTTTTGCCATTCATATATTTTTAATTTTGATGCTATAACGTCTCATTTGGAAACTTTTTCATGCTTAATCGAAACGACGTTGATCGATTTTTTTGCTTGGAGATTTATATAGGTTTATTTATATATAATGTCATATATCCCCTCCATCCGCATGCCCATCAAACACGTTTAATCACAACAATTCCCCTTTCGATCAATTCCCTTAATCACTGCCATTCGTTGTTTACCCGAATTTATTGACCAATAATGAATGTGTCAACCTTCAATGCAAGCCCGATAACATTTTCTCATTATATAATATTTTATAGAATAATGAGCTCACTAGTGAAAATAAGGGCCAAGGCTTCGTGTCCTGTAGGCGCGTGTGTTCATGTGTTTTCTCTGATTGATTGGAAAAATAATTCAATCACATCAAAAATGGACACATTTAATGAGGCGTATGACAAGGTATGAAACGAAGAGGGTGAGTGGAGAAATTTTTAATGAAAGTTTTTCATATTTGTCGTTGACGTTCGTTAGGCCTTTTTGCATATTATTTACGTTTTAATGTCATAATAATAGCTGAGAGGCATAAAATGTAAAAATTTTCTTACAGTAAATCGATTTTTTAAAAAATTATCTTCAGTTTCAGATTGGTATCCCATCAAACATTTAGGGAACTTTCGCCAAGAAGATGTTTAAGCGTATTTTCTGGAAGAGCAATAGGCGACCAACAAAGAATATTAATAAAAAAAAATGTATTGCTTTGACGAATATTACGCGAGCATTGCCAAAGTCTCTTTTGGAAGAGGTTTACACGATGTTTTTCTAATATATGTGTACGTCATGATATTGTAGCTTTCGCTTTATTCCATCAAGTAGTCACTTCCCTGCAGTAATTGAGACTCACCCCCTACTCACCTATGGTGCACCTCAAAAAGACTACAACTAGTCCCCACATAATTTACTCTTACATGCATTCAACTCACCTCTTTAACATGGGGCCTACATTAAAAAGAGAGTAGTGCATGTAAGACTCACCCATGGTGAGACGTTTTGGGTGAGTTGGAGGTCAATTGACGATTTTGTTTATTTATGGAAAAAAAAATTTTTAATATTTGTTTTTTTTTTCTTCTTGTTTTTACTTTGTTTATTTTTTGTTTTTATGTTTTTAATCTTTTTTTTTGTTTAAATATTAGTTATGTTTTTTTAATTTTCTCGTCTCGAACGAACCTCGAACCGCTGATCTCTGGGTTGGTAAGTCTGCGTCTTAACCATTACGCTAAACAAGGAAAATTAATATGTTGATCATAATGCTGACTTGAGTTTATGGTTGCTCAAGTTATTGTGAAATAAAATTGAATTTTTCATAGCAAAAATTTTTCAATTGAAAAATTAATACTTAAAAAAAAATTTAATTATGAAAAAATACTTACATATTAAAGAAAAAAATATTTCTTTTTCAAAATTAACTAATAAAAAAAATTAATTAAAATATGAACATAAAAAAAAACTCTAGGCAATAGAGAAGAAAAAAAAATGTCCAACCGACCCAAGGATCGAACCTCGACCTGCGTGGTTGCTGAGCGAGAGTCTTACCCTTTACGCTAATCAACTCTTGACGGTACGCCGATCAGAATGCGAACTTAAAGCAGACAACAACAAGCGCACAGCAAGAGTACACAAAAAAATGAGCTCACCGCCCCTCGATCTCTTACGGAACAGTCAGCGGTGAGACCTATAGAGGTCGACCTTAGGTTAGACGTGCTCCATAGTTTTTATGGTCTAGTTGCTAACAGTCTCACCTAAGGTGGGTCCTATTTAGCAAACTGACCGCTCGTTTACTACAGGGTTGATTTTTGTGATTGTTGATTGCTGAAACATCATCTCCATGACTATTCCGTGATGTTTTTATGTATCGCAATTGCTCTTCCAGAAGAGTCGCGGGCGATTAGATAAATACCTACTTTACAAGTTTCACTCTTCCGCGATAAGAGAGCAACGGTTGCGGACGAGAAAAATATCGCCGCGACGAGTCACCGAACACTCTTCCTCGGTAGAAAATATTTTCTGGGATTAAACTCGAAAGTTAACTTCTTTGAAAAAACGAGCCCTGTTTTGTAGAGACAGTTTTGTGAAAGAATTTTTAGATTGCATATGAAAGCTCAGATTTGGATTGAGTTCGAACAACCAACAATTTTGTCGAATAGTCTACGGCTACAGTTTAGCAATTCCGAGTTGAAAAAAAGGAAGAAGAAAAACAGATCCTACTGCGGCCATCTATACTCGTACTAATAGGGATCAGATAATCGTTACAATATCGTCTCAAAATGTGAAAATATACATCAAAAATTTTTGGTCCTTATAACAAAGACTTTAATCGGAAATTATTCCATTATAGGGGTATTCTCTTAAACGTGAAAAGATCGAAAAAGCGGAAAAACGTAAAATTTTTCATACATAACTTGGATCATAAATTTCTAGGCCTCCTTGATTTGCGAGTTTTCAAAGTTTTCGAGGCAAATACACGTTAAAGGGAAGACCTCTCATATTTTACTTCTTTTGTTAACTCTCAGCCTACTCCAATAACTCTTTCTAATTAACACAACATTGGATCATCTTCGATTGCTCCCACTAATTTTGAAATAAAAGTCAGAAGTTCAAAATGAAAGCAAAAAGCGATTCGCTTCCCTTCCTCGAGGAATCAGAGTCGCCATACCATCCTAAAAAACAAAAATTTCAAAAATTCAAATCAATGATCAGATCATTATCCACAAAGCACCTGCAGCAAAAAAGTTTTCTCACTTCCATGATTTTCTCACTAATGAGCACTGATTGCATAAATTTTCACATCAACGCTTGATGGCTAGAAAAAAAAAATTGGTATAAATTGCGCGGTTCAATCCTCGAAGAACGTTCCCAAGCAATTTGAACAAAAACGACAACAAAGAGTAAGAACTGTCAAGTGGTGGAAAATTTTAATGAGTCTCGGAAAATTGATATGGCTCTTAAGGCAGATTTCACGACCATTAAGACGAACTTTTCTGACAAGTGCGAAGGAAAACAATTTTTTTGTTTGTGTTTTTTTTTTTTTGGTCAACGAGAGAGAAATGGAAATTCAATCCTTTTGTCACCGAACCACTAATCCCATTATCCTTTAAGGTGATGAACATTTTCTTATTATTTTCCAATTCGATCTCATTGTGAGTGCTGTGGGAAAAGCGATTTTCGTTTTCGAGAACATGAAACACAGGAGACGACGGAAAGAAAGTGCAGTGAACATAATTGTCCACTTTACGCTTTTCCATCTGTATGTCGTCCTTGTGGAAATATAGTTATATTTGCTATGGCAAGCGAGATAATAATAACGAGCAATGTCCTTCGCCCCCCCACTGATTTCGCACGCGCACACGCGTCAAAAGATTATGACAATTTTCCCACCACAAATGAGCATAGCCAAGAAGGACACAAAAAAAAGTAAATCGTCCCAAGGAGATGCGAAGGAACAAGGAAAGAAACAACGACGACAAGAACAGCAACAATAACAATGAAGGCTATATAGCAATCACGTTATCAGCAGCCCTGTCAGCAGATAACAAGGATAACAAGGTATAACAAGCTGATGTGCTGACGAGCAGGATTAAGGCGAGACGCGACCCACCAATAGCCTAACAACCGAATGAACCGAACGAATCAATTCAGTAAAGGAAAATGCGCACTGGACGAGCAAAGAAAAACGTCTTCAGAAAAAAAAACCGAAAAAAGAAAAAAGGAAAACAGAAAAAACGAAGATAGCAAATTTGACAATAATTGAGCGAAATGTGAAATGAATGTGCAAAATATTAAAGGGAAAAAAATATAAATCGAACAGAAAGAAGAAAAGAAAATTATAAAAGGAAAATTCGTGGAAAATTATGAGAATGCAAACGGTGCTGAGGGTGCAGCGGGATACAAGGGAGCAGATGAGTTTTTCTGTTTTCGAGGGGATATTTTTTTAATGATGTGAATTGTATTATTGGGTCTGCCAGAAATTGTCATTCTTTCAATTCGATGAAGCTAGTGCGGTGCAAAGGGAAAGTGGACTAATGGGCTAGAAATGAAGCAATGGTATGAGCAATAAATAAATCATTTTCAAATTCATATTTTGGTACCTATCCTATTGAAAATGATCCTGAAAGCTCTTGAAAAATATCGTGGCGGATATTTTTTCCTCGAGGCGACTTTGAGAATTTTTTGAAGCTCAAAAAAGCCCGTCTCGGAAACAACTGGCAAATAAATAAGATTCCACTTGACCACTTCAGGTTTTCTGCAGTAAGCTCTGAGTTGGATGGACGACAGCTCCCGATTTAAGGGGTGGCAAGCCGGGAAAATGCCCAGAGTGGCTCTCTCAGTGGCGGCAATTTCACATAGATATATGAAAACAGTACCCAACTTTTGCCACCATTTTGCGAAAAATATTGTTTTTACTCAGAGCGAGTAAAAACCTGGATCGGGCACTGCTAGGCGACAAAATTGTTGACCAATTTCCTGCTTTCTTGTGGAACTCTGGCCCCTACATGGTTCAACTTTTCGACAAATTTTTACCCATAAGAGGTCTGTTCCCGTACTGCCCAAAACTGCCCAATTTTCATACAGTTTTCAAAAAATCGGACAGTTTCGTGTAGTACCTACGGGAACAGACCTATTATTTAAAAAATTTTTTTACATATTCTTTGTTGGTAGAGTTGCTAAAACATCGTGTGAATGTTTGCTGGGGTGCAACCATATTAGGGGCTTGAAAACTTAATTTAGATAACTTCAGGCACTTCCTCCACATTTCAGTGTTGAAATTTGCATAGGCAAAATGGTTGAAGTTAGGAGTTCAGAGTCGGTCTTCTGGGGATTTTCCTTACACCATCTGGCAGAGATGACAGACAGTCTGGTCGAAGGTTGGGGAACGGGCAGACACATCAATTAATTCGTGCTCATTCCAATACAAATTTCAATATGCCTCAATTGATGCCGATCGTTATTCTCGGATGAACAAACTTAATGTTGTTGCATTGCTTATAAACGTCGCCATTTTCAAATACTACTCTAATTTCGCATAATTACTTTTGCAAAAGCGAAAGGGTCAAAAAAGCCTTAACCAATGGAAATTTAATACGTTTAATGGCATCCATTTTTCTCATCAAGTAAAAAGCCAACAATAACAACAACAACGGTTTGCAGCAACTCAAGGAACCCTTTTAACTTTGAACAAAAGCACAGGTACTTTTTGTGTGCCCTGTCTGTGAATTGTGCGGACGGATATGTCGAGAGAAATTTGAAAAGCAAATGTCATCAAAAGTCCATTGTTAATAACAGTTCAAAAAAAAAAAAAAAAAAAAAAATTTGAGAGCTCTAAAAACTGAAGTTAAAGGGTTTTGAAAACCGAAGCGCAAATTTGTAGGAGGAGCCCAAACACTTGGCTCGTTTTCTTTTTATTTTTATATTTTTTTCTACCAAATAAATTCAAACCGGAATCCAGTGCTGTCACAATTTATAATTCACAATTGAAATTGAGTGTTAAAAATGGCGGATTGAATTTCCATTTGGAGTTGATGAATTCATTTGCGCAATGTAGACGAGCGTTGCCAACGAATCACTTAAGCATAATTAAAAATCAACGCGAATCCGCTTCGCTAGAAATGACATCATTTGAGCAGAAATGAAGTGAAAAAAATTATCCTTCGTTCGAGCACCGCTTTCCTGCGAATGTAATTGATACCTCGTACAGTGACAATGCCATGACACAATCGTCATCAGTTCGGTTCGGGTTGGTACGGTTCGGGCGCGCATCCTTTCCTTCCTTCAAGCAGCTTCATTATAGCAATTGCACGTGTGATTCATGCTAAGGATTCGATTCGTTTCGATTCGATTCGGGAAGTGTTCTGTTTTTGTTTTTCGCCTTTTTGTGTTTGGATTTCTGCAATTAAATGAAATTGACAATGAGTGTCTGTTTGATTCGGGTCGTACACTTGGAATAATTATAAAAAAAAAAAAAAAAAAAATAACACACCTGATCCTGTGCTCGCAGTATCAATTACAAAATATTTTGACAGCAATTATCCAAATAGGCAAGAGCTTTGACAGCATTTCGAATAATTGAAAGCATTTGAAAGGAATTATTTTGTCAGGTTCTCGAATTTCAATCTCGCGTGCGAAAGATTTTTAATGATTCAAAGGAAAGGCTCCCTCCAAAGGGATTCAATTCATAGAAATAAGTCCCCTTTGAATAAACTTTTCTTGATCGTAATAGTTTTGAAGTTATTTTTTAAGTTAATCCTTTACTAAAGACTCAATCCGTGGTGATTAAACGCACCATAACCCAGCTTAACTTCATTTCTCTAATGAGAGAAATAAGAACTTTAGATGAGGTGGGGGGGAAAAACTACCTATCAAACTCAATCAATTTCTTCGAAAGCTGAGTGATAACCTAGCACCAAGAAGATAAAGTTACAGACAAAAAAGATTTATCTCTACGAGCATGAGAAAAGCTAATTAAATAAATACTTATTCTGATTAAAGGCTCAGTTACTATTGATTGAACGTAACTTAACTTTACTTATTTAATTAGCTGACTTGATATATTTATGTAGTACATTTTATATGGGACAGTTACTGAAAACTTAATTTGACTTAAGATAAGAAACTGTGGAAAACAGATTTCTATAAGTTAAGTTACGCTTGATAATTGTATAGTAGTAATTGTAGTTGGAATTTATGAAAATTAATTTGATTAAGTTAAGTTAAGTAAAAGTTTATAAGTTAAGTTAAGTTATTAAGAGTTAATTAGTTAAGTTTAAGTTAAGTTAAGTTAAGTTAATTTAAGTTAATATGAAGTTAAGTTAAGTTAAGTTAAGTTAAGTTAAGTTAGTTAATTCAAGTTAAGTTTAGTTCAAATAAATTATGTAAAGTTTAGCTAAATAAATATAAATTTATTTAAATTAAGTTATCCAGTTTACTTGGCTCCAAAAGCTGGGATACCACCATTTGCGCAAATAGCACAATCTTGGCCAATTTTTTGGGTCAGATGGGCACAGATTTCAACAATTTCCAGAACCACTTTTTAAGGCATTATACATATACCTATTGTCGCATATTGTCCAAAACTTTTCGGCGCATTTTGGTGAATAATAAAAATCGGTCAAGACGATCACACTTGTCAACATAAAGGTCCAAAAATTGAAAAGCCCGGTTCGTTTACACTATCGGCACATTAATTGGGGCAAATAACGGCGCATTGCGGGGATAGTGGGATCCCGGCCTAAAAGACTTGATTTGTTGATTGGAATTTTGACATCAGATTCTCATAGCCTGAATTTATACGAAGAATTAAGATTGGGTAATTTATAGGCAGGTCTATATCGAAATAACTATTACGGCATAAAATGACTTTTTTCACTGCAACGACTCTCAATTTTTTAAATTCCTTATTTATTTTTGCTATTATTTATTTTATTTTATTATTTCTTCTCAAGTGCAAATGTCCTTATAATCGATACAAATTCACACATTTATGCTCTCTCGCACATTTATTCAGGAGATAAAAGGACTTGTTTTCCACTTGAATTCGTTGGATTATTGCATTTCAAACGCTCACACGCATTTCAACGTTTGTTTCACACTTTCTTCTTTGATAAACTTTCTATAAGAAGCTTCTTTTCCCAGCACAGTGTGCAGCAGTTTAGAAAAATAAATTGAATTGAATTGATTCAATTTAGAGTGACAACGAGGAGGACGCTCTACTAAATTGAATCAAAACGAGCAACGAGTGCTAAGAAAATATGAAATCTCTTATCCTTCAATAAGAAAAGAAAATAAAATAAAATAAATAAATAAAAGAATGGGGGTGAGAGAAGGCAAAAGGAAAAAAGAGAAAAGAAAATTACTTGATGGAGCCGTATAGTGACAAGAAAATTACGTTCTCTAAGCGATCAAATAGGTCTCCAGAAGATGTCCAGCTAAGTTTATTTAATTTATCACTCACTCGACCAACGTGAATGGTGGGAGTGGAAATAGGGGATTTCAAAAGAAAAACTTGCTTTCACTCGTTTTTCAATCATGTCAGAAAGAATTTCCATTGAAGTGGAAAATCTAATTGAGCTTAAAATGACAACGATTATATTGAGATAGTATTTCTAGGAAACAGTTGAAGCTTTCGTGGGAGAATATTTTAGGTGCTAGGGTCATTTGGTTTGAGATGAAGAAAAAATTTCCTGAAAAGGTGTCACCACAAGAACTGTGTTCGGGCCTAGAAGAAAGGGTTTTCTATATAAAATTTCACAGAAAGGAAAGAAGTCGTTATTTTGAGCTCAAAAATAAAAAGGCATCTTTTAGGATTCAGGAATCGGGAAATTTTTTAGCGCAATAGAAATTAGTGCGCTAGATTAATGGATTATGAATTATGAGGTCCTTCAGTAATCCTCTGAATCTTTTTCATTTTACTAGCATCAATTTGGAGTCATTTATGGATCTTAATTTGGAGTATAAGCCTTAATAATGAGATAACTTAAGAGTTTGAATTTAATGTGTCTCTCTTCTCTCTATAAAAATTGTAAATAATTCCATCTGCCTTTATATCTAAATCTTATTTTCTTATATATGAGCCATAATTTCCCTATTAACTTACCTATCGCTCGGAGATCTCGGTTTCTAGTCATGTCGTCGATGTCGTCTTTGCCAAATTGAAAAAAAACATTGTGTCAGTTATAAGATTGAAGTAAAACAAGGGGGCTGCGCCCCCCTGCTCGCGTCGCTTCGCTCCGCTTCGCACTCCCCCCTTTCTTTAAGTATTTTTTATAGTGCACCCACGATAGTTTTACGTTTCTTCATCAATGAAGAGCTAAATATTGCGATTAAAATGAGTCTCATTAAATAATAAAACAATACTGGGGCATAATTATATTATTACATTTTATTATGACGTCATCAAAAAGTCGGGGTAGTGATTGGACATTGTTGAAGTTTTATATATATAAATATATATCGATTTTTGATTTATCGATTTATCGATTTTTGAGTTATCGATTTATCGATTTTTGTGTTATCGATTTATCGATGTTTGAGTTATCGGTAGTTATCGATTTATCGATTTTTGAGCTATCGATTTTCTATGACGTCATCAAAAAGTCAAAAAAAGGGGGTAGACAATATGCTCATTTTAATCGCAAAAAAATTATTTACTGGCCCATGTTCTTGGGCCTGTTTTTATTTTAGCTTGTATCCATTTCGGACTGATATTTGTCACCCATGATATTTTAACATGCTTGAGGCTCATTAAAGCTTCAGACTCATTTTGGTATCTTAAGTCGGGAAAGTCTGAGAATTTTAATCGCAATATATTTTCTTAATAAGTTAAAAGAAATTTCATCAGTAGTAATTTGGTCTTTTAAAGACTTCAGAGGATCATGCAATTCAGGCTATTATTTTCTCGTAGTATCTTTCAATATTTCTGCACACAAAAGTTATGATCTTCTGTTCAACTTCGATTCCAAATGGTATTTTTTTGAAATGGCTTTTTAAAAAAATCTTTAGACCACAAAGCCTCATCGGGCGAGTTGTCAGAAACCAGCCGAAGATTTTCTTTAATAAAACTATATTTTTTTATATTATTATAATGTTATATTATTATATTATTATATTATTATATTATTATCATTATTATATTATTTATTTTTAATTAATTATTTAGAGGGGGGATATGTTCGTTCTGGATGTGAACTTTTTTTGTATGGAAAATCTGAAAAAGACGCACATTGAAGATCTAGAAAATTTTTGTTCAGTTGTATGAGATGTCGCACATTTGAGATCTAGAAAAATTTTGTTCATTTGTATGAGAGGTCGCACATTTGAGATCTAGAAAAATTTTGTTCATTTGTATGAGAGGTCGCACATTTGAGATCTAGAAAATTTTTGTTCATTTGTATGAGAGGTCGCACATTTGAGATCTAGAAAATTTTTGTTCGTTTGTATGAGACGTCGCACATCTAGAAAATTTTGGTTGGTTTATATGAGATGACATACATTTAGGTCTTTGGAAATTTTGGTTGGTTTATATGAGATGACATACATTTAGGTCTTTGGAAATTTGGAAGTTTGTATGAGGTGACATACATTTAGGTCTTTGGAAATTTTTGGAGGTTTATATGAGAAGGTTCACATTGAGCCTCATTGAAGAGTTGAGGGGGGTGAGAAACTGTGCGGTAGGAGAGCATATATAGTTCAATATGTAAACATTAGGTTAGAGCTGGAGTTGACTTATCGCTACTGAAGTCATTGAGATGAAGATAAGGCATGATTTTTTTTAGCCAGAACAAGTTGAAGCTTGCCTCATTGAATGTTTTGAAAAATTAGTACATATATGTGTGAGTATGGTGTGGGTGAGAAGCTGTGCGGTAGGAGAGCATATATAGTTCAATATGTAAACATTGGGTTAGAGCTGGAGTTGACTTATCGCTACTGAAGTCATTGAGATGAAGATAAGGCATGACTTTTTAGCGAGAACAAGTTGAAGCGTGCCTCATTGGATGTTTATTCAAAAATTTTTCAAGTTCAAGTTCAGTTCAATCAGGGGATATTTTTGGATTGAATGTTTTGAAAAATTAGTACATATTGTGTGAGTATGGTTTGTGGGTGAGAAGCTGTGCGTAGGAGAGCATATATAGTTCAATTGTAAAATTGGGTTAGAGCTGGAGTTGACTTATCGCACTGAAGTCATTGAGATGAAGACAAGGCATGATTTTTTAGCCAGAAAAGTTGAAGCGTGCCTCATTGGTGTTTATTCAAAAAATTTTTCAAGTTCAAGTTCAGTTCAATCGGGGGATATTTTTGGGATTGAATGTTTTGAAAAATTTACATATATGTGTGAGTATGGTGTGGGTGAGAAACTGTGTGGAAGTTTGGAAAAGTGTGAAGGTATAAAAATAAAATTTGTTCTATTGGCGTTCAGTCTTACAAGTGAAGTCAAACAGTATTGATATAGTAGTACCCTTGCGACGCACAAAAATACAAAAAAGGTAAGGGAAAAAAAAAACAAATTATTTAAATTAAATTAATAATGTCCTTTTATTTTTTGTAGTAAATTGACGGATCAAATCAGAGAGCTCTGAATGCTATTAAGGACTTCGAAAGCTTAATAAAAAGGAAAGTATCCCTATTAATCAGCTAGCGGAAGGGGAACAGCATCCTATTGTTAGGGCTGTGAGAGTTCAAACAAAATTTGGAAAACGAATTTTTTGGAACTTATCAAAGGAGTAATATTTTTAGGCAATGTTCAACGATTTGAAGGAAGAAACCTTGGAGCTATTGAAAGATCAAAGTTTTTCTCTAATTCGGAGAGGGTCTATGCAAAATTAACTTTACACATTGTTGAAGGTATTCCAAACTCTCAACCATCTTCAAGATTTTAACGTTCATGATCATTTGTTCAATGAAAACCTTTTTTACGCCCCACCTAATATTAGGTGTATAAAAAGAAATATTATTTTTGTTAAATTGGGGTTTATTTAAGATAAAGAAAAATTTATAAATATGGCCCTTTTTTTCGATAATTGTTCCATTTTAAAGTATTTTATATGCCCTTTAAAGCCCTGCCTATTGAAAAAATTTTGGGACAGGAATTTTTCAGAAGCCTTCTTGAACAAATTTTACCAAAAATTGTTCCCTGGAAAACAATTGGAATCACGGTGCCAGGTCCGGAATAATACAAGAAACTTTCCCAAAAATCCCGGACCTTCTGCAGTCCTTTCATGTTTTTGGCCTCGTTGTCCTGGGAAACAATTTCTCCTTTTCCAAAGTGGCCGCATGGGCGATTGTTTTTAAAGGCCAATTTTACGATTTTTCCGAGTTAAAATTTTGGTATGGGAATTTATAGTGATAATTCCCTGAACAAAAACACCAAAAAAATTTGGGTCAATCCTTGCTGGCACCTTTGCCTTCACCGTTTTCGAACCAAGTTTTGCTAAAGGCTAGTGAAATTTTATAAGTCACCAAGCTTAAAATGGGCATTTTGTTCGGTTAGAGCGATTGAAAGGAAACCTATGGAGGTTTTTTTTGGTTAAATTTGAACCCATAAAATCGAGCCTTTTTATCCATTATTCAAATGGTTCCAAACTTTTTTGGCAATCTTTACTTTTTGCAATAAAAGTGCTAACATGAATCGGAAAAAAATTTCCATGATTTTACGAATTTTAAATTGGTTTCCATCGTGGTGCATTTGACATCGAAGTTACGGAACAATCGACGAAAAAAAGGCTATTGGTGTTCATTAGTCCATAAAGTTTACTTTTAGGTGGCTTGGTTTCTCCCTTACGAAGAAAAAGTAAAGAGGAATTTTCTCTTTTGTGATGTCCAATTTGGCTCTCAAAAAAATGAACTCAACAAAAATTTAAAAAAGCTTTTTTAGTAAAATTATCTTTTAACCCCCTTCGGAACAGACGGACTTATCAACTGAAGAGAAAATAAGCATTTTTGAATTATTTTTTTTACCCAAATTTGAACCAAATTTTGGGAGAAATGAAATGATTATTTATGTGTTTAAATTTAAGAAAAAGGAAAATTTTAAAAATTGTAAACATTTTTTTTTCAAAAATAAAAGAAAATAAATTTTGTTTTCAATTCTTAAAAGAATCTTTTATTTAATAAATGAATGAGAAACTTATGACATAGCTGAACCATAATCTTGAAAAAATTTTTTAGAGCTAAAGAATTTTTAAGGGCGCAAGCGCAAGCTTTCTTTTTTTCTTGTCAACAAATTACAATGATTGTTACATGTTATATCATCTGAATCACATAGGTGCCTTATGTTCTTAAGCGAATAATTACAATCGATTTCTTTTATGCCAGAAATTGCGCACTCTGCCAAAAGTTCCTTTGCCCACATTGATTTTTCTTCGCCTTTTTACATGTATTTGATAGCCTTTGAGGAAGAAATTTCATATATTTCTTCATTTCACTCAAAGTTGAAGTCACCAGAGTCCCAATCGAGCATATGGTAGTTGTTTTTGAGCCAAATTACTGATTTTTTCTCGGCATCGTTCAATAATTTGAAATTAAATGGTGACTTTATAAGAAAATGGATATTTTTTTTATCACTGAAGCAAAAAGCGACTTCCTTAAAAATGAATTGGTTATTAGTGAGTCGGAATCCTTGACAAATCGAAGACAACAAATTTAGGCATTTTTCCTTTATCCGGGTTTTATTGTCGTGAACAAGTTTTTTGCTCAAAGGCTTATGATGAAATAAATAAAATGTGCTACAAATCAATGCTTTATATTAAGTGTGCTTTAAATTTTCACCAGTCATCGGTTTGTATGTAATGACACGATCATGTATAAGAACACAATATGCCGAAGTTTTGGTTTAATGTTTTCAAGAGTTTTGAACATTATACGAATATCGAGAGCACCTGTTTTAATTTCTTCATTTTGATGCGATGTGTCAATAACAATTATTGGACATTCTTTAAACTTTTTGCAGCATAAAAGTGGGTGTGACTCAATTCATGTAATAACTTTGTTGAAACCTTGCATACATTTCATATAAGAGAGCATATCGATTACGAGACAAATTTAAATTAAGGTCATCGTATGGATATGAAACAGAGTTTAAATGTACTTTTAAATCGGTTAAGCTACAGTTTGTAAACTTTTTCCATTCTCGAAAGCGATAAGAATAAAACGAGGACGCTCACTTTGTGTTCCTACTTTTATGTTCCATGTATGGATTTGTACTTTGAGGTAGCTCTGGATAAAAGTAACATTCCCAACTACGAAATGATATAGGTAGAGGAATTCCTCTTTAATAGTTGTATAGATTTTCAATTTGGCTGCATGGATAATTGAATTTGGGGAACCTTCCAAGCAACATTTAAGAGCTTTAATTAATTTTATCCTTTTCACTCTCTTCCGTACTATAGACAGACTTATCATTTGATCTAGAACGTAGCAAGATAAGCTCATGTTTTGAATTTATCATAATTTTATCAAAGTCTTCGGCAAAGCCCATCAACATTTTTAGTGGTACGCAAAAATTGAAATAGCCATTATTTATAGCTGGTTTAATATTTTTTCCGGAGACCAACCGGCATTTTTCCAACATTGTACTTGTATTTTTGTTTAAGGATACAAGATTTTTTAAAGTAGAAGTTTGACCCAAGTACCGTGTGCGATCAATTTCCACACCATTCATTTCATAACGTATTTCCTCAAATAGATATGCAATACAATTATTTCGAAATTTAACTCCTTTGGGTTCTGCATTTTCGGAACCAATTGAAACAACCCCCTCAATGAACAGTAAGCTTTCATGAGGTAGAACGTAGAGATCTTGATTTTGAATTGCTATCCGTATCTCATCATTGTTGTTAAAAGGATTGCAAATATGGTTGATATGTGTGAAATTCTTTCTTCGTAATAGACTCATCGAAGACGGGTTGTTCTCCAACTTCAAGATATTATTCCATTTCTTTTTAATGTAAGTAAATCCCAATGATTGTAAAAAGTTTCTATTTTTAATACTTAATGGCTTTTTTATAAGAAATTTTTCTTTGCTTATTCTTGATGCGTTATGTACAAGAGATGAAGATAAACTGATAGAAGAACCATCGTTCACACCATTTTTATTAAATATAATCATAGCTGATGCTAATTATTCAACAGGTTTCAAGTGGAGTCTTAATGTAATTGTTTCTCCTTGAAAATTTAATAATACACCGTTTTCGTTAACAAGTCTAACTGCAATTGAACCTATCTCTTTGACGATCACAGGCAAATAGATAACATTATTTGGAATTATGTCTATTTTATATCCCGGTTCAACATTTATAGAGAATTCATGTAAGGTGTGTGCCAAGGTACTGTTAACATATGAACCGCCCACAATGTTGCACTCAATACGTACAACATTGTTTTGGGTAATCATTAAACTTGTATCCGATATATGTGTTTCATCAGGTTTAAGTTGACGCTTTGAAAATCCAGTCAAAGTCAATGTTCTTGACATCTTGAGGGGTTGAGATAGTAAAGTAAACTGAATCAATCAAAGAAATAAAACTTCTTTTTATAAAATTTTTTCATAGTATATCATATTTATTTATCCAAGAGTTGTGACTATCGGAAAACCCCAACCATTTTACATACACTTTATCACCCCGCTTCTTTATAACTTTCTCAACTAAATACATGTGAGGAAAACGTGATTTTTGCAATTCTTGTGTATAGAAAGCCCCTTAATTACATTTCCCTGATAGTCTTCTAGAATAAAGTAATGGATTGGTATTTTGAATCTTATTTATTTGAAGATTTCCGTTGTCCAATTGGGTGTGTAACCTTTCTCAAAAACATGTTTATATTTGCTTATTCGAACGTAATCGTTTACATGAAATTTGGGCTTATTATAGACTTTCAGACGGTTGTAAATCGTTTTTTAGAATTGTTGCTGCATTTAAAGAATTCACTTTATCGGGTGCAATTTTTATTGTTCTGTGGACTTTTCCATTGTACTCTTTAGTCAATTTTTGATATTCATCAATCCATTTGTAAGAACCGCGATTACTGAAGCCCTTCCACATCATATTTTTCAAAGTGCGATTAAATCGTTCAACTATCGAGGCTTTCATTACACTATAGGTAGAGTAGTGATTTTTTTGTTTTGTTTCATTAAAAGTTGAAACTCTTTATTGAAGAATTCCTTCCCATCATCTGTTTGCAAATTTTTAGGTTTTCGACCGCATTCAAATACACTTTTCATTGCTTTGGTAACATCAGGAGCTGTTTTCGACTTTATCGCAACGGTCCAGGCATATTTGGAGAAAGTGTCAATGATTGTGAGTAGGTAGCGTAACCTTTGTTGAATGTAGAGTAATACCCATTTCCACTAAATCAGCTTGCCAAAGATCATCAATATCTTTGGTTATAACAGCTCTTCGTTTAAAATTTCGTCGTGCCTGTCGATGGAGTCCTCAACTATTTGATATCGACTCATCTTGAAGATGGTATTGTGTGGTTTTGGTTTGGTTTTTGAATAATGTTTTGATTAGAAATTATTGAAAAAAAACATTTTCCGTACCTTCTAAACGCTTCTCAACATATTCCATATACACCTTAAACCTCTCATCAATATCGCGTTCAATAGATTTAATTTTTTCATAAACGGTTTCAATTTCTTTATTACGGTGACTTTCATAAGCTTTAATTGAATCCTGAAATTCAGTTCGATACGCATCAAGACTTAGAATTACAAAATTTTGCGTTGCAGCGTCGCCCTTTACTATTGGATCTTTAAGATTTCTGATGCGTTTAAAATGAGCGTTGAAGCTGTGATCTCTGCTAGCGCTTAGAGTCAATTCCGTATTAAAACTTTTTGACTTGGATGTATTGTTATTATATCGACCGAATTTGTCCACGCTCATCTTTTTATTTTTCGTCGAGTTTTCATTCAATTACGTCAGCTTCTTTAAGCTCTTCAATAATTGAAATAATTTCGTTGTTATGATTATTATTTCCTGCAGATTGTGATGCTATGAGTAGTCGTAAACGATTAACCAATTCATTTGGGTCATCCCAATATATATAGTTGATTGGATTCAAATTTAAATTCATTAAACCAAATCCTTCTTTCTTCACATCTAAGTTCGAGTTTGACCCTTTACTCTCCACATCTTTGATTAAAAATTGAATAATGTTTAGATACTTGGGTCCTTTGTTTCCATTGACTTGACCACGAGATGTATAGCCACGTCTATAGGCATTAGTTTTCAATAGAATTTTCTTATACAATTTTAAATCCGGTTCAGTATATTCGATAGGATTTTTTGTGAACATTAACTGAAAAAGTCCTGGTGTCATTGTAAATGTTTCGTCACCAATTTGAACTTGATTAGAACTTTTGAATGATATTTTTGAGTCTCCAAACATCAATTGCTTTTCCGAATTGTAATTCAATCCAAATATTCTATCTAGACTGTTTTGCTTTTCTAGTAGATCAAAATTCGGTTCATTTAACAAATTACTGACTTCTCCTTCTTCTTCTTCCATGGCTTTAATAGTGTTTGATTTATTATCATCATCATCAACGTCATCATCATTGCTATAAAATTGATCATTGCTTTCTTCATCATCATCATAATCTTGAACAGAATCAACACTATTAGACCTTTTTGGTGTACTAGTTTCAATCTTTGGTAGTTTATTAATTTTTTTCCTCCTATCTTTTTTCATCGGTCTTTTGAATAAATTTTTTTTGTTGAAAGTTGAAATATTTGCTTTAGAGTTTTTAGCCAAATCATTTACTATTTCATTTTTAACTTTAGTTTCTGTAAGCAAATCCTTAATTGGAGCTGTGATTGGTAGAAAAGTTTTTTCCAGACTTTCTGCTGCGCTTAAATCATTAATTTTAATGGCTTTGAACTTATTCCTCAAAACTTTTCTCGTCTGAATAATTTTGGAAAGTAATTCATCATCCATGACTTTGTTGTTGCTACTGATAACGCTCTCAATGAACTGTTTGCATTAATGGTTAAATTATTAATGAGATCATTTAAGTGTCCATGACATCTTTTATATTATAAATTTTCCTCAATTTAATTGCCACCTTCCGTGGCGTAGTGGTTAGGAGTATGTCGTTGTCATACATCTATAGGCTCAAAGCGAGATGTTTAACTCTCGACACAGGTAGAAACTTTAGAAAATCCTATTTATTCTCTTCCTCTCTTTCACTGTAATTTCTACAATGCAATTAATCGGGAATAAGTGATAAAATATAACTCTCTATCTTCTCTCTCTCTCTCTCTCTCTCTCTCTCTCTCTCTCTCCCCCTTTTTCGAATAGAGAAAACAAAAAGTAAAATTGTATACAGTTTATAAAAATATATTTTATTAGTTTTTCAATCGGGTACAGTAGTTTGCAGTTGTAATAATGCATTGACCATATGTAAAACTGTATATATGTCGTTTGGAAAAACATATTTGCTACTGCATCGTGGATATACTATTGCTTTAAGGCGTAGAATAAGTCGTGATATTTGCAATATTGCATTCAACTCATCTTGATGAATAGTATGATTGTTGGTATGACGTAAGCATATTAATGGACAATTAGGCGACCAGCGTATATGTTCTGCTAGAGGATCATCATTTATTTTCCATTTACAAATTTCCACTGTGCAAAAGTAACATTTTGCAATATCTTCACTGCCAGTGTAAAACATTCCAAATTGTGCAAGCCTTCTTGTATCCATCCATCCCAAAGGCCAATTTTCGAAAGTTTTTAGGCGCTCGCTCTCATAGCACATTCGATCGGTCATATCCAAAGGTTCAACATTCTTTACACTCTGGATTGATGGTGACCAAAACGAGTCTGTTCCTCGATGAACAGGTCTGTTTATTGTTGTTGCTGTTGAACAGATCTGCTTATTGAACAGGTCTGTTCCATAATGAACAGGGCTGTTTGCTGTCGATGAAGAAGAAGAAGAAGGATGACTATTGAACTGATCAGATTGTTGCTTGACTCCAAACATTGTTGTTGAACTGCTTGATCTGTTTTTGAAACTGAACATTTTGTTGTGCATACACTTTGCTTTTATAGATGAATAAATATGTTGAACCCTTTTCTAAATCGTCCACTATTTAATGAATCATCTTTGCTAATGACGAGAAACCCATATTTATCCTTCCAACATTCAAAACAAATTTTTAAAAAATCTTGAAATGACATATCAGTACCAACATGATCATTATAAATATGTCTTATGTTCGTTTCATCTTGTTTAAACATGATAATTAAGTTTGCATTGTCACGAATCAGATGTTTTGGTATTCGAGTATATGTTTGGCATAGATAAAAGCTATCAATATTATTGTGTCGACCCATACAGAAATAATTTCGTATATTGTTCTGTTTTTCACATGCAACATCATCGAAGATAAAAATAGAATCTGATTTTGCTTTTTCTGGAGCTAGAACTTCTTCATTATCTGAGAAGGTGTAAAAGCCCATTCCTTTTATTGGTTTTATAAGTTGTTGAAGATATTGATATTTCGGTTGATGCAATGACTTTGAATACAAGTATACATTTTTAAATCTAAGACCATTGGGACTTTCAATAAGACTCAGCATAATGTTGGTTTTTCCACAATTCGATGGTCCGACAATTAGTGCACGTATTGTGTTTGGCAGCAATGAACTGTGACGTATTTGTGACAATTTATCATTTGAAATCGTTTTTAGGTCTAAATTTTTCACCGAAATATTCATTTGTTGTCTTATGAAACGCATTTTACTCTTTTAACTAACAACAATGATATAAAAGCGATTCCTTTTATACTTTTTTGTTCAGAACGCTTTTGACCGTTGATTTGTGTGCTATACAAACAAACAAAAATTTATAAATGCTTGTTAGCAGCAAAAAACTATTTAGTCGTAAACGTAAAGCCGTTGGAAAAGGATTAATAAATAACCTTATTAATAAACTGCCAATTGAACTTCATTTACCAGGCTATCAGTTTTGTGGACCGGGAACTAAACTCGAAAAACGTTTAGCAAAAGGAGACAAGGGTATAAATCTTTTGGATTCTGCATGTAGAGAACACGATATTGCCTACTCTAAATTCAAAGACTTACCTAATCGCCGCATTGCCGATAAGATTTTAGTTGAGAGAGCTTGGGAGAGAGTAAAAGCTCCAGATTCGAGTGTCGCAGAAAAGGCAAACGCTTGGTTTGTCACAAACGCAATGAAAGCCAAACTGAAGATAGGTGGTAGTCTTCGAAAAAACAATAATCGAAAACTAAAGACTGTGAAGAACAAAAAGAAGAAATTCTGTACTAAAATTTTCACTACTGCAATAAAAAATGCTACAAAAGTTTTAAAAAATGCAAAACCAATTGATATGAATGATGCTATTCAAATTGCTGAGAAATCTTTATCATCTACTCTTAAGAGGAAAAATCGTAAAGTTCTACCTCGTATAATCCCTGTACCAAAAGTGGGTGGATTTTTACCATTAATACCAATTTTAGCGGGTATTGCAAAACTTGGAGGAATAGTATCTGGAGGCATGTCGATTGCAAATATGATAAAAAATATAATATCTGCAAAGGATAAAAAGCCCAAGGAACCTGTTGCCATTGGAAATGGGCTTTATTTAAAACCCTATAGAAATGGATATGGTTTCTATCTTCGTCCTTATTCAAAAAACTAATTAGCACTCTACCCAAAAGAGCCCTAACCGAGGTCGACCTAAGAAAATATGCCGCTAACTTGAAATCTTTCAGAGGAGTTTTTATGCGAAATACTTTACCAAGACGTCCTCATAAGATTGAATGTGGAATAATTAATCTGGATTCATCAGATGGAGATGGTACTCATTGGGTAGCATATTTTAAAAATAATACTGTTACGGAATATTTTGATAGTTTTGGTAACCTTCCACCACCGAAAGAAGTTATCAAATATCTCGGTGCAAATAATTTAAGATACAACTATAAACAACATCAGCAATACAATTCATATAACTGTGGTCATTTGTGTTTAAAGTTTCTGTATTCACAATCATGCAACAATTAAATAAAATATCAATTTTAAATACATAAAAAGTTTCTTTTATTTATAATTTGATAATATCTGATAATTATAAACCATTACATATATTCCATTAATTCAATATCTTTAGCAATACTCATGAGTTCGTCATCATTTACAGCAATCTTATAGTGTCCCCAAGCATAAGTATTTTTTTTTATCCTCTTTAACAAATCTTTTATCATCATTGTTACTTAAAACTAATTTCGTAAATAATTGTGTATAAATTTTATGAAATTTTGATTTAAAAAAATACATATCGCGAACATAATATTTATCTTCTAATAAACATAATTTATAATCATTAATACTCAATTTATTGAGCACGCATCTTTTAACACCTTTCGACTTTTTTATTTCTTTCGTATCTGTTATATCTAAGGAATACATTTTGGGACGTAGACCCACAAATTCTCTAATTATTTTTCCATTAGCTTCGTCTTTCATCATTCCTAATATTTTTTTATTTTTTAAAGGTAAATTATATGGATTTTTGGGAGGATATTCGGACGTATCAAAACGCAAATCAATATCGTTGGATATATCTGAATAAAAGTCATCCGTCTTTATTGTGTATATAAAGGAATCCGTATCCATATAATTTAGTAAAAGGTTTTCATTATATTTGGGTTTCATATAGACGTAATGGAAATCATACATTAGAAATTTCGATAACTCGAGTACTATAAAACCTAAATATAACGGTTTATCATATGTAACATGATCCCGATCTAATTGAATTGCTATCATAGAGTCGCTGAAATGTTTAACGCTGCGAAATGTTGGATGTGCTATAAGAGCACGAGCACCTAAATGTCGTCCTCTACTTTCCCATTCACTCACAATTTTTATGTTTTTCCTTTTATCTACATTTTCCATAGTTTTACCGTAAACCGAATTGTTGAGTAATTTAAAAAAATTCTTCTCAAAATCACTCTTAGAGAGCGTTCTATGATGAGTATTTAAGTCAATGTAGCTCTTTAACCAAGGTGACTGTTTAAACTTTAAAACTCTATGAACTTTTATTAGTTTCATTCCATTCTTAATACATTGTTGTAGAACTCTATAGTGAATGATATAATTTCGTTTATCTGTTAAGTCTGTTATTAGTTTCGATGTCCTTGAACCACCAACTTTTTTATTTTCCGCACAAAAAGGAAAATCATTATGATAATCATGAATTCCTTGGGGATAATCTAAATCTACTTCTAAAATATACCCATATAAAGCTTCTGAATCTATTTCAAATATATTAAAACTTTCAATGTCTTCTACCCATTCAAATTCTCCAGTAGGTAGGTACTGAGACATTGCCCAACCATACAAGTTGTTCGCATCTAAGTATACAATATATTCAGATGGTTTGGTTGAATCAAAATCAGGCATATATTTGTTGTTGGCTTTAGAATGTCGTTTTGAACATTGGACAATACCACCTCTGATTCCTTTTTTAACGAAATCATACATACTTATATCTGTAAATAGTTCGAGTTCTATTTTTGTTGATTTCAACATTGCATCCCAAGATAAGCCCGGAATAGTTATGTATTGACAAGGATCCAAATCATAGATACTTTTACATATTTTTCGAAAATTTTCTAAGATATCGGTTAGGAGAAATACATCTGTTTTTAAATAGAGAATCATGTAGTCTTTCAATGATTTACAATTTAATGTATTCCATACATTTACAGCATGACTATAGTCCTCAATAGAACACTCACTATTATTTAGTATATTGAAAAATTTCTCACGGGGAGGTAGTTGATTTTCTTCAAGACGTTTAATTGAATCTAAATATTCATAGGGAAAGACACCCTTTCTTTTAAGTAAAGAAAACTGTTCAGTGTTGGGATACATTGATCTGAGTACGTGAAAATCTTCAGATCGCAAGTTTTGAGCTAAGCTTTCTAAGCTTGCTGTCATGAATCTATAGGAATCTACAAAACGAATTTCCATGCGTTCATTCTTGAGATTATCCCCCATTGGAATGTATTTCGATAGTGAAATGTAAAGCTCTTTATTGAGTGGAATTACTCTTATGTCTCCGGGAATGGAAGTGAGTTCTTTTACAAATAAATGACAGTCGTAGGCGGAAAAATTATGAAAGAAAACTGGAATAAATTTCGATATCTGATATTTCAAATTACATTCTGAATGAGCTGCTCCACGAAAATCTCCAGTAAAATGACAGTGATCTGCAACTCGATCATTAATAAGATCTTCATTACAGATATGACATACTGAACTCTCCGCTAAGTTTTTCATTTGTTCTTTTGTAAGAGAATTCATTGGTTTACAAACACTTAAATAGTTGCTATAAAGAAATTTACAATCATTTACTAATTTCTTTATAAACACTTCAACACAATCCTCTCCCGTATATATCCTAAACTTATCCAAACTTTCATCAAATTTAGATTTAATAAAATAAGCGAATGCCATTGGCTTATGATGCTTAGTGCTTACAACTTTCTTCGAATCTTTAATATTTATATTTTCCAAAATGCACTCAAAATCGGCGTAAATGACAAAAGGTACATCTAGTTGCTTTTTTTGAGCACGAAACTTTAAAATTTTATTGTCCTCGTCTGGCAGCTTTGTTACGACATGATTACATACCAATTTATGAGCTTCCAATCGTTCCTTGGATAAGGTGTATTGAAGACAGCCATGACAGAGATGTTTCATTCTGTGATTTGCAGAAAGTTGGGAGCTGATTAATCTACAAAAATAAAATAAAATAAAATAAAAAATAATAATAATAATAAAAATAATAAAAAATTAAATTAATAAAGATAAATATTTTGGGTTACCAACCTTGAAATATTTTTAATCCATATATAATGCGTTTGATTGTTTTCCTTCTCAAAAAACAATAGATTTATATGCTTCTGTTGTTCTCCTCTGGTACAATAATACGGTCCAACAATCGCTTTACTCTCCTCATTCAATCCAAAAACATTTATACTTATTTCTGGATTATTCTCCTCAAAAATTTTAATTTGATTCAATGTCAATGGAAATGATAAGTTGGAGAAATTAAGCAAAGTTCCATCTGGGGTAGTAATGTGATCCAATTTTATATTTAGCTTATAATTTGAGCATTTTTCCAGATTTCGACCTGTTTGAAAGGACGATATCACTGCCCATTTGAAGCAGTTCTCATCTTTATTTTTAACATTTATACAAGCATGTTTTTTCTGAATCCATAATGGAAGCACTATATGACCAGATCCTCTCATGGGTCCAGGCGCGCAGCCAGGATTTCAATTTGGGGGGGGTTCGCAGAAAATTTTTCTAAATATTTTTTGTTTTTATTTTCGTAAAAAGCTTACAAAATATATAATTAAAATATATTTACATAAATATTTTACATTTTTATAAGGTGTACAAAGTAAAAAAAAGTATTTTCGAAGGAACTTATTCAATTTAAAGTGCAATGTTAAGTCTGCGCTTGCTTTCAGCAAGTTTATTTAGTATGTCCTCTACACTGGGAGTAAGATCTCGATGGACGTAGAGGAGTGCTAAGGCATTTAACCTCTGTTCTGTCATTGTAGATCTAAGATAAGTTTTGAGTCGGCGGAGAGTTGAAAACGAACTCTCATTTTCACATGTGGTTATTGGAAGAGTAGCCAAAATAGTTAATAAAATAAAAATAGTTGGTAAAAATATCTTTTTTACAAAATTTTATAGCGTCAAACACTGTTTTTGGTCTTTCATTTTTTTCTAAATTATTAATTAATTTATACCAAATAGTGAGCTCCATTTTTGAATCATCAAAATTTCCCTCTAAATCATCTTGATAAAACTGAAAGAGTTTTTTAAATTTGTCTAAAAAATCATCAACTTTTGCAGTATCGCTTTGAGGAAATAAAACTTGAAAACCAAGAAGAATATCCTTGTGTTTTGAAAAGCGATTGGTTAAGTTGACAATAAATGCATCCACAAAAGGTAAATAAAGGGAAATACGATAATAATATTCAACACTTTTAGTATGAAAATGTGCTTCGTGGTCCTGAGAATGTGCGAGCCTAGGTTTTTTCAAAATAAGTCCGCTTGATAAACCTTGCTTCTCAGCGTTTTTAAACAATTTCTGAAATTCTTCCTCAGCGTTACTTCTTAAGGTTTGAATATTCTCTAAGCATATATCTGCTAGGACAACAGCATATTTGAGATCAATGTTTCTACCTTGTAAATATTTACATAGAACAAATGTGTAACTAAAAACTTGATTTATACAATGAAGAGATATAAGAAATTCGCCTTTTTTTAAGGCACATTTTAATAAATTAGACTGACTTGACACATTTTGATCATTCCAAGAGGAAATTCGGTCAAGAACTAAAATTATTGCATCATAAAACTTAATAAAAGAGTTTGTAGGACGGCGATGTAGAAATGTAAGCTGTGTCGTGTATTTTTTCCTTAATTTGGGGGGGGTTTGAACCCCCAAAACCCCCCCTGGCTGCGCGCCTGCATGGGTCTATATTGGTTAATGTTCACTTCCAAGTGAACAATTCGTAAAAGAGACCATCCACTATCCCTTTCTTGAAAAACATTCATTTTTTCCAAAATATCTTTGCATTTCTTGGAAAAGTCCTCATTTATATCTGATGACTCCGTTAATATAGTCATTTTAGTTGAGAAAGATTTTATCATTATTTTTGTTTCTTCCTCATTTTGCTTGATTAGCAAATATTCGCAAAATAGTTCTATGTTAGATTTTATCGATGTATGCTTTAGAATTAGGTTGCTCAATGCGTCCAGAACTACTGTTTTTGCAGCTGCAAAGAAATGTTCTGGAATGAGTATACTTTCATCCTTATTCACATAAACTAGAGTTTCCATTTTTTCGTTAAAAGCATGATTTATCCTCTTGAGGTTTTCACTAAAGTCAACCATGCTATTCTTTTTATGTTGATTGGTTCGCAGATGATAAGACCAATCTGTTATAATAACATCTACTTCACATGCTTCACATTTCTTCGTGACAAGGTTTTCATCAGACATGTTTTGATCTTGGATTTGAAATTCCGTACCATGAAGTGTCTCATAATGACTTTTTATAGCAAAACGGTTTTTAAATCTAATACCGCAATATTCGCACAGAATATCAGAATCGTTTTGGTCTTGGTTTGGAAATTCCATACTATGAGTTGTCTCATAATGTCGTTTGAGAGTAAAATGATTCTTTAAAATAACACCGCAATATTCGCATAAAAAATTGTTTTTTAAATGCATTGCCCTTTTATGGCGTTTCATACCCGTTTCCGAAGAAAACTCCTTTAAACAAATTTCGCAAGCCTTATTCATTTTGATTGTTAATTTTTATATTCTAGAAACAAAAAAGCAAAATATATTAAATTCAACCCTACGTTCCCAGTAGGAATGAAAGGAATAAATATTCATATAAAATATATTACATTAAATAAAAATATTAAATGCTACGTGCACACTTCAGAAAAGGATGCAAAGGGTCACATACCTGGGGGTTTGACGGCGGAATTGTCTGCGATCGTCTTTGAGTGTAAACTTTGATGATGGACGTTAGTCTCTATCAATACGAGGATCACGATACGGATTGGACAAGTCCACGGGGATTTTATACACTTAAAGATGACACTACTTTCGAAACCGACGCTCACGATCGATTTTTCGATAAATTTAAACTGAACTGTTTGATTTCACTTTAAAGAATGGCAACGTCAAAGGAGAAAATCTGATTTTATGCACACTTCACTTGTAAGACTGATAGCGCCAATAGAACAAATTTTATTTTTATACCTTCACACTTTTCTTCAAACTTCCACACAGTTTCTCACCCACACCATACTCACACATATATGTACTAATTTTTCAAAACATTCAATCCCAAAAATATCCCCCCGATTGAACTGAACTTGAACTTGAAAAATTTTTGAATAAACATCCAATGAGGCACGCTTCAACTTGTTCTGGCTAAAAAATCATGCCTTGTCTTCATCTCAATGACTTCAGTAGCGATAATTCAACTCCAGCTCTAACCCAATGTTTACATATTGAACTATATATGCTCTCCTACCGCACAGCTTCTCACCCACAACATACTCACACATATATGTACTAATTTTTCAAAACATTCAATCCCAAAAATATCGCCCTGATTGAACTGAACTTGAACTTGAAAAATTTTTGAATAAACATCCAATGAGGCACGCTTCAACTTGTTCTCGCTAAAAAATCATGCCTTATCTTCATCTCAATGACTTCAGTAGCGATAAGTCAACTCCAGCTCTAACCCAATGTTTACATATTGAACTATATATGCTCTCCTACCGCACAGCTTCTCACCCACACCATACTCACACATATATGTACTAATTTTTCAAAACATTCAATGAGGCAAGCTTCAACTTGTTCTGGCTAAAAAATCATGCCTTATCTTCATCTCAATGACTTCAGTAGCGATAAGTCAACTCCAGCTCTAACCTAATGTTTACATATTGAACTATATATGCTCTCCTACCGCACAGTTTCTCACCCCCCTCAACTCTTCAATGAGGCTCAATGTGAACCTTCTCATATAAACCTCCAAAAATTTCCAAAGACCTAAATGTATGTCACCTCATACAAACTTCCTAAATTTCCAAAGACCTAAATGTATGTCATCTCATATAAACCAACCAAAATTTCCAAAGACCTAAATGTATGTCATCTCATATAAACCAACCAAAATTTTCTAGATGTGCGACGTCTCATACAAACGAACAAAAATTTTCTAGATCTCAAATGTGCGACCTCTCATACAAATGAACAAAAATTTTCTAGATCTCAAATGTGCGACCTCTCATACAAATGAACAAAATTTTTCTAGATCTCAAATGTGCGACCTCTCATACAAATGAACAAAATTTTTCTAGATCTCAAATGTGCGACATCTCATACAACTGAACAAAAATTTTCTAGATCTTCAATGTGCGTCTTTTTCAGATTTTCCATACAAAAAAAGTTGCACATCCAGAACGAACATATCCCCCCTACTTTATTTTAATTTCTACTGTTCAGCGGGATTCAACAACACATTTTTTTGGGCTCACATATATCAATTCAAAAGCGATGATTAGGGCTCGGGATAAAAAAAATTCTTTTAAATTGACAATAATTGATTTGAAAACGATGAAAAATTTCGGTTGAAGTGTCCAAATTAATGAATCTAGAAAGTGTTCTGAATCTTTAGAACAATACCGAAAAAATCATTTAAAATATTGAGGCAATTCCCAAAGTCTTATAAAATCCGTTTTAAATTTATCCCCAGCTAAAATTAGCATTTTTAGCTCTCAAAATATGTGAATTACCTAAATAATTTCTGTTTTATAAAAAATTAAATTTTTTTAAATGAGTTTTAAACCATAAAACGAAGTCTTAAAGGACATTTTTCAGAGGAATGAGTTTGGAGACTTTACTAGCATTTTTTCATTGATTTTAACGAATTTGTTTTTTCATTTTTAGTAAATTTTTGCCAATCCCTGGTAATGACTATTAATTCAAGTACGTTTTTGAATATTCTGTCAGTTGAAACGGTATCAGTCCAACTCAAAGACTTCAAGCCTTCGAAATGAAAAAAAAAACCAAAAATAGAAAAAAATGTTCATGCGTCAAATTGAATTTTTATCCTTTTTCAGAAATATCTTTGAGACCCCTTGTTTGAAAGGAGCAACGTATAAGTATGTACATATGTACGTATGTATTATAAGTGCATGAGTGCATGCAAAATTCGGTTTGTTATTTTTTGATATCCTCGGGGGAAAATTTCCATTTCAATGCGAATGGGGTTTCACTTTTCTTAGAGCGTTTTATAAACTGTTGTGAAATTATTTTTAATATGCCGAAGGAAGGAGTGCATACGCCGCGTTTGAAAATGCAACTCTTGCAACAATTAATGGCCGCCGTTGAAGCTCAGACATGCGCTGGCTTTGCTCTCTTAAACAAAACAGCATGGCTTCCGTAATGTAAATATGGCCAACCGTCTTTTGTGTTCCGTCGGCTTTGAATCTTTGATTTTTTGATGCACGCTTCAGCTACTTGTTGGGCATGTGCCTCCCTCTTTTGTGGCTGCTGCTGTTGTTATTGTTGTTGTTGTTGTTTTCGGTTTCATATTTCGCGCTCGAGTGCAGCTCATTCATTCAGTTTGACTTTGGATGCGAAAAATGATGAGGAAGCAGTGGTGCGTGCACGTCCTCCCAATGGTGGTAGTTCAACAGCCGCCGCATTGCTCCGATGGATGGATGAATAGATCGTTGTATGGGTGAGTAGATGAGTGGGTGGATGTGGTGGGCGTCATTTGGATGCTTTTGAAATTGAAATTAAAAATTCATAACTCAATGTTGGCCATTGTAAGGAGGTTTCGCTTTTTGTTTCGTTCGTTCTTTTTATCTTTTCAAAGTTCAAAAGCAACTTGAGAAAAACGTTTTTGCAAATATTAAAATTTTCCCTGAAAAAGCCAACTCAGTTTTAAGGCCTCTGCTGATATGATATTTTTTGTGTGATTTCTCGAGCGCGATTTTCTGTCATTTCCCCTAAAAAATTGGGTTTTAATGAATAAAACTTCAAAGCGATCTTATGCAAGTGTACTTTTCATCATCAAAGCAATTATTTTTTTTTTTTTGCTTTTTTTTCATTATTTTTGCAAGCTTTGGAAACATTCGTTCATATATTTGGGATGTTTAAGAAAATTTTTCACATTAATTGTTACCCATTCGTGATATTAAAAGACTCAAAAAGAGATTTTTGTTTTTCGAATCCTGAAAATAAAATCGATATTCGTTTGAACCGGCTTAGAAGAATCTAGGGGATCTCCCTAATAACTTCCCATTGACGAGCAGCGGACACTTTTTCGGTCAAAAACTAATAGTTGCCAAGGGTAAGGTAATACACGTCAGCCCTATCACAGACTGGGGATCTTAACATTTGAAAGGAACGTTCTCTATTATTGACTAAAGAGAGTTGATTAACCCTTAAGGGGACGTTCTTTTCTTTCTTCTTTGCTAGCTCAAAATGGTTTTAGAGATAGGTGTTCACCTCTATAGGGTATCACAACGGACCTTAGGTCTGGGTGTGTCGGTATAAGATAGCCCAAGTAACCTAACCTAACCTAAGGGGACTTTATGGACCTGCCACGAAATTTAAGGGTATTTCCAAGATTTTTGTTTTGGTATTGAGCCAATTAAAAAACGATTTTCGAACTTTGTAGGCTTATTATGCTATTTAGTGGCAATTAGAAAAAAATGTTTTTGTAATTTTGTTTTTATTTTTGTTTGTTTTAAAAGTCGCCGCGCTTTGGAAAAATAACCTCCGTGACGTACATGATTTTTGGAGTTCTGTTTATAAAAAAAAAAAAGAAACAAAATACATATTAGTGGGACTCATGCAGCCTCGCAAATTGTGGGAAATGAGAAATTTGTCACACAACTGTCAAAATTTATATGAAAATTTACGATGGGAAAAGTTGCGAGGACATTTGCGTAGCTGCATTAGTACCACTATTATCAATCAGAATGAATGCGGCTATGTCCGGAACTACACTGAGCGAACTTAACCATGATTTTTTTAAAAGGGCGCATTGTTATTCAGTCCTTTTGATTTTCGAGCAGAACGAAAATTACAAAAGAAAAATTGTTGAGTCAACAGCATTTTTGGTTGATTTAAAAGGAAAAATGTTTAATTACATTTCTTTTCGTTCGGTATAATTCTCATTTGTTTTATAAAATAGGACATATAAGATATTCATTCATCTTAGAATTTTTCAAGCATTGCGAAAGCAGTCACGAAACCGGAGTGACAAAATCGGATGAAGTCAATCCGATGGCTATTTTTTGGGGTTATGTTCAACAGAGAGTTCTGTGGCCATTTGCTTTGAACGTTGAATGAATTTGTTATGAAATTTCTTCTTGTATACGTATTTTAGAAAATTTTTTTTTATTTTAAAAATCATCTTGTCATTCCAATTATGTCCGTGATTAAATCAACAATTTAAATTGAAATCCATTTTTGAAAATTATCATTTCAATTCGACCTGAAATATGGTTGATTCAAAAGGAAAATCTTTATTTTTTCCAATAAGAAAAATTGTTAAATTAAAAATATTCCTTGTTGAAGCCATTTTATATGTTTTTCCTTTTGATTTAACCAGTTTTCTGGTTGATTTTTTTCTCTGTGTAGAAAAAAAAAACATTGTTTGAAAATTGACAAAATGGCGCGATTTTGATTTGAACCATAAAAAATGCTGCTTTTTTTACCGCTATTTTGATGGACTCTAGTTCCGACCATAGCCATTGATGTTGTGAATAACATATAAAAATTTCAGACGAATCTGTTTGATCGTTTTTTTTGTTTTCATGTACGGCAAGTCAAAAAAATTAGTTTCAAGATAAACGCTTTCAAAGTTGCATTGATCAAGCGCGCTGCCTGCTGTCTCCACCTACTAAAACGGTTTTAGCAACGGAAATATTGTCAATATCTTCACGAAACTTTGCCAGCATATTCTTAAAAGTCTATTTTTCCGAAGTATAAAATTTTAATGCCGGCATTAAAATAGCACACGACGTATTTTGCGTATCCTGTACCCACAGAACTCATACGCAGTACTATAAAAGATGGAAATTTTTTCAATCTCAAGCCTTTAGATGAGATGCACTTTTTCAGGGTAAACAGGGAATTTTTCTCCTTTTCAATATCAACAACTTTGCTGAAGACACCAAAAGAATCCGTACGGTTAACGAGATACAGCTATGTACACAGAAAGACTTTTGTGCGTAAATACAACCAATTTTTTAATCAATATAACAAATTCGTTGTTAAAACTCAGCCTATCACACTTTTTGTTATATTAACAAATCGTTTAATTGGGACAATTATTCAAAGTATTAAAACTCAATAAACATTTTCAAACAACGATTTGTTATATCAACAACCAAAGGTATTAAAAATCAACCAATTATTTTAAATAAATAAAAAAGGAAAAAATGCCTCATCTTCATATTCCATAATAAAAATTTGAGTCTGCAAAGTCAGTTTACGGAAGATAATTATAGGTACATTATAATCATCATAAACATATGTATGTGAGCTAATTTTTGATATTTATATGCAAAATTTCAAAAATTTCAAACAAAAGTTTCGTCAATATAACAAAAATTTCAAACGAAGGTTTTGTCAAGTGTTAATACTTTTGGTATTTAATAGGTACAACAAAATAATCAACCAAATTTTTGTTCAAAATTTAATATTACGAACTTTTCCCGAATTTCGTGATTTGCTTGAAATTTTTAATTGGGACAATTAATAAACCGATGAATCGAGTTTAACAAACGCCATTAATTGGAATTTTTCGTAGCCAGTTTTTCTGTGTATGTCAAAAGTGGTAAAAAACGAATTTTAGTAAAAAAATTGTACAAGGTTCCGTTCTCTTATTAGCAGTCAATTTGAAAAAAGTAATGATGCAGAAGTTAATATTTTTCCACGTACTTTAACAAGAAAGTGTCAAATCCCACCCCTCACATGATCACCCAAAAAAATGTCGCACAGTGTCATACTCTAGCCCATTAAGTTATCTCAAAACTACTCTTATTTGTTCAACTCTTGGAGATTTCTCAAAACTTCAGAACCTTAAAGTAGCGAAGTGGCTTGGTTAGTACTGACTGGCATAGAAAATTGCATTGAAATTGGTACCCCGTAGTCCTTTTACTTCACAACATTAATGAACATGGCCATTCTATGACCTTTGAAGTAAATCGCACAAAGATGTGCCCAATGGAGTGCAGTATTTAAGATAACAATTTTAGGTATGCATATTTTTGAAGATTAGCCTGTGTCAACCTCTCATCGAAAACTCACCTCTGACTTTTTGTCTTCAAAAAATTGCGCTCTTTGCTTCCTTCGCATTTACGTTAACAGCGTAGAGCCCTTTATAAAATAAAAACCTTATTAAACTTCAAATTTGTAAAAATTATTTCCGGACCAGTCCTTACCCTTAGAGTGATATACGTACATATATTTGGATACTCATTTTCAAGGACCAATTAAATTGTGTTTTTCAAAAAAATTCAATTATAAAAAAATAATATACCTGCGCCATGATATAAAATATCCTTAAAAGCCCCTCAAATAAGTCGAGCGAAATCATTTGAAAACAATACGGTGGAATGATTTTATCCCCCTCCGTTTAAGCGTAACATTTAGGGGATCGAATACACATACCCAAATTTATATAACCATAGAAATTCGTTAACTCATCTAATCTTTATGCAAAAGACCTCATTTACTGAAATCAAGTAATGAATATGCAAATCCAAGAAAAATGGAAAATCATGAAAAAAAAGAAACAGGAATGAATTAAAAAGAAGGACGAAGTGTATTCCGCTCGTTATTTGGTTGGTTCATTATTCGGTTACGTTCTCCTCGCATTGCATTTACGCTAAAACGTACTTAAATTATTTCCCCACATGTCTGCATGCCCATTACACACCCACTCACTCGTGAAAAGAAACAGTCGAAGAGTGGAAAGCTGCAAGGATCGCAGTATGAATGGTGGAGAATCCTCGCAGCAATCAGTTCGCAGAAAAATGAAAGGGAAAAAACAACTTTTTTCTACGACAATTATTTCATATTTTCAAACATTCGCCTCAGGAGAATATCATTCCGCAAACCCTCAACCTCATTCAACTTGCGAATGCCTCGCACTCAGGTTTACATTCACAAATTAAGGATAACGACGGCAACCGGGAAAGACATTTTGAATCTAAAAAAAAAAATAAAATAGAAAATAAAAAAACTCCCCATAATTTCGAATTTTTTGTGCGCTTGATTACATTCCGTAATGATTGCAATTGCAATTCGTTTTTCAAGCATTTTATGCTGATGCGAATTTGTTGATTTCGATGTCTTTCCAATTCTGAGAATGCAACGTCTTTGAGATCCTTCCTTTCTGTTTTTGTTTGTCCTTGCATAAAGCAGTTCTCCATAGCTTTCACTTTGTATTGGTTTCATCAATTTTTCCTACAACTTTTTAATATTCTTTCACAAGAAATTTTCCTTTGACATTTTATAGTTTATCTCAGCCAAAGCGGAAAGGATTTACAGTACATAACCCAAACATGGAATGGAACTATGTTCAAAGAAGTAGTGAAAAAAAAAATCTTGCAAACAAATTTTGTTAATGAAATGAAATTCTGGTAAGAAAAGGCACATCCTTCTATAAAGGTTTACCTTCTGAATGGGGTCTAAATGTTTTAGTAGTTTTCAAGGAAATTTAACTATGGCTCGTCTTCAAGATTCTTTTGTGCAGTTTTTTCCCTAAGAGGATTTCGAAAAGTCTCTTTAATATATCCTCAAAATGGGATAGATTCCTCAAAAAGGCACAGCTACCGATCAAAGCCTTATTTATATAAATTTATATTAATATCCTAAAAAATTTGATAGTAAATCTCTATATTTAGGGATTGAGGCAGGGGGCCCCATGGCACGGGTCACGGGCTTGACGGTCCCGCCTTTCCCGAGTCGCGACGCTAGCCGATTGCCCCAGTCAAATCATGCAGACTGGTAAATAAATGTATGAAGCGGGACCCAGCCGCGGGTTTATTGAAGGAAGCGTCACCTTTGACGAATTTTGGGCCCTACCCCGAAGTAATGCCACAGCGTTTCCAGGGTAGGAATCCCAACTAGAAGAGAGGGGGATGTTTTTTAGTGGAATCACCACACACCCAGCAATTACGGATGCTGTCAGTCCGAAAAGATTTTTGAACTCCTCGCCGCAAAAAAAAAAAAAACAAGGATCTCCAAGGACCTCCTGCTCTTTTATTTTGATAGCTTTGTACAGTATAATGGATAATATAACAGTCCTTCTTAATTTGCCTTAGTTTGTGATAAGAAAAACAAATAGACCTATGCCCGCTCAGAAGATTTTGTAAAGGCTACTAACTCGGGAGAAATTGGCTCGTATGCATAAAGATGAGATCAATACTTTTTCTCCAGTTTTTAAACCATTGCTAAGTTTGATATGCAAGATGAATAGTTGATCTATGAGTTTCAAATTAGATATTTAAGCTTTATCTCGATTGATTCAAGTCAGAGATCCATCTCATTTTATGCTCGATAGCAAATATTCAAAATTTGTGAAAAGATTTTATGAAAAGGACCTAGCTGTTTTCTAGTAAGTCCAAAGATGAAGCTAAATTTCCTCTAAAGCATTCCTTAGGAAAAGTTTTCACGAAAACATTTGAATTAAAACATTGGGAACAAATGCTGGAAGCACTACATCTGAGTTCACCTGAACTGTTGTGTCACTGAGACATGAGAAAATTCCACCCGTAGGTAATTTTCATATCCTCTAAGAATTCTGTGGCCTTATCGATTATGCCTCTCTCTTATATCTAAATTGAATAAAAAGATAACAAGCTTGACTGAATAAAAATGACTATTTTAATTAAAATTTGTTTTTAATTGTTTAAGGACAAGAACCTGAAACGATATTATTGCTGTTAAGCGTCATATCGAGGACTCCAAATAAACCTACTCTCAGACTAATTATTATTATCAACGAAAATTGCAAAAGTTCTTTTTATTATACGCCTTACGATGAAACTAGTAGCTTTAGAAACCCAATGGCCGCTCATGCAATGGAGAGGAATGTGAGCAAAAGAGAAGGCATGAAGTCGCAAGGACAATGGATGGCAGAAACACAAGTACAAATTATCGGGGTGGGGCATGCGTCATCAGCGCAGGGAGTTTTCATGCAGTCAAGGATAAAGAATAATTGCTCAGAGGAAAAAATGAGGGAAGAATCTTTTTTCTTCCTGCCTTGCTATAAATGAATGTGTCTGCGAATGAGTGTGTGTGTGTACATATATATATATGTGTGTGTGTGAATGGATTTGTATCTCTCAGGAGTCGAGGGTTGCAAAGGTAAAATCCCATGCGCGTGAGTGGTACAATTTCGAAGCACGGATGATTGAATTGAGTTAAAAAGAGAGCAAATATGAAGATAGGAATTTTTAAAATTGGTTTTGATAAGTGGACTTTTTCATTTCAATGCGAAGAAAAAGTTCGAACAAAAGGTGAACCATTAGGAGTTTTCGCATAGGCGGTGAGTTTGCAATTTTTCAAAGATTTTTTTTTAGAATAAATAAGGATAAAAAATCAGAATGAATCTTTGTTTGGGACACTTCGATGGAAGCTTAAAGAACTTCATCAAGTTCGAATCCCAAAATAGTCACAAAATTGGAGACTATAAATATAAAAAAGTGAAGGGACGTAGAAATCATATGAAAAGTAATCAATTTGTGAGAATATTGAAAAAGGACTCATCCTGCAACAAATCCTTGAATGTGATAGAAAGTCTAAGCCGTTGCCAAACTTTCAATACCCCAAAGTGAAACTCGTTAGCCACGTTTTCAGAATGTGTCGGGGGGGTTTTTTTCTTCTCATTGATGTATTTTTCTATTTTAAATTAGAAAAATTGTGAAAAAGTTTTTTATTCGTAAAGCAAAGCAAAAAAGTTGAAAGTCTTGACTGCCAGCGAAGCAGAAGAGCAAACAGCAATAATAGCAACAGCAACAGCAATAGTAAAATCCCAGTAAGAGTTACATAAAAGGATAAAAAAAGGTTGGACAGTTTTTTATTACACATAATCTAGGGAAATAACCTGAGTAAATTTTCATATTTTTTTACACCACCTTAATGCTTTCTTTTGGTCCTTTTTCTTGATCCTTATTTTTGCTTTTTGCAACAATCGCACACAAAAGGATATGCATAATTTTCCTCTTTTCAAATTCAAAGTGTGCACCCTCGAGCCTCATAGCGAACAATGGCTTGACTCGTGCTAGTGGGCGTCGGAGGAGATGATGATGACGACGATGGTGCCTGATTCTGAAAGGATTTGAAATAATTTTCTCATTTCGTTTCCTTTCGTAACGAGCAAAACTTGTTTTAATGGCGGTGTCGGCGGCGGTGTCCCTTATGTTGTCGTTGATTTGAATTTTCCCAATTCTTTTTCTCCGTATTTTATCCACTTAAGCAATAATAGTAAGGACTTCAGCCAACGTTATGTCAACAAAGCGCATTTAAGTGCTCTGCTTGTATCCGTTTATGGGGAAATTATGAAAAGAATCTGATTGCGGCGGTCGTCTATGTAGTCTGGGATCACAAAAAACAAAACAAAAAAAAAAACACTTCCGATGTAGACTAGGGCGAGATCCAGATTACCTATTCCCTATGCTTTCCATGAACAAATTTCGTCTTGCAAAAATATGAGCAAACGTCTCATTCTCCTGTGGCAAAAAGTAGATCAAACCAGATAGCTCAAATGGATTATATCCTTTTACCATATTTCTTCATTTTCGGAAACTCTTCATGGTATGGCAGATTCCCTTAAATTTTAAATCTTTTTAAAATACCCTTGGTAGTCTTTGGGAATTGGAGATCTTGAATGGTTTCTGAATTTTCAAAGATCAAAACATATTTAGGCGATGAGGAGCCACCCTTCATTCTCTTTAGAGGCATACAAGAAGATCTTCAGTACAAAATACAATCGCTAACATGAGCTCTTAAAATATTCGACCTGACTTGAGGACTCCTTTCAGAACCACGAAGAAAATTCCCCCATCTTTCCACATTATCACTTACTATATTCATCGTTAATTTGAAATTTATGGAAGCACCCGACGATAATGCGGCTCCAATTGAAAACTGTCGTTCTATGGATCCACTTGTTCCACCCTAACTCACATAAATCAGGTAACAACTTAAAATCAAGCAGAGAATTGCAAAATTTCAAAATTCAATGAGACAGAAAAATAAGGTTGGCTTGGCATAGTTGCCGCAAGAGATGTGATGGGCTGCGTTGCGTTGCGGTGAGGTGAGGTGAGCGCGACGTTTCATGGGCCAGAATAATGTAAAACGCTGTAAGCAGCAACTCAATTTCTTAAAATTTGCATTAAGTGAAGTAGTCATCAGTCCCTAACGAGCACAAATGATGATGGTGATGGCGATGGTGATGGCGATGACGATGACGATGACGTTGACGATGAATCCGACTGTCGATGGATTATGAAAGCCATCGTTGAATGATGTCGATTCAGCAGGAAGCAATAATGTGTATTAGATTCAGCCAAGCTGCAACGAACTGCCTCATTCCCTTTCATTATGAATATGTAGTCTCGTAATCTTGTAACGCTCTAGTTGGATGATATGTACCTATGCATTATAATATAATCGTTCTCATTAAACGATGCGTTAATATTGTATGAGTTCTCGTCAACTCATCAGAAATGCCAGCCTACCTGCGACAAACCACCTTTTTTATTGAAATCTAAACCAAAGCGAGCGCATTAACGACGTCATCAGCATTTTTATAATCAATTTCTCTCAAGAGAATTGTACCCATCACCTGCATCATCATCATCATCATCGCTTCCATCATGAATGCCTTGTTCAAGTACGCAGTTTCATTGGTCTACAACAGCGTATAATGATATCCTTGAACGCAAGGATATCCAAGAAGTTGGATTGGTATATAAGAAAAAGCTGGGGGACAAAACATGAAAAAGAAAGAAATCATTTTTATATAATTGTAGCGCACTTAAGTGCATCCCTTTCGATGTGAAGGGGTTGTGGGTTGATGCTTGATGGGTTCTTTGGTTGGTTGGTTGGTTTATTCTTGGGTTGCATCATTGAAATTATTCAGCTTAATAATGCATTTTCAAATGATTGAAGTCGGTGCTTGGAGAGTTTGTTTGCTCGATGGCTTCTTCTTTTGGACGGTTGATTGCATAGCGTGGGGGTGCTCTCCATTTTTATTCGGTTTCTTCTCTTGCATTTGCATTATTATGATTTCAGGAAATCATTAGTATTAAAAAAAGATTTTTTTAAATGATGCTTAATACCCTATAGAAATTTATTTAATTCATTTGAGTATTCCTCAAGAGGATAATGAAAGAAATGAGATGAAACAGCGGAATTGGTGGTGCGCAAGGATTTCTGAGTAAAATATTAATATTTCACAAGTAAACTTATCACTTTTTATTCGCAACAAATAATATCAAAAAAAAAAAAACCCTTCCATTGAAGAAAATTGCAATTTTGCGTTGAAAAACTCTTGATCAAATGCAATTTCCTTATTTTTCATTTCGACTTTCTGTCAACATCACGAGTTGAACTGTGTACATCTCGAGAGCACAAGTCGATTTACGTTTGATTGGAACGACTTGAGAGTTGACAAGTGTTCAATAAAAATTTCGATAATCGAATTGCATTGTCGCTCGGAAATGTTGTTTGTCAAAATCATTCGCCGCGATGGGAAATTCAAAAAAAAAGAAAGGAGGATGTTTTTAGAGTTGCTTTTTGCTGCAGCAATTTCCTCCCAGCAGCATTTCTGTGACTTGTGACTTGACAACTGCATTTGAATTTTTTTTTTCTTATTGAAATGGGAGTAAGTATATTTTATACCTTTGCAAATTCAAACAACCGGATCGTTGGATATATGTAGCCACTAGTGATGCAGCGAATGTCGAGTTTCGGAATTCGCGAATTCGAATGTGGAGCTTTCGAGTTTCTAAAGAAGCTCAGATTCTGATTCTGAATCGCTAGTCAGTCCTGATCGTGGTGAGAGAAGTTCGCTTGATGAAATTCCATTGCTTATTCATAACTCTTATCCTGGAGTGGTGTGAAATTCGCTCAGTTTCTCCATGAATTAAGCATCCAGGCACCAACATCCAATCCAATATTTCTGCGCTTTCAATATTTCTAAATTTTTCACCTCTCAACGAAATATTGAAAAAAAAAAGTTTCTCACATCCCAGCTAGAAAATTGCCTAGAGAAGTCTGGTGATTAATTTGATCTTTTATTCACCTTTACTTTCCTATTATCCTTTATTATCCCAGCCGGAAATTGCACTGCTTCTGAAGTGCTGAAAATAAATCCTGCGACCGAAAAATTCGGCAAAACCGGAAAACCCCTCGATCTGGCATCACTGTATAGCATATGCAGTTTAGCTTGATGCCTGTAATTCTCATTTAGGTTTGTGAAATGGGACACATAAGACTCGCAGATTTCTGAAGATTTTTCACGACGTGAGGATGGCAAGAAGAATTCTAAGTTTGTCATATTTATGGGTTTGATAGGGCTGGAGAGCTATCGATAGTTCGATAATCGATTGCTTCAACGATCGATAGTTTGAATAATCGATTGTCTCAATAATCGATAATTTCAATAATCGGTAGATTCAATACTGGACAGTTTCATTTATCAATAGTTCGATAATCGAAAGGTTCAATAATCGATAGATTCAATAATAGATAATTCTGATGATCGAAATTGAATTTTCAAGCGACTGTCGTCCTAATCTAAGTAAGGGAATTTTTATGAATAGTGCTATCGATTGTTTTTCCAGCTCTAGTTGTCATGACAATTTCATAAGATGTCCATTGAAAAACGAGTAATCAAATAAAAAATTCTCTTGAAAATCATTCGGAAGAGCACAAATTTTCTCTTCGAAACGAATATGTCACTATTGCTGCATTGATGATGAACGTTTGATTGCTCAAATACGTCCCCTAATAATGGAAAAAGTCGGTGAAAATTGGACTTATAGGCTGCGCCTTGTAACTCGTAGTCGTGGTGGTCATATGCCCAAATCATTTTCAAATATTAAAATACATATGGCATAAAACAAAATTTATGGCAAATAATCTACTTCAATCTTTGTCTTTTTTAAACTTAAAATCCGGACGCTTAAAAAAACATTCTTTACATACTCCACTTTTCAAATGTCAAGGGGAATTGTCTTTCCACTCCAAATAATTTTTCAAAGCAATTTAATGGCAATTTCGTTTTTGTAGGTACATATTTTCCCCCGTATACCCAATGTTCCCAATAGAATTTTCACTGAAAAGAAAGCAATGAATGGGCAAATTTGTTTTTGATGCTTTTCATAAAAAGAAATCCTCAGAATTTACCTTTGTAAGACCTCAATTTTGTCATCATAAATGGAAATTTGCCACGTAAACAGAATTTTCTCATTTGCATAAGAATTTTCAATTGATAATGAGAAGTGAAGTTGTATGAAAAGATGGAAAAAGATTTTGAAAGAAAAAGAAAAAATTATAAAAAGAAACAGATTCGAAAGACAGAACTCAGCAGAAAGAAAATTAATTTATTCATTCATTCACTCAGCGAAAGAAGCTGGTCTTCTCATTTTGTGGTTCTTGAAAAGCAGCTTAAATGAGTCCTAAAAAGCAAAAAATAATTCGAAGATGAGAGAAGATTAAGAAAATGAGAAAAATTGATTCAAGAAAATTGGGGTGGACATGAGGTGATATAACTAAATGAGTTTATAATTTATTCTATATTCTTCGGAGTAACGGAATTGTTTTGAAAGGACAATCAATTGAAAATGAAAATCACTTCCAGTCTATCCTTAAAAAAAAAAAAATAGAAAAAAGCTATCGAAAAATTCCAAGCTACCCAAGAAAACGATTCTTCATAATATTTGTCATCACATACATTTATTCAATGACCCCAAGCATAAGCACTCGAGCATAAGTGTAAATAAATCTTTAAAGGTTCAACCCAAAACGTCAACATGACTCCAGCGTGTGTGCTTTCAAAAGGACATTACGTGCGTTTTCCTATTGAGTTTTCTTTTCGATTTTCCTTTTCAGAATTGGAAAGCTACACAAAAGTGGCATTCAATATACATGGGGGGTGAGTAGTCTTGCGGCTGGACTATAAAGCAGCTTTTAGCTTAAATACACTTTGGCGCCCATTGAGTGGAGAGGCATTCTTTTTTTTTGGAGATTTTTTTCAATACGCTGTGCCTGGCAGGTCCTTTTTGCAGTCCATTCAATTTAGCCATGCTTGTGTGATTATCGTGATTTTTTTTTTTTTTTTGTGGACGAAATCAAGTGAATTTGGCAAGATTCTTTAGGTCTGAATGTTGCGAAAAAAATTCTGTTAAATGAAATCTTCGTAATTTCATTTATCAATTCGGCAATTTTCTTAACGGTAGCTAAGAATGATTGGAAGCAAGTTGAATGATTAAGAAATTTGATACAAATTGTATTAAATGCAATTTATATAAATTGAATATGGGCGTTATCCTGCCTGGCTGAGAAAAAAGATTTATAGGAAATTGCAATAATGGCTTTTTAATGTTTTCTTTTCAATCATTGATTGGAATAATCACAGGAAAGGGGTCTTTGCAGGACTTGAATTAAGATTAGTCTTGATCAAGACTTCTTTCTTATTCAATGGCTATGCTCCAGAGCAGGGGTGTCACGGATGTGGGTTTTTTGACATCCGCGGATGCGGATTTTCAAAACTCACATCCGCGGATGCGGATGCGGATATGGTTATTTTTAGCAAATGAAACTTTTACGAAAAATACAAATGAGGCGAATAGATATAAACTATACATACATATACAAATTATGCATATATATACATATATTCGTGTATTCTTAACTATTGTGTTGTATTAAGTGGATACACTGATTGGGGTTGTGACACATTTTGTATCTTTCTCTCTGCTTGGAGAATAGGAGTATGCTAAAAGCGCTTGCCAATCGTCAAAATCAGCTGTTTTTTTAAGAACTGTGGCACACCTGCATCCGCATGAGCTCCGCATCGATGAACGCGGATGCGGATGATGAAATTCTTGCGGAAGCTCCGCACTTGCGGATGCGGATGCGAATATTCGCAACACCCCTGCTCCAGAGCGTTGGGAATAACTCAGCCTACTTCATTTTAAGCAAGAGCTCCATCAACCCTGATTCCACAACGAGTTTATCATGAAATTCAAAACTAAATGAAGATAGCTACATTGTAGCTCTCTACACCCTCACCGAATGAAATAATTCAATGCGATTCGTGCTGCTGTCAAAATGATTCTCTAATTGTTCCAAATTATGACAAATTCGTGTCTCATATTTCCAGGAATCACAATCGCATCATCGCATGTTATGCTCACCTTTCCATCAACATATCAAACATGTCAGTTAGCAGCTGTCATTTTGTTTGTCTTTTTTTTTTTTATCTGTTTGCTACTATTTTTAATTCTCATAACTTAAGGTAAGCAAAATATTTTGAATTTAAAGGAAAAAAGGGAAAAATAATAACACAAAAATGATGGTTTGAGATTATGAGCTGATATGTCAACGAATATGTCACAATGGCTGCTATGTCATAGGCCTTTTTATTTGAAGAAATATATATTTAGGTAGGTATTGTGATGGTATTTTCATGCTCGGATTTTCATCAAATGTTGCTTTGTTATGCATATTCGCTGATAGACAGATAATATCGCGAAAACAGTCTAACAGATACATAGCTTCCAAATGTTGCATTTGTTGTCATCTCTCTATTCGCATTGAGTCGGCATTGTTCTGGATTCATTTAGGGGTGCGATTTTTTATTGAAACTATTTACGCCATATCATCTGGTTTTATTATAACATTATACATATAAAAAGGACTCCTAATGGAGCTCTTCGAAGTAGTGCTTTTGCCAAGGACTCAAAAAAGAAGCATTTAGCAAGACTAAACGAGGCATTTGAAAATAAAATTTTATCTGAAAGAGAGTCCACACATACCCTTAAGGAGCATTCTAGCAATCATGAAAGATACATTTTGAGATCCAGAAAGGAACACTTCTTCCATATTAAGCTCCGTCCTCTTTTGTCCCTAAAAAAGTCATTTAGAGCTCCTATCGAAGCATTTAAGGAGCATTTGCACTTCGGAAAAGGAGTCTTTAGGCGCTTTGTGCGGACTTTTTTGGGTGGCTGGGAAGTATCCTTTCAAAAATATGAGTTAGAGCTACAAAAAATGCTACTAGAATTATTTTTTGACCTAAACAGAAATTTTTGTTATTTTGAAAATTTTGAAAATATTTAAAAAATTTTTACAAAATAACACACTTCCCATTATTTTACTGATTAAATTTTTTGTGTGAAAACTTTTCGAAATTATACTTGCTGTTCTTCTCTAAATGTAAACCGAGTGACTAAAAAATTTTTGCAGCGTTAATAAACTTTTCTCAGAATAATTCTTCCAACGAACGCACAAACAAATGATTTATGCTCTGCAGTGAGCTCCTTATTCCTTCAAGCTTCCGTGCATTATAGCTTTTGCCATTTAGTTTAGCGAAGACAAGAACCAGTGCACTTAAAGGCAAGAACCAATTTTTGCTTAACAGATTTCTGGGCAAGGAATAACAGAAGCTTTTGATGACGAACCAAATTCTTATTTAAACAATTGGAGAAATGAGGGAATTGAACATTAAATTAAATTGCTAAATCAGGGACTGAAAATAAAAGTGGGGGATATTTGTTAGCCGAAGGTTAACGTTCCCTAAAATACCATTAGCTTCACATCTAATGCGTATAATTCTCAGAAACTTTGTAAAAAGTTTCACCTATAAGGTGTTTGAATTTTCAAACACTTATGCACTCCAAAGGCGCTGATGAGTCACGGGCAGGGTTCGGACTATACTCCGATCGGAGTAGATCTACTCCGTTTTTTTTTTAAATTTTTGAAATCTACTCCGCCACTACCCTATACCTGAAATCTACTCCGATTTTTTCACTTCACCAAACTCGAAATAATTTTGTCTATATCACGATTTTGACGTAATGAGAACGATTTTTTTGTGTTCCCTCGTTCGCAAAGAAATTGTTGTTTTCCATACAGATGTCTCTGTATCTAAATCTTGACTGATGGAAATAAAAAATGTAAGTAATATGTAAATGAAAGTTATAAATGTTTGCTTCAAATAAATTGTAGACCTTTTTTTTTTTTTTGTGCGAAAATGAGAAATTCCAATTTACTACCCAAAAATGCATTTCTACTCCGATTTTTGTGGTCTTCTACTACGAAATGGGATTTCCGTAGTCCGAACACTGGTCACGGGTGGCGTCGTGACGAAACATGGCCATGTCCGCCTTAGGCGGAGGTGCAAAGCGGTTAAGCTCGAATAATGTTTCAAAATAATCTGAAATTTGTTTACCGCCGCAATCATTAATAGATCTTTTGACCTTTTTATCGTTATTTTTTAATTTGATTTCCTTCATGTTTTGGGACCGAACACCATTACAGAAGGATATAACAGGAATTACCGTAGTACCATTTTTAATGGGTTAAAGAGTAACACCAAGGTGTTAAGTATTAAGCTTCTCGTTGCCCAAATTAAACAAGTTTCGTAAGACTTTTAGTCCTTGAAGATGATTTGTGACGAAAGTAATCATTAGAGCTTGTCAAAAATGTTAAAATGTTAAAACAACAATTTTTAACAATTTTTGGTAGATTTTTGAAATAACAACAATTTTTAGCGATTTTTGAGTTTTTAACATTTTTCCTCATGTTCGTGACAAAAATTTTTTTTTTTTTTTTTTTTTTTATTTCATGCATTTTCTGTTCCCAATATATTGTGTCGAATTTTCGGTGCGTGTGTTTCAGCTCTTATTCTTGTGTTGGCCGCGAAACAAGAGAAACACTGATTCGCCATACAAATTTTGACATTCGAAACACTTCGAAACTACGTGTTTCAGATCGAAACAAGTACCGAAAAAAGTAAAAATTGCTATCACCCCTAATTTTATCGCTTGTTATCGGGAAAAGAAGTAAAGAGCAAAAGAAAAATTACTATACATGCGATCTAAATTCATTCATATTCTGACATTTACTCACACTTCTATTCCATTTGCAAAGTAAGCAAGAAAGACTATTTCAAAGCAGGTTAAAAAAAGTAGAAGAAAATGAGGAAGGAAACGAAACACGAATGACTACGTCTAAACGAGTAGTTTCGCATTCGTAATTCACGAAGCGAAACACATGTTTGAGGCCTTCTACACTAGGCAATTTTAGTTGCGTAACTCATATCGAATTTTCTTTTGGAGTTGCTTTTGCCAAGGACTCAAAAAAGAAGCATTTAGCAAGACTAAACGAGGATTTGATAAAATAAATTTTATCTGAAAGAGAGTCCACACATACCTTAAGGAGCATTTCTAGAATCATGAAAGATACATTTTGAGATGAAGGTAACCCTTCTACGGTATATTAAGTTTCTTTGCAAATCCTGTAAAAAAGGATTAAGCTCCGTCGAAGCATTTAAAAATTTACTAGGAAAAGGCCAGCTTAAGGGTTTGTGGGATTGTATGCTCCGGCAGATCTTTAGGTAAAATAAGTAGCACTACAAAAAATTACTCAAAATTTTTAAAAGAAATTTTTTTTTAAAATCTTCTAAAAAAAAGCAAGAGCTCATTTTACGGTACAAGCGTCGCAATTCCGAAACATTAATTTTACATACAACATTTTACAAAGACTTTAAATTAAGCTTCGCTGTTCTTTATACTAAATGTAAACGAGAATAAGGATTATTTCCATAACAAAAATTCAAAATCGATAGCCCCAATAAGCTAATAGACTTTGTTTACTTCATAGTTCTTATTTTTAACAAAAACCCGTTAATTTCCATAAAACAAAATTTCATTCAGAAGTGTGTCCTTATGACAATCTTCAAACTAAAAATTGGCAAGATACATGCAACAGGAGCATAAAAAAAACCGATTTCATCCGAAAAAATGATATTGACAATAACTTCGTTAAAATTCGAATTTCGCAAAATGTTCAAATTGTATTTAATTACTGGTTATTGTGACTTAAAAAAGTCGAAAATTCCGAAAATCGAAAAAATGTGGTCAACTTGAGAAATTTCACTCATATTCTATTTAGAAATTGATTAAACGAGTTGCACTGTACCACAGTAAGGATTATATTGTTTCTTTTTTATAAGCTAAGGAGAATACTTTTTGTAATATATTTAATAAATAGTATTGTTAAAATAAATGAAGTAAAAAAAAACTTTGCTCTGTCGCATGGTGCCATGACTACCCACTCCGATTTTTTGTGTCCCACGCGCCTGTATAGAAATGATCAGGATCAAAAACTGAATCGATTTAGACATGTCCTGTCTGTCCGTCCGTCCGTCCGTCCGTCCGTCTGTCCGTCCGTCCGTGGTCGGATCTCCTCCGAAACGCTGGACCAATCAAGTCGAAAATTTGGCACACAGGTATATCGGGATCCGAGTATGATCCAAAGTAAAAATGGGAGACATCCGCCCACTGCCACGCCCACAAATGAATATAATGTGTTTCCATAAAATGCTTGTAACTTGCGAACCACTCAACACATTCCATTGATAATTTCGTACTGGTAAACTACGAAAAGGGACATATCCTGGCAAAAAATGGACGCCGCCCTCTTCGAGCCACGCCCACAAATAAGCCCAAAAATAAGGGCTTATCGTAACTTGTGAAGTAAAAGCGTAGAAGCTTCAAATTCGCAGCATAGGTTGACCAAGGCAAATGAAAGGTGTAGGAACAAAAATTTATGTACCCCTCACTGCCACGCCCACAAATAAAGAATTTTCATAACTTCCGAAGTAAAAGGCGTAGAAGCTTCAAATTCGCAACATAGGTTCACCAAGGCGAATGAAAGGTGTAGAAAATTTTTTTTGTCCCGCCCACTGCCACGCCCACAAATGAAGATTTTTCGTAACTTCCGAAGTAAAAGGCGTAGAAGCTTCGAATTCGCAACATAGTTCACCAGGCAATGAAAGGTGTAGGAAAAAATTTTATGCGGCCCGCCCACTGCCACGCCACAAATGAAGATTTTTCGTAACTTCCGAAGTAAAAGGCGTAGAAGCTTCAAATTTGCAACATAGGTTCACCAAGCGAATGAAAGGTGTAGGGAAATAATTTATGTTGCCCTCCCACTGCCACGCCCACAAATAGAGAAGCAAAACATAGTGCGCTCATAATGTCGGGACGCTGGGTATTTCAAAGTCGGGCTTGACCGACTTTAGCTTTCTACTTGTTTTTCCATACAGATGTCTCTGTATCTAAATCTTGACTGATGGAAATAAAAAATGTAAGTAATATGTAAATGAAAGTTATAAATGTTTGCTTCAAAGAAATTGTAGACCTTTTTTTTTTTTTTTTTTGTGCGAAAATGAGAAATTCCAATTTACTACAAAAATGCATTTCTACTCCGATTTTTGTGGTCTTCTACTACGAAATGGGATTTCCGTAGTCCGAACACTGGTCACGGGTGGCGTCGTGACGAAACATGGCCATGTCCGCCTTAGGCGGAGGTGCAAAGCGGTTAAGATCGAATAATGTTTAAAAATAATCTGAAATTTGTTTACCGCCGCAATCATTAATAGATCTTTTGACCTTTTTATCGTTATTTTTTAATTTGATTTCCTTCATGTTTTGGGACCGAACACCATTACAGAAGGATATAACAGGAATTACCGTAGTACCATTTTTAATGGGTTAAAGAGTAACACCAAGGTGTTAAGTATTAAGCTTTCTCGTTGCCCAAATTAAACAAGTTTCGTAAGACTTTTAGTCCTTGAAGATGATTTGTGACGAAAGTAATCATTTACTGCCGAGAAGTTCAAAATTTTATTGTAAGTGGTCCAAATTCCATAAAAATTTGAGTAATTCTAAAGGAAGCATTTTAGTCATATTGAATTTGGCACAAATTTGTCCTAAATTGCAATTTTTGGTAAATAAATCGTATAGTATATATGTGTATGTAGATTCGCGATAGGAGACACCGAAAGATAATTTCAAAATTTTTCGGACCACTGTCTTCTAAGGCCCGAATACAGTGTATACTTAAGTTAAGGAAGCTTGAAGACTTAAGATTACCTTAAGTATCAAGCGGTTAATAGTCAATTTTTATCCAAAACTTACGAAACTGTTTTCGGAGGAAACATTTGAAAAACCTAATAATTTTCCCTATGTTTATACTTTTTAAAATTCGTGAAATTAAGTGAAATCCTTCATAAATGAATTTGAAAACTTATCTATACATGCGATCATTAAATTCTTTATTCTGAACATGTTACTGCAACTAAGGTTCATATTCCATTTAGTAAATTAAAGAAGTAACAGAGCTATCTTTAAGGAGACAGGTTAAAATTTGTACGTGAAGAAAATGAATGTATGACTAAGAACCTTAGCGATTAATTGCTAATGACTAGCGTTAAGTAGCGAGTAATATCGCAAAGATTCTTGTTATTCACGATTGTTGGATAGAATTTATCTGTTTGACTGGCCTTAGCTTTACGAACTAAGGCAACTTATATCATGAATTCGGGTAACATCATTATCCGCAGGGAATTTTCATTTTGGATTTACGGCTTGCAAACCCGCGGACCCCGCAAATTTCCATACATGATTGGGTTGGCACAAATGGAAGTGCGAACCTTTGGATGTAAAGCACCCTACGTCATTTCCACGTTTGAAAGTAAGAAAGAGATGCCATTTTGACGTTGAAATGTAAGAAAGAGATGCACAAAGCGTATCGCACAAAATTGCCTGTACGATGCAACTCGGTACAGCAACTTTCCCCTTACCTTCCCCGTACCTCGTCTCTCCTACAAACTCTCGAGTTGCGCAACTAAAAAAAAAAAAAAAAAAAAAAAAAAAAAAAAAAAAAAAAAAAAAAAAAAAAAAAAAAAAAAAAAAAAAAAAAAAAAAAAAAAAAAAAAAAACCCCCCCCCCCCCCCCCCCCCCCCCCCCCCCCCCCCCCCCCCCCCCCCCCCCCCCCCACAAAACACAAGAAAGCGACTGAAAAGAGAATTCTGCAACCGTCAATATCTACCGGAATTGGTAACGCAAACACGAGTAATATCAGTACAAATACCTATTCTGTTAAACTTTCCACAGCATTTTTGGAAGCAGGAATTCCTTTATATAAGATGTGTCACCCAAGCATTAAGCGTTTTTTTATGGAACATCACAATGAAGTTTTACCGAGCTCTAATTCATGCTACCGAAAAATTGATATTATATACGAGCAAACTTTGATGAAAATCAAAAATTACATTGGCGAGCATCCAATATATTTGATTGTGGACGAAACAACTGATGCTTGTCGACGTTGTGTACTAAATGTGTTAGTTGGCAGACTTAATGGCCAACCATCAAAACCGATGTTACTAAACACAATTTTTTTGGAGACCGCAAACAATACAACAGTGCAGCAAGCAATAATTAAAGCATGCGGTACACTTTACGGGCCTGATATACCGTATGAAAAGGTATGGTTCTTAGTTTCGGATCAAGCACCATACATGATGAAGGCTGGAAGGGGACTCAAGGAAATGTTCCCCAATTTAAAACATATATCTTGTTTGATACATGGACTCAACCGAGTGTGCGAATTTATCAAAGACCAATATGACGCAGTAAATAAGCTGATTGCCAGCATGAAATCTGTGCTCGTAAAATCAAACGATCGGCGTCAAAAGTTTCGTGATTCATGCAAGCTGCCATTGCCACCAGATGTGATCGAAATACGCTGGAACAGCTGGCTGAACGCTTCGTTTTATTATGCAGAAAATTATTCAGCAATTAAGAATTTCGCCCTTGCTTTAGAAGCTAAAAACTCTGCAGCAGTTTTAAAGTTGAAAAAAGCCATCGAGAATTCGAACCTGGAGAAATCACTGTATGAAATTCGCAAATATAAATTTTTGACCGAAGCAATAACATCCTTAGAGAAGTATGGTTTAACAGTACCCGAACAAATGGCAATTTTATCCGCTGTGAAAAGTAAGCTAAAAGGTGCCATTTTGCAAAAGCTGGAGAGAGTTTTAACAAAAAACCCTGATGTAAATTTCTTTGATGACATTCCTCTTGAGAAAAAAATCATATGTGACTACACACCACTGGTATCCGTCGACGTTGAACGGTCATTTTCTATTTACAAATACATTTTGTCTGATAGACGCCATTCGCTGAAAGAGTCAAACATAACAAAACTAAATTGCATACAATATAATAACTTTATATCAGACGAAGATAATACAGAAAATTAAAGTTTTCTCGTCTGTTATACACAGTTATTTTTGAAAATATATGTAAATATATACATATGTAAATAAATTTTTTTTAATTTAACAATTTTTCTAACATTTTTCGTCCTTTTTTCTTAACATTTTAACAACAATTTTGAGGTTTTTATTTAACACTTTTGACAAGCTCTAGTAATCATTTACTGCCGAGAAGTTCAAAATTTTATTGTAAGTGGTCCAAATTCCATAAAAATTTTAGTAATCTAAAGGAAGCTTTAGTCAATTGAATTTGGGCACAAATTTGTCCTAAATTGCAATTTTGGTAAATAAATCGTATAGTATATATGTGTATGTAGACGCGAAGGAGACACCGAAAGGTAATTTCAAAATTTTTCGGACCACTGTCTTCTAAGGCCCCATATTACAGTGTATACTTAAGTTAAGGAAGCTTGAAGACTTAAGATTACCTTAAGTGTCAAGCGGTTTAACAGTCAATTTTTATCCAAAACTCACGAAAATTGTTTTCGGCAGGCAACATTTGAAAAACCTATATTTTTTGTTTATACTTTTTTAAAATTCGTGAAATTAGTGAAATTCCTTCATTAAATGAATTTGAAAACTTTTTTTTAACTCGGTAGCGCCTACCGATGCCATATGGCATCATTGAAATGGTTCGTTTTCTGTCATTCCCATACCTGAACCAGTTCATATTTCATTTTATTTTTTATATTAATTTTTTTTTAATTCAGGCGCTATCGGGTTAAGGAGCACTTAAAATTTGTACTGTTAAAATGATTTACAGACTTAAGCTTTACTTAAGTGCTAAGGATACCTTAAGTATGCACTGTAATATCGGGTCAAAGTCTTTCCCGCAGGGGGAATCATTTATGATTTACGGGCTTGGCAAACCCGCGGACCCCAGCCAAATTTCCACCAATACATGATTCGGGTATGGCATCAAATTGGAAGTGCAGGAACCTTTTGGGGAATGTACGCAGGGCTGCCCATACGACCTGCAATTAATGTTGGTGTGGTACCACGAGAACCGGGGGCCCCAGAATACATTTTTGTATTCTGCCCGGTAACTTTGAGGTGAGGATAGCACCGGGACACTTGCCAAGTTTGCCGATTCGGTCCATGCTCACAAATGTTGAGACAAAATGGGTACACTGTGTAGTGGAGCTCAGTGGACAGTCGGCGAAGAGTTAAGCATGGAAATAACCATCACCACAATAAGACAGCGCTATTAAAAATTTATTGAGAAACAAGGGTCACATTGTGATCAATTCATTCATTAAAAAAGATTTCCGGAAAAAAATGGAATTTTTTAACAGATTTTTCAAAGAAAATCAAAGTTATAATTTGAAAATGTACCTACAAGTATTTTGTAGAATATTTAATAGTGTATTCAAAAATGCTTCTTACTTTAAAATGCTTTAACTCAATAACGTCACCTTTCAGGCAAGTAGTGATAGAACAAATAACATACATAGGCCCTGACGTGAGGTATCGCATATTAAAATTATGCATAAAGTTGCCAGGACACCCTGTATTTTAAATTGAAAATAGTTGATTGTTTATTCGCTCTGATCTATTTATATTTTCTCAAATGAATCGAAATATTTTTAATTGCTCAATTTTCGAATTAAATTCATTTTCAAACGTCTCTCCGCCTGTAAATATGCTTACTAATTGTTTTAACAGCGGTGCACTCGTATTTTGCCCAATTTACTTTCTTCTCGACCTTTTGCACCTTCTGTTAACACCTTTTGCACTAATTGCTACTGATGAAGCGTTAAATGAACCATTTTACCAATTAAATTCGTTTATTTGACGCTGCCACTTCTGCCACAAAACAAGCAACGACATGTGTGCCAATGTTAACCACTTAAAGGTTGGTCGAAAAGGCGCTTTCTTTTTATTTGTATTTTTTTTTGGATCCATCGCTCAACGACGACGGACTACGAAAAGTGCTCGTTAGCGGCTTGTTAACAACAAGCCTCAAGGATGTGTAGAAAAACAGAGCAATATGGGGGAAAAAAAGAAGAGATCCGGTAGACAGCTGTAAGTGTAGGTGAGAAGACAAAATTCAAAAGGATGAGAAGATGAAAAAAAAAAAACACTTTCGACTTTAGGCGGTCAAAGGCGTTAATGAAAGGGAAGCCACTGATTTTTTGAAAGAAAAAATTGATTTATTTCTGAAATATTTCTTCCATTGAAATTATTCTCATTCTATTGATTTAAGGAAAATAATTTTCGCACCACAAAAGTAGACAGAAGCAACAAAAATTATCGTTCGATTCCATTTTTAATACGCTCATTTCTTCTTTTATTTCAATTTCCGTTTTCCTTTTTCCTTTTCCCTCCATTAATTTCCAATGCACTTCAAAAAGTTCTCAGCGCTAAATGCAGATCAAAGAGAAAAATTTGCGCGCACCTAAAATGCGCAAGGACATTCTCGTTCCTCGCAATTCGCGCCGCGTCTTAAGTAAGCACTTATGTTAATGTTTTAAACGACAACATTAATGCGCCTGAGGTGTATATGCTCTCTCAAGTATATAAATTTATGTTTATGCTCATAGCATGTGCTTATACCAATGTGTCGCTTGTGCAAACACTGCATGAGAAAGTAATATAACACTCTGTTCCATTGCATACTTCAGGGCGTCTGAGCGTGTATATCTTATAAATGCTTTCTACGTGAAAGATCAAAGCAAGGAGTTTTTTCCTTTTTGTTCTTATATTAAGTATTATGGACATAATGCATATATTATGCGCTCAAATGGAGCCGAGGACGAGGATGGTGATGAAGGTTTTTTTTTTTTTTTGTGAAATTTTCGATCGTATGATGGCATAGAATGTTGAATAAAAATATATAATTTTTGAAGACAGCCAGGTTTTCAATTCAAGACAAGTAAGAAAAATTCAAGTTTACTCCTATAAATATATTGAGAAATCATTAATTTTTTTTGACGAGTCCTCTTGTTAGAAAGTGAGAAAATACATAATGCCAATAAGAGGGCTTTATTATTGGAAACACCATACAGATGGCATACTAAAGACAATAAGAGTCCTATACTGCGCCCGGACACACTACTCTTTGCATCATCTCCTTCACTATGGGCCGAGGTATGGTTCTTCAGATAGCAGTTTTCATACAGTTGTATTGCATATATACAGCCTGATTCTAATTATTCCCGGGGAACGAAATCCCGGGGAATTTACTTTCCTCGTGACTAAAATTCTCGTTTTTTAAATAGCTGGGATAAGGAAAATTATCGGTATGGGTCAAATACCCATTCCCCATCAAATTTCTTGCTTCACATATTTGAAAAAGAAGAAGTTTACTCTCGAGAAAAGTAAATTCTCCGGGAATTCGTTCCCCGGGAATATTCAAAATTGCGCTGACAATAACCCAGCGGAAAATTATTTCCTACATGACAAAGTCATCAGTGATATCATTGATGTCATATAGGTGAAAGTTTCATGCATGACACCTTGGGGGACATGTGATCGTAGAGGGTGCTGTTCATGTGCTTGAATCTCATTGGCTACTGAAATTTAAATAAAGTTTTAGCGTCGGTTGGGCGTTAGCATGGAGTGGCGTAGAGGATGAGTGCTCAACTCAGAATCCAAAGATCGCGGGTTCAATCTCTGGCTGAGGCGAACAAAAATTGTTACAAATTGGTTTTTAAAAATTTGCGAAATATTAAAAGAGAAGACAAAGAAGAGAGTTTTCAACTGGTTTCTATAAATTGACATTTAGAGAGAAAAGTGCATGTGCTGCTCTCAAATGCTTTTTTCGCCATCGCTCCCCCTAGCATGACATGTCACCGGTGAATTCAGTGTCCAACTCCTGTACAAATGTCATACAAAATGTCCCATGAACTCGCATGCGTTTCGGCTCCAAAGTCACCCTGACTTCATCGATAATGTCAGGGGGACATTTCCCGCTGGGAATATATATCTTGAAGTTCTTTTTCTAAAATGTCCAGAGTGAGTAGAAGACAAACTAAGACTACTTGGACCACAGGAATATTAGAGATTTTTCATATACTTAGGCAATTCAAAAGGTCTTCTAAACTCTCTTTTAAATTTATTCCCAGCTAAAAATCTCTCATTAAAGCAGGGGTTAAATTTAAAAGGGATTTCAGAAGACCTCATGAATTCCTTAATTGTGATATTTACGCTTACTTTGGTAGGAATTTCGAAGATCGTTGATCAACTATTGGCGGAAAATGTTACTGCAGGCTTCTGAAAATGCTCAAGGAACTTTTATTTGGCTTTTATTTTCTATATCTTCGAGAACACCAAACTACAGCTCTTGCGAATCGATCGAAGTAAGGCATTTAAAGATTAAAGCTTTAAGAAAAATCGATCAAAATTGTTTTAATACGAAAAACGTTCCTATGACAAGAACTTATTTGGATCCATCTTCTAGAAAACGGATTTAAGGATTAAGGCAGATTAAAACGATTTAACTTCGATAACAATGACTCGATGGAAACTGTTTCATTTTGTTCCTTCGTAGTAGGCCTCCCAATTTTCCATAAACTAGAAATTTATTTTAATTTCTGATACTTTTCTGAAGCACTTTTGTTATAGATCCTTTAGATGTTGTCCTCGCATGACAACACTACTTCAAGAGCCCCATAGCGGCACATAAGCAATCTCTCAGCTCGTATGAACACCCACTCTTATTCTATACATTTCCCAAGGGCTTTTTACAACCCGACGTCCTTAAAACACTAATGTAAGAATATGCAGGACTGTAATGCTCCTTACACACTTAACACATCGCATACGTGCATTGTTCTTGATTTTTTAATGAAGTACTTTTTCATTATATCTCGAGTTTTATGTTTTCCCTTTTGCTTCCACTCTTTTATATATTTTTGATAAAATAATTTCTCCTATTTTGTGTACTTTTTTCCTTTCTCGCTTTCTATTTGCATTTTCATATTTATTTTTGCTTTTCATCTTCTTCTTTTTTTTCAATTTTTATTGTGCTTTATGCACAACTTGGATATTCTAAATGTATGATTGTTGGGGCATGTGTGTTTGTTTTAATTTTTTTTTATTTATTTATTTTTTTTTACTTTAGTTGACGATGTAAATAAAGGCATAAGCAATTGGGAGGTCTGTCGGAAATACGAGAAGTTGTGATTTTGACGGTTTAAACTTTAAAGTTTGTGAAAGCATACCCAGACTGGGACGCTAGGGGCCTACCGAGCTTTCGAGTTTAATGGCCCCTATACTATATGCTAAGGACTTTAATTCATGGAAAATAATTGAGGGCCAATCGGGCTTTCTCCCAGGCCAGTCCGAGCCTGTGTGAAAGTAACTACGCTTTTTTCAAACAAATTTTATGCATTCTTTTTAAGGTTCTCCTCTTGAGGACAGCTTTTCTCCTGGGAGCCGAGTTTGCATTACTTCGGGGAGGGACCTATTGTCTCCCTTTTGCCACTATCTCGTGTAAATTCCCGCTCCTAAGTCTTTTCCGTAGTTGGGTGTACTTCTGATTGTAGAGCTTTTCCTCTACTTCGATAAGGTCTTTTCTTAACCAATTAGAGCGCATGACAGCGCTGTTAGGCCCATAAAAACGGTTGTAATGAAGACTCTCTAGAACCAATTTTATCTTTGAAATATTACAGTGGGTTCGGAAAAAATCATTCATTCATTGTCAAAATTATAAATATTAACAAAAACATTCTATAATAATTTCCAACCGGGTCATCTTTCTACAGAATGTCATGCAAATTTTCATTGTATTGCGATTGTCTTCCAGTCTAAATAAGTGAAAATTATGTCGAAAAAAAGCCTTTTGGGGATAGCAGAAATGTGCATAAGTTAAGGAAAGCATACTCCTAATGTGAATTAATGCAAGTCCACAGAGAGCTTCATTAAAATATTGCAGCAGTGATTATACTTAATGAGAACAGTAGAGAATTAAAAAAGAAAGTAATAAACTAATATGAAATGAGGGACGCCTACACCCTTCAGAAATGAATAAAATTCTTAACTTTATAGAAATTTATTCAATATTCATTTTTTTTTATATATTCTTTAAAATCCTTTTTTTACTCCAATTTAAAAAAAATAAAAAATAAACTCCTTTTCGAATTCGCAATTAGACAGTCGCGCGATTGTCCTTATTCAAATGACTTTATTTAGCATTTTTCCAATTTCCATTTTATGCAATTTTCAATTATTGCATTCATGCATTTTTAAAAATTTTTAATGGATTATTTAAAAGCCACTTTAGCCGGATGAGTTTCGCCGTTTCCTAAAATAGAAAAAATGGAAACGAAAGCCTTCAACACCCATGATGGATAATGAGAAGAGAAAAAGTGCTGAAAATCCTTTTACGAGAATTTTTGTTTTTTTTTTTCAAGAGTGTCGTCTTTTGATCCTTTTGCATTTTAAGCAGCTTGAAAGTCATCATCGTCATCATTTGAAGTGGTTTTGAAAATCATTCAAGCATAAGGACAAGGCTTTGTTCTTTGACATGACAAAAGGAAATGAAGGAGCCTTCTTTGCATACGATATGACACCAAATTATTACGAGCTCTCATCGGAGGTTTGTATTGGATAAAAGCTGATTTCGTAATTGCCAGCACAGCTTGCGAGAAAATAAAATCCTATTCTAATAAAAATGCATTTTTAAAAATCCTGATTATGCATTTACAAATGCTTCTTTAGCTGAGCCTTTGAAGTGGAGTATTTGCAATTCGTATCAGATTGAAAGGATTCCCAATCCGGCTCATATTTGTGCATGCTCTTGAAATTCGACAAACATTTCAAACGGTCTTAGATATGTTTTATTCCAATTTAGCCTTTAAATTTAAAGTGAGAGGTTTTAAGATTGTTTGAAAATATTTTTTTTAGATCAAAATTTATTCAGCAGACAGTGCAAGAGGATGCTTGACAAAACTCAATTGCATTTACAGAATCTTAAATTTTATTAAAATATACGACAATCTTCTTAAAGGGTTATCCAGTAAAAAATATCTCTTCTTTCAAATAAGGAAGGAATTAAATTTTTGAAATTTGAAAGCGCTTCAAATGCATAAGGCCTGGTTAATAATGTGAGCACAGGGTCGGATTATAGGGGGGGCCAGGGGGGCCAGTGGCACCGGGCCTCCACCATGTGGGGGCCCCCACCAGCAGTGATCAAATTAATTTTTTTTATTTATTATAGTTTTCAAGATATTCAGTAACTACTCTCTTAAAATTTTCACTTGTTTATACGGTTATTCAGTGGACTTAAGAATTGAAAAACCCTTTTATCAATCACAAAACGTACTTTTGCTAACAATCAATCTGTCGTTTAGTGAAAATATGCTACATAGTAAATTTTATTTTATAATATTCGCTCTACTCAGACTCGCACTTGACCGCTTTTTCGTGGAGCAGCAGATTTGTGTTGCGGTGTAAGTGATTTTATGACGATTTATTTTAACCCTTTCGCCTACTGAGACAATACGTCGAAGCAATTTTCAACTCTTCATAACTTCTTTATTACTTCCAATATTTCTATATTTGAAAAATTCCAATAAGGCCATAAGTATTCTATGTGGTGAAATTGCCATATGTATGTGGTGGAAACAAGTATAACGAAATAAGTCTGAAGGATCATTATAAAAAGCAGTGATGCCTGATCAGCAGATTTTCGGCTAGATCTAGCAGATTTTGAAGTTGGACAGCGGAGAAAAATGAATTCTTGCGGTTAGCAAAAAATCGAGCGGAATTTTTTCCGTACATTTTTAACCGAATTTGAATTACATGTTCTGTGGTCGTGCGCAAAAAGATCAAAAAAAATTTATGTTCCATTTGTCCTCACCGAGCAGAGAAAAAAGAATTCCCCTGATCTGGGAATAATTTTCCACTACTTGTGAACATATACCTACCAGAAGTTGTTTTCAACTGTTGGTGAGGTTTTCCGAAATTCTGTGCGAGCAAGTGAAATTCAAATATCATGTCTCTGACAAACAACTTGTATTTTTTTTTCTATTAGTTACCTTTCTTATCATACGAATTTCTGAGACAGAAACATTTTTTTAAGAAAACTACACTTCTTATTCGAGAATAAAACTGCTATTTTTGAACTAACCGCAAAAAAAACTGTTTGTCTGACTAGTTTGATGATTTTGATTTTGATTTTGATTAAATAAACAAAATGTGAACGTTGAAAAATATTTTCATTCTTATAATTGATAACCTATCTACAAACACATTTTCTGCTATTGTGTGAAATTTCATCCTATATCTTTCAACTAACAGAGGGGCCACCACCATTCTCTGGCCCCCGGGCACCCGGCAACGTTAATCCGGTTCTGTGTGAGCATATAATTGTGTCCTGAATGGTATCGACGGGGATTTGAAAAATCTTCGCTCAATAAATATATAAATCCATAAATATACATAGCTTATTGGTGCCTTCTATATATTTTTCCCAGTCCTACATATATTATTTACTGTGATAACCGATCCTTTATGCTTAGTAATTGAAATGAAATAAGCTTTGTTAAATGAGTTCATTCAAAAGTTTTAAACAACTTCCTCCGTGAAACTTTTGTTAGAGATGACCATAAAATCTTCAAAATGAAATGTCTTCGGAACTCTATAGAGTTCCCTAAAATATTCATAGGGGGAAAATAGACTAACTCTTTCTTTCTCTGTGCGAAAAGGCTCTTAGAAGCAGTTTTCTTTTTGTAAAAAAATCTTGATATATTTGAAAGAACATTCTGCGTTTCAAAGCACACTGGGAAAGGAATATAGAAGGAGCAAAATCTTTAAAGCAAAGATCATCACATTCTTATATTGTTTATACTTAAAATACTTCCTTTTTCCGCGGAGAAAAACTTCGAAGCTGCACATGATATAAAGGAATCCCGTAGAAGGAATTTTCTCGTCAATTATTTTATTCCAAGCTTTTGGTAGAGGCTCTACCTTAACCTTTAACAAGTGAGGTGAAAATTTTATAACACTATAAGGGACATGCTGGTCTCACAAGCAACTTTTCAAAGTTAAATTTTTTGGAAATTGCATTTGGGAATGTTTGGGGATATTGTAAAACAAATGTAAATGAAATCAATCAGATTTTATTATTAAGGGCCCCCTTCAGCTCTGTAAGGAATCTCAGCAGGAATTTTCTTAATATTCCATAAAGGAAAAATCGTAGCATAATTTCATTTTTTAATGCAATAGTGACAATCTATATATCTATATATTTTACGTCAAGACGTTTCTTATAATCGAAAATTTGCCTCCTCTGTCAAAATTCCTTTCAGAAAGAATGGAAAATTCAATATTTCTAACAGAAAAATCTGTGTTACCGTGTTTTATTTACAGAAAAAAAGGGACCGAAAACAGAAACTACTTTTTGACGAACTGGAGACTGTTAACAGAAAATTTCTGACACAAAAATTCCTTCAGCATTTCTTAAGGCTGGTCTCCAGTTCGGTAAGGAATGTCAGCAGAAATTTTCTATTTTTTTCTCCGAGGAAAAAAGGTAGTACTACAGAACTTTTTATTGCAACAGAGGCAATCAGTCATATGTCACATGTGTCCAAAAAGTGAAACGAAACACAGAAATTAAAAAGGCGCGATTATAAACGTTCAGAATAAAAAGCGCGCAAATTCTTCTACTCTCTTTAACAAGCGATATTAATTCGCGTTTATTCTCGTTTGAGAAATTTATTAAGCGTTTTTGGTTTTTTTGGGGTTTTTCTACATGTTTTTTGAAAAAACCCGAAAAATGGATGCACTATTTCTATACAATCACAACTGACCTACCTCACTTGTCAAAATTTCTCCAAGAAACAATTCATTTGCAATTATTTCTGCTGATAGCCTGGGTTACCGTGCACATTTTTTGTCAAAAAAACGTATTAAAATATGTACTACTTTTTTGCCGAACTGGGGACTGCATGCAGAAAATTTCTTGAAGAAATATTTCTTAAGCATTTCTGTGGCTTTTTTTTATATGGAGTTTTTCATTCCTTGGGGAACTATAGACCAGCCTTTAAGCTTTTTTTATATGAAGCTTTTCATTTCTGACAGAGCTGGAGAGGACCCTTTACCTACTTAGAAAAAAAAATACTTTAATTCACAATGATTGAAAATTTTTATTCTTAATTGACATGAGATCTTTTTTGTTTTGGAATTTTAATACACCTTTCAAAAATAATATACTTAAATAATTTAACACAATTTCATAACAAAAATGTTTGGACCTTAAGCGCGAAGAATAGAAGCACAAAAATTAAGTAATTAATATTTGTATTAAGACAAAATTCAACACTTTTTACTTAATATCTAATAAATGATCGTGTCTCGACGCCTGTGAGGCTACACGTAACAAATTAAGGGTTAAAGCTTAAAATGTATGCTTTAAAGATATGTATATCTCAGTGTAAAAAATCCCATAAAATATAATTTAGGTAACAATTTCAATGAATGTGTCCCAGAAATACTGAATTTGGTCTAAGTCTTGATTGTTGTTCCTAGATAGATCCTCTTCTTAATGCCTAATATTGTTCTTGCCGATGACCTCTTCTAATATTGCAGATGATAGGGGCATTCTGAAAAAGCCTTGTCCTTGTCTCTTTTTGGTTTCCCGAACTTATATTCACAATGATTTTTTTTTGTTTCACACAAAATGAAATAATATGAGAACTTCTTATAAGGACAAAAAATGTAGTCAGATAATTGAAATCCAACAAAAATCCAATAATGAGACCATTGCATAATTTTCCCCCAGTCTTCGCTTTCCTTTTTATACAAAAAAAAAAAAAATAAATAAAATAAAATCCCTGCTTAATTGCAACATTGAAAAGAAATGGAAAATAAAAATTACAACAAACCATAGCCTCAGGCCTATCCTGATTCAATGCACTTCTCGCTAGTCATACTAAAGGATCGTGGACCCAGCCCATTTCTCAATGCAAAGCTTATAATTATGCAGCAATAAAATGGGGAAAATATCTAAAAAAAAAAAAAAAAAAAAAAAAGGAGAAAAGAAAGAGGAATGAAAAAATTGAGAAAATAATAATTATAATTGAAAAATGCGCATTGCACACTTTACTCCACGCACTCCAAAAGATATCTGCTGCGTCTCCCAGGGGGTTGAATTGGGCGGCGGCGGCGGATAGTACGTCATCATGAGAAATACACGAAACGAAACGGAACGGAACGGAAAACCACAATTAACCGTATGCATTAAAGCAGCACCAGCGACAAGTAGCGCATACGATGCGGTGGAGTCTCTGGCAGCCATTATTAAGGCCTTAATGCAGTATCCCAAACCGCCAAGAGGCTCGATAGCGCCAACGTTAACGCCTGGATTTATGCGCAAATTACAAAATTCCGTATCAACGCGCTTATGTGCACGCGTCCTCTACTGTCGCACTGAAGCGCAATGGGAAACGCAATGCGGTTTCGCTTTTGCGGTTGGTGAGTTTCAACCTCAAAATCATGCGATGGGTGGGAAAGGGGGGCAGGGGGAGTAGGTATCTCATTTCATGAGGATAGCAAAACGCTTTAGCAGTGCATTTTCCCGCACCTCATGCTCGTGGAAACTCACATATATGTATGTACGTTCATATACTCGTAGTAGGTACGGATTTGCATAATTGAAATGGAAATTTCGTACAATGAAGCAACGGAACAATGCTGGAGTGCCGCATTGAATCTGGAGCATCTCGAATCAGCCTCATCATCAGCCAACAATCATTCAAATAGAAAGGCAGACAATTTAGAGCAGAATACACAGCAGTAAAGTAATCATATATATATGTGCGAGTATGGGCGTCGTTATTATCTTCTTAGAGCAGCCCAAGCTCTTTTCCTTTTGCCGTTCACTCCCACGAACGGATTACCTACAACCACGTTTCAAAGACAATCGCGCGGGAGTGGTAAAATAGAAAATTTATGTGTCTGAAAAATACTCTTAGTTAGTGGTTTCCATGACTCGAAAGCCAACCATAACAATGGCGCCTTTTTGTCTTTTCTCAATGCTGATTGCGTTTCTCGATTGTGGCACATGATCATTCACGTTGTAATTTGCATGCAATTAAGATATGGCTGGGTGCGTTTTTTTTTCACTTCTTCTTTTCCTCTTCCTTCTCTTCGATAAATGATGGTCTAGGAATGGAAAGAGTTTTTAGTTTTTCTTAAATTTTATACAAGTAGATGCCTATTTAATAAGAGATGAGAAACTGTCCTTAGTCTTTCTCCTTCAAAGAAATCCTCGAAATTCCTCTATTTTCTCTGTATACTCTCAACAATCATTGTCCTTGCGAATAATGCAAACATTTTTGGCATTCCAGTGTCAAAATATTTATACAGCCATTGTCTCGAGACGAATGACCAACAGCGGACATTCACATATGGCAGTACAGATGGAGCGATCTGCCGGGAGGAGTGCGATCATTGCTAAACGACATTCCTTAACAGGTACCTGCCGCGCATGCGCTTGCACTTCATTATGATCTTCGCTTCCTTTTGACTTAAATCGTCGCACTTGAATTGCTCATGCAGGAAACGTGTGAATTTTTTTGTGTTTATTCGAGTCCGATTCGTTGTGTTTTGTTTCCTTTTTTTGTCCGGTTATTGGTTTAACTGTAATTTGTAGTTGTGAGTTTTAGTCTTAAATTTTGAGGGATTTCTGAAAATCTTTCGAGTTCGTCATTGTTTGTTTAAGGCAGCTAAATAAGCTGGTAACGCCTTCAAGAATTGGGCATCGATTTTTATCAAGTGTCTTAATCCTGTTAGCGTTTTCTGACTTTACCGAATTATCATTCTCAATGTTTTCATGTAGCAATCCTGAAAGATAAGGGACCAGCTACTCACATTTTGTGAGTCTGAAATTAGTGTGGGAATTTAGGGACCCACATAAGTTGATCAAATTTAAAGTGTGAGAAAATTTGTTGAGAGTTTTTTAACGACTGTGCTTTTAGTTTTCGAGGCCCTATGCTCCACTAGGAGATCAGGACAATATTAACCAATTAAGAAAGTAAGTTCTTTTAGTATGAAGAGCCACACAAGGTATTGTTGGAATTAAGGCCCAGTTAGTGTTGCCTTGACGAAAAATAATATAACTCGTAATGAAACAGATAGTTCGATATGCTGCCTTCAATTCTTATAGAAAGAGTTATTTAAAGTTAAGCAAATCTTTAAGCTAAGTTGACTCAATGACCTAAAGCTTTAAAGTGGATAAAATGGAAAAAAGTTTCATGTGATAATTTTCAAATACTTTGAAATATTTTCAAGCCAAAAATTTTCTCATTGAGTCAACTGTTCTCCCTCTTACTCTTCTAACATTATTCGCATTACATTCCAAAACGTGTCGTCATATTTTGTAATTAATAAAAAAAGATTTTCTTTTCCCTTCGCCTTTTTAAACTTATTCAACGACCTCATTTTTTACCTTCATAATTCCCTTTCGTCTCTTTGTGACTCTTTTCTGATTAAGCCAGTTACGGTTTGACGCCTCAAAAAAAGGCCATACCGCCCACTTTATTTTAATTAAAAATTTTTGCATCAATAAATTTTGATATTGCATTTCGAAATGAACTTTGAAGGCTTTGTGTCAAACGGCAACTCACTGATGCGTATCCGAATCCCGGCCTCAAAATTCAAAAAGTCAATTTACGATGCAATTGCGAGTTTTCAAAAACAAAAAAAAAAAAGAATTCTTAATGAAGATTAAAACGCTGCACAGCTCTCACCCACAAGGGTTCACCACATGCTGCGGAAATGACTTAATCAGAAAATTGCAAGACCTTTCAGCCTCGATTCGATTCTTCTTTAGAGAATTGCATTCAATTGATGGCGATGCACTTGAATTCAATTTTTTTGGAGGAAATTTCAAAGCGAATCAAAGTCGATTCGAGGAATTGGAATCGTCAAAATGGTTAATGGATTATGAATTATGAGTGCTTTGGGTGGTTTCGGCAACACCTCTCGATGAGGGTGTTGTTTTTTGGAATTGCTTTTCGGACAAAAGAATATTTTTTTGGAAATGAATGATAAACACTCGTATATGATCAAAAAGCTGGTTTTCATGCACTCGCTGCATGAGGAAAAAACTCATCGCAATGAATTGGGAAGGCGAAAACAATGAGGAATCTTAAGCCCGTGTAAAAAAACCAATATCAGTGAGTTCCTTTTTTCTATTTATTCAAGGTTTTTTAGTACATTTTCAAAAGGCGGCACTCAGTATAAATAGCTTCTCCCCTCTCTCAGAGTATTAGTATAATTAGCGTTAGAGGATTATTTTAAGGAAGGTATATATATAGACCAGAAATCCGGTATTCCAATTATTTAAATTTCAAGGTTTTTTCATGCTTTCTTTGATAATCGTAGGTCACTAAATATGGTCCAAAAGTTAACTAAACACTAAAGTATTCTCCGGATATGAGCACCTCAAAAAAGAAAATCAAATCTGCTTTTATGAAATAGGAATCCAAAAGATTTGAAAACATTGACGATTGACAATAATACCAACAAGTTACGATGCTTAAAAAAAGATTTCCTCAAATTTGAATAATACTGTTTGTCCGTTGGCTAAAGTACTAGAAATATTCTTGTCTCTTAAAGAAAAGCAACAAAGAAGATCGGTTCATCTTTACACATTTTTGAACAAGTAACAAACCGAAAAGCGAAAGAAAATTTACTTCAATATCCTTTCTTAAATGTCGGTAATAGAACTGTTTTAAACAATCTTCCATCAGTCTGAGATTACTAAGTGGGAGTGGAATTATGTGTGGCATATGCAAAGAAAGGGGATTAAGTTCCAGTAAATTCTACTAATCGGCAATTCCATTTAGTCACACCCGCCACAATCACTTTTTTTTTTTAGGTTAAGAATATATACAATATTTGAAACAAACAGGATGTGATTCTCAAGGATCTATAATTATGAAACATTTAACAACAGATAAGCAATGAAATTACCTTTTCTCCGCTCAGAAGGGCTGTGAAGCGTGTGACCTTAAGAACCGTTTTACGTAGAATTTCCCTAATAAAACGGGCTTTTCTGTACCGTTACTCCGTCGTCGCACAAATCTCACGGCCTTCCGCAAATGATAAAACCGTAAATGATCTGAAAAACCACACAGTATTTATATAGTAAATTAAATAATATATATATATATAGTAAATCATAAGTAAATATTGCCAAAAATAGCTATCTTGAAGTGTAGCTATATTTTCTTCAGAAGCTCTCAAAATTACCAAATTCTAATATCTCTAAATATTTACATTTTTATTAGATCATCAAATCGAATTTAAATAATTCTAATGAAGGCGACAAAAGCGTAGTGAACAAAAGAAAAAGCAACATTCCGACAAAGCTCAATGTCCTCAACCCACAGCGAATCACAAATGGAAACCGGAAGCGGCTGCAATTTTCGTTCAATTCAAGGCGACACAAAAGAACAAAGTCGCGCTGCGGCAGAGACCATCGGCTGCCATATTTGTCACCTCACTGTATAACTGCTGCTGCTGCTGCTGCTGCTATTGCCTTTGAAGTCCCATTGAGCAGGAAGATGTGAGTAGTGCGGATATGTTTTGGCTGTGTCGTTCTGGCTACTGGAAATCATTCGAGACTTTCAAATTGGGTGAGAATGAATTTTTTATTTTTTCCCTTTTTTTTATATTTTTTGTTCCTTTGATTGAGAGAACTGAGAGCCGTTTTTTTTTTACCCTTCAAGATAGAACGAATTTTGTTTGAAGCAAACAAGGGTGGCACTGAAGCCAACATTCCTTTCATCTTGATTATGATAATCAGAGGCGAAGGTTGGAAATTTTTTGATTAACACTTTGAGATGTGGCAGGGAATTCGCTCCGCCCTGCTCTCGCTGCTGGGTGCACCATCATCACAGCAGCCATATTGGCTTCAGACACAAACTCATGTGGCACTGAAGTGTTGTACTTCGTGCATAGAATTACAATGAATTTTTTTTATTAAAATACATTTTTTTTTTCGATTTTGTATTTTTTGTTGGTGGTGAAGTTCATTTCATTTTGCAACTAATTTTCACACACACCGAAATACCAATTAGAGCACTCACCCTTGTTACTCTCAAGCGCACTTGAAAATTTGTTATTTACTCATCATCGCCGCCACCATCACCATCAGCACATCATAATCCAACATCCATCCATCCAGCCATCACGAGCAGTGGCTTCTGTACCTCTGGAAGTGTTCGTGTTTATCGAAAGTAGGCACTTTTAGTTCTTCTTCTTCGTTGCGTTCCATTGCGAGTTTTGTTTACTTTCGTCTGAAATGTCTTAGTCCAGACGTTCCTCTTCTAATATCGACCCTTGTTCGATTGTTTGGCAGTAGCTTGCACAGTGGTGTGTTCTTTATCTCAAGTGGATGATAAACCAATTTGAATGCGGATTTTCGTTAGAAATTAGTGTAGATAATGGGATTTCGAGGCCTGCTCTGTACACACAAGGTGTGAAAGATTCGCTTAGAATGGCGTGGATTAGGGTTGGAAAGCAAACGGCTGGAGGGCATTTAAATTGGAAATTTTAAGTTTAATTCTGAAATGCAGGATTGAAGTGGACTTTTTATATTTGAAACGATTATAGGGGTCGTTAGAAGTTCTATTGAATGTACATAAATGGCACAGCTGTGAATTTATTTGCAAATCAGAAGATCTCAAATGAAGTTGACGGCTAAAGGATATGGCGTAAAATATCTCAAACATATAAAGTGGAAAGTGGTGCTCTGGAAATCAATTTCGCTTTCAAATCAACTCCGATTTTCATTAAAGGAACCCAAACCCCAAAGCTGAATTTTGTGATTACACCCTACTTTTAAGGTTGTAAGAAAAATACTTAATGCTTTCAAGGATCCCTTCTTATTGAAAGCTCATAAGCCTTTGTGTCTGTTAGGCATTATCTTTCAATTGCTGAAGATTAAACTTTTTCACATCAAATTAAAATGAGTGACTTAAGGCCCGACATTAAGGACCATCATTAGTTTTTGCTAATTCTTTATACGTTTTTCCTGTGATAGACTTGTTTGCTTACATTCGTTTAGTGGAAGGATTTCGGGGATGCGATGTTTCTCCTTTCATAGGATATAAAGAAAATTATTAGGAATTTGATCTTTCCGATAGTGCCGTTAGCAATTCTGTTTTCTGAGGGGAATAATTTCCAATTTGCTGTGTAAAAATTGTTCAATTTTATTCCTGGCAAAAACAATTATGCTATTGCATAGTTTGCAACCATGTTGCTAAATGCATTTCGATAGTTTTAGTTTGCTTCTTTCATATCTACAGACAGTGTGGGACAAGCAATGTTACACAGAATAAATCCTTCGATTATGTTCATTCGCATCTTTCCTACATTTGTACTTGTGTGTGTGCAAGGCCAATTTAGCACAGGCGCAAACCCTCAGCACAGCAATTAGCTATAAAGGAATCAACAGGATATCTTTGAAGCGCCATCTGTAGTTAAGTTGCACAGTAACAGAAGAGTATTGAATCGTTATAATTTGAAGTTCTTAGGACTAATGGCCAATATGCGGAATCTTAAAACAAGTGAAATGGTTAATTGAGAAAAGTGTAATTAATTTATAATCTTTCATGGGTAGATACCAATCTTTTAACCAATTGTCAGATCCAAACAACATTAAATATCTTGCACAATGAGAAATTTCCCGAAAGCTTAATTCATAAGCTAACTGTTTATGAAGCAAAATTTTGATATCATCAATCAAACCAAAATTTTAATGTATTTTAAAAATATAACAAATTTCGACTTAAAAAAAAAGTCCCTCAAGGGAGACACCTTTGAGAAATCCCCGCCAAAAGTAGGGAAAACAAGTAAGAAAGCTAAGGTCGGTCAAGCCCGACTTTGAAGTACCCAGTGTCCCGACATTATTGGCGCACTATGTTTTGTGGGCGGGCCACATAAATTTTTTCCCTACACCTTTCATTCACCTTGATGAACCTATGTTGCGAATTTGAAGCTTCTGCGCCTTTTACTTCACAAGTTACGATAAGCCCTTATTTGTGGGCTTATTTGTGGGCGTGGCTCGAGGACGACGGCGTCCATTTTTGTCCAGGATATGTCCCTTTTCGTAGTTTACCAGTACACCAAATATCAATGGAATGTGTTGAGTGGTTCGCAAGTTACAAGCATTTTACTGAAAACACAATAAATTCATTTTTGGGCGTGGCAGTGGGCGTATGTCTCCCATTTTTACTCGGACCCCGATATACATGTGTACCAAAATTCGACTTCATTGGTTCAGCCGTTTCGGAGGAGACGGACAGACGGACAGACGGACAGACGGACAGACGGACATGTCTAAATCGATTCAGTTTTTGATCCTGATCATTTCTATATATATTTGTCTATATCTCCAGAGCTTAATTCTCTCTGTTACAAGATTCGCACAAAGCTAATATACCCCGCTTACTCTGGCTATAATAATCCCAAAATTCATATTTTGACTATTTTTTTCAATCTTTGATGATTTTTATTTGAAATTACATCGAGTGCTTATCATAAAGAAATTCATTACCAAATAAGCGAAAACCAAGCGTTAGAAAGACAAAAAAAGGTTTTAAATTATAATCATCGGAGTTACACTGAGGACAAGTGATCAAGAGTCGCCCATGACTCTGAACATACTCCTGTGTCTGAATTTCTTTTATCGTATATGCAAAAATTTTAATAAAATATCAAGTACCTATCCACCTTAGGGTCAGAACGAAATTCCTTTGTCAAAAAAAAAAACAAAAAAAATATCTACTTGGAATATCTTGCAAATCTATTTAAAATATATTTGATGTTACGTAACCAGGGTCAAAAGAGTATTTACCTTAACATTAAAAAACAGAAAAGTATCCATTTTTTATGCTCCTTTTATTACTTATCTGACAGTACGTTAGTTTTCTGGGAGCTTGAAAAAGTGCGGGTCTGAGTTATTTGCTAGAAAATGTGTTTTGTACCGTGACGCACAACGTAGGTCTTGTCTTTAGCCTACTAAAATTCAAAAGACTCCGAAAATAAAAGGAGTTTTTTTAAGGAATCTCATAAGCCCTGACCAGCTATATTGCAGCTTTAAGTTCATAACTTTTAATCCAAAACATCCCTTATAATTTTCTATTTATTGGGGTATAATATGGTAGCATAACATGACATACCTACGTTTCACATTTTTTCAAAAGTGTTTTTGTCATGAGAAGAGTCTTTACTTTATACATTAGAATAAAGATCTGTTTATCCGTGAGTATAAGAATCGGCTCGCAATTTCTAAATCCATGAACAGTGAAAACTCGTATAAAGGAATTTTGAAAAAGTATTTTATTTACTGGATTTGAGTTCTTTATAAAACTCAAAAGCTGAAATAATTATAATTATTGTTATAATTAAAATTTGTTTGTCCAATTGTCAGTTTAAAAAAATGCTTTGCTTAAAGATATCAACAAAGTAATTGAACAAAATAAATTATCAATTAACTGTCAGGCAAACAGCTTAATTATGGTAACGATTGAAGCATAACGCTGACCGTTCAGTATGATTGAGATCGGCTTTTTTGTTTGGTTTTACGGCTTCATCAAATAAATTAAGCTTTCAAGTTGTCAAACAAGAGAGTTTGATAGCAATTGTATCTTGTTTTCTGCTTAAAGTGCCCATTTCGCAATGATCGCCGAAATATTTCAAGACTTATCGGCAAATAAAAGTTAACTGCGCATGCCCGTCCCGACGCGTCGTCATAATTTCCGTCTCAATTGGAATAAGTGTTTTAGGAGCCTTTTTAATGAATACAAGAACAACATCGAAACATATTTTTATAACTTTTTAGCCATTTTCAGTAAGTTTCGAATTATTTTATTACTTAAAATTAAGCGAATAAGGAAAATCAGGAAGAATTTCCCGACGGTATTAGCGAAACGTTTAATGCTTGTCTTGGAATCCTTGGATTTTCATAAAATATTCTTTTAGCAATTAAAACTCTTACTGTTGAGTCCCATTGCCTCAGAAGTGAGTTCTTAATAGCCCGTCATATTTTGATGCCTTCAAAGTTAACGACAAGCCAAGCTTTCTGCGATGAAGATACATATATAAATATTTAAGATTTTGATGTATCTATTCAGGAGAAGTCTTTTTTAATTCCAATGAAATTAATCAACTTATCAATTGATCACCGAACTTTTTAAAATTAATTTGATATTTGACAATAAAACGGCAGTCCACGAATCAGTCTATAAAAATTGTCTTGCCTTGTTAAATTCAATAATTATTTATTATTTATTTTTGATAATGTGTATTTAATTGTTAGAAATACATCGAGCAGACTGTAAAATTAATATCGCAATACGAACAAACGTTGAAATTCGATACTTTTCTGATTTCGATTCCTTTTTCGCCGCAAGACAATTGATTGCATTTCCCTTTTCCAACAAGACGAAAAAAAAATCCCACACAATTCCTTTGAAAGTCTTTGAACTGCTGTCTGACTCATTGCCTATTTATTTCATTATTATTTGGAGAATTCCTTGAAAGTGTTTTTTTTAGAAGTCTTTATTGCAGGAATTCCTCCGCTCGCCGATTTCATTGTTAATTAATTTCTAAATTCGCGTTCAAATCAGTTCAAATGTGTTAAGAATGGAATCTCTTCCTTTCTTTTCGCTGTCAAAATAAATATTAAATTTCCTTTCTAGTCTGTTCAGAGGGAAAAACTTTTTGTAGGTCAGTAACATGAAATTCAATATTTTTAGCCAATGAATACCTTAGACTTTTTTTTTTAATTTTAAAACATTTTTAATCTTGAAGAAGTTTTCTCAAAAAGTTAAAAAAAAGTCCTCTCGAAAAAAATACCTCAACGTTCTCGCTGTTGTCAGATATTTGAGTTGAAAAGGATTTCCATTGTCTTTGATTTGCAAATATTTTGACGTGTCCATTCGTCTGGCGATACTGGACTCCTATATTTATTTGTTTTTTGGTTTTGTCTGTATTTTATTAAATTGTGAAGGAAGGCTTTAATGCCGGCCGTACACTTATGATTAGTGCTCAGAAAAAATGCCTAAAAATGAATAAAATGCGTTTAAAATGATGAAAGGTAGTCTATAAAGTGTCCAAACATATGCATCTGGAAAATGGTCTTAAGATTTTTGATTGATGCCTATTAAAATAATATTTTCTATCTACTATATTAACATTTTCTTGCATTAAATATTGAATTGTAATGAATTCAAAGAAACCCTCTCAAAATAAAATATTATAAGACAATTTATAGCCATAAAACAAAGACTGCAAAGAGATTTTTCAGCGGAGTGAGCTTAGAGGCATTACCAGCATTTTTCTTTATTTTAAGCGCTTATGATTATACATCAACAGCTTGGATTTTTTTATACAGTAGTTTCACTATATAAGAAACTCGTACATAAGAGGAAACCCGCTTTTAAGAAAGGAATCTCAGGGCACCAAGTCTATTTATATTAAGCTCTGTACAAAAATTTTTGTATATAAGAATCTCGTATATAAGAGAAACTCGCCTTTAAGAAACTGTTTACCAAAACCAAAAACTTTTTTTGTATGGAAAAAACTTTTATATAAGAAACTTGGTTTTTATCAAAAATTTAACACGCCTATTTTTAAATATCGGTAGTATATATAAGAGAAAATTTTCTTATAAACTGTTTTTTTTTATAACAAAGAATTTTCTTATAAATGGGTTCTTATATATGAAAAAACCGGATATAAGAATGAAATTTCTTGGCAAAATCGACTTTCTTATATAGCGAATCTACTGTATTTGTATCAACTTTTCTTTAAGATGAACTATTTGATAGCTACAAGGGTTTTTAATTCAATAATTTTTGGGGCCTTCGGCCACTTAAATAAGTAAAATTACAAGGAAGCTAGTTGCGAATGGAAACTTGAGCCCCTGTGGGCTCCTACAGATACTCCAGGCCTGCAACAAATCTTCCTGCTTCCCCTCCGCTCCTCCGCTTGTGTTTTCGTTTGCCATCATGCCAATTAAATTAATAAAAAAAAATTAAAAATTTAAATAAACACGGCAAATAACAACAAAAAGCACAAGCAACGCCAAACAAATAAAAGTCAACAGCGCCAAAAGCAAAAACAAGAACAAAATCAAAAAACGCACGAAAAGCTCCACGAAAATGAAGTGCAAAAGCAAAGCAACAAAAAAAGCACCGCAAGCAACTACACCAGATTGGCGTCCTCCATTCAAAAATTACATTGCAACAACAATGGGATCAGAAGGCAGGCGCAAAAAAAACAAAAATGGAAGCAACAAAATATGAAGGAGAAACGCACTAATACTCGTGCGATTCATAATTCGTACAAACATTCCCCTCCTTCCATTGCCATTGACTGGAAAGCAATCATATTCAATAAGTGCAAGGAGCACAGCCGTATACCTACCGAGGTAAACAATACTGCTGAGCTCCTCACTCACAGGTAGTGTGCTCGCTTACACGCATGCGCCATATTGCCATGAGTAGGGGAAATGTTACTCCCATCCAACCGAAGGAGTGAGGCGTTCAGCTACACTTGCTTTTCAGTACGCAAATTTCCTCTCACACACGCCCTCATAGCTTGCTTAATGCAAATCGACTCACGAGCTAACGGATCGACGCAAGATGCGATTTACCGTTGGCAAAACGACATATGGCGTATTTTATTTTTTACAAAAATGAAGTATCATATTATGAATATTTCACGGAGAAAAAAAAGTTGCATGAGATATATTTTCGCAGAATTCATTTTCGAGGGAAAAGGAGACCGGACTGCAGTCTTTGCGGCACGTAGACTGACTTCGATGGATATTCTCGATATCGGCGACGACGCTGTGTGGTTGTTGTTGTTGTTGCTGCTGCGTTATCCCTTGTTACCTACGATTCCTTCTCAAACTCCTATGCAAAATGCTTCGATTCTGCTCCGTTTTGTTGGGCATGCGACAAAAATCTGCTGCTGCTAAAAATCGTCGACAGTTTTGCGTTGAAATTATCGCGAATTTGTTGTGTGCCGTATTCACTGACGCCTTGGCGAAGTCAAAATATTCTACGTAAAAATTTTGCGAAACTCCTCAAAGTGTTGGAAATTTTTGGTGACTCTGAATAAAAGTTTCCTTGTGATTGTGTGGGGCAGCGAATTTTCAAAGTAATTTATTTTATGACTTTCTTGTTATAAGAACTCAGTTTTATCAAAAAATATTTAATTTTCGAGGATAGCTCAACACATGTGACATTAACTCCCGGCAAAATGATAGGCTTAGTTATAAAAAAAACTATGTAAATAAAAAAGTAAATATTCCCATTGTTGTAAATAAAAAATCTCCCTGTGGAAGACTGCAAAGCTAGTCGAAAGGCGTAGGAAAAAAAATTTATTCGAATTTTTGAATTGCCTCAAATTTGCCGACCAAAAAACCCGCACCAATAACACATAATATAGGAAACTTGGTCAAATTGTTTTATTTTTGGTTTTATTAAGAACATTTTAAAAATTTCCATTGCAAACAATGTCGCTCAGAGAAAACATATTTGAGTTAGGTTGCAGTCAGATCATGAGCTGTTTTTCTTTTGATGATTTTAATAATTCGAAAATGATACCCCATCGTCTCCTACTCTTTAAATGAACCCATTCACACTTCCCTTTAATTTTGTAGATATGAAATGTTAACTCTAACCTTAGAATTGTAAGTAAATATGCCGTCACCGATTACAAGCCGGTCAAAATTTTGTCTTTAACATTTTTCCTGTAAGGAGATCCGAAAAAGAAGTGCAAGTAGTTTTTGTATTTTTCAAAACTAATTTTGATTGCTTTCCGCCTTTAAGGATTAAATACCAACTTAAATTCGCTAAAGAGCTCCTCTCAGCTAGTCTAATCAGCGGCTTTAATTTTTTCAATTATTTGAATTCAGAAAACTCCAATACTTTCATTCAATATTATCAACTCTAAACCATTGAAAAAAGACGATAATAAAATATGTAAATAAGAACACTGAAAAATGCCACAACGATCACCTTTCGCAATACAAGAGCTTCTTGGCCTTAGCAATAAACCAAATAATGTCAAAATCAATACAACACAACAACAAGAGCCAGAGACATTAGTGAACAACAAAATAAATAATAGTCCTGCAATAACCAACGGACATACAACACCGCCAACGGCTGATTCAATTGCTCTGAAGCCGTCAACGCCGCCAAGGTCCTTTAAGAACGAACAAACAACACCCTCGCCTCAGCGTTGCTCATCAACATCATCGTCATCAACGGCAAGCATTGGAGCTGCCACGGTTACACCAACAAGTCACTATGCTAATCAAAATGTAGCACATTACGCAGCGGATACAGTACACCACAATCTTCACCATCATTCGCATCACATGCACCAACATCAACACCAACAACACAACACCATCCCACGCCCCATCAGCAGATGACAATGACTGCCGCTTCGCGTATGGCTTACTTCAATGCACACGCTGCGGTGGCAGCTGCCTTTTTGCCACACAATTTAAGCGCAGCTGCGGCAGCGGCCAGTGGTGGCCTTTCAGCAGTACAGCAACAACAACATGCGCACCATTCAATGTTGCAGCAAGGTAAGCGGGAAAAAATACTTGAAAGGATGCTATAAATTGACTTCTCATTTAATGTCCTTTCATTAAATTAAGGCTCTGTTTTTTCCGTAGCTTTTAATAACGAATTTCTTTCTCTTTATAAAAATCCTCATTATCGATTTAAAGCTTAATCGCACCTTCGCAATTAGCAGTGTTTTTACTTTATCATGTGTGATTAAAGTTTTGATGAAAAGAAAAACATCGGTCGATTCATAAATTTTTTCTTCATTTCGAAGGACTTGGCACATTTTTCAACTATTTGTTTTTATAATTTATTTTATCTTATTATCTTTCTTCGTACTTCTTTCTTGTGTTGTCTTTAATTGCCCATTTATTAAATTCAATCTTTTACTTTTTAATTTTATTGTTAATTTTTATTTTTTAGGATCCGTTCTGTTGGTCTTTTTGATTTTTTCCCCGTGCGCTTTCCTATCGTATATATAGCCTCATTCATTCATGACTAAATATACTCAATTTTGTAATAACTTAGTTATAGCTGGCGAGTCATGACTCATGACCTAGTTAGAGAGTCCCGATTAGGCAAATTCCTTTGCGCAGATTAAGTAAATTTCCTCTTCTTATTTCATATCCTTGTAATTGAAAATATAATTTTCGAAACCTTGTCTCCTTTTTAATATTTTTCTTAATTTTATTTTCGTCTGCAAGTAAAACAAAAATATCCCGAACAGACATGAGGCAAAATAATTGAATCGAGAAATGTTGGTCGCAAAGTTCAATGCCTGATTATCGAGTCTTCTTCAAGCTGAATTCTTCCTCCAATAAAATATTTAAAAAAAAATACTTCTTAACCTAAAGTCCCACTTGTCCGCTTATAAAATAAGACTCCAATTATTGTTCACATACACCTCCGCAACTCGTCGAGATTCTGACAAGTGTTTGTTGTTGTTCCGAATAATTAGCGTCCGAATGATTTCATCGGCTTTTCTCTCTTCCGCTCCCTCTTTATTCGGTGTTTTATTTTATATTTTTTCTTCCATCGATTTGAATATTGTTTATTTTTTGGTTTTCCGAATTTCTATGCTGTACTCATAATTGACCTCCGTCCGTTTTTGATTCTCTTCACACCAACTTTTGTATCTTTATTTTTCGTCCCTCTTTTGACAATTTCATTCTGTCTCAATCTCTATCAATTCGATAATTGATTTGCTTTTTGTCTGCTTTTCCCTTCACTTTCTCACCAGCCTATGGTTTTATGAGCTTTTCGCTTTTGTTATTTTAATTAATTAATTTTATTTTTAACTGTGCACCCTACGTTTAGCATGAGTGTATTTAGTTTATTGTAAGGCCTATTTGAGGTGGTTCGAAGTTTTGTTTTCAGGTTTCTGACTCCACTTAGTCGAAAAGGCTTTGGAGTCTCAAATTGAAGGTGGAAACAAAATTGTGAATGGTGAAGTTAAACAATTTTTAAAGGTTTTTTTTCGACTAATCTTAAACTTCAACATGTGTAGATAATAATAATAAAAAAAAAAAATTATTTCAGTTTACCTAAAAATTATTTGACGGCCTACGTGGCATAGTTGATTAATATGCCAACTTACGATGCCAGAGGCTCTGGATTTAACTCCCAGCTCGGGCGTGGATGTTCGTTGTGTCTTTTTTTTTTTTTTGTTCTTTTCTTATTTTATGCCCATTTTTCGTGGTATCACAACGGGCCCGTGAGGCCCTTCATGTTTGTCGCCATACTAACCGTAGTAGTTACCAGTTAAAAACGCCAAGGTCTACACTCAAACCCGTCGAGAATTATTTAAGACTTAGGGGTTTTGTCTTCCTGGATCCTCTAGGTACAAAAGTGCCTCTTTCTTTGCGGATGAGTATCTCGTCAAATAAGGGCCCCTTCCCGAAGCTGCAACCCGGTACAAAAAACTTCCGATCATCTCGCTATAGAGCAGTCTACGCTAGAAATAAAACTAAGATATATATTTCAATTTCAATTACTCAAATAATGTGAGTATATTAAAGCAGGGGCCCCATGGCACGGGTCACGGCCTTGACGGCCCCGCCTTTCCTGACTCGCGGTGCTAGCCGATTGCCCCAGTCAAATCATGCGGACTGGTAATTAAATGTATGAAGCGGGACCCGGCCACGGGTTGATTCTAGGGAGCGCCACCTTTGACGAATTTTGGGCCCTACCCCGAAGTAATGCCACAGCGTTTCCAGGGTAGGAATCCCATCTAGAAGAGAGGGGGATGTTTTTTAGTGGAATCACCACACACCCAGCAATCACGGATGCTGTCAGTCCAAAAGGAGTTTTGACCTCCTCGCCGCAAAAAAAAAAAAAATTTTGTTAGTACATAAAATTACATCTTTTAAGTACAATTGGGTTGGAAAAAATTTTCCCGATTAATAGCATGTTTCCACATAGTGAATTAACTAAATGAATTAGAGTTATTTTGGACATTTAGAAGCGTATAGTTATGATTATTATTGAAAATATTGGTTCAGGAGAATAAAAACAAATAATAATGTTGATAAGATTGGATGCAGATGCTTTACAGACTCTAATCCATATGGTTAATTCACTATGTTAATTCAATGTGGAAACATGCTATAACAGATTAGTGGCATGCATGACAATGTCACCTGTATGACCCAGTGATATCACTAATGTTTTCGTAATGCTGGATATACTTTCCTGTTAGGTCATATGCCTTAGGTGTATCTGTATTTTACGCATGGACTCATAATTCTAAGCATTTCGAATAAGTTGTATATTTGGTAGGGTAGTCTCTAAACGTTGTTATTGGCTCGCCATATTATCGACTAGCTTAAAAGAAACTTCAACTGAATATCTCCAATTGCAGTTGTTTATTCCTGTTTCCCGGTTAATTGATCAAATTCGAACATTTTGTTGAATTCAGCCAGGAATACTTTAGATTTTTTCATACGTGAAACACAGAAAATGTTCTTTGGAAATTACTTTTTTTTTTTTGCATCTACTTTGATAACACATTTAATAATTAAATATGCTCGCTTTGCGTGGCAAAAGGCGCCTTTGCACTTTGTGCATTCGCAATTTAAATTTATTCTTAGTATTTTTTTTCCTGCAATTAATTTTGTTTTTGTACGGCTTATATTTACATTTTTTTTCCTTTTTTTCGTATGAGATCGCAAATTGAATAAATTCTCGTTGTATCATGCTACTTAATTATGCAGATTACCTTTTCGCCAGTGACAGTTCGCTGTGGTCATGATTTTATTAAATTCTCTTGTTATTGTTTCGGATTTCGTTATTTTTTTTTTTTTTGATTATTTATCATTGTTCTGCATGAAAGTGATTTTGCATTTTATATTCTGATTGGAAAAACCAAACTTCCGCCAATTTATGAGAATTCAATGAAAGAAAAAACATGCGAAGGATCAATCTTGTATGGAATATAGCTCCAATTATTTCACAGCGGTTCGATGCTATCAAATTATTTCCTGACATTTTAAGGTGCCTTCTGTGAACTTTCCTCACTGGATTTATTAGCCCGACAAAAGGCCATTTCCATTTGCCGTGTAATCGTTGACAAGCTGTGACCCCGATGTAACTCCCGCAAGACAATGCAATCAACAGAGTGCAGCAGTGCAGCACTTCTCTGCTCATATCTCCCACCATGACGTTTAGTGCAAAATGTTATAGCAATGATGATGACGATGATGATGATGATGATGGTGATGATGATGTCGTCATGGCATATCAAAGGAAAATTAAATTTGACAGACAAGCGCGCTAATTTTTCGCTCTGCTTTGTGATTCTATTGTTCATTGAGCTCTTCTGTTAGGCGTTGTCGTACGCGTACGTTAAATACTCCTCTGCGGTACCCCGCATGGACTGAGAGACCTAATGTAGCCGTAGCCGTAGCCCTAGCCGTCTTTGGTATTATTGTTCGCTTAGTGCGGCTTCTGCTCTCGTTTGTAGTGCTTTTATTTTGAAGTCTTCTTTTTGCGTGATTGTTTGACATCATCTGGTGTTCAAAGGGTTGGATAAGCGTACAGTGGAGCATCGAGAAATGGGACTTCAAATATTGAATTTATCTTTCTTCATTTCATTTCTTTTCACATATGACAATATAAATCTTCTGTTCATTTCGAAGATTCTTTTCTCAATGCAAGTCAACCTTCCACCAAACGATATTGGAACAGTTGAATATATTAAGTTCTCACTGTAAGTCTCATTGGGGAAGCTGACAACACTTTTACGAGCATGTCATCTACCATGAAAGGAAAAAAAAAAAATAAATAAATAAAAATATGCGCGAACTTCTTTTGTTTTCCGACAAAGACAACACACTAAATGAGGTCAGAAATTGTTTTGAATTACAGAAAATCGTATTTATTAGCCTCGCCAGACATTAAGGGGCAAATCGAAGGGTACAAAAAAATCGTTGAAAAATTCTTGCTGTGGAATTCAAGATTCTCGAAATAATTTTTGGAAATTTGATATGTTTTTGCCGTTTCTTGCTTCGGCCAAAATAATAAAAAAGAGAAAACAAAAATCACTTGTAGGAATAAAATAAATGTTCAAGTGACGCGTTAATTATAAACTGATTAATGCGAACAATAGCTGACGAGGGTTTAGTTCATTTATTAAAAATTTATAAGCGTTCATAGATTTCGAGAGGATTTTGGAAAAGAATACTTGATTAGGAATGAAATTCCTCAGTACCTACAGCATGAAATGAAAAGAATTCCGATTGGTTCTTTTTTTCTTGAATTTTCTCAAAATTTCTCAGTAAAATTTACGTTTGTTTTTCCCTAAAAAGGCATTTTATTTTTTTTAGAATTACGGCCATCGCTAGTAAGAAAATTTAGACCACCAAAAAGGAACCGCTTTTGAATTTTTCGAGAAATCAAATAATTTTCAAAAGGTCAAGAGACTTGCGAGCAATCAGATTAGGACCTAAAGCTTTGAGATTTCTAATTCTTAAAATTCAAATGATGTAGATACGACAAAATTAACCTTGAAACCCCTAGCAATATGAGCTCATTTAGCAGTAAAGTTCATTCAAAGACAAATTTGCAACAGCACACTTGAATCGCCATGCACTTAATTGTATGATTCAAATTTTAAAATTGCAATGACTTGACTATTTTTTCAAGCCAGATTTACAAAGAAAATAATTATTATTCAAAATTGCCACTCACTGGAGCCAATTTGCTAACCATCAAAGCGTAGAAATATTTTTGTTTTTTATTTTTTATTTTTTACAAATTAATAAAGCTGAAGCTTAGCTTGAAGCCGGTTTTCAAAAATAACTTCCAAGCTGAATTTATTCACCCTCAAAAGATTGAAAGCAGCTTCCGCTCTTCTATTCTTTCTGTTTGACTTTAACCCTTTGAATTGCGAGTGCTGCCCGAAAGCGTCTAAAGTAGCCACTTAAATCGCGCGTTAAGTTGACTTAATTGACTTTTTTGAATTTTTTCTCTCGTTGGGCTTATCAAAGAAATCGGTGTTTTTTGCTTTGTTGTAATCTGTAGAGGGCGCGGTGCTTGGACGGTGCTATGTGCTTGTTCAAAGTGGTTTTTAAAAGCGTTAAAAAATCAACATAGACAAAGGAACTTTATAAGTAGCATGACAAAGAAGGAGAGAGAAAAAAAGCACTTCAATACAATAGAGAAAATTTAAAATTTGTTCACACCTCATTCAAAGTATCGGGATGCGTTCACACTTCCGATGAATAGCGTTAAAGTGTTGGCAGCAACAGCATAGACGGCACATAAATTAACTCTTACAGAAACGTTTCGAAGGACATTTCTATTTTAAATTATTGTCGGATTTACAGTGTACTCTCCTTTAAGCGAACACCTAAGGGACCGAAAACTGTGTCCTTGTAACAGAGGTGTCCGCATAAGAGGAAACTATTTGAGAATCAGGAACACTAGAGCATTCACAAATGGTGTCCGTTAAGAGGGTGTCTACAAGGAAACACTGTCTTCGGTTATATCCAGAATCATTTGGATTCCTTAATGAGTTAAGTATTTTGTTAGACCTGATTCTTAGTGTGAATCCTTTATGGAGCTCTCTTGAGAGCCCACAATCAATGAACTTTCTTGAAATGATAGACTTAATTCAGTCTGATTCATGCATTGAATGAGCCGATATAAATAAAAGATATAAAAGACCAACTTTGCTTTCATATGTTTTTGGTAGTGCACACCAAAGAGTATTTAATATAGAGTGTCTTTCTTTCCTCGATTTCATACTTTTTGAGTGTTTCAGTTCCCAAAGCATAGTGTATCGTCATCTAAGTGGTATCATTGAGAACGAGCGAAAAATGGGATTTGCGATAGAGTACATTGGCGCCTCTTTATATATTAATACTCTTTGTGCTCACTCACAACTCACAAAAATGTTTCCGCCTCATATTGCGGAGCCAAGAACAATTGAACACGCAAGAAAAAGATGTTGCATATACATATGTTTTGTACTAAATTTTGGTAATTATAACACTGTGCTAGTTCAAAAAACCGACAGACCGTGTTCATATCTAGAAATACTAAGTAAAATGCGCTGAATACAATAGTGATATTGATTTATTGGGATTGGCTCAGTTAACGGAGATTTTCGCGTTTAAAGGTTAATCCCAAAAGTATGCAAGCATAATTTTGTTTTTACTTAAAACATAATAGTTTCCCCAAAAATTAATTTCGATTTTGAAACTCCTTTTTTATATTTGACAAGACGGCATAATGGGAAAGCACAAGGCTACTAATGGAGAGCTCTGAAGTTCAAACCCCCAAAAAAATTGAAGTGGAAATATTTTTTTTTTATATTTCGGATTTTTTCTTGAGTCCGTTTGCTGGATGAACTCCACACGACCCCAATTACTTTGCATCTTGTCGTTCCGTTTTTGAATCGTCTTATTTACTTATTTATTTACAAAACTTAAAAAAGTGGACATGTCAGATGGGCGGTCTCAAAAAAATTTTCCTTACACGCATAATTTTTACGTGAACTAAATGAAAGTCTTTATTGGCTTCTATCATGCTCGTAAATATCCAATTTTTCAAACTCCATATGCATGTAGTACAAATGAAAGATGGAGCCCAGTTGACATCGTGGAAAACACCCAAACCAAAGTACTCTCTACACCAACTTTCGTAACTCGTAGCCTTTAATTTGCGTTTACTTGTCCTGACTACAAATTTTCCGCAGACATAACGGAAATTCTCAAATTTGCGGCACAGTACGATTTCTTCGCTTTTGATATCTCCCATTTCAAATTGGTATGGTTTGAAATATTCGTGAAATATTGAAATAAGACAAAAGAAAGCTATGCTATAGCAAAGGTATCTTTGTTCAATAAAAGCTCTCAAATAAATTATATTCTCAGCGATGAATTTCTAGCTTACGGAAGCGATGATCCGCAACACACTTTGTAGGCAGTATAGCACACCATCCAATGTTCAAACTTAGTAAAAATTGCTATATAGAGAAACCTCCGTGGTGATCAGAGACTTCAGATACATTCTTCTTATTCCCTTTTACTCATCTCTCATCCATTCAAGAAATAAATCGCCATTTAGTGCCGCTGCCCCCATGCGTTCAACCCGAAGGCACCTACTTAAGTGTTCAAAGTCAATCTTTTTTCGGCCCCTAAGTGCCTTTTAGCCAACAATTAACCGAGTCTCTTTGATCTCAGCGGAAATTCATTGATATTCGATATTTTGACATTTGATTTTGGCATGTTTACAATGAATTTCATCGTTTCGACCAATAAACAAAATGCGAATCGCTATTGGCCCGATGAGAGTGTGGCCAATAGAACGGAATGTGAACATTGCGAAATTTCGTGGTTTTAAATTAACAATCGCTGTCGTCTGTGGTCGCTTTGGTTTGACAGTTCTTTCAAATTCATCGTGCATTAAGAGCGAACCGCCCAAAATTACTTTGATATTCGAGACACTCTGCTAAAAGGCGCGTTTTATGTGCCGAAAATTAAATAATTTATTTTAATTTTATGGCAGCTTTAAATAGGGTTACACGTGGTTTTGATTTGTTTTTCGCACTCCAAGTGGCTGAGTTTTTTTTTGCATGGTCAAATGTTTAGTAATAAAGTATTTTGAGGGGAAGCCATAAACATCAATAAAGATGAGTCCTGGCTGTATCCTTGCTTCAGTTATAAAAATTTTAGATTTTCTTCACTCGAAAAGATTCAATATTGGACTTTTTTTTTATAATTAACTATGAATTTTAATAAAATAATTTATGTTTTTATTGAGTGAAAATTTATATATATATCTTTTACAATTACAGGCTTCCCGCAGTTGAAAGGCTTTGGAGCTCCCGGAACATGTCTACAGGGTGAGTAATTTATCAAAGTCTTTACCAAAAGTTACCTTGAATCACACTTCTTATTATTCGTTTACATTTAGTTTTTAAATCGTCTTTTAATTAAAACGAATACGGAGCAACGCACTTTAAAAATTTCCCAATATTCTTTTCCATCAGACACAAATGTTCCTTTCTCCTCACAACGAAAAAATCCCGCAAAAAGTCCTAAAAAACCTCGGCTAATGAGGAAGGAGAAAAAATGAAATCGCAAGCAAACAAAAATATTATTTGAAGTCCAACTCGTTTATGAATAAAGCAGACAAACGTTCTGATTTTAAAAGGACTGTACTGATTTTTACGGGGGGGTGTCTTCTTCGAAAAAAAATTTTTAGATTTTTTTTTCATTTTTTTATAGCTTGGATATATGGGAATATTATGCTAAAAGAATTATTTGAAATTCGAAATAGTTTAGAAGATATAACCTTCTTTGTCGAGCAAGGTCTGGGCTAAAACCAGTAATTTGTGGGTTGCTTCAAAATTTAAACGCATTTATCTCGAAACCACGTTTTTTGAACTAGCGGCCTTGATTTCTTCAGTTCAACTGTGCTGATTTTAATAAAACAAAGTGGACTCGACGCAGAATTATCACAATTTTCGGGTGACTTTCAATAATAGTTTAAAAAAAATTTTTAATATTTTTTTTACCTTGAACTAAAAAAATTTATACCCGAAATCGATGGGTCATGTTTCAATGGCCGCCTTTTGTGTAAAAAACAAAAAATCACAAAATTATGTTGGAGGGTCCGATCATAGTGACATCTATACTGATTATAAACCCGTTTTTCTTTTTCATTTCGGACAACTTGGAGACGAGAAATCGTGGCCGCCAGCACTACACCTTTTTTTGAAGTTTTTACTTTGACGGCCGACAGTGGCGTAACTATCGGGGGTCTTAGGGGTGACATTCTCCCGGGCCCCTAACCCAGGGGGCCCCATGCACCTGTGTCAACTAACTGTGTCAACCGAAAAATATTTGAAAATATCGCACTAATTATTTTCCCACATATTTCGATTAAATTTGGCATCGATAGAGAGGGCCTCCGAAAAAAAATTCTCCAGGGCCCCGCAAGGTGAAGTTACGCCACTGACGGCTGAGAACATTTTTAGCCGTCCTCACATAAAATAAAAGTGTTTCTTTACTAATTTTCTTTAATTCTAAGCACTGTTCTGAGCAATAAAAAAAATTTTTAAAACCTCTTTTGGTTTTCTGTGAGGATTTTTTTTTTAAATGGTCCAAAAACAACCTCGCGAAGGAGACAACCCCCTTAACTCTCTTTCTGCTTGTCGCCAAAACAGAAAATCTGTTAAAGATCGTGGTCTTTTTAAATCCTCATAATAATTCTTGATGGTCAGTTTGTATCCTTCAACACTAATAACATCATTCGATTATGTATCAAAAACGTCCCTCTTTCAAGTCTACAACTCCATCAGAAAACAGTACGCTTTTTCTCATCAAAAAGTAGGCAGCTCTATGAATTAAAATTCATATGCAAATACCACTCAAAAGGTAAGACTGATTAGGGGAACGTTTTGCAGCAAACCACGGAAGAATAAAGACAAGGGATAATTTTTTCGAGCAGTTTATTTTCATTCCCTTTTGATGGGATTTTTCGCATTCTTTTTTGAATTTTTATCTTTTATTTTGTGTGTGAATTTTTTGCAGCAAACATACAAACATTTTAGGCATATTAAGTTTCCTAACACTTTGTGGATCGAATATTCAAAAAAGAAAATCAAATCGAAAATATCTTTGGATAAATATTGTAGGGCTTTCCATTTGTGGATATCATTTCAATCGGAATTCCATGCTGCCACTAAAGAGCTTACGATAGAGTACTTTATACAGTGGACTGAAAGAATTAAAGCCCAAAAGTATGTATTCATTTTAGTCTTAAAATAATCTCGATAATTATTACTTTTTGGTCTCGTCTCCTGCACTCTGTTCTCTTGTAATTTTCTGCAATTAGCAGACGAGAATTAAATGAAATTCCATTAGAACATCCAATGCCAATTTTCATTAAAAATACTCCAAACAAGTTCTCCATTAAAACATGCTGGTAATAAATTCTCGAAATTGCTAATAAAATGAACAAAAATTTCAATTTCGAGTTGGGAAAAATGGGAGACAAACGAACAAAGGAATGTACGCCCATCACTAATCCATGGCATATGTGTGAGTAGGATTTGTCTAAAAATCAACCTGTTCTACTTTTGGCCCCTTTCGGCTGTTCGGCACGAAAATCAAATAAATTGAAGGAGTGAAAAACAAATGAAAATGAAAATTCATTTTAGAAACATTCGCAACGGTAATAAATATGTTTTTTCGTTACTTTTTACCGTGAAACTCATATATGAGTGCGAGAACGCAATTTACACACCGCATACATCACATCATCCGATTGCGAAGGATACAGGATACGACAGAGCGCAACAATAAACAACGAATGTGAGGAGATGTTGTCATGCATGCGGCATGCCCAAAAAAAGGGTTGAGAGCAAGGTGAGCTGTATGCAACACATATGGTTGAAGACGAACGGCGAACGATTTTCGAAAAAGCAACTCTGAGTTCGTGCAATTTAACCCTTTCGTTACGCATATGCTTGAATGTGTTGATCGGATGGTGGCAATGATGATGAGCTTATGTGAAGCGAGGAGAAGCGTATGCTCGTACTGGTATGCCAATTGAACGTGTACGGAAAGTAATGAAGTGAAAAGTGCTAATAAATTTATTTTGTGGAATTGAAAAAGGGGGAAAATTCCTCACGAAAAATAAAGATAGCATTGCTATTGTCGACTTGTGCCGAGTCGGTAGCTTCAAGTGTTTGTAAATATTCCCGTTGACAATGCGAAAAAGTATTTCAATCGATTTCTTCGAGTTGAATGAAAGGATCTTTAAGATTCCGTTGAAGAACTTTACTTAAGATAAATAAACTCAAGTTTAAATATCCCCTAATCTGCAGTCCCTCAAAAAGCTAAGTTAGCACATTTTAAACTGGCAATTATTCAATGAAGGAGATCAACAATGGAGATACCTAAATTTACTTTGCCATCCTTTTAAAAGCCTTACTACCAAACGTACGAGACCTTTTAGGAAGTGCTGGACAGACTTTGAGTTCGTAGTAGACCATGTTCCTAGACAATTCAGACGATTAAAATTAAATTAAGACCCCCGACGATCGATGAATCGACCATCAAGGGACAGAAAATTAGTTTTTATTAATTAAAAAAAAATTTACTATAAAAAAGAGGGCCTTTGAAAATAAATACGTCCTACTTCCAACAAACCTGCTGCCATAGTCGGCATCTCTCGAGGCAATTACATCATTGTTTCATAAGAAGGAAATTCTACAAGTACAGGAGGAATCTCTAGAGTCTACAAAATGCTTCAAGCACCCACTAAGCGTACCCATTTTCATTATGTGCTCAGTTTTTCAAGCTTTTCTCTAAAAAAAAAGGTGCCAATTAAAAACTTAAGGAAAGTCAAAACATAAAAGCGAAAAAGGCAAAAGACCAGCCTAGAAAGGGCTCTCGAGTACATGCGATGTCTCGGTGGCAAGAAAGACTCCAAGAAACAATAAAAGATAATTCGCATCAAAAGGAATTGCCCTACTTGTCACTCCTTGGTGTTGTCGATTTTTTCCTGCTCACCCTCGCTATCTCTCTTTGAACTTTTTTCCATGAAAAATTGTAAGGAAATTCCATTAGCAGGACTACCACAATCAGCCGCTTTTCTGAGCAAAGTGCATTTGCCGCATTCATCTGTGTTGAGGCAAGAAAAAACTCTGCCAGTTGAATAGGCCGTCGAGGAACTTTTAAGTAGCTCCATCAATGAGAGCAGGCAGCCTTCGTCATTGAAAGACTCCTTTTGACCGTAAGAGCACGTTTTTCAAAAGAAAGAATGAAAAACAAAACCCTTCGATGGTGTTAGGCGGAAGGTTAAGGGCTTATAACGCCATGAAGTATGCAATGAAATTAAACAAATGGCTGAAATCTTGTGAAGTACTAATTAGACTTGATGGCCTCCATTACGAAGGATTCAAAATTTTTTTTTTTTTCTCCAAAGCGAGGAACTTTGACGTATCGATTGAGTTTTAAATTTGAAATTTCCTCGAGCAACTTTATATTCCACTGAAATTATTATGAACTTCAAGTTTCCTGCTACCCCTTTGTTTGTTGTATTATCTGTAGGTACAAGTAGTTTATTGTAGGAAAAGCGTGCAGCAGAAAGGAATCTAATTAACAGTTTTCCATTGAGTGCGCAAATTACTGCAAGAAATGACAACCGTGTCTCTCTCTCTCCCTCTCTCTCTCCTCTTTCTCTCTCTCTCTCCTCTCTCTCTCCTCTCTTCCTCTCTCTCTCTCTCTATCTTTCTCTCTCTCTCTCTGTCTGAGGAACAGAAAGTTTGAGGGACGAGTCGAGTTGCCTTCGAAGCAAGTTTTCAGACAATGTCAGACGTGGAGATGTCAGCCTACAAAGCGTTGGTAGTCCCGCTGTTGTCCTCATTTTGTTAGCCTTACCCTGTGGCAAGCAGTGGGTTAATTTTCTCAAAAGAACTAGTACATTTACTAGAATTATCAGAACTAGTGCAACTATTGGTGAAACTTCCACCATATTTATGCCATATATCAATGGTTAGGTCGGGACATTTGAATACGCAAGAAGAAGAAGAATTTTAAATTTTTTCATTTTCATTTTCCTTGCAGCATGTGAAACTAAAGTTTTTCTAGAATTTCACCAATCAAAAAGTCAACAATTTTAATCATTCGACATTTTGAGCGCATTTTAAACCTTAATATCGATGAGAGTGAATAAAAATGTAGAAATATCCTATAGGACAAAACGAAAAACCCGAAGAATCAGTAATTTCAAATCATTAGTTTTTAACTAGTGCCAATGTATCCAATTGCCACCCAACGAACTAGTGCTATACTGGTGCAAACTGCACTAGCGCTTTTCTATACATATTTTATGCTAATTCTATACGGATTTTTATATAGATTGGGGTATGGAAAAGAACTAGTACTCAGAGCCGTAGCTAGGCATGTTCAGGCGGTGCGGTGCACGGGGGCCGCCGGCTTTGAGGGGCCCCCGAAGATATTCTTTTTTTTTAGAAATCATTTCAAAGTATGAGGTAGAAAAGATCGTCGATAATATTTTTATTACATTGTATAAAATTGGTTTTACTTTTTTATGGAAGAGAAAGGGAAAGAAAAGGAATTAAAAGGAATCAAAAAAAAAAAAATGAAAATCTGACTTCGCCTCAGACATCGAGAAGCATTTTCCAATTCTGTTTCCAATTTTCGCACGATTTTTGAACCTTTTTTTAATACACTTCGAAAAAGCTTTGAAATCGCGTTTTTTTGTTTGGAAATTCAATTTCAAGGGCCCCTTAGGAAATCATGCACCAGGGCCCCCGAGACCTTTGCTACGGCTCTGCTAGTACTGGTGCCTTTTGCTCGAGTAAATCACTAGTTACACTTGCTGCAGGGTTGCTAGGAAACTACGTCTGTATGGACGTCCATAAATACTCATTTAAGCTCATAAAGAGGCAATCGTGGCAAAAAAAAAAAACTCAAAGAGAAACTTATTGTAAAAAGCAACAATGAGAAAGAAGTGTTTTTGTTGCCTGAACAGTGGAAATTAAGGACATATGAAGGGTCTGCTTCAGGGATCGGAAAAGGGTTTTTTTCCTTTTTTAAAGAAGGCTAAGCTCAAAGTTAAGGAAACGCACTTTTCACTTTATAAAATTTACCTCAACAGAAAGCACTAAGATGGCATAACTAGATTTTAAGGTCCTTTAAACATGAATTATATATGTGTATATAAATATAAGTATGTAGCCAGCATACATACATACATATTAATCTGTCGTAGATATCATTCATAGAGCGAGCTCGCCGACAGGCTCCTCTCTTCCTTTAATATTTTAAATAAATATTTATTTAAGATGATTGTGATTATTTCGGTCTTATGAAGTTTAAAGGATCTAGGTTGAAAATTTTTAGCGCCGCAACATAATTAAATCCAAAAAATACCAAAACAAAAAAAGATTATGCGTTAAACGTTTAAAATTAAAAAATTGAGACCTTATTTTTTCATCATTTGAGAAAATCGTAACCCAATACGGAAAAAAGTGCACTTAAAATAATAGAAAAGGGACACAAAAAGTACCGATCCGCAGACAAATCTTCAGACAAGTTCGTTGGGAAATGTTTTTCCGCTTAATTTCGTATATCGAATTTCAAATGAGAGAGTGATTGAGCGCTGATTTGCGTTTTCCGGGTGTCATTGACGAGAGAAGTTGGCTCCCTGTCCTCGGCGAGTGCAGCATCTTTAAACATCTGGAGATCTGTGTGCATTGCGATGTAGAGTTTTCTTTTCACTTCTGGAGAAACTCATCACTTGTCATATTTTGAATTGCTACTTCTTTCATGGACTCACTTGTTAGCTCTGTGGCGATGGAGGTTGTTCTTCTATTCTTCATTTATTTAATGATTTGCTTAATAGAGTTATTTTGGTAGTACATTCCAGATATTGTCTGGAATTGATTCTGTTAGAAAAATGACCTTAAAACTTGGAATAGCTCCGACTAAAAAAGAAGCAGGATAGTTAAAACACACAGGAATCGTGCTTAGGGAAATAAATTGAAATGAAATAGAAATGGAATTACCTAAAGCAAATCAGAGTGACAAACTTAGTCTGTTCTATGAACCAAAAAATTTAATAAATATTCAGTTGCCATCCTCGCCATAGCTTTTGTAAGTCTTTCAGGTATCCACATGACTGATTAGTGTAGGAGTGCAGTACGCAGTGATTGAATTTCGAAATGAGTTGTAGCTACCCTTCAGTCCGCGGAGCTACTTCCGAGCTAAAGAAATCGCTAGCTACCGGGTTGTGGGGGGTAGTTCCTCGTCAATCTACTTTGAATGTTTTTCAGCGGAGAATTTAACACGGCGAAGTCCTAGGCGGTAGGCAATCGCCACCGCTTCGCTTACCTTTAGCACCTCAAATAGGTACCCCCAAGTAGGCATTCACTTCGCTGATACCAAGTAGGTTGCTATTTCAGTGGGGCTTCTACTAAATGGGCCTGACAATATCTGCTCGAAAAGTAAGACAAAATCGTCAAGTCGGCAGCACTGAATAAAAGCAAAATATACAGCAAAAGAATCGAAAAAACAAGAGGGATAATTTTTGCTTTTGTTTTTAGTGTAGCAGTTGTCATATTTCGTACTTGCTATAGATTACACGCAACCCTACTTTGGGTTAGTGATATAGGTACCAACGAGTAGGTATCGAAATGGTTAGCCCAAATACGGCAATAGCCACTTTCCGTACTGAAGGGTAGCACTCAAAACATCATGACTGTTTGTCATTCACTGCACTTCGTAGACAGTTTGGACCCCTTCAAAATTACTCCTCCATGCTTAGCAATAGTTAAAATCTTCACAAAATCTCCTTAAGTCAGTATCTTATCTTCTTTAAAGTTTATGTTCGACATGAATCAGTAACGTCCTACGAGTATATTCCCTTTTCATACACAAAGAAGAACATTTTCTAAAGCAGTGCTTTGATCCTCTTTCACTGTTGTTCACCCGATGATCAAATCCTCAATTAGAGCTAGTAAGAGACCAGTCCAACAGTCCACTTAAAAAAAATGCCTTCGCTTAAGTAATATTACCCAAATCCAATGCCAGTTTAGCACTACCAGCGCCCTGGGCGAGATTTCTTCGACAACCGCAATTTAGGGAACGCAGTAGTAAGCTTTAAAAACGCTCCTTTATATCCGGCGCCCTGAGAAGCTGTCCACCCGTTTCCTACCCAAATGCCGCTACTGCTCAAAAAGCAACTGTTGATGAAGTATAAAATTATCGGGAAAGATAAGGACAAAGAAGGAAAAAACAGTATATACTTATAGCAAATAGAATAGTTTCAGTGGAAATATTCTTATGGTTAGTCCTCAAAGGACTTTGGACGCAATTGTATGCAAACGGACTTAAGGATTTCAAAGGATTTCATTTTCTTTTTCTGGTTAAGATATGATGATATGCTATATTAATGATCAGGGCTTGGATTTTGTTGCTTTTAAAATTTTAAAGCATACTTTAAAGGGCAAACATTTTTCTCACCAACATTTTGCGCATAAGTTTAGCAAAGTTGAACTTCAACTCGCTTTTCTAACTTCAACAAAATTCATATTGAAGTCAAAAATCGATTTGAATCTTAACTTTATGTGAGTTGAACAAAATTTTTACCCCATAAAGAATGCTTTCAATTTTTAAAAGCAAAAAAATCCGAGCCCTGGTACTGATCTTTCTATATACATATATTCATACAAAAAGAAATTCAATTTAAAGTTATGTTTTCTTTGGTTAGAGGAAGCAAAGCGTACTTTTTCTACACTGAGCGAACGTTACCATGATTTTTTTAAAAGGGCGCATTGTTATTCACAGTCCTTTTGATTTTTCGAGCAGAACAAAAATTTCAAAAGGAAAATGGTTGAGTCAACAACATTTTTGGTTGGATTGAAAGGATATATGTTTAATTACATTTCTTTTCGTTCGGTATAAATTCTCATTTGTTTTATAAAATAAGACATATGGGCATTTCCACCGAAAGGTCCACTGCACAAAAAAACTAAAAGTTCTTGAAACCATTTTGTTTTACCATATTTTTATAAGGAAGCAATCATATTTAACTAATTTAAAAACACTTTACCTTTATTCATATCCCATTTCGAGATATTCGAATGCAAAGTCGAGCAAATGAAAATTTTCTTAATTAGAGATTTTACTGCATGTTTAGTTTTGATCAAAATTTCATAAATGGAGACATTATGCATTGATTTTTGGCCTCATAATTCTTTCTAGGGGTACAAAGAGTCAAAAAAGAATGCATAGGAAACTATGCAATCGAAAATAACGGTACATTTTTCATTTTCATTATTGCATTTTTCGATGTCCCGTGCGACATGAAAAAAAACAACACTTGTTATCATAGCATCGAAAGTAGTTGAAGTAGGCTCACCAAATTTTGATTCCAAACAGCGACTTAGTATACAATTAAAACAATTAAAAAATCGCAGCAAAATCAGAAGATTCGAGATCGTAATCTAACACTTAAAGTTTGTCCCGTGCGACATCGTAAGTATGAAATTAAAAAAAATTATTAATAAATGATTTTATTAAACAAATAGGATGTTCCTCAGTAGAATGGAATTTTTTTGCAAGCTCACATGGAAAGGGAGCCGTCGATGGAGTCGGAGCAGTAATTAAAAGGAAAGTCTGGCAGATAACAAAATCTAAAAATTTTGTTATACCCGATGCATTTTCTTTTTATCAATGTGCACAACAAAGCATAAATGGGATTCAAATATATTATATGCCATCCGATGAAATCAAAAAGCAAGAAATGTCCTACAATTTTGACGAAAAATGGCGCGAAGTAAGAAGCATTCCAGGGATATCCCAGTTGCACTTCTTTTGTTGCGATGGTGTATATATAAAAGCAGCAAGAACTGCTTATTCGGAAAAACAAACTGTTTCTGTTATTCCTGATAACACTTCCACTTAATTTTTTTTTATTATTGTATTAAATGGTACAAAACACCTCAATAAATACATTAAATTTTTCTTTTTTAATTTAAAAAAATTTTTGCTCATGTTATTTATGTATAATTTCGTAAAAAGAGCAACAAAAAAGCAAAAATATCACTCTGGAAAAAAATGTCCCGTGCGACATGTCCCATGCGACCGAGATTAAAACTAAATTTAAAAGAAAGTATAAATCGGATTTGAGTAAAATCAAAGCCAGTTTTAAGGGATATCTATGCCCCACATTCTAAAATTTATCCTATCAAAATATTGAGTCAGGTTTCGCTGAAATCGGCATTTGAATTGTTGCCCCCGAAAAAAACTTCTGTTTTTGTCCCGTGCGAATGCCTTGCTTTTCTACAATTATTTTGAAAACTGAAATCTGGCCAAAATCAACCTTGGCACCAATTATAGGGCTAATAAAGATCTATAAGTTAAGCCACTCGTCAAAATGAAAAACCGTTATATTTTGACTTTTTTCTAGTTTAAATGCGTACGATTGTCCCGTTCGACATGAATGGAAATGCCCATATAAGATATGTATTCATCTTAGAACGTTTTAAGCATTGCGAAAGCAGTCACGACAACGGAGTGACCAAGTCGGATGAAGTTCATCCGATGGCTATTTTTTGGGGTTATGTTCTGCAGAGGGCTCTGTGGGCATTTGCTTTGAACTTTGAATGAATTTGTTATGACATTTCTTCTTGTATAGATATTTAAAAAATTTTTTTCTTATTTTAAAAATTATCTTGTTATTTCAATTATGTCCGTGGTTAGTTCAACAATTTACATTTAAATCCATTTTTGAAAAATATCATGTCAATTCGACCTGAAATATGGTTGATTCAAAAGGAAAATCTTTATTTTTTTCAACAAGAAAAATTGTTAAATTAAAAATATTCCTTGTTGAAGCCGTTTTGTATGTTTTTCCTTTTGATTTAACCAGTTTTCTGGTTGATTTTTTTCTCAGTGTATGTCAAAAGCATTTGCAAAGGCTGCTTGCTCTCTTTTTTAATGGAACAAATCATATAAATAAAGCTTTGCTGTTCACGTATTTCTCCCTACTCACATATTCATGACCCAAAGAAATGAGCAAATGTGTTTGTGCTTTTAGTCTCAATATAAATAAATGTGAATGCCGAATATCCTTAATTAACAATTTGAAATAAAACGAGTTAATTTCAAAGTCTGCAAAGAAAAAGCCAAAAGTTCATGCATGCATGCATTATTTATGGCTCACAAAAATTCCGAAAGGATCTCATGCGCCCATGTCCTGACGCGACACATGTCGAAAGAGTGCTCTCGCAAATGTGAATATATGTGGCAGAAAAAAGAGAGAGAGAGAGAAAAAAAACAAGAAAAGCTGTATTAAAGCAGATCCAACTCAACGAAAGCCACCCACACATATTAGCAATTAAAATTTCCGCAGTTAATTACTTTGGGCTCGAGCAAAGCATTATAGCATATAAAAGATCTAAGGAACTAGATGTGCTCGTATACATGGTTACGTTCGTACATATATGTATATGTGAATTCAAAATGGTGCAGTCACATTTAGATGGAAAAAAGGCTACTCAGACATAGGATGAACAAAGCCAGAAGCAGAAAATAAAAACTCAGACTAGATTTCTAAGCATATTTCCGGGCTCATCCCCGCGACTCCTTAGAAATGCGCATGAAATCCGTTTTTTTTTTTTTTTGCTTTTTTGCTGTGTTTGAGCAAATTTAATTAGGAAATCCTTCTAATTTGCTCAAAAACCCATGAAAAATGTTAACGTACGCCATTTTAGTAAGCCATATGCGCACAAGCTACATACAAGCGTGTGTTTGTATGTAGTTGGCGGGTATATAGGCACCACTGCCTCTGGTGTATCGTATACATTTTCTGTTGGTTGGCAATTTAATGCTGTGCTTGCTTTTAGGTCCAACTGTGCCAAAGCAAACGGTACTGAAACCACGCATCACTGCTCCAAAATGACTAATTCGTAATGGGTGGTAGTGGGTAAAATGGAATTGCTATTTTGTGAGGTCGTTTGGTGGTTGAATGCACGTTCTTTTTCACTTTTTTGGTTGAGGTTTTTTTTTACGAAGAGGCAAAGGCCAAAGGGTGAACAATTTTATGAAATGAGAAAATTGTCTAAAATACGAAAATAAAGCATATTCATTGCTATGTCAACAGAGGAACTCTGAAGGTTCTTCAGAAAGAGATTCGAAGGGAAATGTACCTATGTACTCTAAAAGGCAATTGTATATGGAAATCTTTTAAAAAACGAAAACATTTAAAGCTATCTTAAGATATACAGAAATTAATTCATTGTAAGTTATATCCTTTTTTTTTGCTCATTCCACACTCGCATGTCCTTCTTTTTTAGGTCCTCTCGGGCACAAAGATTTCACCATCGATGGCATAAATGGTTTTGGTCCGAAGAAGAAAAAGAAAAAACGCCGTCACAGCCGCACGATCTTCACAAGCTATCAATTAGAAAAACTCGAAGAGGCCTTTAAGGAAGCACATTATCCTGACGTTTACGCGCGAGAAATGCTATCGTTGAAAACCGAATTACCTGAGGATCGCATTCAAGTGAGTAAGGCTCAAAAATATGCACAAAAAAACTGAGAAGAAAAAAAAAAACACTGAACTCCGTAATTCAATACTTTTGAGTTATTTTTTTTTTATTTTATTAAATGTGCGCAAAATAGATTTAAGCCGTCCTGTTAGTTAATGAATTAATGATTTAATTACCTGAAAAATTCCATCGGAAGAAAGGAGCATCAATCAGTAGAAGTGTAGGAGACACTGCAACAAATTCAAGAGAAGAAAGATCGAAATTCTTTGGGATCTTTCGTTGAGATATTAGAAGCCATAGAACATTATTATTCCAAAGCATTCAATCATCATCTGGGCCTCGAAATGTTGGATGCGTTCAATATGAGTCCTTTCTAGTACGCACATTGGGAAACAAAATGAAATTTTTGACAGAAAATTCAGATAGTTAAAATACGGTTTATTGATTGTACAAGAGACGCAACTTGGACTTTCTGATATTTCGATAGAAAAAATGTTTTGTTACCATGGAACTCAAGCGGAATAGAGCAAAACAGTTCCTATCGCAAGTTTTTATTGTAATTTCTGACAGTGTTTAGACCGAAAGACCAATTTAACAGAGGCATATAATGCTTAAACTTAATATACATAAAATCCTTGTTAAATTTGGTGGCCAAGAAGGAACCATGAAGGCCTCTAGTGTTGACTCGTTTCTCTATACTTGAGCATTAAGGGTCGTAGTCTTCAACTCGGTTTAATAACTTCGAAATTTTAAATTCTTTTAGTCTCCATACCAGTTTAACTCAATCCAATACCTTTGCTATTTTTGAACCTTTCAAAAATGTTCATATAAAATTAATAAGCTTGTCTTAAACTCTGTTGGTTAGTGTAGCTGCCACCAAAGGTGACAACACTCAGGCCTCACATAGGCACTCTGTGATACCACGGAAAAGGGGAAACAAATAGCATGTTTCCACATAGTGCATTAACTATATGCATTAAAGTTAACGCATATAGTTAATCACTGTCGTTTCCACTTGCGGACTGTGCATTAACTAATCAGCTGATTTCGTCGGAAGCTTCTGTAAAAAAAGTGAAAAATACCCCTTTCTTATATTTTGCTAGATATAAACGATATATGGATATATTACAATCTTCATTTGATTTCAATGTGTGAAATAGCTTAAATATTTTTACTTATTCCTTGGACTTTCCATTTTCAATTTGATTTTTATTTCAGCGGTTCTTTTGATTTGACAGAACGGTTGTTATTTTACGTACTTTTCTATTCAGGGGTGCAATTTTTCGTACTTTTTGCAAACAAGTCGAAATGCAACCATGCTCTTTTATCTGCGTTAAATTTTAATGCATGCATTATTGAGGTGATTAACTTGACATTTTTGTATGGGTAATCACATTTTTAATCATGCGTTAACGAGGTACCTAATGCAGGTAATTGAGTTAATGCACTATGCGGAAACATGCTTAAAGAAGAACAGAAATAAAAAAAACGACACCACTTACATCGACGCCCGAGCTGGGAGTTGAACCCGCATTGTAAGTTGGCATCTCAACCAACTACAATCAAAATCCTCAAATATTTTTAACTGGGTTCAGCTGAACAAAAGATATTTTAGGTCGTAGTGCACTTACAGCCTTGGTAATAATAATAATAATAACTAGGTTCAAGACTATGAGCCTAAATGAAAATATCCGTATAAGAAACACTGGCCTAGCAGGTATGAGGCTAATTTTTTTTTTTTTTATTTTTTCTCTTGATTTGGATATATGTATGTAAGTACCTAGAGCAAACTGTAATGATTGAATAATTGATTTCCAATTAGAAATTTTTTTATTTTAAATATTTTCATTTATATGAAGGACATAAATGAGTTGTTTAATTCACTTGAAACAAAAATAATATCAAAGTCGATTTCGGTGAATCCAAATCAAATTCGTTTATCACATACGAGAATCTTTTTTCAGTGTATTCTTATAACGCCTTCTTATGTTCGCCGAGTACAAGCTCCTATACTTTATGTTTGTAAATTCTTTTCTTCGTTTTTATGTACTTACAATTGATATCATCTCAGGTGTCTGCTATTGGCAAAACATGTTTTTCTTGGCACGAAGGCCAGCCCTTGCTGGTCGACCGGTTTCCGTTCTACTTAATTCCTGAAGCGTCTTCCTTTCAACGAATTTTGCGATTTTTATAAAAATGTTTGGATTTATTTAGTTTTGATTTTCACACTTCAACTGAATGCAGCGGATGCAAATATTTGTATTATTAATTCCGAGCTTTCATAAAGTGTCAAAAAAATTATGTGAACTCATGCGCACGACAATGGAGTGAGTGTGACTTAAAAAATAAATTTAAAAAAAAAAACTAAAAATAAAAATTGGAAATTCCTTCATATCAACGCAACGTAATTAAGTAATTTAAATTAACGAAAACCAGCAACAAAAACAACAAGAAAAAAGATCCCGCTAACAATAGCTTCATTATTCAATTACGAATACACCAGCGGGAGGCTGGCATGGTAAAAGCTTTCATTAAATATTCATTCCATGAAATGCTTTTTAATTTTTTTCCTTTCGATTTTTTTCTCGTTTTTCTGCAAACGTTTGCGATTTTATAATTAATCATTTTAATGGCCGATTTGAGGATATTCATATATGCATGTGTGTGTGTGTATGAATCCTGTGAGTATGTTTGCTCTTCTACATAGTATGCCTATGGTATGCAGATATGTTGACGCTAAGAACAATTGCCATGAAAATTGCCACCCTTAAGTTCTTGTTCGGAGTGTGCGGTTTCACGTCTGGATAATACAATTGCACGGTTATGCATTATGATGGCTGCCCTTGGATTATTATGAGCGATATGAAGTGACGTTTATGGCAGTCGCAGTCGATTTCTTTTGTCTTTATTTTTTTTATTAAAGAATGGGAAAAAAATAAAAAAAAGAGACAGAAAAAAAAAATTGGAAAAAATTACGAAAAAAAGTGCTAATGATGATGTGGTTAAATTGTGGTAATGGCTGCTCGTAATGGTGCTGAATTGTCAAGTGGCTGCTGTAGGAATAAGCTGAAAATATGACACGATAAGGGTAATTGGGGTTCTCGCTTTAAATGATATTCAAAATAATATTAAACATGATTTAATATGTAATTTTAAGTTATAAAAGTGAATAATCGAATGCTCATAATTTCAAGTCATATTTCATTCGTTTGGAGGGAACTAAAATATAAATTCTGCTTGCCATATTCGCAAAGCACTTGCACGAAATTCCCATCCGACCCAAAACAAATGACTTAAAACAGCAAATTTTCCACTTAAGTTGATAATGTTACTACGACTAATGCAACTACTAATACCAATTCCAATACTCTATGCACATTTCGACACTCTAAGCCGAAAATAGACCCCGAAAAATATTACCCCTGAGAGCACGAGGGGGACAGACAGCAGCTGAAAAGCGAGTCCAATTAGTAGCATGACTAACTCTTGAAAATTTTTGCCATAAAAGCTCTCGCATACATTCGTAGTGTACAAAATGGAAAATAGCTACTAACACACTTATGCAAATCTCAAGTGAAACTTGCAAAAATATTCACACACACACACATATATACAAAGAGGCACATGCATACATTCGTGCAGTGAAACACTCAAATAAACGTCAAAATAGACTTGGTTTGCTTCAACCGAAAACCGAGATATACCAATTTAGCAATTTGGCCAAAGCAGCCAACTACGGCCAAATACTGCCAAAAAGGACAGAAAGAGACAGAGAGAAAGAGAGAGAGAGTATGCACAACGAGCGAATTCGTCTGTAAAATTTTCAAATTCCCATCACTCGGAGCGTATAAGGCTACGAAATAGACCATGGCACCATGGTCGAATGATTTCAGCAATACAACTTGGCGCCATTCGTACGTATATACATACATACATACATACCTCCATCCGACTTTGCCGACAATCGTGCAATCAAGCAAAAATGCGGCGTGGCGGAGAGCAGCATTAACTTCCAAAAGTAGTATCTACGAATAATGTTCTACGACGCTTTTTTGGGGGGGGGTTTTCGTAGCGCAAACGATATATACTAACTAACTAATCCTCTACAGTTATCGCAGTGCTTGTACACATGTATGTTTTTAGGTCTGTATACTTCTGTGTGTATATGCCGTCTTCGTTGAGCCGTGTAAAAGGTCTGAAAAACGCTGCGTCAAAACCATTATTGCTACTTTGCATTTCTAGTGGCATACTCTAACATACAACAACAACAACAACAACAACAACAACAAAACTAGCAATAACAACAACGGCAACAGCAACAAAGATCTAATTTACAGTACCAACAACAGCAATACCCACCGCCAACACCAACAACAAGTCAGTACAGCCACTTCATATCGTCTACGGGTAGAATTCCTCGGCCATACAAACGCGTTTCGTGTCGATTCGATTCGTTTCGTTTCGTTCGTTTCGTTTGTTCAGTTCATTTCTAATGGCAATCGTTTCGCTAGTTTTCAAGCTATTCATAGCCATTTTGCATTAAAATGGCACAGTTCTCGTCCCACTGTGAATAATCAAAGGACTTACAGGGTGCTGCAGTAGTTTCCAGAAAAAAATTTCAATGCTCAAAATCAAGCCAAAAAATTTCTTTAAATAAAATAAAATCGTTTTTATAAAACTACTTTTAAAAAAAAGTACTTTTTTTACTCCTTTGTACCTTAGAATATCTTTGTGCGCACACCCAGTTCGGAACAAGTAATGCCAGATACAAAATAGTAAGTTACCCTTGCATACTTGACGGCGCTGTGTCAAGCTATTTTAGGCAACCCAAACATGCATGCATACGCCAGCCAATGTGTGAGCATTATAAACACATATACATATACGCATTAATACATATGTACGCTTTTACACATACCAGCAGAACTTTTTACTGCTTGTTCGACTGTAAATTAACAAACATTGTTTTTTACTCGTTTTAACGCTCAGCGTTGCCACTCTTTTTAGCACTCGAGCACTTCAAGTCGTTCTATCTCTGTCGGATGGATTTTTCATTTTATTCGCTCGCTTTTACGGTTTAGCAATTCAAGTGCAAAACATTGCGTTACATTGGCTTTCGGTGCATGAGTTAGGAGTCGAAAGGATTCGGTATTGATTTTAATTGAAAAATTGTTAATTTTCCAACCCAAGAGAGCTTGGGTAGCGCGGCAAAGACTGCAAAATCTCTATGGGGCATGTGTTTAAATGCAAATCTACCGAGAAGTGTATACATATGTGCAGAGCTTTGTTGTTACACCGATAGACATTCTGCGTTGGAGTATATCGACTCCATGTAGGTGTGTGCGTGTGCATGTTCCTATATGTGTATGGTTGGGTGACTTTTCGGTTGTGTGCCTGAGCTTTGCGGTTTTGTGTCAGTCAGTCTAGTTAATTACGGCTTCTTGTCTGTGGATTTTAAAGGAATTTTGCAGCTATTTCGATTTTTCATTTTTGATTGTTTTTTTTTTTCTCTTCGAAACCATTGAAATTTATTCTTTTGTTCTAGAAAACTTTTAAAACTGAATGATAAATAAATAAATAACTGAATTAAAATTTATATTAAGAACAAATATCCTAAATTTAAAATCAAAATTTGCCGTTAGAATAGTGGTAAAAACTTTTTCGAACTCTGTAATTTTTAACCCTAAATAATCCTGTATTTCAAAAGCATGTATAAAATATTTACATTCAAGGCATGAAATGAGAGGATATTTTTGGCTATAGTTGCAGCACACATGCCAACTTTCGTTCAAGTCCCATTTGAATTTCAGGTGTAGGAGAAAATTTTAAAAAATCGCCCTTCTGCCACGCCCACTTTTCCAATTTTTGGAAATCATATTACTGGCCTTTAAATATGATCAAATATCAAATTTCATCACAATATCTTGAAAAACTTCGATTTTAGAGCAGTTTTTGTGATTTTCGTAACAGACCCTAGTACTGGAGGTACCCCTAAAAATGGTCCGATCGGGTCCATTCTCGAACTTGTTCTTACTCATTTCGTCAAGCTAGCTCAACTCCTTCGATAAGAAAACTGTATACGGATAGACAGACGGACTGACATGCCGAAATCGAATCTCCTGGTGACACTGATCATTTCTATATATATTTTATTTGGTCTATCTAGACTGGTTCTGGGTGTAACACACAACCACCCAAATGCAATATACCTTCGACAAAGAGTGTGTCGGGTATAATAGCATTAAAAAAGAACAATAATTATTTTGAAGTGAAAAGAGTTCCTCTAAACATTCTAAACGACTTCATGAAGAAAGTCCAATGTATGATGAATATATTAATGTATGTATGTAAAATTACTGTCAAATAGCCACCTTACTCTTATAATTCCCTTGTTAGAAATTAGAAATGGGTTAACCTACTATTACAACAACAAAAAATATATATACATACTCCATTGTCTACCACAAAATTGAGAGATCACTTGAGAGAAAGAAAAAACGATTCCAAGAAACTAATTAAACGATCCGCAATACCCCCAAAGATTTCCCTTTCATCACTTAGCAGGCATCAAAGAACAACCCATTACACTATTAAAGAAAAAAAAAAAACTCCCCATTTCATCATTTCCCATTGTGCAGCCATCAAATGTGGATATATTCTCTCATCTGTTCGTGTTGAAAAGAAACCAAAATCAAATCGGTGGGAACTCTCCGACACTCCAGACGTTGGATGCAGATCTAAAGTCTCCTCCTTATTTAAAGGAAAAAGTTTTTTTTTCGCCACTTGACGCAAGGCAGTCTGCCTTTGCACTGATACGAACCGCCTTGCAGATCAAGTTACCTCGCGTTGGCTTTCCAGAGAATCTTTTTGATTTCGAGTAAGGAAAAAATTTTTTTTAAATTGTAAAATTACTGCTAAAGCACCTTCTGCAGCTTCACATTGCCCCATGTATATCTTTTTTCTTCTTCTTCTTTTTTTTACCTTCAAATACATCATTCCATCGCCATCGTTGTGTGTTACCTTTTCAAGTACCAATTCGCTTAAAATGGTATCAGTTCTAAGAAAAATATTATTTCTTCATAATTTTCGAGTGCGTTAATCTGTTGTTGGCCCAACGTTGCATTCTGTTGACAATTTCTGCATCATCATGCTCCTCTGATGCACCCCTTTCGTTTCGTCTTTTCCTTCTTCTTTTTATTTTTTAAAATATATATTTTTTTTTTTTTGGTCTCCAACGTGCTTGGATACTTCTGATGATTTCTGATGATATTTTCTTGTCATCGTCATCGTGATTATCATCGTTGAGCATCGAATTCATCATTGGACTGTTTCTCGCGACTTGGCACTTGTTGACAGTAGTTCATTCGTTTGTTCGTTCGTTCGTTCGTTCGTTCGCTCGCCGTGAGGAAGGGGAGCAAAATCTGAAACGTCAATTTCAAGTGCTTTTCCTGGTAATAATTAGTAGCTGAGGTGGGTATTTAAGTACTTGAAAGCCGACGCTAAGCAGAATTCGCTTTTTGGCTATTTCTTTTTCTTCTTCTTTTGTCTTTCTTTGCCTTTGAATATTTAAATCTTTCTCTCTGTACACTATATTTCCCAATCGCTTGGTTAAAAAAAAAAATCATAATTAAATGATTTTAAGCGGTGGTTCTTCACACGATCCTGCTTTTTGTTTTTTCGTACAAAAATTTGATAGCGTAATTTGTTCGCTGGATATCGCTGCCATTAAGGGGAAAACTTTTAGGGGAATTTGTGCGTTTAAAGTGTTAATTAATTCCAAGAAGTTTTTTTGGGTTCATTAGAAAATGAATTAATGTTACGAAAGATGACAAAGTGGGGACCAAGACATTAACCCTGGATGGCTACACTTATTTTTAGTACATCTTGGCTACACTTCGTCGAATCGACGAACACAATTTTCAAAATCTTGCGAGGCAAAATCCTTTTGACCAAAAAATATGCACTAACCGATTTTAGCAAAGTTATTTATTGAAAATTAGAAAACAAAAAAAAAATTTTTTTTTATTCTCTGAAAATTTAAGATACTAAAGACCGTTTTCTCATCCTACTGCTAAGCTCTATCTGCCAGTTAAATTTTACTTTCTTTGACTTATTAATCAAATTTGTGTGAAATTTTTACACGGCCCCAAGAGCACAGTTTTCTCTCCTTATGCGAGAAAAAATGAAATTGCTTCGTCGTTTCGACGAAGAGTAGCCATCCAGGGTTAAAACTTAAATAGTCTAACTTCATTGTTTAAAGTTTTTCCAAAATGTTTGTGAGTTTTTTGTTCCAAATTGTGTTCATCTTTCATAGGAAAAATCTTCATTTTCTTAAATAAATAATGTGAAGTCTCGAAAAAAATTGATTTCGATTAAAGCACGATGATAAAAAAAACAAACTATTGAAGCTAATTGAAAGCTGATTGATTTCTAATTTACCCCGGTAGTATTTGGGAGACTGTTAAATCGGTAGTTTCATTTACCAGATGCCAGTTTATGGGAATCTCGCCGAACTTAAAAGACATTTAAGATCTTTAGTGGAGTTTTAAAGCAGAAAAGTGGTCAGGAAAAATTTGATGGAACCAAGTTTTTGCTTTAAGAATATTTCAAACTTGCAGTTTAATGAATTTTTCACCTTATTTTGAGACACTCAGGGGAATATTCTCCCAAAAATTAGGCGACAGTGGCCCTCTCGATGATTGAAAAACGATTGATCACATGCCCATTAATAGGAGAGTTGAAAACGACTCACAAATTGTATCAAATATGACTCTCCAGTAAGAGTTGCGGCTATGGTTAAATTTTTTCCCGACAAAAGTATCTTTTCGGATCAGAAAATGGGCGAAAACTTGATTGTTTCAATCAGAAAGATGACTCGAAAAAGACTTGGTGTGTTGGCTATTGTGGCTACAACCAAAGGTGAAACACTTTGGCCTCACATGAATCCGGTGCAATACCATCAAAAATAGGAAAACAATGAATAACAGAACAAAAAAAAAACGACACAACTGACACGCACGCCCGAGCTCGGAGTCGAACCCATATCCTTTCGCATCGTAAGTTTTCATTTCCAAATACGCCACAGAGGCTGACAAAAAGACTCGCTTTTAATACAAAATTTCAAAAAATGCTAAATGCGTATTTTCATATGTTTTTCCTTAAACTCACTTCATTTTAACACGAGTTCATCTAGAACATAAATACCTTGTACACACAGAATTAAGCTTACACTAAAATCTCTTTAGGTGATTTGAGATGCAAAAATATCTTCATTAATCCGCTTTTCACTTGTTGGAGAGACTGTGCCCAATTTCATTCCTTTCTGGCGAATTTCTTTTGCCTTTTTTTTTCATTTTTGAATTAATATTGAAGACAATTTTCCATCTGCTAGTCCATCAAACTCTTATGGAAAAATCAAATCTCTGAACCAACGGCCAATGCCGGCAGAAATCATTTTTAAAAACCTACAACACAAGCCGGAGGGCAAGAAGCAACGATTACTGCTTGCCATCAGTTATTTATTAAAACAAAATTAAGGATATACAAATAACTATTCGATTAGTAGAAACAAATTCTTTTGAATAATTTTAATCCTGGTTATTGGAGGATTCACTTGAGCAGAAAAATGCTAGCTACGTTCAAGTGCCAGAAAAAAATGATTGCTGGACTTAAGGGTGGCTGAGGGGTGCGTTGCTGCCGCTCATTTGTTATTATCCCATCGGAGTTTATGTTTTTAACGAGGACACGTGTAAGTACGACAACATTGTCACAATTATGCTATCTCGCAGATACACATAGATACAGATGCAGATGCAGAGAGTGTCTCAAATACACTTTTTTCGGTTTGGTTTTTGGTTCCAAGCACGCTTCGCGGATTTTCCCCTTTTGAATCTCGGTTACTCGATAGTCCTGAAAGGATGCACTTCGGAAGATTTATTTTAATAAATTTTGTGAGCTATACTGTTATTGTTGTTCTTCATTCGTTCATAGTAATGCGCTTTTTTGTGGGCTTGCATATTTGTTTCATTTTTACCACCCACAGCGTGAAAACGTGACCTTAACGTGTTTTCTTCCGCTGATGAGCTGAGCTTGTCGGTTTGACTACGCTTTGAAATCGCCTTTTTTTGTTATTTGCCGTCGGCTTTTATTTGCTGCTTATTAGCGTTCATTTTTGTTTCTTTTTATTTTCTTTTTTGCTCTTCACTTTCACACTGCTGCTGCTGTTGCTGTTGTTGTTGTTTGTTTGTTGAGTGTGAATTATTTGGCTTTCGCAGATCCATTGTCCTTTGAAGTGGGAAAGTAGCTTGTTAGAGGACTTTTTTGCTATTGCTTGTAGCTAGATAAAGTGGAAGGAAAAGAGAAGGTGAAGAAGAGATAAAAGAATAAATAATCTTTTTTAAAAACTTAATTTAATTTTAAAATATGCATACCTATATGTAGGTATATAATATATATGTAGGTGGACTCATTTAGCTTTGAAAGTTGCCCTTCGGTAACTTTTCCCATTAATATTTTTTTTTTAATAAAAGGGTCGCCTCCGTGGTGAGGTTGGCTGAGACGCAACTTGTGATGCGAGAGGCTTTGAGTTCAACTCCCAGCTCGGGTGTGGATGTTTGTTGTGCCGGTTTTTCTGTTTATGTTTTTCTTTGGTTTCCCATTCTTCATGGAATCACAACGGGCACATGTGAGGCCTAAGTGTGTCATCGTTGGCGCCAGCAACACTAATCAACCAACCAATCTTAAAAAGCTTAACTCTGCTGGTGCCATTTGGTCCAAAATACAACATTTGTGAGGCCAAAATCTGGAGATTAGTTAAATCAATATTATTTCAGTCATACAAATTTTTTCGTAAAGAGCTCAAATTCTTATATTTGCTATATAATTTCATGGGAAATACACCGTGGACCAAATGGCCCCAAAAGCATTTAGTGTAACTTTTTTAAGGTCACAGCAGGGTTAAATATATATATTTTGGCTTCTATTTTCATTTTGATTAGTTTTTGGTGTTTCTTCCATATGTTAACCCTGACAGAACCTTAATCAGTTTTACAAAAGAGATTATCACCACTTCCGAAGCTAAAAAGCATAGGAAAATTTGTCACATTACTATGAACATTTTTCATAAAAAATTTTGATAGTTCATTGAAAAAATTCCCATTTGTAAAATTTACAAAACTATATGAATCCCATTACAATAAATACAATATTACAGATAACAATACCAAAACAATGAATCACTCACATAGAAGTTAAAAAAACAAAACTCCATTAATTTAACCCTTTAAGGAAACCATTGTCGAGGCCAACCCTTACGTCCGAAAAAGTTTTTAATGGAAACAATTTTTACTTGTCATTAAGAAAATAAACTGAATGATAAGTTGAAACTTTTTATTCTAAATAGTATTTTTAATACCTTTTCCGAAGGAAAGGGTATATTAGGTTGGGCACGGAGTATGTAACTTGCCAATGGAGTCGCGGTAGATATAGACATATATATATATTCTTGATCAGGGTGACAAGAGGAGTCAATCTAGCCATGTCTGTCTGTCTGTCTGTCTGTCGGTCACACTTTAGTTTTTCGTAATTTACTCCTAAGCAATGAAAGATTTCATATTGAAATTTGGCATGGACTTGAACCAGGTAAATGTCCGAACGACTGCATACAAATTTTTTTCAGTGGTTCAGAATTTTCAAAAATCACGAATTTTAACGTTTTTCGTGGATAACTTTTTTACTATACATCCCAGCTTATTGAAATTTGGTGTGTGTATAGCTACTATGAAGACTTAGGCTTTCGCTGAAAAAAATTGCGACATCGCTTTATTTGTGGTCATCATCCTACACATTAGAAAAAAACACTCTTTCTCTTATTCTCATATCTGTATACAAAAATGCTTTTTTTTTTACTTCTTCTGATTGTGTATTTTGCCGCCAAATAAAGTCGTCACTTAAGGTTAAAATTTGACCATGACCACCATTCGCGAAATTTGCGAAAATTTGAATTTCACTATTTTGAATTGAGGATTTCGCAGCTAGACAAAATGTCCTCTAACGGTTAAAATTTGACCATGCCACCATTCGCGAAAATTTGAAAATTTGTGTTTCACATTTAATTCATTTCGAGCTAATCAAAATGTACTTTAAGGTGTATAATTTGATCAAGACTAACCATTCGAAAATTTGAGAAAATTTATTTTAATAATTTTTAATTAGATTTAAGAGCTATGTTAGAAATAATGTCTCAACGGTTAAACTTCTGCTACCATCGAAAATTTTCTTATAATATCTGTTTTTAAGACTAATTTGAAGTACAATTAGGTATAAATAGATATTCCAAGCTACAATCAAAGGCAGGATTTTCTTAAGTAATGTTTTAACATATTTCAGTGAGGAAAAGTATGTGTCAAGGCTTTGCCATGTTAAATTCTTATACCTCCTTGTTTTTATTTAAATTTCATATTAAATTTCCAAAGTCGGCGTTTTTCATATCTAGTGAAAGGTCAAGCGGGGTCAATTTTCCTGTCAAGTTTTTTTTTAAACATTTTTTACTTGCTTTGTTTTATTTATTTTTTTTTTTATTTTATTTTTTTTTTTTAAGACAATTTGCCGCCTTAGGCAGTTGAGATATTGCCGCCTCAATCAGCAGTCTCATTTCCGCCTTTTCTGTTATTGATGCATTGACGGTCAGGTCTTTCCGCCCCTGAAAATTTGCCACCGTAGGCTGTTGCCTATGTTGCCTATAAGGTAAACCCGCCGCTGGATGCATTACTAATACTTATAAGCATAGATTCTATCTCTTATTTGATGGCAGATCACTTGAAAACAAGCTTTGACCCGGAACTAATGCCAGGTTTGAAGAAAAATCTCTCCAAAAAATCGATAGCTCGCTCCAGTTGTATTAGAAGGTGCTGCTTTTTTGAAGGTTTTGCTTTTTATTTAATTTATCATTACGAATGTTGCTGTTAAATTTTCAATGTGGGCTTCGAAAAGCGAAGCCAATTTCGACGGAGTCAAAAAAAATTGCTTTGTCAAATTTAAAATGTGATTTGAACTTATTTAAAATAATTTGAGTAAAAAAGTAATGTCAACAAACACTTTTTTTAAAAAGGCTAGTTAAAAATTTCACCCAATTTCCCATTCAAACTTTTAAGCATAAAAGGAAAAAAAAGCTAATAACCTCTATGATCAGTCTAATTTTGCGCAAACTGTTCCCCCAATTTTCAATGAGCAAAGCAACACTGTTGAATGTGCCTTCAAAAGTTAATAGTTAAATAGCGCAGGCCCAAAACAATGTCGTAGTTAATGTCGCGCACAAGTCAAGCATAATGGCGGGGTTTCTCGGTACTATAATTTCAGACAAGAAAAAGTAGGTTTTTTTTTTTCATCAACCCATAGCAATCGTGACTCGATAATTATACTCGTAAAACGTTATTTTATATTCACGCCTGGTTAAAAGAAATTTTTATTTTATCATTTTACGCGAGTGTCCGATCGTCGGTGGGTAAGTGAGTCAGTCACTCAGTCGGAAAGACAGGCAGACGGACGATTTTTATGTCATGTCACATTGACATCAAACTGACGATAATTTTTGAAATTTTTTTGTATTTTCTCCACTTCAGGAAAAAGTGGCAAATACGACTGGAGCGCAACGTACAACGACACAGTGTTGCCTGCTAACAGCTAACCAAGTTTTTTTTTCCATATATATGTATGTTTTTTATTGCTGTAAGTGAAATTATCTGAAACTTTTGTGCTGACTCATCAAATTAAAGGTTTAGTTGGTCTCGACAATCAGTAACATTGGCTGTGGAGAAAATCTGAAAAGTCATACCAATTATCAGCGAAGCAATTTTTCGCTGCGATTTCGAGTTATTTGACATTGTGGTGGGTTAAACGACCGAGGTGAGTGAGTAAATGGGATATATAAATTTTTTAAACGGATATGGTTAAGCCGATAAAGTGACTGACTGAGAGATGATTTGCAGGATTAGAAATAAACAAATTTTGGAATAAAACTTTTTCCAGAAACTGTAAAATTTTGAAGGAAAAAAGCCAATGCAATGCAGCCCTGTTGCTAGAGTTGCTTCCTAACCAGAAAACTCTCATCAAGATGTTTTCAATTCTAACATTAAATGAAAGCCTCCAAGCTTAAAATGCTTATTACGCATAGTCCCTCCTTCTCTCACTGCGAGTTTGGAGTGCTTCGAAAACAAATCCACCTACCTTCAGTCAAACCACCAAGCCACCCACAATCTTCACAATCTAAAAAACGAAAAAAGGCAAAAAAAAAAAAAAACTTTGAAAGTGAAAGCGAAGAAAAGTGACAAAAAGACAAAGAAGCAATGAGACAAAAAAGGAAAAATTGAAGTTGTATCACTGATTAGGGGGTTGAAGAACCATCGAAGTGATGCCCCCACTCATTACTCAGTGCGCCCGCTGTGCACAAATGGGCGTGACCAGGACGGTACGTTATCGGCTGCTGTAAAATGTGACATTTCCAGAAAGTGCTGCCAGCGTAAAGTGTCGGAAAACGATTGATGAGGGGCACAGCAAAGTAACGCGGTATGTTTTTGGTCTCTTTATTTGTTGATTTGTCTTTCTATTATCTCCCCGTCTGGCTGCCTCTCCCCCCGTGCCTGCTCAAGCCATCTTGTGTCTCTTTCTCATTTCGTTAGCTAATGTCAGCAGCCTAATCTGTAAAATTAATTTTCTCAAAATCTTTGTCAAAAGTATTTGTGAGACACTTGAAAAGTGACTGCGGCTCTGACTGTCTGTCTCTCTGTCTGTTTGAATGTTGCCTTGTTCGTTGGTGCGCATCACACCCATAAAAACGATTGCAAGCTCATCAATTTGAATGAATAGAAATGCCGCAATGGTGGAAATCCCAAGGGGAAAAATTTTACTTTATTTTTCGAGAAATGATTTTATTTTTTTTTTTTATCTTGCTAGTGAGTTTATTCCAAATTAAATCTGAAAAATTCAATTAATAAATTACTCGAAATTAAAATTTCCCAAAGACTCTTTGTAGTGTTTTTTCTGTTTCAGGGTCTTGACTTATAATATACTGCATAAATAATTAATAAATTCACGGTTTATATTCATATTTAGAATGCGGAAATCAAAAAATAACACTGTGGTAGTCGAAAAAAAAGACAAGTCCAAATTCAACGGTTTCCCCCTATTTCGGGCACGGGGAATCGAACTGCATCATTAGTTTTTTGAGTTATCGGTAAGCCTTCATACGATTTTTTTTTTAAAAGTTTTTTTGGCCACTTTTTGGCACATATCTATGTTTGAGTTGAAGTTGGGTATTCTTAACTGGTATCAAAATGTAGTCTACGATACGCCAAGTAATTTTTCCCAAAACACTGTTATGATAAAATGGAGCGTTAGGGAGCTATACGCGTTTAAAAGTGCAAAAAATTCAAATTTTTTGCGAGATGTTTTCTTGCATACTTTTAGGATGTGCCTTCAGCATATATGCATGCCTTTAAATTTCAACACATTTAATAACATACTTTTAGGAGGAAACAAAATATTTAAAAATATATTTTTCAACTCCTCATTTCCTTATTCTTCGCTTATTCTACTGCAAAAGCAAAGAAAAATATAAAAATAAATTTTAAAAAAAGCAAATGTTTTGTCTAGGATTGAACCCAGGTCTTTGGGGTGATAGCCCGACACTCTACCAATACACTACACACCCCATTTACTCAAGTGTTACATAGTTCGTGTTTGTTCTACCAAGCTTTTAAAAATTAAATAAATGAAGCCGTTCATTAAAAATTACGGAGCAGTAGAGGTTTGATGTATCGTAGTGCACAGTATTCACGCCGCGAGACCTTAACACTGCAGGTTCAAGCCCAATCAACCAGAACGATTTGGTTGTAAAGGATTCTTTTTTTTTTTGTTCGTGTTTTTGCAAGTCGCAAATAGACATGGCCGGGAAGGCCTATTTCGAGCATGATGATGGTAAGTGAAAATCCGAATCCCTAAAATCACGAAAAACTTCAATTACTTTTGCTTGCATAGTGCGCTTTTAGTTTGGTGAAAGAACCAAAACTCTTCAACTGGCTCTTATCTTAATTTAGTCAAATGAATTATGAATTTAGGGGTAATGTTTCAAAAAAAAATGAAAAAATGAGGAGTTGAAAAATATATTTGTAAATATTTTGTTTCCTCCTTAAAGTATGTTATTAAATGTGATGAAATTTAAAGGCATGAATATATGCTGAAGGCACATCCTAAAAGTATGCAAGAAAACATCTCGCAAAAAATTTGAATTTTTTGCACTTTTAAACGCGTATAGCTCCCTAACGCTCCATTTTATCATAACAGTGTTTTGGGAAAAATTACTTGGCGTATCGTAGACTACATTTTGATACCAGTTAAGAATACCCAACTTCAACTCAAACATAGATATGTGCCAAAAAGTGGCCAAAAAAACTTTAAAAAAAAATCGTATGAAGGCTTACCGATAACTCAAAAAACTAATGATGCAGTTCGATTCCCCGTGCCCGAAATAGGGGGAAACCGTTGAATTTGGACTTGTCTTTTTAAATTTTTTCAAAAAACTATCCCAGTGTAATTAAATTCAACACCTAGATGTATGCTCTTGAATATTTTGAAACTAATTAATATCATTTGAATCCTGTGGAGCTTAATTAAGGCTCCAAAAATATTAACACAACTCCTAAAGTCCTTACTCATGAAGTTCTTAAATGAACAGAGCCGAAAGTAGGGGCAGATATCTGACTGCCAGAGATATTCGTAGTATCTATAAGCATACTTTTAGGTGTTGAATTTAAATATTTTCTGTTGCCTTATTTATAAGTAACGTCCTTTGACTTTCTATGGCTTTTTTTAACAAAAAAGAAAAACCTCGCTTTCAATAACTCCGATCTATCGGAAGTTTCAACAAAATACTCCCAAATAAATGCGCAAAAAAAATCATCGTTCTGATGGATGAAAGGAGTTCAAACTCCAAAGGAATGTCTAAAATCTTCTAAAATAATTCCTTTGAGTTTTCAGCTTCTGTCCTCATAAGAGAGATTAACTCGAATTTCGCAACTAATTCCTTCAAAGTGGTTTAGTTCAAATTGGCGTAAAATTGATTTTACGCGTTTGAAGTCAATTATTTTGAGGAATGATGTACTTTAAGCTGATCAACTTTCATAAGCACTTCAAAGCTGGTACTTTCAAACGCAAAAATATTTTCAATTGATGGTTAGAGTTGTGCACATTGTGGTCACATTGCATTTTCAAGGAGTTTTTCCTGTGAAGTCCTGAAATCCAATGTGAAGTGAGCACATCATTCTAGGTATTTAAACTGGTTTGGTGGATTAAGGAACCTCCATTATGCGAGCAAAGGCAAAGCAAATTATTTAAATTCAGCTCCTAAAAGTATGCAAATATATGTAAGACTATTCTAGAGGATCCAATTCTTCAAAATATTTGCGTTTATATATATCCTTAGGCAGGCTTATTGCTATTAAGCGATCTTCTTAAAGCCTCAATTAAAGATCAACCGTTTATTAAGGGCTTACAAATAAATAAACCTCATTCTAAATATTCAATACGCATACTTTTAGGTGATTAATTTAAAATATTTTTTGTATTTCCCTAAAACTCTGCTTTCTGTTTTCACTCATAAACGGCTTTGCGTCTCTTAACTTAATCCTTAAGTCCCTCATTGAAGTCCTTGGGCAATCTTAACTAAAACTAGAGCAATAGAGATTTTTCTTGAAATTAAAAATTTCGTACAAATAAAATTATACCTACTTATAAGACCTGTCGAACACCTGTGGTGTCAAATTGATTAACAATTTTCACTGTGGCCGACAGATTTTCAGGTTGCCGCCTGCCTCAAGGTTTGGCAATCAATCAAAAAGTGTCATTTTGAGGCGCCTGAAAGACAGCAAACAACAGGCTGACTAACTTTTTCTCTTCCGCAAATAAATATGGAAAAAGGAACACACGCATGAACATAAAAGCTGCATTAAATACAGAAGACCTGTGGGGTCTAGATTATCCACGAAGGTGCACTCGATGGGCGTGTTTATTCGTGTGCCTTCGTACACTGTTTTTGACAGCTGAATTTGTGTCGGCCAAACAAAAACTCTTTTCTTTTTTTTTTTGCCCCCATATTTCGATAAAATTATTTATGCTCTTCTTCGATTCGGAGAAAGGAATTTTTCACACCTGCTGCGAACTTAATTGAAAAATTATGTGCTTTTAAGAACCATAATTGTTTGATGCCAGACTCAAATAATGACGTTCGTTCGAACAAAGCTGCCATGAAAACAGCTAAATGGATGAAAGAATCTCACAAATATGTCAGCCATTGACTATCTTCGCAACTCATTTACGCTTTTGGGAGGGGGTGGCAACAACAACAACGCCAAATACGTCAATAGCATAATTGACTAATTCGCATTTTTCCACATAGCACAATGGAGCGTTTCGCTTCGCAAGCACTTCGCAAGCGTTTGGGGCTTTATTAGCGCGTATGGTGTGCAGAGCAGTTAAACAGCAATAGGGCAATGAAAATGAGAAGGGAAAGAGACGGAAAGTCCGAAGAGGAGAGCGAGAGAGAGACAGGAGAAGTTGCGCTCATGGAAATATGTTTGGAATTTCTTGAACCCAACTGCCAAACTGACTGCCTATTCTCTTGACTCCCTCTTATTTTGATGAACGAAACGAAAGTTTGGCCAAAGCTTGAGTTAAGTGCTTTTTTGTTGTTGTTGTTGTTGTCGGTATATTGTGTGAAGGCGACGTCTTTGCAATTTGGATCATAAGATGAGAACATTTTGAATGGCACATGAAAAAGTTTTAGCTTCTTTCTTTCTTCACAGAAATGTCCGAATTCCTTTTGTAATGAGATTATTAGTTCGTGACTTTCGTTTACGTGCGACGGAACGGACCGAAGAGTGTCGAATTGATTTTAAAGGAGTCTTTCAAAGCCATAAGCAGAAGGTATTGGTTAATAAGGACCAATAATTTGTTTCCCGAAAAGCGGATTATATGAGCAAGTTCATTGTCCTTGAAAAGGTTTGCGCAAAAACTTTTGCGACTGACAGAACCAAGAAAATCCCGTCTAGTTATGGTGGAAAATCAGACTATAATGCCAGGCTTATAAGGAAAGCCAAGGACAATAATTTGTTTTCCAAAAAAAAAATTCGAATTGATGGCTTGAAGAATGTGACTCTTTTAAGTTTTCTCTCATTTAAGACCATTTGAGATTTTCTTACAGGATACTCTAGGCTTTAATTAATCTATCGGGTTATTTGCTTAAAAATATCCTTTGCAATGCATTCTCGTTCTCCTGTCCAGTTAATACTGGGTATCCCATTCAAGATTCTTCGAAAATTTCTTTCAATTCCAATGCTTTCATTTTATTTTCCCCACAATTGACCTCAAACTGCTTCGCAGTCGATTCGATATATCCATGCTGAAAGCACTTTTAGCAAAATTAGATGTCCTAACTCAATTATCAAAAATCCACAAGCAAGAAAAGAGAACTTGTCGCATCGATTCCTCTGCATTGAAACCGAAATGAAAGAGATCACAATGCGTGACCAATCTATGAATGATTCGCTCAATTGCATTGCTGACTTCCATTTCGCTCACTCTGAGAATTTATATCGAAACGAGGAGTAAGTGCAAGGATTGTGATGAAGAAATCACGATATCAATTTACTGATTGAAAATTTATAGCCCTCGAACGAAAGTGAGAGACTTCTTCTTGACTTGTGTGACAAATCCAAAAGGGGGATATTTTTGCTTTTAGAAAGTAAGTATTTTTACTTTATTTATTCGCTTTGATAGGTAGATAATTCAGTCTGCTTCGAAATATTCTGGGAGACTTTTTCCCAGCGCATCATTTTTTACAGAAATAATATGAAAAGGAGTTGTTTATGAATCTATTTTTAGCATCGAGCTGATTATATTCTGATTATATTAATTTAATACCCGATTTCTGGTAATATGTTGTAATTTTGGTATTTTTTTATGGAGCCGAAAACTTATGTCCGGGGGGAATATATTTATGAAGGAAAAACTTCTTAATTCAAACCGGCTATGATTTTTATATCCCGTCTCATATGTACCTACTTAAGGGACGCGATTAGGATTTTGAAAATCTGAGTAGGTACTTATTACAGAAAGTACAAGTCTATAAGAACGTCCCAAAATAGACGCACCAGCATCTGCAGACGGAGCTCGGTCCCCTTGAAGATAATTTGAAGTCAGCAATGCCACTGAAAAGATTTGGGCTTTTAGTAAATCGAGTTAAAAGGAAAATTCCTAAAACGTTTGGAAATAAAACAAATTTTTTTATCGGGTGCGGCTATGCGCTTAGGGTCTCAGACAACAACTGAATCCTTTTGGAATCTTCTTTATTATTTTCTTTTTCTTCTTACATTGCGTTACATTTGTGTGTAGATTTCAAACCTTATGAGCATAACAATTGGAGTGGTAATTACATTGCAATGTGAGTCACATTTCATATCTTAAATTTACTCTTAACCCTCTAATGCCACAATTTTTTTTTTCCACTTAAAAGTTCTGATAAGACTAATTTCGGGTAGAAAAACATGAATCTGAAATTATTAGAAATTTTTTTTTTTGGCAATTTGTTCGAAACCAGTCCGTCTAGAGACGGAGACAGGAATTAGAGGGTTAAATAAAAGCGGTGCCATCGTAGACAGCCACCTTTTGAATTTCGAAATGTATAAACCAAAAGAGGATACCTTCCTGTTTTGCGCTCCTACATAGAGTCAGGACCCAAACGAATCGGCCCTTTTACACTTCCCTGTTTTTTACACGGCTTATCGTCTGGTTGAGTAGATTTTTGACCTCACCTGTCTTTTGTAGGTACATAATAGATTCCGTGTGCGTAGTGACCTGTTTAATGCTGACTTCGCATGGCCTTGGGAGGATCTTTTGAAAGGATTTTTCAAGAGCTCCGTGAATTGTAAATCAACTCAAATTTAAAAATGATTTCTCGACTTACTTTGAAGTTGATTCGGAATTTAAAACTAATGCTGGCAGCACTTTAGCACTCAAAACGAATTTCAATGTCGAGCTCTCAACACAATGCGAATGCTTACTTAATTGTTTTCCAAGGCGTTCATTAATTTCAAGACAGCTAAAAGTGATTAATGATCATTTGCGGATCAAAAAAAAAAAAAAAAAACAAATTGTTGTTTAACGCAACATACTTAATGCAAAGAAAACCTTTATAAGAGAGTCTAAAATACATATTCCATATAGATATAGGTAATAATTTTCATTGGAATACTCTTCGTTAAAATAAAATCCTAAAAGATATCCTTCTTGCATAAAGTCAAAAAGCTGTAAAGACTGCAGACTGCACACGAATGGCCCTATCATCGTATGTAAATTGAATATTTGAAATGTTTTCATGCTTGCCACTCATTTCCCACTATTGAATCCGCTTAGATCATTAAATAATTACGTGTCCTTAACAGCAGCAGCAAAAAGCGGTTTCCACAAGTAACATTTCTCATCCACGGCAAAAAAGAAAAAAAGAAAACGAGACAAAAAAGGGGGATGCCAAGCGTGTAACAATCTTAAACACGCATTTGTTTGCTTGTTTGTTGAACCATTAGCGAGCGACAGAGCGACAGAGCGACGGAGCAAAAATAGAATTCATCGAGGGGTTAATAAATAATAAATGAATCTGAAGAGCTTGGGCCCTGAGCGCATCACTGACAACAAAAGCAATTGTAATAATAACAAACAAATGAGAACAAGTGTAACTCAAAACGATGAGCGAAGGACGAAGGGCCGGACGAGAGAGGCGAAATAATAAAATAAAACGCGTGCCAAAACAGCAGGTTATCGGTCCGAGTGTCGTCACATCGCTCGCTCGCTCTTTCTCTCGCTCTCATAAACCAGTGCAGACATAGTAGCTATTTTAACCACAGCTTTGGACTTCCAAAGCGCATATAAATCTCTCAACACGACCTTTAAACGGACGAACCACCAGTCGCTTAGGGTGGCAGGTCGTGTGCATTGCTCTGGTCGAAGGCAACCGCTAAGTCGCGTGTGAATTCAGTTTCAATTAAACATTTTTCTTTTCCGTTGCCAGTTACTATGGATTATCTATTATTCTATTGGATTTGTGGGTCAGGAGAACTTGTTCGAGGAACAATTTCCCACAATTTCCGTTTTGATTACTCGTTCATCCATAACACTTTCATTTTCATCATATTTTCTTGTCTTAAGATCGGCCCTTTGGGGATTCCCGTTGGACAAAATCGCAATTTATTTCACTCAGAAACGTGTGGGACTCGTGTTTGTACCCAAATTATTTTATTTCTTTTTGAAATTCTCTACATTAGGCGCTGAGGCTTAGAAGGATCTCGAGCTGCTTGTCACTAGTCATTAATAATTTATATCATGTCCTTTCACATATAGACAATTCATGTACTTATTTACACATAAACAAGTAAGAAAGCTAAAGTCGGTCAAGCCCGACTTTGAAATACCCAGCGTCCCAACATTATGAGCGCAATATGTTTTGCTTCTCTATTTGTGGGCGTGGCAGTGGGTGGGCCACATAAAATATTTTCCTACACCTTTCATTCCCTTGATGAACCTATGTTGCGAATTTGAAGCTTCTACGCCTTTTACTTCGGAAGTTACGAAAAATCTTCATTTATGGGCGTGGCAGTGGGCGGGCCACATACATTTTTTCCCTACACCTTTCATTCGCCTTGGTGAACCTATGTTGCGAATTTGGAGCTTCTACGCCTTTTACTTCGGAAGTTACGAAAAACTTTTATTTGTGGGCGTGGCAGTGGGCGGGCCACATAAAATTTTTTCCTACACCTTTCATTCGCCTTGGTGAACCTATGTTGCGAATTCGAAGCTTCTACGCCTTTTACTTCGGAAGTTACGAAAAATCGTCATTTGTGGGCGTGGCAGTGGGCGGGCCACAAAAAATTTTTTCTACACTTTGATTCGCCTTGGTGAACCTATGTTGCGAATTTGAAGCTTCTACGCCTTTTACTTCGGAAGTTAAGAAATTTCCTTATTTGTGGGCGTGGCAGTGGGCGGGATACATAAATTTTTGTTCCTACACCTTTCATTTGCCTTGGTCAACCTATGCTGCGAATTTGAAGCTTCTACGCCTTTTTTTCACAAGTTACGATAAGCCCTTATTTTTGGGTTTATTTGTGGGCGTGGCTCGAGGAGGGCGGCGTCCCATTTTTTTGCCAGGAAATGTCCCTTTTCGTAGCTTACCAGCACACCAAATATCAATTAAATGTGTTGAGTGGTTCGCAAGTTACAAGCATTTTACTGAAAACATTAATAAATAATTTGTGGGCGTGGCAGTGGGCGAATGTCTCCCATTTTTACTTAGGATCATACTCGGACCCCGATATACATGTGTGCCAAATTTCGACATGATTGGTAGAGCCGTTTCGGAGGAGATCCGACCACGGACGGACGGACAGACGGACAGACGGACAGACGGACGGACGACGGAGACGGACGGACAGACGGACAGACGGACAGACGGACATGTCTAAATCGATTCAGTTTTTGATCCTGATCATTTCTATATATATTTTTCTATATCTCCGGAGCTTAATTCTCCCTGTTACAAGATTTGCACAAAACTAATATACCCCGCTTACGCTGGGTATAAAAAGTAAAAAAAAAATACTACACAAGTAAGAGTACGAGTATCTCAGTCAGGCGAGCATGGAAGAAGGGATTTTCGCCCACGAAGACCTCGTTGTATAAAATGTCACAATATCTTCAATCAGTTATAGGCAGTGAATTTAGGTGAAAATAATAATCTAAATTAAGGGCTAAGGTCCGAACTATTTCTCCGTTTCATTCTTTTTGGGCAGTTTTTCTATATTATTTTGTCATGCCTAAAGCCGGCCCTGAAATAATTTTCTGCATACGAGTCAAATTAATTAGAGCCCTCAAGGCTATGAAAGTAAGAACTTCCCAATAGGCCATTAGAAATTATTTCGTATATTGTATAGGGTAAGCACAATAGTTCCTTCACCGGACGCAATGCGGACTGTGTGGGTTCGAACCCCTATCAAATAAGGTTTGACGGGGCTAGTTGAGCAATTTTTCAGTCGGGCGGATATAGCTCCTCAAAAATAAGTCTTAATGAAGTTTTATACAACTTTATATATTAATTAATTATCCCTTTGTCAATCGTCTATGGAATTTTTAGATGTTTAAATATAGAAAGTCTAGCATAGATTAGAAAAGTTGAACACTTAGAATGTCTTGCCAAACCATGGGTTCAATGTTATCTGGACAACAAATTGTTTGACAATTAATTTATATTAAAAATCAACAATATGTGTGGCAATTTTCTTCAAAACGTGAATTAAAATAGAAGTAAAAAGACATGAAGGCATCTAAACACTGATTTTTATATCTGATTCTTCAAAATGAGACTTGAATATTAGTTTTATTATCAATATAGCTCATACTTATCATGAAAAAACAAAAAAACAAACCTGATAAGATCAATCTCCAGAAACTAATGCTAATTGAGCACCGTCATAATGTTTTGGGACAAAAAAGAAGGTAATGAAGAAACGGCAAGAATCTCTTTACATATAACCTAAAACTTCTATAGGTATTTATTGGAATGTTAACCCTTGCTTTGATTGCTTAAACAGGTGGACGAAAACTTGGGCTAAGGACATTTTTTGTGCTCTTAGCCCCACCACTGGAGATCTCCTGGGATGGGTTCCCCTCCAATTTTTCCTTCTTTTCGATGTCTAATGTTTTCTCGTGCGATGGATAGTTTTTGATTGCGCAACCTGGCCCATAGCCTCTTGCTACCTTACTAAGAAATCGGTTCATGTCTAAAAATATGTGCTTTTAGACACATCTCCATCAAGGATTTTTGTAGTTGTGCGGGTGTTTTTATAACTCCAAAAGCTTAAATAATCAAATTAATTCTAATATATTTTGTTGTTGCAACTTGCAATCCTTTAAATGATATACATTAGATCCATTTGTCTGTTAACTCGGTAGAGTCATGTTTAAACCTCATCTTGTGTGTCAAAGAGCAATGAAACAAAACATACCTGCATATATTGTACAACGTACATAAATGTGCACACATATATTGTGCATAAATAAAGCCCAATTTTCGATCTTTTCTAACAGAGTTGCCGCATCTTCGAAAATAGATATTCAGTCCATAATTAAAATATTCGAAACCAATCAAACGATTTCAAAAGCCCCAAAGAATACAACAAAACTGATTGCAAGTAGAAATCAAACTATCTGACTGTATGTCTGTATGTCTGTCTGTCCGTCTGTCTGCCTACATATGAGTGGATGATTTTGAGGACCAGTCTGCTGGGTAGGTACTCCATCAATTGCAGCAAATATTTACGCACTCGTGATGGTGCAACGATGCGTCCGTGTGCCCCTCTGGCGTTGTCATTCTCGTGCATTGGAAATTCGCAAAATTGCAAAGCTCAAACGTATTCGATTGTTGTCTTGTGTGGAACCCGAGGTGGTAACCTGAGGATCGTGCAATCTCTCAATCAGTCTGTCAGTCAGTCAGTCAGTTAGTCAGTTAGTCAACCAGTCATTCATTCGGTCTATCTTGCCTGTGGACCAATCATGCGAACGCATGCGGCTGCATTATTGGTTTACTTCATCAATTCCGAAGCTTAGAGGAGCATGCAGGCACAAAGGATAGAGCGGGGCCATGAGGGCAGATAGTTTTCTTACCGCCTCAACAGAATTGTTGACTTTGATGTTAATAGAATTTTCGATTGCAATGGTAGTTGCGTTCAGTTCAGTTTGGTTCGGTTTGATGAAATTTCATATGCGTAGCCCCGGAGAGCCACTTTCACAAAGACGCAAGGCAGCAAAAGCTTTTGTCTTTCACATTTGCCTTTCATATTTGCACATTTTCTCTTTTACTCGCATGCCACACACAACTGGAAACATGATATACATACCTGTGTATATGTGTGTGCTCATTCGCCCGGCCACACTCTCCGCCCACTTTGCGTATTTACAGTTTTCAATTGACATTTTTATGCGGCATATTTTCCAATATGTCATACCAAAGGTGCCTTTTGAATACGCTGACTACTCTCTATGGAGGAAATGGCGGCATTGAGGACGGCAGAGTCGTCTATTCAAAATGAATGATGCTGCAACCATATTTTCCATTTTCCATTTACCATTTACCATTCACGTGAAAATTGGAATTTCGATTAATACTCGTCGAAAAAAAAAAAAAAAGAGAGAGAGAGAGAGACTTCTCAACGACGATGAAACGCGAAATTCTTTGATAGGATCATAAATGCTTGCGAGTGATGTGACACGCCGGGCGATGGCATCCGGGAGGCGGTAAGCTCTGTGAAGGATATGGTGCTTTTTGTGTGTCAGCGCTTTTGGACGTTTTTCAATTAGTCTTTCGAGGATTTGTATTGGAAAATTGCTTATCGAAAATTGTTTTGCATTCAGATTTTCTGGAATGAGATTTCATTTATCTCAATTTCTATACGTTTTATGTTTAACTATCTGTGCGTTAAAGTGAATCGGGCCATTTTAAGAGGCTAAGGAGATCAGGAAAAAGATTGAAAAGATTTCATTAATAAAATTTTGAACCACAATCTCCACATTAGAATGACATGTAGTCCTTAGTTCCTGTAGCAACAATTCGTCTAGAGATTTTTCGTTAGCTCGTGGGAAATTCCATAGGAAAATAGAAAAAATTAAATTAACACCCTTGTCGGAAAAACAAAATTTCAACCGGTGCAACAAGGGCATTCTCGAAAACTATAGCATATCGATAGAATACTCACATAATTGAAGGATCACGGAGTCGCAATTTATTCACCTTACCTGATCATTTAACTGCAAGAAACGCAACTGATTTGGGTGTGCTATCGGCTCGAAACCGGCGAATTTCGTTCACTTCCCGAGCCCGGTTTGGGCGTGCTGTAGGCACGAGACTGCAAACCATTTGGACGTGATGCGTTGCAAAATTATTTTTTAAAATTTTGAACGTGCATAATAAATTCAAATATTTTTACTCGGGTAGCCTTAGCTTTTTCAAATCCAAAAAAAAATATTAGGGGTTCTCACAAAGGCGTGTTTAAACCTTGGAAACTCGGAAAAATGCGACTTCTTAAAAATTTTTTCAACTTTTTTGTGTCTTGCACAACTTTTTAAACAGTTAACATTTTCCGATTTTCCGAATTTCCTATTTTCCGACGCCTTTGTGAATACCCCTACCCAAGTAACAAAAATGTTTATTATCATAACTTAAAGAAGTAGTGAAGAAGGCTACAAAAGGTTTGCACTCCGTCTTTAAGACATATTAAAGTCCAAATTAAGTGCAAAAGGGCCCATGTGGGCGGTCCGATAGAAGAAATTGAGAAGCGTATTTCTATCTTAATTGCCACTTAAATAGGAGAGCGAAGTTTCAAGTTCTAGTTTTTATCTTCTTAAAGGCTTCTTAACTCCAGCACAGCTTATGAGTTTATAAAAACATTCTCTATCTCTTTTTATCCCATTGATTTAAATACTAATGATAAAATGAAACGAAAACATATTTCGCAGAGGGTGTTGGTTCTGTCTAAAATTTTATTGACAAGAAATTTGTGTTCATCAATGCTATGATAAGTAAAATAAGTGACTTTGGCTTTTGTTCGTTACGCCAAATTGAAGCGATTTTACAAACGCAACGACTTTTACGGTGAAATTACACCTGCTACCCCCTTCAAAATTCACGCGCCTTCATAATTGTTTGAATTGATGAAATATTTTTGTAAAACAATTACGCTGAAATCAATGCGCTGGTGCTTAAAAATGTGTTTTTATGTGGGGTTTTAGTATATACTTTTCTTAAGTCAAATAATTTGCAAAGATTAACTCGTAAGCATTTTAAATTTCGTACAATCGTAAGTATTGCTGCAAATTAGAAGGAATACAAATATAATAATTTGATTAGGAAAAGTTTAACATCCGAGCGTACACCATTCCCTTCGGTGGTCGACACCGGACTGAAATGCAGGGTGGCTATAATTTTTTTCCATTTTGACAGCACACGTTGATGAAAAACACTTTACTAATTTAAGTACGATATTCGAAGTATTAAATACGTCCCATCATACCGATTTAATGCTTCGAATATGGCTACTAATTTCCGAACCATCTAAGACTGCTTTAAGAAGCATATCAATTTAAAACCAAAGTGACAGCTCTACTTTAAAACCGATCTAAGTGACATTAAAGAAGGGAGGATTCAAATACCAAAAACTGATCATATTAAGTTTGAATAAAGAAATGAAATACCGAATTAATACCACATTTTGCTACTTGGGTATTGTTTTATAAATTGTAAAGAAAAAAAAAAGCCGAAGCCATTGAAGAATTTACTGACATTCGCAGCATGGAGGCTCTTAGATCTATCCAACGATGTTAGACTTCTTATCGTTATGTCCGATTTGTGTCGTTCTAAAAAAGTATGCAACCAATCCTTCCAGCTGAAATGCTACTGAGAGAATATCGATTCGAGTGAGTTTCCAAAAGCGTGGTTCGATTTCTTTGATGTACTTTAGCAGCTCCAAGACCATTTCTCAAGAACAAATCACTTCGAGCTGCTCTGTGCGAAATTCCAAATGGAACTCCAAATGACTTTGACGAAAAAAAAAGCCCATTGAACCTTCTCCGACTGCTAAAATTGTCTTTTTCATTGCTCCTAGAGCACATTTTCGTATTTCTTCTTCTTTTGCACAACCAAGAATTTCATATATTAAACAAATTTTAATAACATTTTAAAGTGTAATCTGGTATACTATACATCAATACACTGCTTCGTCCAGTGGCGTAGCGAGGACTAATCTAGACGTGGACGAGATGAACTAGCGAGGCCCTATAACATTTTTTTTATACTTACGAACTATGCCTGTATCCTTCAATCATATGCTTCCTTACATCGGAGTCTGATTTATGCTTAAATATGGTTAGGCGGGGCCCCTAAGTCCTTTTAAATCGGTTAAAATGACTTCGTGCGAGGCCCCTGTGGGCGCGAGGCCGTGGGCAATGGCACACTGGCTTCGTCTATGTCGCAATTCGCGTATTTGGCTTTTCAAATAATTTATTTATTTTCAAAGAAAAAATCGACGAACTAACCTTATAAACGTATAACTGAACTCGAACACCAGTAAATTTGAATCTCGTTGCTTTCGTTTTCCAGGAGTTAAATCAAAAATCGATCGCTAAAGGAGTTCAAGCGCCCCATTCGAATGCAGTACATGTCCTTTTTCTATTAGTGCAACGAAAATATGATCATTCCTGTGAAAATTTGTTTATTTCGGAAAAAAAAACAGCACCATATCGCATTGCCCGACCATATCAAAACACCCACCGACCATTTTCCTTTTTTTATAAAAAACAAAATCCATTTTTTTTTATTTTTGTTGTTTGAGGTAAACTGAAAAACTCGCCCGAACATGTTAAATATGAAGTCGAACCGCATTTGTCGAAATCCAATATTGAATTAAAAATTTTACAACCAATTATTTTCCATCAATGCTCTACATTCTAATGAATTTTTCGGTTGAAAGAAATCAGCCCCGATTCGAAGAATTGAAATCCATCGATGACGGCGATGATGATGCAAACCAATCGCTCTCGGTCCCCCACTGCCACCGCAAATGCGTTCAATTCGATATTCCGGTGTAAATGTTGCAAAAGTTCCGATTTCATTCGGAGGCCCGTGCTGAAAATGCAACTTTATTCCGGATTTCCCTTAATATCCTGGCCATCAGTTGCAGCATGCCATGTTGAGTATGTGGTAATGTAGGTGCTCGCCTCACCTTGCGTTGTCTTCCGTTCATTGAGCATCTGTGCACACAGTGCTAACCAATTTAATGGGAGCAGCAGGAACAGCCATAACGATAGCTGTATGTAGCTGTAGGAGCAGCACAGTGGCGGGCGGCGCTTGCAACTCCGCTTGCTCGGAAGCAAGCATAGGAAGAAAATTGCAAAATGATATAATTCAATGAGAGTTGATTAAATTATCACGTTGATGAAATATGAATGACAAGGCTGTTAAGCTGTTAAGCTGTTAAGTTATTAAGCGCGTTAAGAGCGCATGGAGCGAGTGAATGTTCGGGTCTAATGGCTTCGAATGGGGAATCGGTTGAATGTTGCCTTTAGTCTTATTTCAAGTGATTCTCGTGCTTGTCATATTTGCATACAGCTCAGGAAATGGAAGCTGTTGAAGCTAACCTAGCCAAACAGTTTGCCAAAGCTTATGCTAATAGATTTTGTCAGTTGGTCTTGACTTGCCGGTGGCATTCATCTGCAATTTTAATTGAAAATGAATGTTGCTCTAGCTTGAATCTTAAATGAAATTTTAATGTTTTCGAGTATTCAATTATTGTCTTACGTTAATATTGTTAGTTAAATTGAATAACGAAGCAAAAGGAATTCAATTCAATTTTAATTTATATTGTTCTTGAACTTGCTTTGCTAAAATGTCTTGTTGTCGGAAAGATCGAGATTTTCCTGGGATAACTATCATAGTCGTAGGAAGTTTCATTTCTTCATTTCATAAAAGCGAAATTATAGCTATTTTCGGGATCCAATAAATGCTACAAATGCTGTCCCAAAAATAATTACACACTCTGATATAGACGATTGAAAGGACCAAGGCGAAGAGGAAATTTTCTGAGGTCAATATTCGATTTTATAATCTTTCAAAAGGCGCCTTTCAAAAGGAAAACTAAAATCAAATTCCGTCGACTTGGAGTGTAAACCAGCTAACTCACATTTGGAAAATTTTACAGGACAGAGAAACTTAATTTTCTATCTTAGAAATTAAGCCCGGAATATTGTTGGTTCATTTATAAAATATCGAAAAACTAACCAACTGAATTTTGGGTTTCCTTTCTAAGATGAAAACATAAATTTGACGCAGTTCTTTGTCTTCCTTGAAAAATTTTTCAAATGTGAGTTAGCTGGTTTACACTCTAACCCGGCGATATGGTATGGTGAGCGTGGATATATTTTTCTATATCTGTTTTGACTAATATTTTCAATTTTTGTTGCCTTAACCATCGAAACCCCCCAAAAAAACAAGTTAAGCTACAATAATAGCTTTACAGTTAAGGTGAGATGACACTACGTGTGCAATGCACGAATATTTCCTCACTGACGTCATAAACATTGCACACGTAATGAAATCGACGAATAATTTGTTTGCTCAAAATAATTCTTACATATTTTTACAAATAAAATGTGTGCGTTGCACGCGTTATGTAATCAACCCAAATTTCAACTGCACAAACATTTTGTAAAAATATGTACACGTGAAACTGTTTCCTCATACAGTACAATCTGCTGAAATCTCTAAAGTTTGACATTATTTTCATTGAAATCTTTTAAAAACGAAACCTAGTAATATTGCGCAATAAAAATGTGTGATTTGTCCATATATTGTGCGAGAAAATGTTATGTGTGCAATTGTTTTTCAGATGTGTCACACATTTTTTTGAGCAATTATGTGTGCATTGCACACTTAGTGTCATCTTACCTTTACATCGTCTATTTTTGGACAACATCCTCTTCAAAGCTTTTAGTATGGCTCGCATCATTGTATAACACCTCCTTTAAGGGGTATAGGCACCTGCGTCCACAGCATTTTAAGTTAATGGGTATCACCCTCTGGCGGATCGGAGGCCCTGCGACCCTTATTCAGATCTATTGTGCCAATTGGTCCCATTTAGTTTATCTCCACAACATATCGAGCCCTAACCGCCAAATTGACGTAAGTGACAAAAAACAAATTTTACAGGAGAGCGTTTTTTCTGAACTTGTTTGCATTGACTGGCATACAAATTATAATACTTATAGTGCAATATCTCCGTCAATATTGAGTATATCGTCGTAATATTTTACTAGGTGATGAGTTTCAGGCTGTCGAACATATTTTCATCAAAAAGTCAATTTCGGAAAAAATGTCACTTACGTCATTTTGGCGGTTATGGCTTGATATAAGCTCTGAGAAAGAGTGTAAATGGACTCCTGTTAAAGCCTGACGTAGTTTTTCGGATTGCTCCGAACTGTAGTGTTCAAGGACTCTTAACGTAACTCTTCGAAGTAGTGCTTTTGCCAAGGCCTCAAGAAAATATAACGCCTAGGAGCATTTACAGAGACCAAACGAGTTATTTTTAAAGAATTTTTATCTGAAAGAGAGTCCAAACCAACTCTTAAGGAGCATTCTAACAATCATGAAAGATACATTTTGAAGGTCCCAAAAAGCCTACACTATTTCCATATTAGGCTCCGTGCTCTTTCCTTCCGAATTGAGGGGCCCATTTAGAGCCCCTGTCGGAGTGATTTAGGAGCATTTGCGCAGAGGAGTCCTTAGGACACTGTTGCCAGTTTAGGGGAATCTCCCATAAATTAATGAACATTTATGGTCTTAGGGCCTTTTGGCCCTTGTTTTGAGACATTCAGGGGAATACTCCTCTAAAAATCTGGCGTTTTTGGTTGTTTGTGAGGAGAAAGACAGTAATGACAAAAAAATTCTACTCTCTAAACTAAAATCTTATGGGAAAATCCCATTCTCCAGCATTTTCTAGTTCTCTAAGCAAGAAGATCGATTTTTCAAATATCTGTAAGCTGTTTGTGGGTCAGTCTGAAGAAAAAACAGTATAGACTGGTAGTGAAGCTCTCATGAAAATATGAATTTAATATTGTTTTATTATTTTTTCGATATATGAGCAGAATCGTTGATCATTTCTAACCACGGGTGGCAGTGACATTATTAAAAAAATATATTCATATACCTACATATATATTTGGTTAAAAAAACATGTTTTTTTCATTTTTTATGACATGGTATACTATTTGTTTTTCCTCCCGGGCAAAATTTGTTTGAAAAGAATTTCTGCTCATCGCCGAAAGCTTGGCGCAATAAATTCAACGAAAACTTCCACTTGACGCTAAATGCAAATTTATCATTTTATGACAATTTTTCAGCCATCCAAAAACAAAAAAGAAAAGCAAAACACAAAATCCGTTGAAAGCAAAAACAAAAAAAAAAAAAAGGACCAAAAAAAATAGAATGAAAAGCGATAGACGAAAAGCGAAAAGGAAAGGCACTCCAGCTTATTGGGACTGGCGTAAAAAATGTAGTCGTGCTTCAGTGCTTTTTAACAAATTATGCAAATTTTCTAGCTCTAAAGGAACTCTCCGACGACACCGACTTTGTCTCATATCGAACGAAAAAAAAACAAGAAAAAAAATCACTTTCTGCATTCTACAAATCCGTATATTCCTAGCGCCGATTTTGGACCTTTCATCTTGAGGGTTGAGAGCTGGCAGAAATATTTGCGCCATTTGAGTGTGGGATATTGGCAGCACCAAAAGGCCACGACTGGAGGGGGAGTATGACCCTTTGGCATCGTTCATAACTAATGGGAAAAACTAAACGATTTGATGGACCATAAAAATGATGACTTCTTATGGTTAAAAGTGGTGCGTGCTCTACCAGTCATAACTGGCTAAAAATATAGCTTTGGCATATACACATATTTGCTCCAATGGCTTGTGTCGATGAGCCATAGAATTTTATTGTCAAATATACATGTATGTATGTACTTACTGTGTTCAGTGGCGTCCGCATGGGGAAAGAGCTTCACATTCTAAAAGATTGATATTTTCTTATTTGGAGTCCTTACATTTCTAAAAATTTGTATATTTGTAGCCCCTTTTTGGTTTATTGAATTCCTGAGCTTAAAATCCGATGCTGACTCCTTTCATACCTCCTTATTTTCTTCATTGAATAACCTGAAAAAAATACAAAACAAAGTCACATTCCGACAATGCACCCTCCTCGTTTTGTCATTGTCCTTTGTGTTGTGGGTTCTTTTCATCGCTCTTCGACATTGATGTGTCCCTTCTGATGTGTGATCAATGTGCATAAAAACCCACTCGAAGAGTCAGTTAAATGTTGTGGAAGATAATCTAATTTGGTCACTTATATGCGAACATTTGAATATTATTTGCTATTATACTTTTAGGCTATTATTGTGCGCAATGACCGCTTTAAGTGGATCGAAACTGGATGCAGCATAAATGGGAAAATTATGACAAAATAGATTTTTTTAAATGCATTGATGGCGTAAATAGTCTTTATCCTGGCAAAAAATCTTCAGAGATCAGTGTGAGGTCATATGATGAGATTGATATACGACTCGGCTATCAGAAGAATAGTCAGAGAGCTGGCTCGACAGACTTTTCGATAAAAAAAAGTGCAACACTGCCCTGCAGTAATAAAATTGGTTTCGGTGTAAAAAAGGTACCAGGCCTAGGTGAGTCCATATAGGAGCGATCACAAATTTATATGAAATGCGACCGGTTACGAACTCTTCTACTCCCAAAATGAGCGTAGTTGGGTGAGTTCATTTTTACACTTGTATGTTTTTTTCTTTGCTCACCCACATTCAGTGACAAAGGGACTCTCCACTAACTCACCCGCAACCAACTCCACACTCTTTGAAAAGGGACTTTTTTTTCTTTTAATGACAGCCCTATGTTAAAAGAGGTGGGTTGAATATATACAAGGGCGTGTGGTACTGACCTCTGTAAGACCGACCCACTGGCGAACAAGGACTAGTTAAACTTACTGCAGCGTGATGACACAATTACAATGTATGAATCTGCGTTGAAAAAAAAATTTCAAGCATATTTATAGGGTACAGTGTTGCCAGGTAGCTCCCCCTAAATCTAGGGGGAAAACCCCTAAACTGGCAACACTGATAGGGTAATTTTTAGTTTTTTCTTATGATGAGGGCTCGGATTTTGTTGACTTTTATAAATTAAAAGCATAATTTATGGAGTAAAAATTTTGTTCAACTCACATAAAATTAAGATTCAAATCGATTTTTGACTTTAATATGAATTTTTTTCGAAGTAAGGAAAGCGTTTTGAAGTTCAACTTCGCTAAAACTATTCGCAAAATGTTGTAAGAAAAATTTTTGCCCCATAAGGTATGCTTTAAATTTATAAATGCAACAAAATCCGATGATTTTGGGTAAAAAAAATTTCAACTTTGCGTTGTCAAAACGGTATGAAGGAGCACTCGGGTACATTAAGCGTACTGCAAGAAATTGTCCAGTTATATTTTTTCTCTATTATTATTTAAAAAATTTTCAAATATTCATACTGATTTGGAAGCTATGAGCCAGAATTGCTAAAAAGCTTGTGCTTCAACCGGCTTGTTCAAGCTTAGGGCTTAAACTTTGTTATAGACAGGAAAATAGAATATTAAACGGTTTAGGAGATATAGCCATAAGAGCACAACTTAATTCTCGGCCACAGCATTTAAACGAGGCATAATCTAGAAATCGATTCCGAATTGATCTCGAATCAGTGCCGTAGCAATTCTGTTTTGCGTGAGGGGGAAAATTATTTTTCCAATTTGCGTGGGGGAAAATTATTTTTTTCAATTTTATTCATGGGCAAAAACAAAAATGCGTGGGGGCAAAGTCCCCCTCTTTCCCCTATGGTTGCTACGGCACTGTCTCGAATGAAATACACATATAAGTGGTCTTCACATCGATTGATGTATTGACCAGAGCGTTTTGTCAGAAATCCTTGAACAGCTAAATTTATAGCTTCAGGACATTGCACTCAGTCAGCCGTGCCTGTTCTTAATCTGTATCGATCTGTTCTGTTTAATTATGCACCAAGTTACTTCCTAAAAAATTGAAATCTGAAGAATAGGGGTGTTCACAAAGGCGTCGGAAAATAGTAAAGTCGGAAAATTGGAAATTTTTATCTGCTTCAAAAGTTTTGCAAGATACAAAAAAAGTTAAAAAAAATTTTAAGAAGTCGCAATTTTCCGATTTTCCAACTTTCCAACGTTTTTAACACGCCTTTATGAATACCCCTAATGATTTCATACGAAATGCTATGTCAATTTCAGCCAGGACCAATCGAATACATTTGCTTAAAATATATTGAATTAAAAGTAAAGTTACAATACAAAACACACACGCACAGTATAAAAAATTATATAAATATAAAAATAGGAAACAAAGTCTTTGTAGAAATAATTGACTCCTCAGTTATTTTTCATCCTCCGACGTGGTGGTTTCCTCTTCGTTGGCTTCGTTGGCATCATAATTTCCAAATGTTAAGTTCACATCGAAAGGAAGACGATCGAAAATGCTTAGAGGAAGATAGCTGAAGCTCGTTGGCCAAATCATTGCGTCCTCATCCTCTTGCATTGGAATTTGATTCGAGAATCGAATAAATTCCTCAAGATCCACATAGAATCGTTTCGAGGTTAGAACTAATTCGATGCGTTGAACTTCAGGAAGCAGGCGAATGTACGTCGATGGATGAAGTGCGAAGGGCTCTAAAGGCTCGTCTGGACCCTCGTCTTTCTCCTCCACTAACTCTTCCATTGGAGTTATCGCTGATTTTCGATCGTCTACGATAGAATCCAGTCGGCTCCTTATGGAGTCTTTTCTCATCGTTTGTATTTCGCTCTCTTTCTCCGATAACCTTTTTTCTGCATTTTGTTCTTCCGGTTTTTGCGGTAAAATAGTTTCCGTATCAATTGGCTTAAATCGTATTGATCCGATAGTTCCCCGTACACTCATCTCTTCTTCCTCTTCTTCTTTTTCAGCTTCCTCCACAATAGTCGTTGGACTTTTTGCACGTTTAGGACTCTTTTTTCGATGGTGTTTCGGTTTTCGTTTCTTAGCCGGCCTTTCCTCGACCACTTCGTCTGCGGTGACAGTGACGAGGCGGAGTTCGGTCATTCGCGGGGTAAATTCGGTTACTGAAAATAAAAAAATGCCCAATGAAAAAGTTAGAAATAATTCACCATAAACAAAGTTACATGCCTTTGGGTATTAGTTCTTCTGACAAGGTTTTACATAATGTTCGCAATTTTTCCTTAATATACCAATGCTGAGATGCCATCAGTTGTGGGTCGTTCGCTGTAGGAGGTGGGAATTTTTCATTTATGTTCATAGCAACCGAACGACGATAGACGAATGTATCGAAATAAGTCTGCGAAATAAAGATTCAAGAGGTTTCGATTTCTTTAATATATGTAGGCTCAATCAACCTCTTCGATTCGATCCTCCACCAAGAAGATTCGCGCCACATCCAAACAATCGCGGCAGGTCTTCAATAGTTCTTGGCAAAAAGTAGCAATGCTATCCTCAGTTCCCTCCAGCACTATGAGGGTATGGGAGTTTCCCAAACAAAGCAGCAGACCGGTCAGTCGATCGTCACTTAATTGCTCGTATTCACATTTCCTTACAATTTTTTCGACCCGGCCGCGAAAGAATTCAAAAAAATCCAATTCTCTATATCGTTTCTCTTTGTAGGCAACCTGAAGATCGGACTTGGTGATCTGTAGAAGGTTGTCTTCCCTTATAAATAAGAAAAATTAGTGCGATTTTAGGCAAATTTCAACGCGATATCTCCTAAACTAGGCGCGACCCCCCCAAAAAAAGTAATTGCAGATTTGGAATCATCTGCCATAACTAGAGACCAAAAACAAAAACAAAGATCCCAGAAATGGCCAGCAACTAAAATTAGGCCTATTTTTCCCTTTTACCTTAGTGATTCGGTAGCAGAAATTCTCGATTCCGCTTCAATTTTCTGCTCGATTTCTTCCTCAGCAACTTCACTTTCTCTCTCCTCGTCAATATGTTCTTCGCTCTGTTCCTCCTCGAGTTGAACGTAATCCTGTGCACTCGTCCTACTCTGCATGTACTTATCCAAAATGCTTGTCAAACTGGAGTCAATCGATTCCGTCATAATGATATTCTTGGCTAATATGAACACACGCTGATAGAAAGTACAGCGATCGAAATCGTCCAATTCCTTGCTAACCAAGTCCGCCAAAGAGTTTCGCACGCGATAGCCTTGCTGCTGCTTCAAGCTCTGTACTCCTTGCCTTGTATAGCGAGCACTTCCCAAGCGCGGCGTTTTTGGACGATCGATCGGCTGAGCAGTCGACTCGCGATGACGCGATGGCGCTTTACTCCCTGGAAAGGTTGAAGCACGCGCGATGTCTAGGGACTTCAAACGCTTATTCATGATTGCTGGGGTCTATCTAGGTATTTTTTTTTTTTAATTTTAAAAAAATTTTTTCCTTTTTGAATTTTTAAAGTGTCCGAATGTAAGATTTCTTGAAGTTTTTCTGCTTTTATTTATTCGCCATATCGACTCGTTGGCATTGGTTACTGTGATTCGCCTTTGTTGATTTCTCAAACGTTTTCATTTCTCTCTCTCTTATTCTCTGCTTTCAGGTTTGGTTTCAAAATCGACGCGCGAAGTGGCGAAAAACGGAAAAATGCTGGGGCAGGAGCACAATTATGGCAGAATATGGACTTTATGGGGCAATGGTGCGGCATTCGTTGCCACTTCCCGAGACCATTTTGAAGTCGGCTAAGGAGAATGACGCCGTGGCACCTTGGCTGCTAGGTATGGATAATAAAAGTAAATGCAAAAAATGTATCAAATTTCATTTTTTCTATATAAGTATATAGCTAGCCCCATATATAACGTGACCAAGTTTTTTTTTAACCAAAAATCGGTACAAATACCGGAATTGCATGTGAAAAATCTTTACACATGAAAGAAAAAAAACTATACCACCAAATGTGTATTTTATTTATTCGACTAATAATTTTTTTCATTTTACCTGAGAAAATTTCCTCAAAATTGAAGAGCAAAAAAAAAAACAACAGGTCCTCAATTTCGGATCTCAAAAACCCTAGCAATTTCGAATATTTTTTTTACCGATTTTTCTACTAATTTCGGTTGATTTTTTATTTTATTTTGCCAGTAGTAAAATTCGGTAAAAAATCCGGTACAAATTGGCAAAATCGTTCAATTTCGGTATACCGGTATCTCGCCTCAAGATTCGGTACAATACCGGAAAAATCGGTTCAGTTGGTCACGTTACCCATATGGGAAGAAAACTTATCCCTCGAACAGGTCTGGACGAGTATGCAGGTTTATTTTTCTTTAAGAAGGGAAGTACCTATAACGAGTAATCCAGCATACTCTCAAAGTCAAGTGACCTACAGTATTTCTATTCCAGCACATTATTGATTTCAAATAATAGCTTTAAGCCCTTAAAGAACCCATCAACCACACTAAATTACCTTACCAACCCCTAACCATCTACTTCAGCAAAAAAAAAATTCCTTAAAAATTGAAAATTGTGAACATATTTGACGAACATGTCTAATGCCAGCGTTAAATGCTTATTGTCAGCTGTTGCGAAACTCCAAAATTACTGAGGAAGCACTCTTCAGTTGACTTATTCGAGCTTCTCGTCCAACTACCCTCGGAAAACCTCGCACAACTAGATAAGCGTGAAACTCAGAACGAGACAACACAGAAGGAAAAACGTATTTTGATGCGCAGCACAATGACTTTTCGGATTAACAGCAAAATCGGGAGGGAAAATGATATCTGTCCAAAAGAAAATTTTTTTCTTTTTCCCTCAATGAGAGTATTGCTTCCCTTTTGGCAGTAATAACCTTCTCATGATGGTTAATAATCGCTTAATAAATACTGCCGAACAAGTGAAAACGTTTGGTGCGGAAGGAATTGAAGGAAAACTATGAACGAAAATATTTATTGCCTTTTTGTAACGGGCATAAGTTCGTGCTGTTTTCAAATGATTTTATTTATTTTTTTTATTTTTTATTTTGCGGCTGGGAAATCTTATTTCAATTAGAACCCAACTTTGCTGCCTTTGTAAAAATTAATTAAATTCACGAAAACTTCCTAAACTGGAGAAAGTCGTACTGAAGAGAAGTTTTGAAGAATTTTCAATGGCTTTTCGGAAGGAAACCGAATGAGAGCTGATTTTCATTGTGTATAGTTGATAAATAAAAATGGATGACCTAAATCCCTTTTAAAGATACTCACTGACTGGAGCACATGAAATCGACCTAAAAGGCAAGAAATTTTTTACCTCCCTAAGAAGTGACCCAAGAAGCTTCAATTATAAATAATTTTGACTTCACTACCAAGTGCGGTCGGCTTATTTAATCCTTTAATTCGTTCCATATATGTGTGCACGTCCTTATAGTCTTTATTAATGGCTTATTTGCCATTTAATCATCTTATTCATTCGTTTATTACTGAACTTGCACACTGTGCAACACAAATTAATTTTCAGACAACATTCAATTTTCGCTATCCGTAAACGTTCTGCGCAATTTTACTCTGTTTAAGGGTGAGATCACCCCCACGAAAAGGCTTTGGTGCATCCTTTAGTCATTTTAAGTGGCTTAACACGGCTTATGTCAACCGACCGAATAGAGCAAATACGCTTATACCCACAGTCAAACACTTGAAATTAACTGGTTTTGGGCGTTTATTTGGACAAAATTAATTCGAGGAATTTTAATTGATTTTCAGGATTAGCAGGTTTTTACTTTTTTATTGCGAAATTGAAAATCCTTTTTAAATTTTTTTTTTTTTTCAAACATAAAATTTGACATATGGCTCCAAAGAATAGATGATCCCTCGTTGAAGAAAATGCTCACGATTCAAGAATTTTTTATTTTAGAATTTAATCACATTCAATACCGCAGGTATGCATCGGAAATCACAGGAAGCCCAAGAAGCGTTTAAGGATGATTCTGGGGTCAGTGATCACGAGGATTCGGGTGCTTCAACGAAATCGCAGAGTGAACAGCAAGACAATAATAGACGGCACAGAAGACTCTCAACGTCATCATCGGAGTCATTGAATGTGGTTAGTCCGGAACCGGATGATGCTGGCCTACCACAAAGTGAGTCAGCAACAATATTGAATTCGTCAGCACAAATCGAAAGTACGTCAACTGCGACATTTCATTGCGTTCAAAATACCCCAGCCCAGCCGTCTTATCATCCATTGCTGGATGCGGCCAATGCAAGCGCCAGTGCTGGGGCGGCATCCAGCAAGGATTTTCACATATTAATGAATAATGCCGTCGCTGCCGCTGCGGCTGCTGCATACATACCAATGGAGCAGGATCCCGATGCTTTTAGGTACTAAAAAATTATTTCTCTTTTTTCAAATTTGATTTTTATAAATATACATATCTCAATCCAGAAACAATTCGATTGCTTGTCTTCGTGCCAAAGCCCAGGAGCATCAGGCTCGTCTTCTAAATAGTGGACTCTTTCTGCAAGTACGTTCGTTTGCTGGCCTCCAGGCCAATGCTGGTAAAAATACAACCATGGCAGCATTAAAGAAACATTTGACTGACGCATCTAACAAGGACAACAATAGAAACTGTGATATGCGATCATCATTGGACTCAAGCCAAAGACCTCAGCAGCTGACCAACAACAACAACAACCTGGACTCTTTTCAGCGCGGAAAGCAAGATCAACAGCAAGATGATGGGAAACTGTTAAAAATTGAGCCGATTTCTCTGACTAGCAATCATGGAGAAAGTCTTGCTTGCGATATTTAATGTTAGAAATTTAATCGAAAGGAAGCTTATTAGACTTTTTTTCGATCGAAAAGATTTTATGTATGAATTTGATATTGTAATGGTATAAATTTCATTGCCATTACTGCATGGAAATCACAAGTAAGTACATACTTTTAATACATAGGTTAAGCCTTTTTCATCTAGCGATGTCTTGACGCAAACACGAATTTATAAAAATCCCAATTTAGCCCATAAGAATATATTTTGTAAGTACAACTTAAGGGAATCATTCCAACACCAAAAACGAAGAGCTGGCATGTAATGTCAGATTAATTATTTATTGAAATAGAATTTAAAAACATCTTTAAACAGTTTTGCAGCACCTAAGTTTAGTTTTATAATCACCATTTTTGCTAATAAATTCTCACGATCAGTTCTGATTACGAAATTAAATTGGCTTGCCGGGATTTTCAAATAAGAAGAAGTTATCGGCATAAAGATAATGAGAATTGTAGACGAAATGAATACTTTATACGAAAAGTGTGTGAAAGAACAGACAAGCAGACAGGCATATAAAGAGACGAGGCCATAGAATCAAATGTGTTTGAGTTCAAATCCATTTAATTTTTTAATGATAATAATGACGATTTGCTTTAAAAAATAAAAGACTGAAAAAAAAAAATTTAGGCAAGAAAATCAACGCAAAAACTAGGAATTCTCAGAAGTGAATAAAACAAAATCTAACAAGTAAGGGTGTTATAGTCGGGCGAGCCTGAAAGAATATTCAACAGGTTTTTAAGGTCAGTAGGCGCCCCATATAACAGACCCTTGTGCTGGAGGTACCCCTAAAAATTGTCCGATCCGGTCCATTGTCGAACTTTTTCTTACTCATGTCCCCTTAAGCACGCATACCAAATTTCGTCAAGATAGCTCAACTCCTTCGATAAGAAAAATGTATACAGACAGACAGACGGACGGACATGTCTAAATCGAATCTCTTGGTGACGCTGATCATTTCTATATATATTTTGTACGGTCTATCTCGACTGGTTCTGGGTGTTACACACAACCACACAAACGCAATATACCCTCGACACAGAGTGTGTCGGTAAAGAGTATTTAATATATACATATATATAAAATACTCTTTGTGAGTAAGCACAGCCAAAAAAATATGAGTACAAAGTTGGTCTTTTATATCTTTTATTTCTATCGGCTCATTCAATGCATGAATCAGACTGAATTAAGTCTATCATTTTCAAGAAACCTCATTGATTGTGGGCTCTCAAGAGAGCTCCATAAAGGATTCACACTAAGAATCAGGTCTAATAAATTTTTAACTCATTAAGGAATCCAAATGATTCTGGATATAACCGAAGACAGTGTACTCTCTCCTTGCGGACGCCCCTCTTGCTTCTCAAAGAGTATCCCCTTAAGCGGACACCTCTGTTACGAGGACACTGTTTTCGGTTCCTTAGGTGTCTGCTTAAGGGAGAGTACACTGTATATCTGACAAATATTTAAAATAGAAATGCCCTTCGAAATGTTTCTGTAAGAGTTAATTTATGTGCCGTCTATGCTGTTGCTGCCAACACTTTAACGCTATTCATCGGAAGTGTGAACGCATCCCAATACTTTGAATGAGGTGTGAACAAATTTAAAATTTTTCTCTATTGTATTGAAGTGCTTTTTTTCTCTCTCTCTCCTCTCATGCTACTTATAAAGTTCCTTTGTCTATGATGATTTTTAAGGCTTTTAAAAACCACTTTGAACAAGCTACATAGCACCGTCCAAGCACCGCGCCCTCAAACAGATTACAACAAAGAAAAACAAGTAAGAAAGCTAAAGTCGGTCAAGCCCGACTTTGAAATACCCAGCGTCCCGACATTATGAGCGCACTATGTTTTGCTTCTCTATTTGTGGGCGTGGCAGTGGGAGGGCAACATAAATTATTTCCCTACACCTTTCATTCGCCTTGGTGAACCTATGTTGCGAATTTGAAGCTTCTACGCCTTTTACTTCGGAAGTTACGAAAATTCTCCATTTGTGGGCGTGGCAGTGGGCGGGCTACATAAATTGTTGTTCCTACACGTTTCATTTGCCTTGGTCAACCTATGTTGCGAATTTAAAGCTTCTACGCCTTTTACTTCACAAGTCACATTTTTACTTAGGATCATACTCGGACCCCGATATACATGTGTGTCAAATTTCGATTCAGTTTTTGGTCCTCATCATTTCTATATATATTTTTCTATATCTCCGGAGCTTAATTCTCCCTGTTACAAGATTTGCACAAAACTAATATACCCCGCTTACGCTGGGTATAAAAACCGATTTTTTTAATAAGCAGCAGCAGCAGCGCAGCAGCAGCACAACAGCAGCATAATTTTCTTTAGGATGTAAAGAACCATTTAGAAAAGAAAAATTTTGAAAAACCCTGTATGAAATGTCATTATGAAGCATTTCGATATTAAAAAATAAACAATTTTTTTTATGTAACGGCTTTTATTTCCCGCCAAGACAAATATTTCAAAAAAGCTTCAAAAAAAATAAAAAAAAACCAAAATTTTCAAAACCCGAAAATTCCGAGTAGTTTCTGAGATATCATCATTTGAAATTTTGGCATACACCTTCTGCTTTTCCTGGTCGCCTGGTGAATCAGACGAATTTTTGTACTGAAAACCGCATTTCTCGGGCATCATTTTTTCTCGAAGGTTAGAATTTTTTTTCGAGAACTTCAATGGTAAGTATGCTTCCGTTTGAGTCTCCATCACACATTGCAATGAATAAAATTTTAATAATTCCACGGGTAAGGAAAATGCAAAAAGTGCTTCAAATAGGGGGAAAGCGTGGAATTTTCCAGGAATTTTCTCCATGGGAATTTTCTTTAGGATCTGAGGAACCATTTAGAAAAAAAAAATTTTCAAAAATCCTGTAGGAAATGTCATTTTGAGACAGTTAAACCCGAAAAAGAAACTTTATTCAAAAACATATAACCGCTTTATTTTCCCGCCAAAATGAAAATTCCAAAAAAACTTCAAAAAATAACAAAAAAAACCAAAATTTTCAAAACCCGAAAATTCCCAGTAGTTTCCGAGATATAAGCATTTGAAATTTTGGCATCCACCTTCTGTTTTTCCTGTTCGCCTGGTGAATCAGGCGAATTTTTCGGAATTGAAATCCGCATTTCTTGGGCATATGATTTTCTCGATAACTAAAGTCTTTTTTGAAACTTCGGCGGTAAGTATGCAATCTTTTCAGCCTCCATCACAATTTGCAATGAATAAAATTTTAATAATTGCACGGGTAAGGAAAATGCAAAAAGTGCTTCAAATAGGGGGAAAGCGTGGAATTTTCCAGGAATTTTCTCCATGGGAATTTTCTTTAGGATCTGAGGAACCATTAAGAAAAAAAAATTTTCAAAAATCCTGTAGGAAATGTCATTTTGAGACAGTTAAACCTGAAAAAGAAACTTTATTCAAAAACATATAACCGCTTTATTTTCCCGCCAAAATGAAAATTCCAAAAAAACTTCAAAAAATAACAAAAAAACCAAAATTTTCAAAACCCGAAAATTCCCAGTAGTTTCCGAGATATAAGCATTTGAAATTTTGGCATCCACCTTCTGTTTTTCCTGTTCGCCTGGTGAATCAGGCGAATTTTTCGGAATTGAAATCCGCATTTCTTGGGCATATGATTTTCTCGATAACTAAAGCCTTTTTTGAAACTTCGGCGGTAAGTATGCAATCTTTTCAGCCTCCATCACAATTTGCAATGAATAAAATTTTAATAATTGCACGGGTAAGGAAAATGCAAAAAGTGCTTCAAATAGGGGGAAAGCGTGGAATTTTCCAGGAATTTTCTCCATGGGAATTTTCTTTAGGATCTGAGGAACCATTTAAGAAAAAAAAATTTTCAAAAATCCTGTAGGAAATGTCATTTTGAGACAGTTAAACCTGAAAAAGAAACTTTATTCAAAAACATATAACCGCTTTATTTTCCCGCCAAAATGAAAATTCAAAAAAACTTCAAAAAATAACAAAAAAACCAAAATTTTCAAAACCCGAAAATTCCCAGTAGTTTCCGAGATATAAGCATTTGAAATTTTGGCATCCACCTTCTGTTTCCTGTTCTGGTGAATCAGACGAATTTTTTGACTGAAATCCGCATTCTCGGGAATCATTTTTTCTCGAATAGAATTTTTTTTCAGAACTTCGTCGGTAAGGAATGCAAATATAATTGTTTTCCCCATTCGGAACATCATTTGTATTTTCAAATCTTATAAATGAACTTCTGCTTAAAAAACTTAAAACTTGATAACTTTCCGTTTGTGCAAACATTTGTATTGTCTGTACTAGTTCTATACCAAAAGTTTGCGTTGAACTAATCTCTATAAGTGATGCCGAATATTCGGCCACTATTCGGTATCGGCCTATTCGGCGTCATTTTCAGTAATTCGTATTCGGCCGATTTTAAAAATTCGGCCGAATACTTCCGAGAAAATAACTTTAAAAAATTCTAGAACTACAAATTAAGTTTTTCTCACAATAACGTAAAAAAATTTTTACGAGATCTAAATACAGCAGATTTGCTTTTTATTTTTAGAAATATTAAATGTACCTAGCTTCTTCTAAAATTCTTCGAAAAATTATAAACAGTGGAAATTGTCAGGCCTTTCTGATCCAGCTAGTCGCGAGTTCATGCTGTCTTTACTCGTGCCGAATATCGGTTGCCGAATATTCGTTTATTGCCGAGAGGTTGACCGATATTTGTATCTGTATTCGGCCAATATCCACAATCGTGGCGTCGAACTAGATCTCTATACCAAAAGTTTTATTTTTACTTGTGCATGTCCATATATTTTTAGGAGTTCACGTTCCCGTCTTAAGTCTTTGAGCTATTTCTTTCGCTTTTTATAACAGAACATTTGCACAAACGGAAAGTGAATACAAAGAAACGCTGCCACGTCTACTTTTTGTGCTACGCCCTCTCCAACGTGTTTTCCGGTTCGCGTCTTAAGTCTTTGCGCATACAGTTCTGTTATAAAAAGCGAGAGAGATAGGGCAAAAACTTAATTTTGCAAACTTGTGTTATATACTGTTTTTATTTTTTAATTTTAAATGCCATTTGCGATTAAATAAATATTTATTGGTAAATGTTTTGTTTTAAAAATCTTATAATATAATTAATTGTTAGTGTTGTCAAAATTTAGTAGGTCTATGGAGTGTGTGTGGTAGATTTGGCTTTCCTTCCCATACATCTCCGCACATCATCATTTGCTTTCAGCTGCACCATCCGAAAAATCAGTGGCGTAACTTCACCTCGCGGGGCCCGGGAGAATTTTTTTCGGGGAAAAAATTAGTACGATATTTTAAAATAACTTTCGTTTGACACAGATAGTTGACACAAGTGCGTGGGGCCCCTGGGTAAGGGACCCGGGAATTTGTTAACCCTAAAACCCCCGATAGTTACGCCACTGCGAAGAATCTAAACAAAATAAAAGAATATGATTAATATTTTAAAAAAGGCTATTTTTAAGCGAATTAAAATATTTCCCGCCAATATAATAATTCAAAAAAAGTTCAAATATCAAAAAAACCAAAATTTTCTAAACCCGAAACATATTTGTAATTAATATAAATTTTTACGATTTCATATGCTATGTATTCGTTACGTTCTTTCAGTGCCGTAGCAACCATAGGAGCAAGAGGGGAATTTTCCCTCCACGCATTTTTGTTTTTGCCCATGAAAAAAATTAAAAAAGGAGAAAAAATAAATGACAATCGAAAAAACATGCATTGAAAGCGTGCATGTAATGTGGTTTTAATTAAAATAGACGTTAAAATTGAAAAAATAATTTTTTCCCCCACGCAAATTGAAAAAATAATTTCCCCCACGCAAAACATAAATGCTACGGCACTGCGTTCTTTGCTGGGCGAACACTTCAGATCTCCTGTGACGTAGTTGCGCAGTAGAAATTTTTTTTCTACAACCGGAATAGGTTGTTTTGTTTGTACCATGTGTGCATGCTTTTCGGCGCTCCATTGATTTTCGATTTTATGAAAGATACGTCAGTGGTTTGCTGTGCGGCGACTCAAAATGACGATAAACAAAGAGCAACAAATGGTTACTTGTGGACAAATCCTTCAGCGGCTTTTATTACTTACTTTATTAGTTAAGGCGCTCTGTGCTGATCCAGAAGAATCACAAGGCGTTCGCTATGCAAACCGATGTGAAGCCTGTAAAATCCTGGCAACGGAGCTTCAAGAACGGCTTCAGGAAACTGGGAAAAAGAAGGAGGTCATCGAAATCGGGTATGTTAACTTTATCCATACTTAAAAAAAATAATAATTTATTAAATTTAATTTTTTTAGATACTCCTTGGACGATGTGAAACCAAAGAAACGTACCGAATATCGTCGCAGTGAGCTACGTTTGCTAGAATCGACCGAAGATGTTTGCGAGCGAGTCCTCGAATATTCTCTCCATAAGGAGCGCGAAGACAGTACACGTTTCGCCAAGGGAATGCCACAAACATTCCAAACGCTTCACAATCTCGTCGAAAAAGGTGTAAAGGTTGATTTAGGCATACCGTACGATCTGTGGGATAAACCCCCAGTCGAAGTAACACAGATGAAAGCCCAATGCGAGGACATGCTCGAAAGATATGAAGATGTTATAAGCGAATGGTACTTTAGATTCCAGGACGACAAACCTTTAATTAAACATTTATGCGAAGAAAGAGTACTGAATGCTGACGAACAAAAATGTCTATACGAGGTTTACATTCCAAAAGAACAAAAAACTGATGCAAAAAAGGAGAAACAAGTAAACAGAGATAAACGTCGAAACACCGGCAAGGACGAAATGTAAAATGAAAACAAAAAAAGTTCCGTTCCTTCAGCCTTCAGCGACGATCGAGATTGTGTATACCTGATCAAATCATAATCAATAGCAGATCATCTTCAGCGAATTTTGATTGTAAGGAATGCTTAAATATCAATAATAAACGTTCCGTTCTTAAAGCCTTCAGCGACAGTGTTTATAATAGTCTGTGTTTACTGATCAAATTTATAATTCAATAAATTATGTTTTCAGAATGAACTTATTTGCACACTCTTCTAGGATGACCAATCAAATCGTCAATTTCGAGTAAATTGCATTTCATATTCATACTACATACGTTAGTCGTGTTGTAAAGTTAAGCGAAAAGTGTTTTATAATAAGCTCGCTGTGTTTATCTGTGCCTAGGGTTTTAAGATCAAAATATTTATGGTTCTTTCCAGAGAGAACATATTTGAGTGAAGCCAAAAATGTTAAATAAGAATTCTAAATTACTATCAGCCCGATTCTGAATATTCCCGGTGAATTTACTTTTCTCGAGAGTGCAAACTTCTGCTTTTTTTAAATATTTCGGGGAAGAAATTTGATGGGGAATGGGTATTTGACCTATACCGACAATTTTTCTTTACCCTATCTATTCAAAAAAGGAGAATTTTAGTCTCGAGAAAAGTAAATTCCCCGGGAATATTCAGAATCTGGTTGTATAACTACGAATTAGTAAGACTATATTTTGTAAGTGTAACGTTGACAATTTCCACATATTCCCAATAAAATATTTGTATCCAAAATATCTTAAAAGGATTTTGATAACATTGAAGAGAAAATGGGGAAGAATTTTTAAGGTAATTCTTATGTGAACGCATAAATCTTATTCTTTTTTATGAAATTTTGCCGAAGAAAATGAAGTTCAATCATGTTCTAAATATTTCCTGCTGGATAGCGATTTTCGTGCGGAATTGAAAAAAAAAACTGCCATTTTTTCTAAGCAAAGGTTATCATATTTTTTTCTTTTATTGACGCTTGGAATACTTCCTTTTTCCGCAGAGAAAAATTTCTAGGAAAATAAATCCCGGGGAATATTTATTTAGAATAGGGCTGTATATGTTTTTATCTTGACCCAAGGTGTATTTAATAAGGTGGCAGCAGTAGCACATATGTCTTCTTCTTATTTTATTATTTTCCTCTTTTTTTTGTTGATTTTATTTTTAAAACTCCGATTTAAATGTCACACATATGTTGTTTGTTTACAAATTTGTTTTTGTATACATTAGTTGATGTTGACATTTCTGTATTCACAACAACATATTTGACATTTGGTCGTACTTGCCACAACAAAAACCTCCCTGTTGTTTTTGTCGACTTGTACTTGTTGAAGAACTGCTACATATCACCTTGTCTTGACCTGTATAAAAAATTTTTTTTTTTTAGTTTTTTACGTTCCTAATATGCCTGCCACACGTAGATCGAAATTGAGCAATTTCAAAAAATTTCAGAACAAATTTGACATTTGAAATTGAGGCAATTTCAATTTTGTTCTGAAATTGAGCAATTTCGATCTACGTGTGGCAGGCATATGAAATATTTTATTTTTAATTAAAGTAGACACAAAAAAGTAGATCACTGATGAACTTGATAGCGGTTGATCATGTTGGCTGAAATAACAAGTAGATTATTGTTCAGTAGGTCTGTCGTTAACGTCTGCAATAAAATGATTTAATTTCATTGGAAAAAAAATGGCGGATTGTAATAAAGCGGTACGAAAATACGGTAATTTTTGTTTTCAAAAAACGTTTGAAAAATAAGAAAATATTTTCGAAAATAAAAAACTCTTTTAACTGCAAGAACTATAAGTGAGTATAAGAACGCGTCAGCGGTTATGACCTGTACCATTTTTAATACTTTGGATTTCGGTTTGATTTTTTCACAGCATATTCTCATTAAGTTTTACTATCGAAATACGAAAGAATCCTCGATTTTGAAAGTGGTCAACTAAAACTAGCCCCTCGTATATTAGAATGTATCGTGAACTATTGCAATGGATTCTGTCATCTAAGTTCTTGTGTAGTGCAAACGAATCGTTAGCGGTGATCACTTTTATAGGGTATGTTTGGCATTTATGTATCTTCACACCGGTTTCGGGGATAGGGATTATGATACGTAAATTAAAATTGAAATCAATAACATTCTGGTCTGTCTAAGACCTTCTTTTCTCAATAGCCAAGGATGATTTTTAAACAAGAAAAAATAAAATTAACCACCCCCAAAAAAATATCAAAATCGTTGGAAGGCAGAAAGATGTAGCCAAAGGGATAAGTATACAAGTCAGTATGTCCGTGTTTACCTAAAGAAAATAGTTGCTTGAAATGTCCTACAATTCTCCGTCGTAGTCTTTTTCGGGTTTACGCAGCGAAATCCTTGTCTGAGCGACTTCCTAGCTTCTTTTGACATTTGCCGCATTTGAAATTAAAAAAAATGATACAATCTTAAGCGAGTTTCTGGTTCGGGCGACAAAACCTCTTCCCTAAGTTTTTCACCATAAAAACACGAGTTGCCGCGACAATAGTCTAAGCCCGGACTTTGTGAAAGTACTTGCTGATCGGATATTGCCGACTTTAGCGTCATCTTTCTAGCTTTGGCGGGCTCGGCTGAACTGAAAAATTAGAAGCCTTAAAGAAATAAATTTTAACTAGAGCGAAATGGCAAAAAGAATAGTTAAGTACGTGTACAGTGATTACCTGATAAAGCAGGCAGATAAGAATCCAGCAGTCAAAGGACGTGTGAGTAGTTAAAAGAATATTAATAAAATATTAGATAAGAAAACATAAAAAATCAGCAGCACAGCCATTGGTCAGAGGACATGGTAACTTCCTGTATCACCTCAAGAAGATGAATCTTGCTGAGGTCACTGTCCTGCAATGACAAGAAGGAGAATGGCAATCGCGGGATTGGAGAGGATGGGATTGCCAGACCTAAAATCAAAGACTGTGTGCTCTAACAGATGGTGTAGTCATGAGAGTGGACTGGGTGAGGCTAGGTTTGCAGCAATCTAGCCCGTAACAATTAACAGTTCGGTATTGACGTGCTCGACTGGAACTTTGTGCTATGGAAAATGGTAGTTGCTCTAATCAGTGCCAAAAGGGAATCAAATGACATATGTCACTATAATAACGGAAGCCTAATGCGGGGCTTTAGCTCTTTTGAAGGACGAAAAAGTTGCCGTAGACCACCTTCAGCTTTCACCCACTTGATGGGAGCTGAGGCTCTTCAAAGTCCCAAAATATTATTAATATTATTATCATATCTTTATTGTTATCCACTCCAATTTATACCTATTTTGTGGCTAATGTGTGTTTAAGGTCTATAGCCTTGTTACTTTAGGAATCTACATAAAAATAATAAAATAAATATTTTATTTTTATGTAAATCCATCGAAGGCTTCAATGACACATGAACTTGTACGATCTTACGGCCTCTTTGCTCATATGGAAATGCTGCGAGCGAAAGTTTGTAATCCTTCGGATTTACGCAATTTCCATGCGAAAGATTACGTCGATCAGCTCAAGATGTGCGGCAAAGCGGAGTTAAATCCATCCGAAGGAAGTGAATCGGAGCTGAACGATACAATTGAAGAAGGTTCGGCAGAGGAATTCGGTTTGGGGTTCGACTGCCCAACATGGCCAGGCATTATAGACTACACATGCGCTATAGCGGGCTCCACAATGACGGCTTGCCAGAGTCTTTGTAAATATTCCAAAGAGAAGAATCCACCAGTTATATTAAATTGGAATGGTGGATGGCATCATGCTCAACGTGATAAGGCTGCAGGATTTTGCTATGTCAATGATATTGCATTGGGAATCTTGGTTTTACGCAAACGTTTTCAACGCATTCTGTATATTGATATCGACGCCCATCATGGGGATGGCGTGGAAAATGCCTTTGAAGTAACACGTCGTGTTTTCACACTATCGTTTCACAAATACGAAGTTGGCTTCTATCCGGGAACTGGTGATGTGCACGACTGTGGACGCTTCGCGAAAGGTTACGCTGCTAATTTTCCATATAAGAATGGCATTAAAGGCGATCGATTTAGGACGTACTTTGAACGGTAGGGAGAAAGAAGTAGGTAATTTCTTTCAAAACTGTATCTAATTATATGTTATCTTTCAAGCGTTTTGGACTTGGTTACTGGCTGTTACAAGCCTGACGTTTTAGTTCTGCAATGTGGCGCTGATGCAATTATCGGTGATCCTTTGGGTGGAACACAACTTATGCCGGACGATTTTAGTCATTGCGTTTCGTTTGTACTGCAATATGGTTTGCCAACATTAATTTTAGGCGGCGGTGGTTACAATTATCCGAATGCGAGTCGCTTGTGGACTCAACTTACTGCAGCGATTTGCGGTCAGCGACTGTGTGAAGATATACCTGATGATAATCCTCATTTTTTACATTATGGTCCCGACTATAGTTTAGAACCATCACGACGGTATTTTCTTAAAGACGAAAACACTATCGAATACTTAGAAAAATGTTTTAGAACTATTGAAGGTAAGTTACCACGAAGAAAGGGTGATCATAGAGATCTAATTTGAAATTTTCTTTTTGTAGAAAACCTCCGACGGTTCAATGTGACTGCCATATAAATTTTATTTTTAATCTAATCTATTTTTAGTCTAATGAAAGAAGGATTAAGGCTCAATAATTTAATTCCTTCAATCAACTAGAAGGAAGGCAAAAGAAACTAAATATCATCGAAAGTTTATGAGTCGAATAAAAAGTTTTTAGTAATGCCATTTGTTATTCGATTAAAAACACAATTGTTAGCATTTGCTAATAAAATTCTTTGGCGTAAACACTTAAACAAGACGTCAGAAAAATGTTAAAAGCAAAAAGGTTCAAGATGTATTTTGCCGTCTCCTATTTGCAATCCTTGTAGCAGGGGAGCCCAAGAGGGGATTTTTGCAGTTACTCGAGCGTGTCAGAAAATTTTATGGGGAGAAAGCTTGCACCCTGTTATATGGCCCCACCATATATGAGCGCTCAATATTGGGGTGTACGTTGAGGGCAGCCCGTCAGATTAGTAAAAAAAAATCGATCGTCTGAAAACCTCGAGCGCGTCAGATTAAGAGAAGGTAAGTTAAGTAGATGTTAAAAAGTGTATATTTCAATTCTCTGACAAATTGAGCGTGGCATAGGGAAAGAGATGAGTACCAAAGTTGCAAAAAAAAAAAAAAAAAAACGTCAACTCGAAATACTCAATCGCGATTGGTTTTTGTTTTATTTTGAAGGAAATCCTTTAAGGATCACGAAAAACATATAATCTGACGTTTTTCGTGGGGCAAAGTAGGAAAAAATGACACATTTAGTCGCAATAGCTTTGGCTAGGTTGTAGTGTATTCAAATGATTTTGTTAATTTAAAAATAAGCATTCCGTGTTCTCTCTCTTTCTCTCTCTCCATATAAATAAATAATCTCATTATAAAAAGAAACGAAAGAAAAATTTGGTCTCTTAAATTGTCAGATTAACAATACGCCTCCATGTAATTGTCAGATTATCATTCAGGGCGATTAAGACACCAAGTTGATCCCTCTGCATAAAAATCTGACGCGCTCGAGTATCTCAAGGCTACCATTTTTTTTTTACATTTTCAAAAATCATTCCTGAGCTTTGGCCACCTTCAAAGCGTCAGTCATTGAAATAGGACACTTTTCGGAGTCCACTATTCAACATTACTGAAACTGTCGGAAATATCGTTGGCAACGCTACGAAAAGTTCTATCTTGTTCTTCACTAACTATGTTCAACTTTTGATTTCATATGATATGTTCTTCGGAATAACTTAACATTCACTGTGAATATCTGACACGCTCGAGTAACTGTTTTTTTTCTTTTTCTTTCCACCTCTATTTATGGCCAACCACCTCCGATTAAACGTCAGATTAATATATATTGGTTATCAGGAACATAAAGCGCGTTTACTGTATCAATGGCTGACGCGCTCGAGTATTGCAATATGTCCATATTTTTGTACATTTTTGACCATTCTTACACGCTCTCATCCGCATTAAAATGGAAAACTTTACATAGACTTTTTTTGTTTAAGAACGTAAACTTCACAATCCAATAAGTTTCCATGACGCTTTAGCAAATTTAGCATCTCGGGCTCCCCTACTATTGAAAAACATTCAGATACAAACAGATTTCTTCACAAATGAGTAGGTATAGAAACTGAAATTCTTAGATGATTTTAGAATTTGGAATCATCCCGATGAACGCGAAAGCGAATTCACCGAAATACATAAAGGGATACACAAAATAAAGCGTTTGAAATAAAAGTAAACATGAAACTTTTTGAACTTTTCGACGCTAAGTTGTAAAAAAAAAACTCAACCTTGGTACAAATTTTTTAGATCAATTTACCTTGAAAGCATTCCATCTCGTGAAAGGTCCTTTGATTTCTTCATTTTGTTGAAAAATATGACCTCGAATAATTTTAACGATCACTATTTATTCACTCTTGAGTCTTATATAAGCTAAAGTTCACATCTTCCAAACCTCCAACTGCACCGTTGTCACGTAAATCCAAATGCCTGGCTAAAGATAGGTTCCTCTAGAACGGGTAACTCCGTTGTTTTATGATTATGCACGAGTTTGAAAAGACCAGTTCCAATAGAAGCTGGCATACCGAGTATAATTCGTTCAGAAACACCATCAACAGCATCCGTTTGACCATAATACGCCGCATCGAAAAGATGATCAGCGGTTTTTTCAAACTAAAGAGAAAGAAATTTAATAACGGCATAAGCTAAAAAAAAAAAACAAAACCATTTGTGGCACTCACTGAAGCCAAATTGAAAACACTTTCTCGCATCTTTGCTAAGCCATGACGTGTTATACCCAACACTTCACCACGGGCTGTCATCTGACTGGCTAAAAGCATAATATGACGATGATCGACACTCATGCCGTGTCCTTCCATGACATCCGTAATTTCAGTCATTATTGTTGTGCGTGCCGCTTCGATGCCCAGCGTATTATATACCTCACAAATGTTATTACTCTTCGTACGTGAACCGATGATTCCGTATGTAGCCATTACATCCCGCAATCCTGCGCCTTCAATGCACAATTTATAAGTCGCCGGAGTGTGACTGTCATCGATGGCAATCACAGCGCGGGAAATACTCGGTAGACCAGCTACAACGATTTGCTGTATTGCCATCGACATTCGTTGCAATTCGGCATTGAGTGCAGTGCCATGTTTCGCAATATCGACACGTACAATCAAAATGGAAGTTCCAATGATTTCCACTGATGCGGGTTTCGAACGCATTTTCGATGTATAAATTCTAGTTGCAATGAAAAATTTTTTTTTTTTTTTTTGGATTTTATTAGGAAAATTTTGATTTTCTTTAAACACTTACGAGTATCGTACAGTCTCAGCATCCACTTCTAATCCCAGAACTTTGATACGATTCATGTCCAAACGTATAACGAGAAAGCAATCATCATAACGATATACCTCCTCTATATATGTAGAAATCTCTCCGAGTGTTGTCTTCTCTATCCGCGCTTTGACTTTACGTGCAAACTCAATGCTCGTATTATTCTCGATCTCAGCGGTTATGATTGGCGTTAATATGATTTTCGTTGCATTAATAATCTCAACGATACGTGGAACACCCTATATTGAAGAAATGTCATGATGATAGAGATTTAAGAAGCTATAAGGATCAATTGTCAATTGCTTGAAAACTACTACGAAATTTATTGAGTTTGCCATGTTATGTCGCAGAATCTCTATTATATATTTTAACTCACCTGAGTAATATTCATGGAAGCAACACCAGCAAAGTGAAACGTCTTTAATGTCATCTGTGTTCCCGGTTCACCGATACTCTGTGCAGCGAGTGCACCTACAGCCGTGCCTGGTTCGGTAACTGAACGATTGTATTTATCATTGATCCATTCCATAAATTTAAGCATTTGTCCTTCAGTGATGCGTTCGATTTCATTGGCCAGTTTTGGATATTTCCAATATTTTCTTTGGACTTCAGCAATCCGTTTAGCGACTAATTCCATAAACGAACTATAAAAAATAAAATTATAAAATATGATGTATTAAAAGATTCGTTTACTTTCTCACCTGATCTCCCTTTTGAAGTCCTCACGGCTATTTGAAAATTCCTGCTCAAGCAATCGTTTTGTTGTCGGTATGACTTCTGCAGCCATTAACGCCGACTCATGTCGATTAGGATGTACAGCGCGCAGGTGTAATAATTGTCTGACCAAATCTACAGGTTTGTTCTTGACTTCCATGTATACTGGATCCAATCCATCACCACCATAAATCATCTCAACAATTTCACCAATCGAATTGCGCACAGAACCATCGTATTGTATAACAAGATCTTCAAGGCACTTGAAAAAGAGAATAAGAAAATTAAAATAGGGAAACATAAAAACGAACTTTTCATTTAACTGGCTACACGGGGATGGTTGAAATAATATTTAATTCTTCAATTGAAATTCATCTGTGGATATTTTTCAAAAATTTTTATACCATTTTCTTTGCTAAGCGAATGTATATTTGAATTCATCTTCTAGCCAACATTTAATAAAAGCTTGGCTTCCGATTTTTTTTTTTTTTTTTTTTTTTTTTTGATCACTTACTTTTACAAGACGTCGCTGAAGATATCCGGTCTCGGCGGTCTTTACTGCAGTATCTACCAATCCTTCACGTCCAGCCATTGTGTGGAAGAAAAATTCAGTTGGTGTCAAACCAGAGAAGAAGCTATTTTGGACGAATCCACGCGCAGCGGGACTGGCAGCTATAAAAGAAAATAAATATTTATTTATATTAAAGTTTATAATACTTTAGCAAACTTGGCATACAATATTTTTCAAAATGGGGCAGGGCACGATCCTCGAAACCGTTTTGTACGCGCTTTCCGCTGATAGCTTGCTGCCGACACACGCAATCATTTGAGAGATATTGATATTGGAGCCCTTCGATCCCGACAGTGCCATGATGAGTGCACTGTTCGTTGGATGCAATTCACGGAAGCAAGCTTTCGCTGCCTGTTCACGTATGCTCGATAATTCGCGAAGCATGACAGCTTCCAGAGTCTGTTCGGGCGTACAACCCGGCTGACATTGTAGAACACCTTTCTTCAAATCTAAAATATATTCATCACATTTACGATAGCCTTTCTCAAGTAGTTTTTGCTTAGCATAAAGAAGTTTTTGTGACGGTGTCACGTCACTGATGCCGAAGGAAAAGCCACGATTTTGTATGAAATACGAAGCGATCTAAGAAGAAGGGTTCGGGATAGAGATAGACTTAGATTTAAGCTAAACGTGTGGGTAAACTTACTCTTGCCAATCGCCACATGCACTTGGTCGAGTAGAGCTCTCCAAAATCTCGTAAAATAACATAAAATATACAGTTTTTGGTACCGGATCCTAATGTCGCTTTATCCATTGAGCCGCACATCAATTCAGAGTTCCGAATGACAACCCCTAGAATGCATGATTATATTATTGTATGATATTTGGTTAAAATAATAGTAGAAAGTATCGATCTAAAGCTGGTGCCATCCTGGATAAAATTCTTACAAAATCAAATGATATTTATGAAATAAAACTTTTAAAAATGTTTCTCGACTTAATTAAGCAAATAATGCTTGCAAAAGACATCGAAATGAATATTGAACTGTTTAGTTCACCTTTCGATGGTTCTCAGCTACAGATCCTTTTAAATTCTGCGATTAAATTCTTACACGAGTCCTTAACACACAAATCATAATTGGACGTGTAATTTCGCCCTTTGGTTATCAAATTTACTTGGACAGGATCATCTCGATTCGGACGAAGAAGTAAGCTAAAAATTTGCTTTCCCGTCCAGAGGCGACGTGGCTTCATTATAGCCGGACGCGGGAGATCGATGCGCATATTTGCATCAGGTCCAGCTAAAAAGCAAGCAGCCAACTGCATCGCCTGCTCCCGCGTAAGAAATTCATCTTTTTGGGTCAGCAAGTAGCCACCAGTTATGAAGTCCTGCGTTGCAGCAATAAGAATCTCACCATTCTTCGGTGTTATCAGATTCGATTTGTTACCCATTAAAATCAGTGCTTCGGCACGTGCTTCTTCCGTTTGAGGTAAATGCAAATTCATTTCATCGCCATCGAAATCGGCATTGTAAGGAGTGCAGGCACATTCGTTGAAGCGGAAAGTACGCTGTGGTTGCACCTTCGCCTGATGGCACATAATTGACATTTTGTGTAACGATGGCTGACGATTGAAGAGCACGATATCCCCATCGCAGAGATGACGTTCGACAATATCGCCGCATTTGAGTTCCTGTGCGATCTTATCACGATTTCCATAGGCCAGATATTTTTTGAACGTTGAACCACGTTGTTGTACGTAATTCGCTCCTGGATGTTTATCTGTGCCATTTTTGACGAGCTGACGCAGCTTTTGTATATTCGCTGGATTCACACGTTCGGGATATGTGAGTATTTTCGCCACACGATCCGGTACACCGACTTGATGTATCATCAGATTAGGATCAGGGGATATTACTGTACGTCCGGAGAAGTCAACACGTTTCCCGGAGAGATTACCACGAAATCGCCCTTGTTTACCCTTGAGACGTTGCACTATACCACGTATGGTTTTCTTAGGTGCCATATTAAGCGGTACACCTGAGAGCTCACTGTTGAATAGAAGCGCTACATGCAATTGCAGAAAATCCCAATCTTCCTGAATCAGTTCAATTTTTCCACCGCTACTCATATGCTTCTGTATGACATCGTTAATCAGCAATATTTCACTTTGTTTCATCGTCAAATCGTCCTCCGTACTTTTGAGAAAATATTTGTTAATTAATGTACATGAATGGAAAATACAATGGGCACATCCAACTTACGTGCCAGCCTTCACTTCGGAAACAACAGATGGCCTAATGCAAACGGGTGGCACGAAGACACGAGTCACTATCAGATTCGCTGGATTAGATGATTCGGCAGTCATGCCTAAGATTGGTATGTCACTCTTGGGTATGCTTTTAAAGAGTTCCAATACCACCAAGGGATTTAGTTCTTCAACTTGATTATAGGTCGTCACTAATTGATTCAGTTCGGCATTATTTTCTGTTGCATGCAATATTTCATCCAAGGCATTCGTAAATATATCATTGACTTTTTTATTCTTGTACGGATCATGTAGGATTTTAAGAAGACCAGGTCCCTTCTTAACACCGCCATTTGGTGCATCGCAATGCGGACATTTCACTTGCTTCTTAGCCTTTGCCAAGATCTTGGAATGCAGAGCTTTTTTAGCCAAATACGAAAGATTCGGATTCAGCAATCGCTTCTCGTTCGCTTTCTTCTCCTCTTCCTTTAGCATTACTTGTGAGCAAGTCTTACAAATCATTTGCAATATATTGATCGTCGCACGAAAGTGTCCGACGTGAAAAACCGGCAACGCGAGATCCAAGTAACCAAAGTGCCCGATGCATTCGTTAAGACCTTGATGACAAGTCTCACAATTCGCGTCTTTGGAGCTAACACCCTAAAGATACGAATAAATATAGGTTCATGAAAGAAATTATCCTCGATTGCTCACCATTCGCTTGTCCAGAACGCCATACTGCACCGGCTGTCGCTGTCCTTGGTACAGATTCTTCGATATAATCCGCAGATGCGATTCTTGTTGGATTTCTTGCGGACTGCTCACACAAAATTGCACGTGCGAACTTGAAAAAAGAACTGCTGTTGAATCTTCAATGAAGTTTTAAGAATTTGAAAAATCTTCTTTACCTCAAACCTAACTAAAAAAATCTTCACTTAAAATTTCAAATACAATAAAAGTAAAAGTGTTTTTTCTTCATGTTATTGACAAAATTAAAAATATACCTTCATGGCCTTAACAAATAAGTATCGCAAAATAAAATGAATACAACATTCATGGTATCACAACAAAGACGCAAACAACAACTTTTTTATAACAAGAAGACAGTTTTTTCAATAAAATAAATATATATAAAAACTTCTATTCTTGAGATTCCAATTCATCTCCGGAACTTTTGAAAAACACTTAGAAAATAATTGATTTGAATTAAATTCATAATCATACTGAAAAACTAAATATCTTCATTTTGAAGATTTTTCCACTTTTATTTCTATTTGGCGAAAATACAAATCTTCTTTTGAAGATTTTTAATAAACCCCATACAACGTACTCTCATACAACGTACTCCCATACTAACGTACTCCCATACTACCCCAGCGGCAAATTATCTCCTGCATGACAATGTCATCAGTGATGTCATCGATGACATACATGTGACATTGTCATGCATGACATCTTGGAGGACATGTCATCGTGGAGGGATGCTGTTCATGTGCTTGAATTTCATTGGCTATTGAAATTTAAATAAGGTTTTAGCGTCAGTTGAACGTTAGCATGAAGTGGCGTAGATGATGAGTGCTCGACTCATAATCCGAAGATCGCGGGTTCGATCCCTGGCTGAGGCGAATAAAAATTGTTAAAAATAGATTTTTAAAAATTTTCGAAATATTCAAAGAGAGCGCAAAGAAGAGAGTTATCAAACTGGTTTTCTATAAATTGACATTTAAAGAGAAAAAGAGCAATTAGCTGCTCTCAAATGCTTTTTTCGCTATCGCACCTCCTAGCATGACATTGTCACCGGTGAATTCACTGTCCAACTCCTGTACAAATGTCATACAAAGTCTCATATGAATTGTCATGCATACCGGATCCAAAGTCACCCTGACTTCAACGATGATGTCAGCGGGACATTTGCCGCTGGGACGTACTACTGTACTACTACTGTACTACTCAAAAAATCTTCGGTTTGAAGATAAATCTTCACTTATGGCAACGCTGAACACGTCTTCACGTGCTTTTGGAATTTTTCAAATTCGTTTCAGTAGTGCTCTCTCTACAGCTCTGTACTTAGCTACATTTTCACAGATTTTTACACGAAAATGGCAGAACCACGCATAAAAAATGTTATGTTCCCCGAAAATGCTGAAACACTTACACCAGACTTACACTGTTTGCTAGGGCCATCGCTTATGGACCAAATGCAAGGTAAGACAACGGAACAATGCAAGGAATTAGCGGATCGGCAATTGGACAAAATAGAAAAGCTGTCGCGAACAGCATTTAAAACACCAGAAATGGACTCTGTAATACGAGACTTCGCCTTTTACAGTCTACATCGAAATCCTTCGGACAACATTTCACTGAGCTGCCCTTTTTGCTTCACTCAAGATGTGACCCGCGCACATTTTCGAAAGCACGTAGGTGTGCTCAAGCGAGGCTGCATATTTTGTAATGCCTTCATCAGTGATTGCTTCTTCGTTTATATAGAGCACATCAAGTGCTGCCATAAGGATGAGCTCGAAGAAGCAATGAAAAACGCATAATGCAATAATAATGAAGCATAAATAAAAGTTTCTTTTAAAAAATGATTTCATTCTTGTTTTTTTTACGTGATAACGACAATCGAATATGACCGGCAAGCTCAATGGTGGTATTCAAGCAGGCTAGGTGCAAATTTTTCTTGAACGACTGTTATACAAAGCGTGTGTAAAAATACTCCCAGAACGTACTCCCATACAACGTACTCCCATACAACGTACTCCCATACTACGTACTCCCATACAAAAACTTTCCTAATGCTCACACAAAATTGCACGTGCGAGCTTGAAAAAAGAACTGCAGTTGTTTTTGCTTTTAAATGCACACGCCATGCCTACTTACATCTTCTTCATAATATCCGCCTCCCGGAATTGCTCCTTAGGCATCTTGGAACTCTTCTTTATTCACTTAGGTCGAATAAATCCTGAATTCTTTTGTTTACGTTGAAGTGGATACGATTTGAATTTCATTCAAAATTCCTCTTCTATTCTTTATGATGGCATTCTCTTTTCTTAAAGCGGCTCCGACACGGAACTTGATTCCAAACAAACCAAACTTCATGAAGTATCTCTCTCATTCATTCATAATTGGTTGATCATTGATTTGAAAAATGTCTTTTGTATATATTTTTTGACTAGTTCAAGCGTCAATTGTTATCCGCTCATATTCCAATACACAATATCAAAAGTAGAATGCGTTTTCAGGGGTATAGCGGATCACTGATGATGAAGGAACTAGCGAAAGATTGACTCAGTCACTAGAGTCATTTACTGCAGGGTGACTCCTTTCATATGTGGCGAAAAAATTCAATGTAAAAGAAATTTCGTTTTGGGTGAGGGACGTATGTATATATATTTCGTCAAGGCCGCACACGCTATGTCCTAATGGAAAATATTCATTAGGCTTTGAGCAAAATTTATATGATTTGAAACTTCTCCCCTCAGCACAGATGTGACTTTTCGCTAAATGCAAATTACACGTTCCAAAAATTGGTGTTTCACGCACATACATTTTTCATATGCCATCTCTAAGTTCTTTCAACCATTCGTCCATATGTACGGTGACCATCATATCTATTTTTAGCAGAGGTGTTCTGTTTTTTAGGCGCTTGTTCTGCTGTTTTAGTGGAAAATGTCCAAATTCGATCGTCATTATCCTTGGACCGATTGAAAAGTCCGTTCTGTGACAACCTCGTAAAAGATTTAAATAATCTAAGTTGAAGACAAAAAAAAAAATATTTTTGTTCTGTTTTTTTCAATTTCAATTTATGGTCACCGTATCCATATGTCACTAATAAATGTATGATGAAATCTCATCCCTCATGACGTACTATGTCCGGGCGTATCGTGTTCGGACTGCTTAACATTAGTGAAAATTTGTCATAAAATTCTGGCATCACTACCATATGTAAGATTCGTTAGCACCAGTTGGCAGCACCATTGTCAGGTTGTTGCAAATTTTTTTTGCGTAAACTCTCGTCGTCGTTGTCAGGTTCCAATTTTTCCCACGAGACGGATATTTACATAATAAGATTAATAAATAAACTCGATAAGATGCTACGAACATTGACGCGAGCCACCGACTTGCCCATTGTGGCAAAGCAACTCCAAAAAGTACGTACAATCGATTGCAATGGAACGTTCTTGCTCGCCATAGCGCAAAGTAGAATTGCGAGGAAATGGAGCTCAAGAAATTACTCAAGGTCATTTTTCGGTCTCTTCCAGAACGCCGCACAGGCTGGCTTGAAGAAAACGAACAGCTTCGCAACGGAGGCGACTGTGCAAGTGAATCGGGTAAGAAACCTTTTATTGCACACCTCTTACATAACTTTAACTTTTTCCTTAGTTTACTTAACATTGAACTTATAATTTCATGGGTTTCGTTGCGGGAATTTAAAGAGACACGCTTGCTATCTCAAATTTATCTAAATTGCCTTTTGCCTAATGTCACGCTATGTCATGTGAAGATCCGTGACTTTCCCGGCTTTTCTAATTTTATCGTTAATTTTCCGTGCATGCGTCGCTAAATTAAATTGGTTTTTTCGTCATTAACTTCGGAATAATTGGCAACGAGAGAATTTTTTGAGCATGGGGAGCACTTTAATGATTCCAATTTTATTTATTTATTTCAATCGATTTTCTTTGCAGCCATATTTGTAAGCGTAAGTTTTTTGTTGTTTTTTTTAGGCTTACCTTTTTCTTTAAGATCATTATTCGCATCATATTCTAATGAGCTCTTTTCTTCAATCCTTTGAATAGCCATTCAAATTGCACAAACTCGATCATGGCCCTGAGACTTCAGTTAAATTAACTAAGGATGAAGCATTGAAGTATTACACTCAATTGCAGACGATACGTCGGATTGAGACTTCTGCTGGTAATCTCTACAAAGAGAAAATCATTCGTGGTTTCTGCCACTTGTACTCTGGTCAGGAAGCGTGTGCTGTTGGTAAATATTGAACGGCATTTCATTAGCTTATAAAATATTTACCTTCTTGCTACTTTTAGGCATGCGAGCTGCTATGCGAGATGTTGACAACATAATTTCAGCTTATCGTGTTCATGGTTGGACCTATTTGATGGGAGTTCCTCCATTGGGAGTTCTTGCTGAGTTAACTGGTCGCCAGAGTGGTTGTGCACTGGGTAAAGGTGGCTCAATGCATATGTATACAAAGAATTTCTATGGTGGCAACGGTATCGTGGGTGCACAGGTGAGTTTCCCATGATTAAAAAAAATTTCTTTAAATTTTGTTTTATAGACGAATTTATTAAAGCACATTTTTGCACTGTAGGTTCCCTTGGGTGCTGGCGTCGCATTAGCTTGTAAATACAAGGGTAATGGTGGCATGTGTCTTGCTCTGTACGGTGATGGTGCCGCTAATCAAGGCCAAGTCTTTGAAGCCTATAACATCGCCTATTTGTGGAAGCTGCCATGCATTTTCGTCTGTGAGAACAACAATTATGGTGAGCAGAATGTTTAGTAGTACACACACATTTGCATTATAACAGAGGTTTTTGTATTTTTCCAATTTAGGTATGGGAACTAGCGCAGAACGTGCAGCCTGCAACACAGACTACTATACCCGAGGTGATGTTATCCCTGGTATATGGGTCGATGGCATGGATGTCTTAGCCGTGCGTAGTGCTACCGAATTCGCGATCGATTATGTTACCAAAAATGGACCGTTAGTCCTAGAAACGAATACATATCGTTATTCCGGTCATTCGATGTCCGATCCTGGTACAAGTTATCGTACGCGTGAAGAAATACAAGAGGTTCGCCAGAAACGTGATCCGATTACATCGTTTAAGGAGCTTTGCATCGAATTGGGTCTGCTCACTGCCGATGAAATTAAGGTTAGATCAATAATTGGATTACACTTAAATGCGAGATCATTATTTATTAATTGCTTATAAAAATTCCTCACAGCAAATCGATACGAAAGTGCGTAAGGAAGTCGACGAAGCTACTGCCATTGCCAAGGCCGATAAGGAGCTACCTTTGAGCGGCCTATGGACTGATGTTTATTCAAACAATTTAGAATCGAAAATTCGTGGTGCTATTGCCTATAATATTTCTCATGTTTCACAGAATAAGGGGGTTAACCATTAAATCGTTAAATTGAATTCGAAAATTTAAAATAAGTAATAGCAAAGAACATATTCCCCAATACATTTGCAATGTATGCGCGAACACATAGTCCAGTATAATTTGTAGTTTAATTGGCACTTTAAGAAAGTAAAAGCCCCTGAAAGTCATTGTGTTTTTAAAACGAGAAAAAATTGTTATCCTTTAATCTTAATGTTACTTGCCGAAATTCTGTAAAGAAACATTTGTAAATATTTGTTTTATTTTATTATTATTATTAGTTCGCATCCTCAAAAGACCGAATACTACTAGAAAGTGGAAAACTTATATAAATCTCGAAATTAAATCAGAAGGAATAAAGTCATTAGAAAAAATTTAAAAACTAAACTGGAATTATTTGTAACGAGTTAGCTGTTCTCTCCTGTGAAATGCTTCAATTGCTTCTAAGTCAGGAAAGAATGGTTCCGTGTTGAGGTTGGTTTTTTTTTTGTAAATTTTCGTTTTGTAGTTATGGAATTTTTGGGTGCAATATTCCTTTCCTTATAACTTCTATTGCCACAATTGGAGGACGTTGTGACCAACCCTTTCAAGTTAAAGATACGGAACCGTCCCACCATACACCCACATACTAAGATTTATCGCGACAAAAGTCTCCTAATCTGAATATGGACTAACTGACCATCGCAGAGACTGTGGGAGAAAACCACTTGTTTATCTGCGGTGTGTGTGTGTGACCACAAACTAATAGCCCAATTCTCAATATTCCCGGCCAATTTACTTTTCTCGAGAGTGTAAACTTCTTCATTTTTAAATATTTGGGGGAAGAAATTTGATGGGGAATGGGTAGTTGACCCATACCCATAATTTTCCTTACCCTATCTATTCAAAAAAGGAGAATTTTAGTCTCGGAAAAAATGAATTCCCCGGAAATATTCAGAATCGCTGTAAATCTGACCAGTGGCGTAGAGACATTTCGTGGTCCGATGGGGGAACTATGCAGGAAATGCCGCCCCCTCCAACCGGCCTCAATAAAAATACCTTCATAAAAATTGAAATATGATTTGGCGCCCGGGGCTGCTGGACCCTTCGATCCCCCCTTGCTACGCTACTCAATCTGCCATAGTGCCAGAAAGAATGAAGTCGCTCTTCAACAGAGACGTCACGTTCTTTTCCCCCGGTTCTTAACTGCCCTTGAACTCGTTAGCCATAAGAATTTTCATTTGTTAATAGCAATCCTTTTGGGCTGAGTTTCGATGCTATTTAAAAGGATAATAGAAAAAGACAAAGACAAAGAACGGAGAAGGAGCGTCTGTTAATTGAAACCCTTGTCGATTCTCTGCCAAAGAAGAATGTGCTTTGAAAAAATTGTATACAAAGATTGAAAATATCAACTCCGAAAATTTAAAGAAAAAAACAAAAAAAAAAATTCCAGTCGTCTATATTTTCTTATTTTTTAAATTATAAATTTAGATTGTTGTTTTCCAAGAAAATTGCATGGTGAACAATTTTTTAAAACATATAATGTTTAAAATCAATGGCCTTAAGCTTCTCGCAGAAATAGGGACTCGATTTAGAGTAAAAACGTCATTTGATGCTTTGGAAACGAGGATCAGTCATCCGGCAAGGACATTTTTCAAAGGTCCATTATTGCGAGAGGACGATGAAGAAGGAAGCAAAGAAAGTGCAAAACCGGAAAGCGAAAAAACAGAAGGAAAATCAAAAGAAAAGGCAGAGCCTGCTGCGCCAGCTAAACCTGTTGGCCCATTCGGATATACGGATGGTTTCAAAAAATTAAACCTACCGGACGGACAAAAGTCGTCCGTATTTAATGTTATCAGGGTTGGAAGAAACCATTTACGTATAGGAAGTAGATACTAAAAGGAGATTAATATTTTTTGTTTTAGGAATACAAGACACACGACCTGCAGGATTGTCCGGAAAGCGAGGTCCAAATGAATAGATCTCAAGCTATAAATTTGTATTATGATATGCAGAGTATCCGCCAAGTGGAGCGTGCGTCCAATGCGCTTTATAGAGAGAAAGTTATACGAGGATTTTGCCATTTGTATATCGGTCAGGAGGCGGTCGCTGTTGGCATGAAGGCGACATTCAGGCCCAGTGATAGTGTCATTACTGCTTATCGATGCCATGGCTGGTGCTTGGTAATGGGCATAACGCCAGAAGGTATCTTAGCCGAGTTGTCCGGCCGAAGTGCGGGCGTTCAGCGCGGCAAGGGAGGCTCAATGCATATGTACACCAATGAATTCTATGGCGGCAATGGCATTGTCGGTGCCCAGGTGAGAATATATTCGATTGTTTTTCTTTGTGGTTCCGTCTTTTGGACCAGCAACGTTTGGAAATTATTGTAGGTGCCACTAGGTGTTGGCATAGCACTCGCATCGAAGTATAAGGCGGATGGTGGCGTATGCGTTAGCTGTTATGGTGACGGCGCTGCCAATCAGGGACAGCTTTTTGAAGTTTTCAATATGGCGTGTCTATGGAAATTACCAGCCATTTTTGTTTGCGAGAACAATCAGTACGGTGGGTATAATTAGAGAAGGGGTGTGGGCAGGGGCGGACTGGGGGCCAAAGGGCCCACCGGGCGTTTGAAAAATGGGGCTTCGTTACCTAAGAAAAAAAAAAACCGAACAGCTAAAAAGCACAGTGAACTGGAGGCCCACCGGGCTTTTTCCCGGTTGCCCATGGGCCCAGTCCGCCCCTGCGGGTGGGGGAGAAGCTAACGCAGAGCACTAACAAAACAAAAAAAAAAAAAATTATTCCTTTTCCAGGTATGGGTACCAGTGCAAAGAGATCCTCATGCAGTGATGAGTATTACACTCGTGGCGATTATATACCTGGCATTTGGGTTGATGGTATGGATGTCATTTCTGTTTATAATGCAACAAAATTTGCTATCGATTATGTCCTGAAAAATGGACCAATCGTACTGGAAATGCATACGTACCGTTACCAAGGTCATTCGATGTCCGATCCGGGCACTAGCTATCGATCACGCGAAGAGGTCGAGGAAGTTCGAAAGACACAAGACCCAATTACCGTTTTTAAACAGAGACTACTTGATAGTGGTATGACGACCGAAGAGGAGATTCAGGCAAGTGGAGGAATATTTTTTTTTTTTTTTTTTGGAACGAGAATTCAATATTACTCATTATTTTGCTATTGCAGTTGATCGATAAGGATATTAGAAAGGTTGTTGACGATGCAGTCAGTGTTTCAAAGTCAAGTCCCGAAATCGATTTGTCCGAACTGGCCGCTGATATATGTTCTAATAATTTAGAACCGAAAATACGTGGCCCAATCGATTGGAATCTTCGGCATAAACAGATAAATAAAGGTAAAAATGCCGCATGATCAAATCACGTGATTGAGGAGATCTTTGGAATTTAACAAAAATTGTTTGTGCAAATAAATTGTCTTTTTTTTAATGCCAAAATATAATTTTTAATGAAAAATCTTTGAATAGAGAGAGAAAGAAAATATGGAAGATTTACTTTTCAGAGCACAGGCAGTTCGGTATTTACCCAATAGGCACCATAGGCAGCTGCCTAGGGCGGCAAAATTTCAGGGGCGGCGAATTCTGACCGTCAATGCATCAAAAACAGGAAAGGCGAAAATTAGGCTGCTGTCTGAGGCGACAAAATCGCAAATGCCCAAGGCGGGAAAATGTCTTAATTCGCCTTTGGACACAGCGGGTAATGTCTATGAATCTTGTAACAAGATTCTTGTTCTACAAAAGTCTGCCCAAAGTATTCCAGTGGTTTTTATGAAAAAGGTCTCGTTGTTTTGTTAGTTCCCAGAAAGTTCAACGAATCGTCTAATATTATTCTGAAAAGTTTCTCTAAAAGTAATTTCCGTTCGAAGTGAACTCGAAAGAAAAGGGTAGACCTAATGGAAATAGTGTACCTAAGGAAGAAAAAAAATTCTTTCGGGAAGGGGCCGATAGCCTCAGCAGCTAGCGCCTCCTATTTTTTTTAAAGATTCCGTCTTAATTCATTAAGGCGCAATACTCAAATAATAATAAAAATATTTCGGGAGGGGTGTTCAATCATTGGAAGACATTCAGCCCTATTCTAAATGAGCACTGACGGGAGTGCAAAGATTTCGTTATAGAGTGAGTCAAAAATGCGAAGAAAATTTAGATTGTTAAGAATAAAATCAGCCCCTATCTAAATGAATACAGTGTAGTCTATCCTTGCGGACATCCCTCTTAAGCGGGCACTTTTTGGGAGTGCTCTAGTATTCCTGATTCTCAAATAGTTTCCTCTTAAACGGATACCTCTGTTAAGCGGACATATTCTTCGGTCCCCTAGGTGTACGGTTAAGGGAAAGTACACTGTCTTCCCCGGGAGTTTTATCCCTAGAAATTTTTCTTTGCTGGAAAAGGAAGTATTCTATGCGTCAATAAAAGAATAAATGTTATGACCTTTGCTTAAAAGTGTTCAAAATACTTGCTCCCTTTACATTCTCTTTCTAGTGTAGTTTGAATGGAAGAATATTTTTTAAATCTTGAGGGTAAAATATCCCGGGAGTATTTAGAATCGGGCTGATCACATCGTAACTAGTTCCTTTGGGATTCTCGGCATTCGAGAGGCGATTCGAACCCACCAAAATGACCACTGCATATGGTGCTGATGGAGACCCAAAAGATTTTTGAAGAAAAAATGTCAAAGAAAAAGATTTATTTAAAAATATGCCGGCTTCAATGATGTGAATTCGAAGCTGCCAAGAACTTCTTCTTCTTCGTCTACTTCTTGCATTTTAAAAGTCCCAGCCTATCCCGGGTTCCGCAAAACTCGACCAATTCCACCATTTTGTCCTAACCGGTTGCATCCTCCGCGGTAAGTCCTACAGCCTCGAGAGCCCATTTAACTGTGTCCATCCAACGTTGTTTCGGTCGTGTGCTTATCGAAGCTATCAACAATTGAAACCGGAAAATTGAAGAACAGAAAACAAAGAGCTGCCAGCTTAGGCCTTTTTGTGGTGGCAACATTTCCCTATAATATTGCAATGTCCTGGCTTCAATTGAGAAGAAATGCTTGATCAACATCTGTCAACATCCTTTATTTTGCATGCGAAAGAAAGAGAAGCACAAATGGGCGTCAAAATAAATAGTTCCAGAATTGTTTCTGAATTTAAACCGGAACAATTGCCACGATTGGCAACTAGTGTAAGACCGGCATAAGTTTCTGACAAAGGCAAAAATTTTGCATTTTTGATAGGCTCAAAATAAATTCTATTTTTCGATTAACTCATTTATGAATTCTCTTTAATTTATGGGTCCACAAAAGTCCATTTCATTGACATTGAAGATTTAGCCATAAAAAAAATAAAACATAATAAAAATTTTAAATAAAAAATTCTCTCCATGCTTAAAACTTTGAGATGATCATTAGATAAAGCTTTGCGTTGGGAAAAATCTCTCAAAAAAAAAAAAAAAAACTCATGTATTTTTCTTACGTCCATCAAAAGCTTTCTCAATCTCAGGCTGATCGAAAATTGTATTCCTTTGAGCTTTTCGCTCATTTTTATCTGCATTTCGATCAAATGTCTTTCGTGGACTTACCTTGAATCCGATCAGAAGACTCTTTGAATCTTTTAAGACGCTTTGAATTTATCTATTCGGATATTGCGGCGTCAAACGACTTCTAGCTGCGGCAGCCAGTCGCTCGCGGTCTTTCTATAAAGTCGGTAGCGTTTCTTCTCGACTAGCGCGAACAAATTGAGGCATAAAAATAATTTATAGAATTGAAAATAAAAAGAAAACTTGGCGTGTATTCAAATAATTTAAGAAGAAAAAAAAAAAAAAAATAAAAAATAAAAACGCCAAAAAATCTTTCTTTTTCGTATGACAAGCAATTTAAGCGCAAGCAAACGAATAAGCAACAAGATGATTCGGGCATAACAAGCGTCGTTGGAATAGTGATCTGCATCGAATTAAAAGAATAAAAATAAATACAATTTTTTTTTTGTGTTAATAGAAAACGAAAAGTTCCAAGCTTCAACGACTAAGATGCAAGTATGAAAAAAATATACAAGGTATGTTAAAAAAAAAATTAAAATTACAAGCATAAAAGTGATTGGAAAAATCGCAAATATCGTGGCAAATTATTTGAGAAAAATTATATATTAATATGCTAAGACTTAGAATGAAAACGAATAAAAAAAAAATTAAAAAAAAAAACAAAACCCATTTGTGCACACACGTTGTAGTGTGGCGTTTCTAACACCCAAAACGAATTTATACACTTTTATATTCAATGCAAATTATGCCATAAATTATTCTATATGAAAAATGAAAATGAGATAAAAATAATTGAAAATTCGCTATTAAAATCGCTGACAGCTGTGTGAACGCCACTCTCATGGCATTTAAGCACATATTTTCTTACTATCAAAAGGATGATTTTCGGTTTTATTGGAATGTAAAAATTATATAAATTTTTGATGGCATCAAGTTTTGTGTCTTTCGAAACTGGAACAAATTGATTTGGTTGCTTCTCAAGCAAGGGGAAAATATGTACTTATTCGCAAAGCTATATATATTTCTCTTCAAAATACTATAACGCAATAAGTAAGAAAGTACGTCGGATTCATTATTTTCTTAGGAATTATATCCAAAATATTCTTCCACTTGCTTGACTTTGTTGTTCATTCTGTCCGTGCGCCCATTTGTGCTTCTCTTTCTTTCGCATGCAAAATAAAGGATGTTGACAGATGTTGATCAAGCATTTCTTCTCAATTGAAGCCAGGACTATTGCAATATTATAGGGAAATGTTGCCACCACAAAAAGGCCTAGGCTGCCAGCTCTTTGTTTTCTGTTCTTCAATTTTCCGGTTTCAATTGTTGAAAGCTTCGATAAGGACACGGCCGAAACACCGTTGGATGGACACAGTTAAATGGGCCCTCGAGGATGTAGGACTTACCGCGGAGGATGCAACCGGTTAGGACAAAATGGTGGAATTGGTCGAGTTTTCCGGACCCCGGGATAGGCTGGGACTTTTAAAACGCAGGACGTAGACGAAGAAGAAGAAGTTCTTGGCAGCTTCGAATTCACATCATTGAAGCCGGCATATTTTTAAATAAATCTTTTTCTTTGACTTTTTTCTTCAAAAATCTTTTGGGTCTCCATCAGCACCATATGCAGTGGTCATTTTGGTGGGTTCGAACCGCCTCTCGAATGCCGAGAATCCCAAAGGAACTAGTTACGATGTGATCAGCCCGATTCTAAATACTCCCGGGATATTTTACCCTCAAGATTTAAAAATATTCTTCCATTCAAACTACACTAGAAAGAGAATGTAAAGGGAGCAAGTATTTTGAACACTTTTAAGCAAAGGTCATTACATTTATTCTTTTATTGACGCTTATAACACTTCGTTTTACGCGGATCAATATCCTTACTACTGGAATTATTTAGGATAATTGAATACCTGATATTTACTTCAATTTAATATCTATATTTTAGCAATATGGAATTTATTATTGCACTTCTACAATATTTGTCTCAATTATATACAGTCGGCCTGGCAAACAAGCTTTGGGTCGAGGAAGACTTCTGCAGGATTACTAGACAAACCTGGCCATCTCTGAAGAGACGATCCATGGACCTAGTGCAACTCAGCAACATCTCCATCCATCAGACGGTATCAGTTCTCACCGGCCACTGCCTGTTCGGCAGGCATGCCGCAAGGCTGGGAGCTCTCTCCACCTTCTGGGTCAGTGCCGGCCTTATCGTCAAAAAGGCTGTCTCTACTGGGACACACCTTTCTGACCAGCCTCACCGAAGTAGAAAGGGGCTAGTCGTGCCTCTCAATGGTATCACAAGGGGCCTATATGTGAGCCTACGTGAGCTATCAGCTGCCACACCTACCTACCTACCTATGCAGTCGAAACTCTCTGTAACGAACTCCTCTATAACGAATTTCTCTTTACAGCAAATCTTCTCAAAGCTTTTTCGATACATTTTTAGACCCTTTTTCCCCATTATTACGAATTCTCTTTATAATTGAATTTTTTTCCAGTCCCTTGAAATTCGTCAAAGAGAGTTTCGACTGCATTACTAAAGGAGGCTCAGTTGTCATAATACGATTCTTTATGGGTTTCCAATAGGCCAAAAGAAAGGAGTTTCGGGCCCTTGTTCGGCGCATTTTTTGAGTGTTGGCAAGACTGCAAGAGAATAAACAAAAGGACTTTTAGCCAACTTCCGAGAGAACTGGTAAATAAATCAAAGTCTGAAGTGCTCAGCTACAGTCATTGCCCCTAAATGAACATGGGTATATTTTTCCACGTAGGTAGGTACTTACTAAAAAGCGTCTGCTCTGAGCAGCACAGAAATCGCTTTAAGTATTTATTGCTAATGGAATTTTGCAAATCTGATAAATCCAGGCAAATGCGAAAGTAATTTCATGAGTAAATAATAAGCAACTGTTCTTGTGAGTGTGTGTGTTTGCTGCAATCAATGAAACAATTACTTATTCTAGTAACTCAAAAATTCTATCGGAACGTCAACATTTCAATTTAAAACAAGCAATTTTCCTCCCCAAGTGCAAAGACTTAGCTTTATGAAATAATTATTCATATGACCAATTATCGTATTATTGACCTCTGTGACATTATGAACTAATGCAAATCAAGAAACTTCTTTCCATATAATTATTTTGTTTCCTACAACGAGCAATAACATCGATTTTGTTGTTAAAATTTTGACAAAAATCCAACGGAATTCTAAAGAATTGCTTACGCTACAATCCAAGCAAATAAATCGGGCAATAAAAAACAATAAACACATTGAAAATTATGCATTCATGAATGAACTTTCAAAATTTAATTACTTATTTTGCTTTCATGGGTTTCCCTTTTGCCAGCTAAAATATCTGTTCGAGCAGATAAAATGCATTGAAACATTAAAACTATTTGCATAAATTCTAACGTGCGCGTTAGCGTTTTTATCGCTTCCGAAATCGCAAAAAAAATTCCTTTTTTTTTTGTTTTGTAATATTGAAGTAGTATCTATCGATATCGTTATCACCTGTCCGCTGGGCGTGTGTGTGTGTGTTTGTGTGTTGGCGCTGGGTAACATGTCGCCCATTGATTATGGAAAAACGACTTTTCAGCATATTAATATATGAAATTCAATAAAGTTAAACGCTGCATTTAAATTTTTCCAACGATTGTAAGTAAAATTGTGATTTTAATTTCGACATTGCCCAGAGGCGTTCAAGGGGAGATCAACTGCATTAATAAATTGTCAAATGCAATGCATTGGAGGAGGTCATGTAAATAGCTTTAAAAAAGAATTTCCACATATCGCAAATGATTTCGATAGTGTCACAACTCAAAATTTGCAATTTTTCAAAAAAACCCAGTTCATCCGATGGTGCCTTTGTATCACGAAGAAAATGACATGACTTTTTTTGCTCTATATCAGGCATGTGCTATTATCCGAAAGCTGACGAAAACGGAATTGAAATCGATCAAAATTTCATATCGAATTTACAGATTTTGATTGGTTTGGTTTTGGATCGGAATTGCTATTGGTTCTTAATTGAACAGAGCCCTATTTTATCCGCTTGTCTATGAGATATACATACATATACAGGGTGATTCACGAGAGCTAGTGATAGAGGGTGATAGAGGATGTCAAGACGAACAAAAAATCGTATGGGAGGGGGGTGGCACAAATGCACCCCTGAGGAGTTATAGGGCCTTGAAGTTTTTAAGCGGGAAGTCGAGAAAAAAAAATTCTAACACAATAATGCTTTATCGTAGAAAACAAACTGTAATGGGGTTTGATAGCCAATTGTATGGGGTTTTAGACAAAATTAAATTGTTGGTTAAAATATTAGCCGTTGAGGGAAAACTAAACGGTCAAAGTCAAAACTTCTGAAGAAGCTTTCCATTTTTTTTTACTTTAGGAGCCATTTTGGTATGAAAAAGGTCCTATTAACACAGGTTTTTCTAATTTTTTTCTGAATCTCCGGTCGATTTCCTTTAAAACCGTAGTACATTTGCTATACCTTATTTGCGGTTTAAGCATCGAAAAAAAGGGATTTAAAAACGAACTTGAACTTTTTCTAATTCAATTTAATTAAGCTCAGCAAAAACAAAACCCATTGAGTTGACTAAAATTGCGATTCCGTCAGTTTTCGGATTCAAGAACATGCTATTAGGTAGACAGTTGACCTGTGAACACATTAACCCAATTTGACAAATTTTGAGTTGTGACACTATTGAAGCAAATGTGCGATATAAGTGCTGATTTTTATTTTTATTATCCATTAATTCCAATTGGAATTTATTGGATTTTTTTTGTTTGTTTTTAGATAATCGTTAAGTGTTTATTGGGGCCGGTTCTTTTGCATATTTCATAAAGTCTATGAGATTTGGTAGCGACAGAAATAAAATGGTTATTTAACATATTTGTTTATAAATTTTTGTAGCTAATCAAAGTCGTTAAATTCGATTCACAGATTTCATCTTCGTCATGTTAAACAAAACTTTTTTATGCATTAAAGCCGGCCTTACACTTGTTGCCTTTTGCCTGTTGATTTTAGTGGGAATAAAAAATACGTTTATCTAAATTTGTAACATAGCGTTGCCATATTTTTTCAACTGGAAAATTGTTTAAAATTTTGTTTTCTATTTTTAAATAGAAAACAGAGAACGGCAGCGGTGTATTCATACCGCTTGTTCAACACATAAATAGGTAAAGTTCTCTGATAGAAAAAGAACACTAGTTTACAGATTTTTTTTTTTTTTTTTACACCAGATCTTAATCCACTTTTCGCATTTTGAAGACCAAAGTCCATAAGGAAAGTGTATTTAGATGTTCAGAAGAATTAAAAATAAATTATTTGTAGACTAGTGTCGATCACGATTAATCATCAATAATCCTAGTCAGGAAATTTGTATACGTATTTAAGGTGTTTAAGGACGGCCTTTGTGCCGTAGTTGGTTGAGATGCCAACTAACGAAGCGACAGGCTCAGGGTTCAACTCCCAGCTAAGGTCGTAGATGTGTTTCACTGTTTCTGTTTTTCTTTGTTTTCCCCATTATATGTGGTATCACAATGCGGCCATGTGAGGCCTAAATGTGTCACCCTTAATGGTGACAGTCACACTAACCTTATCTGACCTAACCAAAGTTATTTAAGGCTTTTAACGAATGGTAGTTTCTTAAGAGACAATCAAAGCTTCTTCGGAATCATTCCACTAGTGAGTGCCGCACTCTTCCCTCGACTTCAGCCATTTACGAATATTTTAACAATATTGATTCTGGCAATGCGTCATAGAATTATTTGCTTAAGCCTCATGAAAACTTAAAGATTTTCGCATAAAATCGTCAACTCTATGGAAATATAAGAATTTATTTCAACACATTATCAATAGGTACTCATTACCCCCCTCGCATATGGTACATAGATTTCGTAATTTATGCACAGCTCAGCATATACATAGCTGAAGCGCAAGACAAATTAATGCCTTCCACGAACTATGGTTGAAAGCTTCCAGCTGCGATGCATTCCCATCGATTTTATCGATGACGACAGCCGCCGAATTGACATCAGTCTCATCGAAGAATGTTGCAGATGTGTGCTTTCAGCTCGCTTGTCAATATTCATTTTATTGCATTTTTTTTCTTCCTTTTTAATAAATGATTATGTTTGCTTCGCTCCCCCTCGATTGCTTCCCCATCAGATGGTAGGGGAGCTAAAATATAGCTGGTTGTTTTTCGTTTCTGTTGCTATTGTTGTGGTTCCAGTAGCGCTTTGAATGCGGTTCTGGAGGTAAGTTCTCACATTGTTGGGATTAATAAAAGGGTTGATTTTTGGATAGATACTACCTTATAACACTTTAGAAACCGATTTTTAGGTTTCTATTGCCCAGTGCCCTTTTTGAATAAAATTTTTGTTGGGCTATTTGGCAGTTTCAAGTTCGATTTGCATGAAATGGTGCATTGAAAAACAAGTACTTTCTGATAATTGACTAGCCACCCTGTAGTAATGAAATGGTTCGGTGTAAAAACAGACCAGACCTCGGTCAATCTATTTGGCAGCGACCCCAAAATTTATATGAAATTTAGAAACGTGACCTCTATCGGATTCACCCTCCTCTAGTCCCAAAACGAGCGTTGTTGGGTGAGTTCAGACAAAGGGACCAGCACCAAACGTTTTGAAAAGGACCGGTTGTTTTTCCATGACAGACCTATGTTAATAGAGGTGAGTTGAATGTATGGTAAGGTCACCGGTCCTGACTTCTTTAGGACCTAGGACCGGTCCCATTTATTGCAGGAAATGGCTCAGTAGAAAGCGCCCTTTTTTATCTTTGGTCCTTAAAAATTTCACTCCATTGGCTGCCCCTCTCTCCGGACCTTAGTCTTTTAAAGTAGCTCAGTATACCTCTGACAACGCGACACTCATATCTTTCAATGTGTCATGAAGAAGCTGTTGCACGGCCCAAGACTGTCCCAGCGGAAAATTATCTCCTGCATGACAAAGGCACCAATGATGTCATAGATGACATATAGGTGAAATTGTCATGCATGACATCTTGGAGGACATGTCATCGTGGAGGGATGCTGTTAATGTGCTCGACTCTCATTGGCTACTAAAATTTAAATAAGGTTTTAGCGTCAGTTCAGCGTTAGCATGAAGTGGCGTAAATGATGAGTGCTCGACTCAGAATCCGAAGATCGCGGGTTCGATCCCTGGCAGAGGCGAACAAAAATTGTTAAAAATAGATTTTAAAAAATTTTCGAAACAATCAAAAAGAGGGCAAAGAAGAGAGTTATCAAACTGGTTTCTATAAATTGACATTTCGAGAGAAAAGAGCAATGTGCTGCTCTCAAATGCTTTTTTTCGCCATCGCATCCCCTAGCATTACCAGTGACATTTTTATACCCAGCGTAAGCGGGGTATATTAGTTTTGTGCAAATCTTGTAACAGGGAGAATTAAGCTCCGGAGATATAGAAAAATATATATAGAAATGATCAGGATCAAAAACTGAATCGATTTAGACATGTCCTGTCGTGTCCGTCTGTCCGTCTGTCCGTCTGTCCGTCTGTCCGTCCGTCCGTCTGTCCGTCTGTCCGTCCGTCCGTGGTCGGATCTCCTCCGAAACGGCTGGACCAATCAAGTCGAAATTTGGTACACAGGTATATCGGGATCCGAGTATGATCCTAAGTAAAAATGGGAGACACCCGCCCACTGCCACGCCCACAAATGAATATAATGTGTTTTCAGTAAAATGGTTGTAACTTGCGAACCACTCAACACATTCCAATGATATTTGGTGTACTGGTAAACTACGAAAAGGGACATACCCTAGCAAAAAATGGACGCCGCCCTCCTCGAGCCACGCCCACAAATAAGCCCAAAAATAAGAGCTTATCGTAACTTGTGAAGTAAAAGGCGTAGAAGCTTCAAATTCGCAGCATAGGTTGACCAAGGCAAATGAAAGGTGTAGGAACAAAAATTTATGTAGCCCGCCCACTTCCACGCCCACAAATAGAGAATTTTCGTAACTTCCGAAGTAAAATGCGTAGAAGCTTCAAATTCGCAACATAGGTTCACCAAGGCGAATGAAAGGTGTAGGAAAATTTTTTTTATGGCCCGCCCACTGCCACGCCCACAAATGAAGATTTTTCGTTACTTCCGAAGTAAAAGGCGTAGAAGCTTCAAATTCGCAACATAGGTTCACGAAGGCGAATGAAAGGTGTAGGAAAAAATTTTATGCGGCCCGCCCACTGCCACTCCCACAAATGAAGATTTTTCGTAACTTCCGAAGTAAAAGGCGTAGAAGCTTCAAATTCGCAACATGGGTTCACCAAGGCGAATGAAAGGTGTAGGGAAATAATTTATGTTGCCCTCCCACTGCCACGCCCACAAATAGAGAAGCAAAACATAGTGCGCTCATAATGTCGGGACGCTGGGTATTTCAAAGTCGGGCTTGACCGACTTTAGCTTTCTTACTTGTTTAATCTTCCGGTGATAATGTCACCGCTGAAGTTCCTTTCAGCTCCTGTGTAAATTTCATACAAAGTGTCACCGGAAATAGCATGCATTCCGGCTCCGAAGTCACTAGGACATCATCGGGGATGTCCGCGGGACATTTCCCGTTGGGGTAGGTCATAAACACAACTACATTCATTTACCTTCTTTGAAGAGCACGAAATAAAGCATTTATCGATCAGAATTTACGTAAATTACCCATAATAAGTATATGTAGGTCACTAGGCTAAAGGCAAAAATTTACTTTGTAGACATGTCGGCAATTTTCAATTGTCCGAGAATTCAAATCTAACGGTTTAAAACAAAACTTCAAATTTAAATAAAGAAAAAAAAAATAATAAAAAATCAAGTGAAAAAAACGAAGAAGGGAAAAAAGTACAAAACGCACACGATTCAATTTGTTTTCGAATGCGTGAAAAAATGTATTTCCGTTCAATTGATATTCCCATTCCCATTCGTATAAAGTGCGAATACCTGGCAATGTGAGAATGAATAAAATTGAATTTTATTGCCTCTTAACTCAGTATCCCAATACCGTGGTGGCGGTTAAAAATTCCACCGATACGTTGATATCCATAGATCATCGAAACGGAGTCGGTGGACACTGTGCGAGCGTTTTTCGGGCTGGCTGTGCTCGGAAGTGCCTTAACTGGTCGATTCATTGGCTGATTTCGCCGCGGGCCGCATGTGTCGGAGTTTCGTTTTTGCTCGTCGATCCGAAAGACCAATTGGAATCGAATTTAAAATTAGGCATAATAAAAATTTAAAAGACAAAATTCGAACAACGAGATAAAAATAAAACAGCAGCATCAGAAAATTAAATGAAATATTTAAATGAAAATGATTGATAGATAGACATCGATCTGTATGAGGGACACGTTGATACACTATAAAAAATTTTTAGATGATTTCCACTCGCACATAACAACAGGAGGGGGGATTTTTTTTAGAAAATTAAATTTTTAATAAACAAATAAAATCAATGCACGGGAAGTTCGCCAATTTGCGCCAAAGCCAATCATGTTGATGTATACAAAAATTTTGTTTAATTTTTCCAGTAGAATTGAGCAAACTGAAAGAACTTTTGAACTAAGGGGGAGAGGGAAAATTACGCCCAACACGAAACCCATTCGAAATATTCAACTGTATGAGAATCATCTTTTTTGAACCCACAGTAGTGTCAGTGTAGGGATAATTTTTTGAGTGAAAGTCCTAAAATTATCCTTCTCTCCCATTCGTTCTCAATAAAATTCTTATCGAAATTCTTTACTGGTTCAATGTACACAGTATTCCTCGGATATACGCATTCCCCTCTTAAAAGCATCGAAACTGAGCCATTGTTACATTAAATCTACTGAGTTCATTTGGATACAAGCTTTCGTCGCTTATAATCAGGATCCGATCCAGCATTTTTTGTAGCTCTTGGCAAAAGCAATATTTTCCGTCGCTATAATAGCAATAATGGGATACTGCTTCGACATATCTATGTCAAATTTCCGATCCTCAGAGTGCCGCTCTGGGCATTTGCTTGGCTTACCACACACTAAATCGGAGTCTGCTTATAACGACAAGCTTGCTTACATTTTTGACGGCTTTTATATCTGAAGAATTGCGCATATATTTTTCAGGAAAACGAATTAAAGCCTTAGAGGAGATATCTGATCGCCATTTTCAGTGTAAAGTTGATTTCAATGCTGCTAATGGGCGGAAATCGAAATTCCCGTACTTTGTGATACACTGTACTCTCTTAAGCGGACACCTAAGGGACCGAAAAATATGTCCGCTTAACAGAGGTGTCTGCTCAAGAGGAAAATTTTTGAGAAGCAGGAACACTAGAGCATTCCTATCCTATTCGTAAATATCCATTTAAGAGGGGTGTCCGCAAGTAGAGTTCCACGATATGACAATCCCGGACCTATTCAAAGTTATGCTGGATAGAAGTGATATGTTGATTTGGGGAGCTTACAGAGCTTAAGCCATTATTCGGGTAACGAAGACTGTAAAAGAATGCGATTTTTGAAGATTTGTAGTTTCAAAAACGAACAATTGTTAGAAGATCTGACGGCAGAAATCAATCCCTTTTATAATTTTAACCCCGTCTTTAACGATTGGATTGTCTGCAATTTTGAAATCTGCCTTTGCCTAAGCGGATACTCTTACGTAGTAGATACTCTATATCCCGTAATTAACTTTTCTAAGCATCGCCAACTGGAAATTTATTCGTATGCAATACCTACATACATATTTCTCTCATTTTCATACGTATAAAAGAGGATTTGCCAACATTGAGTCTAGCTCAATATGAAGATGATTTCAATTGCGAAAAGAAAGCATTGCAATCGAGGTCTAATTTGGAGATCGATAGGCAGACAAACCGAGTCATCTAAATCTAAAATATTGTAATCATTTTGGAGGTTGTTCAAAATTTTAAAATTAACCAAAAAAAAAAAAACATGCGCACAAGAAAAACACTTTTAAGTTTAAATGCGACTGTCGGGCAATGCGACACAAAGTGGTTGACCTTTTGTTAATACATAAAGCATACAAAGTTTCATTTTTTAAGCGAAAATATTACAAAGTTGCTCCAGATCAGGTCGAGACAAGGCCGGAAACAAAAATAAAAAAGCCTCATTAAAATAAAATGTTTTGTTTTCAAAGATAAATCATAAATAAATGGAAACCTTGGAAAACCTATGACCGAGTAATTCGTTGAACTGGGAGATAAGTTCAAGATTATTTTGTTAGTCCGCTGTCACACACTGTATGCTATGCGTTCGTAATACGCCTTTTCTATGGAGAGTATTATCATCTTCATCATGTTTCATGTTCATCGCATGCGTCGGGATGTCCTCTTTTGTTTTATTATTTTTGAAATCTTTAACAAATGTTCGAAAAATCTTTTGAAATAATTAGGAAAATCACAAGGTCCTGTTAAAATGAGTATTTTTTTTTAGCTCTAAATTGTGATTTGCCTAAATAATTTTTTGGCTTTTTTCAAAATAATTTTCATTAATATTTCCTTGCCGAGAGTTAACGCCGCTTGGCTTAAGTGGAATTCAACGACTGGTGTTATGTGCGATAAAAAGATAAGCGACCGCTTAAAATCCAAAATTTACCGCAATGTCATAAGGCCAGTCGCTTTTTATAGTACCGAATGTCTACCAGCAACGAAAGTAGCAGAAAGAAAGGTTAGTGTTATGGAAACAAAGATTCTTCGCTGGATATCCGGACTCACTCGTCTTAATCATGTTCCAAACGTAGACATCCGTAGACGCTATGGAGTTGCGCCAATTATTGGGAAAATGCGAGAAGCAAGGCTACGCTGGTATGGACACGTCCTGAGAGCAAATGAGGAGACTTTGGCAAAGAAAGGCTACGCACTGGAAATTCAAGGTTGCAGAACACGGGGGCGTCCGAAACAGCGCTGGATGGACACAATAAAATGGGACCTAGAGGCTGTAGGACTTACCTCGGATGATGAAACTGACAGAACAAAATGGAGGAACTGGTCGCGTTTTGCGGACCCCGGGATATGGTTATGAAGAAATCCTTTCAAAAGAAAATATTTGAAATTAGCTTGAATCAGAGATTTTTAATAAATTTTTCAGTCGATTGAGCTAAGTGAAATTTCTTGTGTGATTTTGAGGCATTTTTTTCTTCTTCAAACAAGTACGACAATTGACACAAAGATATTTGATGTCCTCTGACCTTGGACTTTTATATTGCACAATAAATACTAAAACGGCACAACTCAAAATTTTGCATTTCTCGGGCAAACAGCCTTTAACTCTCGACGCCTGTAAAAACAATTTCTTTTCTAAATTTATATTCTTAAATAACTGCAGAATCAATAAATATAAATTTTAGTTTTCCACGTGTTCATTTTGGCTCCAATTATATGTTGGCAAACATGAAAAAAGTGATTGAAAAAATTTTGATTTGTGCCAGTTTACTGATTAGTGTGCGATATGCTGCCATTCTGCGCAGAAATAAAGTAATTTCATTACTTATCTGTTATAAAAAGCTTTCATTATTATAAATCCTTGAGAATCACAACCTGTTTGTTTTAAATATTATGTAACTAAATGGAATTGCCCATGCATGAAATTTTAAGACTTTTTCTCAGGTATAACGAAGGAGCGAACGAAGAGGTGATATTTTTTCTTACAGAAAAATTTATATTTTACCACAAAAGTTTGCACAAGCAGAGCTATTGAAATATTGCAGGTACATATTTATTTCCGATTCGGAAAATAAAATTCAATTTTAATTTTGAATAAAAATCTGAAAGCTGTAAGTTTGCTTGTTCGAAGAATAAGTACACACAGAATAAACGAAGTTCAATTAGTTTGAAGTTTGCTGGCAATTTACAAAACGAATGTTTTTAAGATTCATGAGAAATTCAAGTCGCACTAATAATAAGATTTTACCATGGGATACGTTCGGAGAAACTTTTTACATTCATACATATGTGTAGATGTTTGTAAATAGACAGTGTGAGTGCAGTGGGTACTGCCAACGAGATTAGCGACGATGTGCCAAATCCAGAAATCATTTCGTATAATTGACGCTGTGAGCCAAAGCAAACACATTTTCTCTCTCGAGAACGATGTGTGGAAGTTGCAAATGAAAATTTTTATCCTCAATTGTTATGTGGAAAAACATGGCCTTATGAAAATAAATATCAAACCAAATTTATTATTTTTCAAGATATTTATTCTTAAAGAATAAATCCAGAATATACATATGTGTGTTGTCTTCTGAGAAGCAAAAATTTTTGAATTACAGTCTACAGAATACAATTTCTGTTGGCCGGAAACTTGTTGCAGATCACTAAGCTGCCAGAAACAATAAAAACGAACAATGCGAGCTCGTTACATGGACATAGGTGAATTGGAGATTTCAGCCTTCATTCGACTATAAAGAAGTGTTCAAATAATTGAAAGAATCCAATACAATGTACGGTTCTCTTAAGCGGACACCTATGGGACCGCAAAAAATATGTCCGCTTAACAGCGGTATCCGTTTAAGAGGAAACTATTTGAGAAGCTGGATTTTAATGGATTTTATGGAAAATGAATTTTAAGAAGACTATGAATAATCTGAATATTTTAATCGCCCAAAAATCATTTATCATATAAAAAAATATTGTTTTTCTGCGGATCGATTTTTGATTTAAAATCTTGTAGGCTGGATTCGAAGGCATTTCAAAACTGATTCGATCCCTGAATATACATATGTAGAACTATGGTCCTTTTTGCCACTTTCGATTGAAGAGAATTGAAATATTTTTCCTATGAAAATAGATTAAAAGAGCCTTTACGTATGTATGTAGTTATGTTGAACAGGCATCTAAAAGGGCCCTCTCATCAATTTCCAATTTGCAATTTATACATTTTTCGAATGCAATCATTTCATTTGATTTTGACTTTGGCATTCAAAGGAATTTATTTTCTTTAAGGATGCAAAGGGTTGAATAAAATTCAATTAGAAAGTAATAAAAATTTCAGGCATTCAGCTTTAAGGCATTAAAAAAGTTTTTTAAATAAATTTTATTGAAAAATTTCGAATGTCTTCTCTGAGAATTTCCCATAATGCGATGAAAATCAGAGAAATATACAGGGAAATTCATACAAAAACCATTCCATAACCATCACTACAATTGGGGAAAAATGCCATGAAAACGATGAAATTATATCGTTGAATTATTTAAATTAATTCCTCTCAAAAATGTGACTTTGTGATTATTACCTTAAAAATCATTGGAAATCATTTTGCTTTGCCATCTTTGGAGTTATTTTATTATAAAAATTAAAAGAGAATTTTTTTTAATGAGCAGAAATCTAAAGCAGAAATCTTGAGGACGTTTTACAAAGGAATGAACCTAAAGGTCATTTGTTTTTCGAATCCTGGTCATCAGACATTCATATATAATCGATGGCTTGAAAATTCTTGTCAATTGAATGCGAACGGCAGATGCCAACTAATTGTTTTTAAAATTGATGGCGCCAGATTTATCGCTTTGAATTTTTTCATCGGAGCTCATAAATTTTTTATCTAATTATTCTTAAAATCAAAAAAAAAAAAAATAAAAAAATAAAAAGAACAAACCAAAAAAAGGAAAAGTGACCAGACAGAAAAAAAAAAACAAAATTCCAATCAAGTGTATTCTGTCGTCTGGTACAAATTATATACAATCTCGCGATATCTCTTGGGCGTACTCGGGATCACCAGGCATTCATTGTCGACTTGACGTTCGGCGTGATCAATTTCAATTTGTATTTAAATGTACCTAATCCGATATATACGAACTAATATATTTATATTGCTGTATTTTCTTATATGAATTTTATTTAATGTTCTTGAGCGAGATGTGCGTGTAAATTGAATAAGTGGTCGGAGACGTTTGAATATGCAAAAGACTCCAAATGCAATATTCCACTTTGGATACATAGTAATTTGCAGTAAGTACTTTTGCATGTGTCAATTAAATCTGGGTGTGTGTGTGTGTGTGCTTGTGTAGCGTACAAGCTCTATAGGGGCAGTTAAAATGAGAGTTTGATTTTATAAACGAATTTTAGATGAAAAAAGAAAATTGTATGATGTAATGCTCTTAAGTACTCGGTTTCCTTCGGGGTGTATTTCAGTTTTGCGAATATGTCAATATTTATCTTGAAACTTTGTGGGTCGAAATGTATTCCTAATGGACAGTAATGAAGAAGTAAATTTAACAAAAAGGAGTACTCTGAGGTTACTCGAAATGACTAGTCATAATATATGATATTTTATGTATCAGAATTGACTAGACCTTAAGTAGCAACAAGCGGGCTAGAAGAAGATTAGTTAAAAAATTAGACCAACTGGTACATAAGGGACAACGGACCTCTAAAGGTGGAGTGTGTTACTGGGGGAGTGGTTGTTGTTCAATGACCGTTCTATGTTAAAAAAGACATTTTAAGGAAGTCCTGGTATTGTTGTGACTAGCCGGGGACTAGTTGGAGAGTAATTGGAATTACTGCAGGACTTATTACGTAGTAATAAACAGCGGTTTTTGTGATTTTCATAACAGATCCTAGTAGGTACTAGAGGTACCCTTAAAAATGGTCCGATCCGGGCCATTCTCGAACTTGTTCTAACTCGTCTTCCCATGAATACGCATACTAAATTTCGTGAAGATACCCTGTAGTAATATGGACTGACCCAAGTGTAGCCTTCGGTCAGTCCTTCATGTTACCAGTACTAGTCCCCTCATATTTCCACTTCTAATGTATTCAACTGACCTTTTTAACATGGGCCTGTCATTGGAGAGGGACTAGTCCGCAAAACGGCTTATCATAGGTCAGTTTTTTTTTGGGTCAATTGTCGTAATTTTGTCTTGTTTTAGGATAGTCAAATGAGGAAAATAAACAACATATTTCTTATATATATTCTACGTTGATGAAAGTGTCATTTACAGACTACCCTTAAACCAATCCTTTATTACCGACCGCTGGCTAGCCGAATTCGATGGAGCGAACTGTCATAATATATATAACCGGTAGGATTTGGACCGGTCAAAGGCCAGTCCTTCTTAGGAAACTGACCGGCTCATTACTGCAGGGTAGCTCAACTCCTTCGACGGACAGACGGACGGACATGGAGGAGTCGAATGTCCTGGTGACGCTGATCAGTTCTTTATTGTATTTTGTATGTTCTCTATCGCGAGTGGTTCTGGGTGGTACACACAACCATACAGGATTGCTACATTTAACAAGTACTTTCTGGAACTGCAGTCATCATTTTGGTTTCGTTTTCCGTGTTGCACGGTGTAAAAAAAATTAGATTGCAATGTTCACTTTCCCATTGCGATATTTAAAAATTTAGTGCATTTTCCCCCTCCGTATTTTTCATGCGCATTTCTTTTTCAAACAAAAATTTTTCGTGAAATTTAATTTTAAAAAATCTTGAATTTAAATATTCTAAGTGAATTTTGAAAATTACCTCCTTTGCTCCTGGACTTTTACTCTTTTTCATGTACTTCTTCTTTACACTGGTTACATATTTCCGGAAGAAAATATTTCTGCACCTAGAAAAAAAAAGAAGGAAACTGTTACAACACTGTTAATTGTATAAGTTGCGAGTTTTAGTTATTTTTTTTCAGGTTGGTACTTTTCGGACATTTTATTCATTTTATTCTGCCATTTTTGATTTGCCCTATGACGCCGCATATATGCTGCTTGCAAGGCAGCGTCCGCTAGCGAAATTTTAAATTTTAATAATTTTTATTTTTAAATGATATTCTTCTTAAAATTTTTGGTCTCTCAAATCGTTTGGCCAAAGTCTGCTTCAATCATTTTTCATTTTCGAAAAATCCGATATGAATGCTACACGTTTTTCTATGACGTCAATAATGAGACTAAAAGACTCGAAAGAAATGCGGAAATTTCAACTTGAGTTGAGTTAAATCTTTTAACTCGAAGACATAATCCAAAGAAGAAGAACAAAGAGACGACTGAAGATAGAAAACTTTTTCAATCGAAATTATATTTAGAAAATACATACCAACATACGTTTGATCCAGCGCTTCTAATATTCAAGAAGAAAATTTATTTTTCCTTAAAATTTAAAAATATTTTAAGTTGACAATACGCGACGGGCGAGATTTTTCTTGGGAATCTCTTATTCCTCAATTTGCATAAAGCCAGGAAGGAAAATAAATAATTTAATCAAGTTTTTCGCAGATGAAAAGTTTATTTTCACAGAGAGGTCTTTAAACTTTGGATTTGAGTTTCCAAAGCCACGAGCAAGTCGCGTGGATTTGAGTCCGAAATCGATTTTCGACTAGGAATCCAATTCTCCAATATAAATTGTTATTTTTATGTATCGTTTTGTTATCTTTTATTTTTAATTTCTTGTTCATTCATTCACTCATTGATTGATTCATTCATTCAATAATATCGTTTTATGGGCTTCAGTTTTTTTTTTTTTTTTTAATTTATGGTATTTTTAATCTCATACAACATTGCCAAATGACGTGGTTGTTGACTTTCCGTTGTATTTTATTTTATTTTATTTTATTTTTTTGAACGAATTTTGGCTTTAGGTGCTTGTTTTTGCGTACTTTTTATTTCATTATTTTTATTTTGGTTTTTTTGTAACTAGAAAAAAGTGACGGTAAACTGTCAATTAGAAAACACAAACAAACTGTTGCGTATTTATTGAGTTTCAAGTGCAGAAAAATGTTCGAAAATGTTCCGAAATGTTATTTTTATGAGAGAGAAGCAACGCAACGTGACCACATGTCCCATTGCTGGCATTTTCTAGGTGAAGTGCATTATTTCATTGGCAAAGCAGCCAATTCATTTGCTTAGTCATGTAATTGAAATTTCCTCTTTTTCCTTATATATTTTGTTGTTGTTGTTGCTATTCTTTTTAATAATTTTTATGTGCCATTTCCTTTCTATATAAAGAAATGTTTTCTGTTTCGATTTCAAGTTCGTTGTCAATGCGTATAATGAATACATATGGCCCGATAGATTTTTCGATCAACGAAGTCTTAAATTGCGCGATTAACCCTGTCAACACTATGAAAGGAATTTCCAAGGTCAAAGATAATTTTTTGTTATTCCCAGGCCTGTTAGAGATGGACCATAAACCGAATTTTTTAAAAGTGGAATTACGGAAGCTTTCTGGTTGAACTTTCCAGTCGCAAAACAGAGAAATCTTTAATGTGGTCCTCATATCAAATATATTTTTAGAATATTTTAGATTAACATTTTGAGGACTTGAATTTTTGACGAATTTTTTCTCAATTATTTTTATCTTATTCTATCAAACGCACTTTGTGTCGTCACATAAAAATTGATTTATATTTGAAAGCAAATGGCCACAGAGACCTCTGCTGAACATAACTCCAAAAATAGCCATCAGATGTACTTCATCCGATTTTATCACTCCGTCACATATAACCATATATGTCACTCTCATAGATATTGCGCGGGACGGTTCGCGCCAGTAAGAAAGATATGTTACTCGGCAGCATATAGAACAATAGCTGCAACTTCGGCCAAACGCTATTACGTGGTTCACCACAACACTCGACTTATGGCGTGGTTCACCACAGTTGAACTTTTTCACCAAATCATGTTATAACGCGCCAAAATTTGGCTGAAGTTGCAGCTATAGTTCTATATGCTCGGCAGGCAAAAAAAGAGCGAGAGAGAAATACTTCACAATGCTTAAAAAGTTCTAAGATGTATAATTATATTATATGCCATATTTTATAAAACAAATGAGAATTATACCGAACGTAAAGAAATGTAATTAAACATATTTCTTTCAAATCAACCGAAAATGATGTGGCTCAACCATTTTTCTTCTGAAATTTTTGTTCTACTGGAAAATCAATATGACTGTAAATAACAATGCGCCCTTTAAAAAAAAAAAAAAAAAAAAAACCATGGTTACGTTCGCTCAGTGTACATAGCTATTCAATTATTCGTGGCGGTTACTGTATTTTAAGGCTATTTTTGACAGATAGTTTACATTAAGCTCCTCACCATGTTTACACTAAGCTCCTACATGCTCCTCACTATGCTATGGAATGATCTTTGAGCTAAGTACAACCACTGAGACAAATGTGCTGTCCACAAATTGATTTTTTAAGTCCTTTTGAAATGTTGAAAGCACATTTTTAACGCTATTTCACTGATCCATTTCGCTGTGATTGGTGACACGTTTAGATAATAAAAAAAAAAACAACCATAAATCCCTCAGGTAAATAACGGTGTGAAATTATGAAGGGTAATTAACTGAAAAAATTGAAAATACAAGCCATTAAATTATTACGAAATGAAGCATGAAAGCACAATTCGTTTTAAGTTTAATTTTAAATTTTTGGTTTTTTTAAAGAAAATGCAATTTGAAAAGGTTTGAAATAACTATTACACAAGTCGAAAGTGGTTTTGGTGCCGCAATTTCGTTCATTATTACGGATAAGGGTGGTATTGGTTATACCAAAAACATTTTTTTAAATTTTTTCCTAGGTGTAGTTTTAGAGCTACCATCATTTTTGTGTGTGGTCTTCAGTTGTTTGGCTTTTAGGGAAAAATATATATATCACTGCTTTGTCAACTCGTCACGATTGATATCGTAGCAAAGCTAATATCACGGCCTTTCAAATGACCCCTTTTTCATGAAGATAGGCTTGTAGTTTTTAAGGTACGCGCTTCGCAATTGTACAAAATGAGAATTTTTAAAATTTTTCTTCGACCTTTTGAGCTTTTTTGACCTTTTATGGCATGAACGAAATTTTGAAAAATATTTTTTTTGCATGGCTTGAAAGTTGTTTCTTGATACTAAGTCCCGAAGCCAAATTTTTTGATTTCGGATTTTCAATGTGGAGGATATGGTACGAATTATGAAAAAAAATTAGCTCTCATTTTTAAAGTACAAAAAACAACTCCCAAGATTTTCAACTGAATTGATCAAGTAGTTTACTATCCCTTTTATACTTAAAAAAAAATTGTGATTCATGCCTGATTTCCAATAGTGCAGGAATTCCTGCGCATCAATTCCTGCAAACATTTAACATATACAAATATATAGAAGAAATTACAATCAAAAGCATAGTTGATTGAAACTACCCTGTAGGAATTTGAACTAGTGTCGTACTGGTACTTTACTAGTGCAAAAGCCATCAGTACTAGTTCTTTTCTATACCACTGTCCATATAAAAATCTGTCGAAAATCAGTATAACATCTGTACAGGAAAGCACTAGTACAGTATGCACCAGAATTATTGTACATAGTACTTTTCGATCCAATTGGGTAAATTTGCACCAGTTAAATATTAGTGATGTTTACGGGAAAAAGTTTACAGAATCGTGGAATTTTTTTTCAGTACAAAATGGAAATAAATATTTATAATTATAAATTTTTATTGTATAATAAAAGAAAACCATTCAGTTGTGTATTTATTATCAATTTATAACGCCTCAATGAATGAATGCAATTATTCCACTGATCAGTGATCACTAGTATAGTTATGGTGCCAACTTACCCAAACATTGCACTAGTTCTTTTAGTACTGGTAAAAGTACTAGTTCTTTTAGGAAAATTGCTTAACAGCTTTCTACAGGGTAATTCCATATGCGTGGATGTGTTCAATGTTTGCAGGAATTGATGCGCAGAAATTCTGCACTATTATTATATAAGTTAAAATATGTATAAATTCTGTTATAATAATAAAGAACTTTCTGGTCTACCTCTAGTACGTCATTAGATTTATGCTCTACTGCATTTATCGAGACCTTTAGTCGAATGCTGAATCCGATGGGCAATCGAGTTTAAGGCACTCACCCGTAAGTAGTGCCCTAGAAAAGTGAAGAAAGTTCTTTTGAAAACGACACAACACAGCACAATACTTGTTGCGACAAGTGCTCCCAGACTTTTTTATTGCCATTCAAACTTTTTTCTCATTATACCACGCACCTCCTCTAACTTATGACAACTCATCCTTCCTGTCACTTCTTTAAGATTTATATCTTAATTAAAGACTAATGAGCACTTTCGAATTCATGCTCGATATCAAGTGGAAAACTTTTCCATATTATGTCATATTTAACCACATATTAACTAATACATAGGTCCACTCCCTTACTCTCTCGCCCTATTTTCACTGTAACTGTATTAAGAGCAACGAATTGAGGAATAAAGAAAAATATCAATGAATAAAGTTCGAACCAGAGGCATAAAACAAAAATACTCTGAATTAATCAGCAACATTTTAATTGATATTATTTCCCAACGCATTAAGAGTTATTACGATGGGACGTTTGCGTTATATCCAGCCGTGTCGCTTTCGGGTTATACCCCCAACTTGGCTTAATTAATGCGAGCAGACGCGTATAAGCGGAAAGTTTCGAATTCATTATTGTAATGATAACCATAACAGTATGAGTTATTTCCACTAGCATCGTTATGGAGTTGAGTTATAAAAAATTATAGTTTACCAGCGAAGTAAAAAAGAAATTGATGGATTTGCGTTGAACGCATTCATCCATCGGAGTCGTACGTAAAACAGTGCTGAAAATACAAAATTCGTTGCCTACTTTTCGTCATTCTCGACAATGGAGGTTAAGAAATTAAGTATCCAATCGAAGTGAAATAATTTTAATATTTTTAATGCGAAAATTTCAGTGCTTCATTCAATTCATGAATGCAAATGTGAAAACATTAAAATATTAAAGATTAACAGCGATGAGCCGCTCTGGAAAGACTGTGTGAAAAATTATATGCAAATGGAAGGATGGTGTTCATACTTACAACATCGAAAAGCTTTTTGGACTTAATAATATTATTAAAATCATCTATAAAAAAAAGAACTAACAGTTTGCACAATATTTTTGGGTAGTACCTATTCTATTCATCGGACCTTTAAAATATCTTCCTTGGCTTTACCTTTTTTAAGCGCTCTAACTCGTAGTGGCGAGTTTCTAACTTTTCATCTCCTTTCTCTTTTTTTAACCGACTTCATTATTATATAACTTTATGTTTCATTAAATTCTTTGTTTGTAGCATTCGTAAAATGGGTTTCTTCTTCATTTTTTATCTCCTCATTCTATTCATTAATCTATTCATTATCATTCATTGTATTTATTATTATATTTTTATATTGTATTTATTATGATATTTTTCTCTTCTTTTTTATAACCAACCATCTAGTTTTATTCTTTTTTTCTTTTTAGTCAATACTCTTCCACTTCCTCTACCTCATTTTGTCCTTTTAATTCATCTCCTCCTTTTTTGTTTTCATTTACCCCGTTTTTTCGTTCTGCTATTTATTTTTCTTTCTTCTCCTTCATCTCTCCTCTATTTCATTATATTTCTTCGCCATCGTCTTTCTTGTTTTGATCGATCTCATTTTACCTTTTATGCTTTTCATTTTATTTATATATCCTTCTTTGACTTCTTCCTATTATTTAATTTTTGTTACATTTTGTTACATCATCGTCAATTTTTCATAGTATTTTCTTTCCAGCTACTCTTCTGCTTAATTTTCTTCCTGCTTTCGTTTTCTTCTCTCTTCTCTCTTTTCACTTTTTCATATTTATCTTCTTCTGGCATCCTTATTATTCTGATACCTCTTTTTTCCCTCCATCTTTTTTTTCTTTGATCTCTTTTCATCTCTTATTTTCTATGCTTTTCCTGCGCCTTCTCTCATGGGGTTCACTTTTTTTAGAGCTTTCCTCCACATGGGGAATTGGTCATGTTTTTGGTGCAGACAAACTTACATATGTATATTATATAAGATCAAACTTTTTTAAATATTTCTTTCTCCTTTCGATTCCATTCATGTTTTCGGGGCTATCTAAGGCGAAAGATACATTAGGCCTATTCACGAGACCGTGGTATCGTGGCAAAAGTGCAAAAGTGGAAGATTTTTCAATACAAGTTGTTGTTGGAAGCTTAACTAAATTTTTACACTTTTACACTTTTGCCACGATACTACGGTCTCGTGAATAGGCCTTTTGATCTTTTATATGACAAGTGCTTGTCATTGAACAAGGGTCACTTTTTACAGTAAGCTTTGCCAACTAAGGAAGAAATGTGTTCATCCAATTTCAGCTTACTATAGAGTTTTATCTCTAGGCCATTAATATTTGGTAAGATTTCGCAACTGATAACTAGACACTGAGACCTTGCAGGGTTCATAGTCAGATGGTTATTATTTGCGCATTCGTGTATTGCATTCAGGTCGCGATTTATTTATGTTGCGCAGAGATTGTGTTTCAATTTTTATATATTTCCATGTTATCGGCATATAGATGTATTTTGTTCTGTCATTTAATTTGATAAGTTTGGTTTAAATTGTTAACAAATTTCTTGCAGTTACTTGTAAAAAGTTTACATCGATCTCAAATCAACGAAACGATCAATCACTAATTCAAGCTTTAGGAAAACTTCCATTTTCCACCGCTTTACCGTGCAAGAGAGGATAAAAAAACACCGAAAAACGAATTGGCGAAAAAGTTTTTCATTTTTTAACTCCTCTCTCGAGTTCGGTTAACCAAGCTAGAAAAAGTTAACTGTGAAAAGAGCATGTCATTTCTGTCAAGCATATCGCATTACTTTTCATTGCTGTCTTGCCTGTTCCATTCACTCCTGCATTGCATTTTCTTTTCTTCCTTGCTGACATTCACGAAGAAAATTGCATTTCGCAAAGGCGAATATAAGATTATGTCGGCAGAGAATAAAGCCGAAACGAAGCACATTCGAGATTTGGCGACACAAAAATGAAATTGTTGAAGAAAATATAAAGCAAAAAAAAAAAAGAAGGGAAGAACCGAAAAAAAAACTTTGCTCACATGCTGGCATTACACGAGCAAACAAATGAAAAGTATTATTGCATAAGAAAACTCAGCATGTTTGAGAATCCAAATGGCAGAGACAGCGGCAACAGGATATGCAAATATTATTACAACACACACGCAAACAATACCTGTGCGAGGAAAGCAGACTCGGTGAAAAGAAATCACGCAACAGCAGCAAATATAAACATGTTATTCATGCGAAGCATATACATAAGAACGTGCATAAATGCATGCACGTGCGTATGTGAGCATTTGTAAAAGTATGCGTACCGGCTCTCAAGGTGAGAGTAAACTTCTCGAGTAAATATTGTGAACGAATCGGAAGAAGTCATTGAAGCCGCAATGTTGCATGCAATTTTCCTCAAAATTCTATAACAATGCAGGTGGAGAAAAACAAAACAACAAAAAACTCAAAAAAAAGAAATTAAAAAAAATAAATTCAAAAATAAAGAGTGTCTCTGTGTGTGTTCGTCGTCACCATTCGAGCGTCTTGCTTTGAATTGTGACATGCAAATATAATGAAAAGTGTTGCATACTTCTTCGGGCGTTGAAGTTTTGCGATATGTCGAGTCTTGAAATTTGAATGCTGAAACTCTTTCCTTCTATGCATGAATGTCTTTCATTTTTTTTTAAATATATGTATGTACCCAGCAAACATATTCGGAGTGCTCAGAAATATAAGTCAGAAATCTGTAGAAAATTAGAAAAATAAAATAAGTTTAAAATTATGAACTAAAAAATCCCAGCCACTTCGATTTGGCAAACACGGTAGATATCCTTGGGTAAGCATATGACTAGAAAGCGAGTGTTTCGGGGTTCAAATCCCACACAGGGGCGAGAAATGAATTTGTCAACATGTATGGTTTCGGTATAAGATTTCGGACTCATATCGGACGACCTTTGCAAGAAGGGAAGAACGTTCATTTTAGACTCCGAAATGTGCTCATTATGAGGGTTCACACTCCCAATAAGGATTCACAAATGACTCATTTAGGACTTCAAATGTTTGCTGGGCAATGCTTGTGCCTGACAGATTTTCGATTTACACGGCAGTCTGTGTACGCTTTTGTAATCGTTGCAGCAGGATTTTGGACTCGCGTTTAATTTTCATTTTTCCCTTGGGTTCAAATAATTTCACATATTTTTTGATGGAAACCTTTGCCTGTTTTCAACAAAGCTTATTCCTTTCGTTTCTCTATTTTTTTGCATCTATTATTCTATGCATTTGCATTTAAATGAGAGATGCTGATGATGGACTTACATGCCAATTGCTGAAATTTTTATGCTAAAGGGAAAATGTTATTACTTTATGTTGAATGCAAGCAAAATTGAATGAGGTCAATAAGTTCGAAAAATCGATTTGTGGAATCTTAAATTGGCGAAAAATATGCAAAATGGGGAAATCAGCTAAAATGGGGAACAGTAAATAACATAAAAATGTTAATGAAGTCAGTACATGGAGAAAAAACATATTTGTTACCACGGTTTGGATATATGATACACTAAAGGGTTAATAGGATCATGCAAAAACAAATTAATTTCCCCTAATTTAATTTATGATGCAGTAAAGGGTTAATCACTAAAAGATCCGTCCATTAAGTTCATATATGGACATTTCCAAACGGACGCGACACTTAAATGAGCAATTTTAAGTCCCGAATTCAAGTATGCGGCAAATAGTACTTTCGCTTCTCAATACTTGAGTGCAGCTTTTGCGGACTTAAATATTTTTCAAAGTTTCTATACAGTCCCGAATGGCAATCAGCTATATACGGACGCGACAAAAAGTTAACTTTTTCTGGAAATGCCCATATGTAGAACTTATATTTTATTTCGATTAACTTTGATGCTGAAAAAGGTACATAAAAGATCCCGGATTATTATCCTTTCTGCACTTAAACAGTTACCTTCAACGTTCATTATCCGCGTTAATAAGTAGACTTTGCCCTCTTAAATTTTAAATACGATTATATAAGCGTTGCAAAAATTAAAGAAATATTAAATAAGATTAAAAGAAAACACACTCACAAGCCCATTCGTGTCCCTTCAGATAGATTTGCATTAATGAGCAAATATCGAAATGACCGCCGCACGTACTGAATATTAACATCAGCAGCATCATCGCCATCGTCAGCACCATCGCCAGCATCAATCGATGTCATTATATCATTCAATATGCATGCCCGATGTCCAATGTTGAACGTCGTGTCAGTATTTTATTACCTTCTCGAGAGCAAACAACATGAAATCCAGACACACAGCCTTTTGACAAGATGCAAGTGTGTTCGTCGCAGCAATAATGCGAAAGAGGCCGGAGCGTGTCTGCGGACTGGTTCACCTGTCTTTTCTTGCGTGCTCCGCATGACCGTAGGTATGTTTGCCCCATCGCAAGCATCGTGTCTTTTTGTGTGTTTGCTTGCTTTGCCCATTGTTGATGCCCGTAATGAGTTTCAGTTGATTGCTGAAATTATGTCGAAGAATTCTCGATCGCAATGCAGTGGCTGTAAATATTTGAAGGTTCTTTTATTTGTTTATATTTTTCATTTAATAAAGTTTTTTTTTTTTTTTTGAGTTATTGAAATATCTGAAGCCTTATTGCATGTTGTTTGAGCAAATGATGAAAAGATATTAAATTATTTAAAATATTTGAAGCTTTTATATGTTAAATTATTTATTGGATTTTATCATAAGTATATCACAATATGTTACCAACATGCTAAGAATTTTCATGAGCTTGAAACCATGAAACCGAGACTTTAGAGACTTTGCCAGCTTTCCGAGCCCTACTTAGGAATAATCTATCCTTTTGTTTTGTTTATTCGAGTTTAAGGGGATTTCGAACTTTAAAAAAAGGGATAACCTATATAAGGAATATTTTTAAAAATATATTATTCCTGAAACTTTCATGAATCTGTGCGTTTATGAATTCAAAACAGGAAGGACCCAAAAGTAATACATATTTGTAAATAGCAAATGGGAAATTCCACTAGATACTGTCCTACCCGTGACACCCGTGACAGCCATTCTGAGCACAAACTGTGTACTTTCAGTGCCTAACGATTGTTAAAAGTTTTAAAAATTTTAGATCCTTGAAAATCACGTCCTTTTTTTCAATTATTTTGATTTGACCAAATACAAATTATTTGAGAAAAGAAAGCTTTTATTTTTGGCGTATAAAATATTGCTTCAGTACAAAAGTAAAGGGAAACTGACAAGCTGACGCACGATTGTTCAAAAACGTTGCTCGAATGTACGAAACGAGTAACGTGATTTAGTGCAATGATAGCTCGTTTCATACATCCGGGCAACATTTTCATGCAATCGTACAGCAGTGTATCGGATGAGCAACAAGAAACAAATTTTTTAATTCGAAAGTAACTGGACAAACACGCGGTTTTGACAATTGCAAAGACATTAGGAAACACAGATACCCACTATAAATCGGGTTTTTCAACCCAGACTCTAAAGAAAAACGAATAAATTGGAAACAGACCCATAAATCTTAAACTAGTTTATTGGAAAAAACCCCCTTTTTTTATTGAAACAGTGATGGTGGGGGTTAAGTGTTTCCCTTTTTACTCCTTGTCAAGGTCGAGTTTCGAAAAAAATTTCATAACAATGAATATGAAAATAAGAGATTTTAAAGGGAAAAAGGGATGTCATCAAATTTCAAGGGCAAAGATTTTCAATTGAAAAGTCCTTTTTTCCTACCTTTCCTACCTACACTTAGAAAAGGGGACAAATCCGGATATAAGTTATAGACCAACAGGTGAAGTGTGAATTTGCACATGGAACCATCTATGAAGACTCAAAGTTCTATCGACATTCGGAAGTAGTTAATATCATAGTTAAAATTTATCTAAGTTAGTTCTTTTGTTCCAATACGAGATTGCATTACAGTCTACTCTCTCTGAAGCGAACACCTACGGGACCGAAAAATATGTCCACTTATGAGGAAATTATTTGAGAAGCAGGAACCATAGAGCATTCCAAAAAAGTGTCCGTTTAAAAGGGCTGTTCGTTTAAGAGGAGTGTACGCAAGGAGAGATTACACTGTACTTCTCGATTAGCAATATGTGGTAGGATGACTTCGGCAGAGAACTTTTCTGCTCCGTTCGGATTACCCATTCAATGTGGGAAATTGTTATTCAAATTTTCGCTTAACTTTTATGTGTTCCTGATTAAGAGTCCAACACATTCAAATGCCGTTTTGTTTGATTGTGAAAATTTTGCGCAAACCATTTCGAATTATTAACGCTTACTTTAAGCTCTTCAGCAAATTTCCAAGTGTAACAAAAATATTAGTATTATTTAAAATAAATTGCCAGGAAGCTGTTTAAAGCGTTTGCACGCAATGTGTTAATAGACTTAAGAGGTAATTTTTGCAATTTTTGTGCTTTTATCTCTCTGAGTTTTCAAACTCTCGAAACGCACGTATTTTTGTGGTGAGTTTTTAATTCCGCCGTATGTGAGCTTATTTTGAAATATGTAAGCAAAGCCGCACGCAAAAAACTGTTAACAGTGAAGCTTTTCTAAGGCACAAGGAATTTTGACACAGGATCAAACGGGATCATTTGACATAGTACACAATGCACAATAATACCGTGCAGTATTTAAAGGACGAACTGAATAATATGAATTTTCCCATAGCAGCTTTTTATGTTTCAAAGAGTTCTAATATTCGAGATTTAACTGTGCCAGCCGCGTGATTACTATCCATCTTGGTAGGAATTTGTTTCCTTGTCGAAAAAGGCTCAGTGCATCAACCGCTGTTTGAATAAAAACGAATGAATGTGACAACATATTTATGCAGAAGGATTAAAAGACAATTAAGCGGGTTTTAAAATAATTTCATTAAAATTATTAACACGCGAAATTGGCATGAAAGCTGTTTACGTTATGAAATGAGTTCACTTCAGGCGTTCAAAGAATGATGCAATCAAAAAAAGGAACAAAAATTGTAATGTTGAAACGCGTTTATACCAATTAAATGATGGCTTAAAAACATGTGAATGGATTAAAATTGTTTCAGTGTATTCAATGTTTATGCATTAAAACCTCAACAGATACGAGAAGGATAATTGAAAGCGTTTTCCTGGAAAATTTGTTCGTGCAATATAAATTTTATTGAATCCCGGTTGGAAAATTGCCTAGAGCAACTCTGGTGATAAGCTTGGGCCTTGCTAGATTTGCACCAATATAGATAAGTACATCTAGGCTGGATCTAGACAGGCCCTGGACTTACACATATACAGTCGATCAGGCTTATCTTGGCTCTACTTTGGCGATGGGTAGAATCGCCCCTATATTGGCGATGACGTGAATAATTTAGACAGGGCGCACAGTGTCGTGTGAGCGGCCAAAAATAAAAAAATTCGATGTGTGAATTTTTAATAAAGTTTGATTGGTTCTTCTAGGGAATATATTGAAATACAGGAACCCAATTTTTTGTGCAAATATTCCTAGCGGTTTTTTCATAGCGGACCGTCAAAGTTGACAGTGCTCGTAAAAAAGCTTTAAAATGTGGTAATTATGTGCAATTTTCACAATTTCATCGCTCTAGCGCAACTCCTTCTATTTTAGGCCACAAGATGCATGGGGACGCGACACGTGGGGTGTATGTAATTTTCTCTAGGTAAAGCTCGGAAAGAAAAGTCTTCGTAGGCCTAGTTAGTGCCGCCTCTTTAGTGGCCTTCTTAGGAAAAGTCTAGTGAGTACCTTACTAGATTTTACTAGATAAAGCCTGTATATATGGGCATTGTTTTACGAGAGAGACAATTTAAGAAATTTTTTTTATAATTACACTATTTTTCCATAGGAAAAGTGCAATATGGCCTTCTAAACACGAAAAAATTACATATTTAAAAATTTTTTTTGGAAGTGCTTTTTTTTGTCTCTCGAGAAGAACTCAACAATGCATCATCCTATTTGAACAAATTATATCTTAAATTGAAGTTAATTACCCGCTCTTTAATGTTTTTTTACATAGTTTAAAGATCAGTAAAAAACGAAGATTCTGTGGCCTTCTAAGCTTAAAAAAAAAATCGATTTAGGAAAAAATTTATTAAATTTTTCATTCATCGGCATCTAAAAAATCGATTGCAAGCAAAATATTTTTATCTGCCATTTTTGAATTAAAATTACCTCCTTACCCAACAAAATGATATACCAATAAGTCTTCAATATCCTTGGATAATTTCAAAGGCGAGGGAATTAAGGCTTTGTAATGACGTTTCCATAAAAATTTATAATAATTAATTTTTTTGCGTGCTTTGTAAGAAAAGTTCATTTAGATTTCAAGGGAAGAAAATGCTGTAAACTAGTGTAATTAGTTTACCTGCAAGTTCAATCCTTTTATATTTCAACAAGGAGCATTCGGAAGCTTTTAAATTCAAAAGCGAAAAGACTATCTACTTCTTTTTCGGGATTATGAACAAGGCACGCCCAGCCAAAATAATTCAGTTCCATGAAGTCATTGCTTGCGCAATCACTGCCATAGTACCACACTTGGTACAACCGAAACACACTTCTCTTAGCTTGTCAAAGCCATCAAAAAATCTTCTTTGTTTACCTCTATTGTTTCATTTGGCTCAACTCCTAAAGTAGCTTATCTCTAAAGCCAAAAGAAAATTTATACACGCTTTGTTGCGCGATATGACGATGGGGAACCACGTACTGTGCACTCACATGACTCCGTAAGGATACATTCCGAGAACTTATCTTAACATCTCAATACGATTTTACACCTTTCCTTTTCCGTCGAAATAGTGTTACTTATTTTATGGCCGTTTAGCGTTTTATGACACTCTTAACCGACACATAACATCGGATAAGTGCACTCAAATGACACAAGAATTTTATCGCTGCTGCTGACCAACCATTAAATTCGCTTGAGTCGATTTCTTTTTTTCGCTTTCTTTTTCTTTGCAATTCTTTCCGTTTACTTTTCTTGTATTTTGTTACTTTCTTTTTAGGGTATTTTGAAAGCCATTTCAATGGATTGGCTAGATTTACGTTTTCTCATTTTTTTCTTCTTTCAAATATACTTATATTTGTTTTTATTATGCATAAATCATTTTCCTGACACTGCGATTTAATGCCCTGTCATTTGGTCGGTGAATCGTTTAATGGACTTACTTTCCTACGGTTTTGTTGTCATATTTGCTTTTCGATTAATTATACAAGCGACGGTTTACTTCATTCTCAAGTGTGAAGTCTTAGCCTTTTTGTTTGATTTGAGCCGCTCGCTACGGTTGACCTATATTTAAGACGTTACCGCAAGGTACATAGTAGCTTTACTTGAAGGATATTATGTCAAGATTGTTCACAGTAATTGATTAATTTCGTGGTTGAAGGATTTTGCGTTACTCTATTTACTTGAAATTCCTTCGAGGACAATTATGGTTAAGATATAAATTTTTTGAAGTTGAATATTTCAATATTAATTGATAACTTTGGTTACTTTGAAATGACATATTGTGTCCAGAGAAAGGGCAGTGAGGAAGAGTGAAAATAAACTCTGAAGCAAAAATATTCAAGAAAGATTGATACTCATGGCGTAATCAGGGCTCGGATTTTGTTGACTTTCATAATTTTAAAGCATACTTTATGGAGCACAAATTTTGTTCAACTCACATAAAGTTGGGATTCAAACCGATTTTTAACTTCAATATGAATTTTTTTGAAGTTAGAAAAGCGGTTTGAAGTTAAACTTCGATAAACTAATTCGAAAAATGTTGATGAGAAAAATTTTTGCCCCATAAGGTATGCTTTAAATTTATAAAATCAATCAAATCCGAGCCCTCCTCATAGTTATTATTAAAGAAATAAATTTATATGAAGTATCCTTTCACCCAACTGTTCAGTAGTTCTGCTGTTTTGGTCTGTAAGTGACACAAAGCAGCCTAGAGTAATATTTTGTTAAATTATAAGAAACTGAGCTGTAAAGACTTTAAGACTCGATCAGATGAACAGGTGGCTTTTGTAAATGAATATTCTCGGGCTTAGCTAAAATGAATTTATCATCTACGATAAAGGTGTCGTATATCTATTTAAAAAACAATGAATCAGGATACTCATGGTTGGTTTTTTAAGAATAGGTACCATCTTTTTGGTTAAATTAAGCAATCGAAAAACAAAGAACAGGTAAATTTAATTGAGGTCTGTAAAAGGCCAACGGCTCATTTTCTGAGCTGTCATTGCTATAATTATAATATCAAATGATGTTAATTTAAATGTGAAGAAAACATAATATTTATATAATTTCCGACCGTGTTCTTCATATTTTATCCTTTCCAATTTGTCACGAGCAAAGAAAAACGAGTGTCCTTTTAATAAGCACACGCTGGCGCGGTTATGACTGGAGTAAACATAAACTTAATCATAACACGACCGCATATATTTGTAGAAAAAACAAATGAAATAAAAAAAAAAAATGCAGAAAAAGATATGGCAAAACGGAGAAAACAAAAACGGGATCAGACAAACAAAGGGATGTCAACTTCAAACTCAGCTTCGGGTACGAAGCTAAAGAGCTTGTCACGCGTTTATTTACGCGCAAAGCGTTTTGCGATGCTGCAAGGGTCCAATTTTTCTATGTCACACGGATGGGTTTCTTTTTTGTTTTTTTTTTTTGCTTTTTTCCGAGTTGTAAGTCATGTCTTGCTGCTTATGATTATATCCACATTGACTGCGTTTCTTTTACTTTACTTTATTTTTATATACGCATTTATATACATATATATATATATATATTGTATTGTATGTTCTTTCTTATAAATGTTAGCGCTGACTTCTTGAAGTCGTGCAATATTTAAGTATCCATAGCGACTTAACAATGCTCCGCGAACGCTGGATAAAGAGCAGCAGCAGCGGCGACAACGGCGAACAAAGTTGCCGGTGTTGTTGCTGCTGTTGTTACTGCTGCTCCCATTGGCTTTATGGGGAACCTTTTGGTCTGGTTTCATTGCTCTGTTCTGTGTGTCTTTGTGAGATTAGAGTGCTTTCAGTTGCTAGCTTTTATGTTCTATTTAGCAACAAAATTGCGAAGAAACATAAACAGAAAAATGCACCCATTTGTATATAGCGATGTGTTCATATGTACGAGCAATTCACACACAAACGGCAGCAGCAACATGTATTCGGATTCGTTGGAATGGTATCATTTGCCTTGTAGCACCTCATCCTTTTGTGTGCTGTCATTCGTTCGTTTTACTTTCAACGCTTGTCTCGTAAAAAAGTACTTTTTCGATAAATTACGTTTGCGTTGTACCATTATGCTGCATTCCGCTTTGAAAAGAACAAATTGTCTGTAATAATCACGATGATGGTACTGTATATTGTCGCCGCAGTGCTTCGATAGTTCGCTTACTGTGTTTACAGTGAATCAAGTTCTTAGAGTTTCATTTCATTATGGAGAGTTTACTGAGGGAACGCATGAAGACTTTGCAAGATGTAGTTTTTCCTTTCGTTTGGATTAAAGGGAAAATAATGCAATATTGTTTTTAAAACAAAAGCCACTTCTATTCCTTTTTATTAATGAGTTAAAAAATGAATGATGGGAGTAGAATATTGAAAAGTCATAGGTTAGGTAAGGTTAGTGTGGCTGCCACCAAGGGTGAAACTTTTAGGGCTCACATCGGCCTGTTATCATAACACGAATAATGGGAAAACAAAGAAAAACAGAAACAGAAAAAAGTGCCACAAACATGCATGACTTCAGCTGGGAAGTTAACCCAGAGCGTCTCGCTTCGTTAGTTGGGACATCAACCAAATAAGGTACAGAGGCCGTCCTTGAAAACTAATAAGAAAAACATAAATTATAATATTTTTTCCATAATAAAACAAAGAAAACTTTCTAATTTCAATAAAATACTTTTACTTTTTTAACTTTTGTCTGGCTTTTTTGCTCTTAAACGGGATATTTATTCAGAAAACTTAAGTACTCTTCTGAACTCTAAAAGTCATTTTACAGCCAGGGACTTAGATAGAAAAAGAGTACTTTGGTAGTGCTTATATTGGCCATAGTGGTATATTGAAAAATTTTTTTCAAACAATTGATTAGAACTAGTCATTTTTGGACCAGTTTGGAACTAGACTCTAGCTAGACTAGTTGTAATCAGTTTTTTTTTTAAATTTTGTGCCGAAATACTTCGAATTTTTTACTTATTTTATTTATAAATTTTCATCGAAATCGGACTTCATGAATTTTTCAGATTTTTTGGGTTTTTGGTCAAAAATTCTCTAATCTTCCTCTGTCCCCCCCAGCATTTTTTTGATTAATGTTTCATAATTGTTCAATATCCCACTATATATATAGCCAAGATAAGCACTACCAAAGCACTCTTTCTCTATCCACGTCCCTATTTACAGCATTGTGGAGTGTTTCTTAAATCCGCTTGGAACATTCTAATTTAAGCATCGAACAGATTCTAGAATCCAAAGCCAATATTTCGACTTTGAATAATTTGATTTTCAGAAAAAACTTATGTAACATAATTAATCATAATTTTCGCAGTTAAATACCCTTCAACATGATATAATCCTCCAAAGCTAAATCATTTTTAAGGCTTCCATCGCGGAAGGAACAGCTTCTAAGTCGAGTAAGAAAAAAAAAAACTTTGTAGCCCCATCGAAATATGTGTGAGTCAAACGGTGAAATATTTTTACGAACCCTTAAGCAAAGTAATTTTCCTGAAGTGACACTTGAAGAAAACTCATTTTCACGTAACATTGTATATTTTATTAACAAATTTATTTTCGCTTTGAAGCAACGGCTCACAGTGCGTATGAGTGATGTGACAACGCTCGGGAGTGTGCGAAAAGTCATTTCAATGAAATTAGATTTACTTTCCGAATGAAAAGCGTACATATTTTCAAAGTACATAGACGAAGTTATTTATTAATAAAAAATTTTAGAGAAATTTTTCTTTAATATTTTCTCGAAACTTCAACTATTTCCCAACTAGGAAATGTTTTGCTATTATTTGAAGTTTGAGGACTTTCTTTTGAAGTTCAAGGGCACCATTTTTTGTGCTTTTATGATAAATACACGAATGCACTACAAGGTCAGGGATAAAGGAAGGGTTTCTTAAACAATTCGCCTTTTGAGTACTCAACTATTTATACATTAAAAGCGGGTGCTTTCTATTAAAGGCAGGGATTGGGCAAACTGAAATCGGATAATAACAGCCGCATTCAGATGATTTCGAACTTAAAAAGCTAAGGCAACCGTAAAATTGAATCTAAAGAGGCTTCAGCTGGCGAAACGCAGTAAAAGATATTCGTTCGAAATTTTTCTGGCTTAGCTGTTCAGCTCAAACTGAGACAGTAGGTGTGAAGGAAGTATTCAAATGTGCCATTGCGTTAATAAAATAAAAGCAAAATGTCATTTCCCCCCCTATTCTTACATTCTATCTGATTCGTTGTGTTGTGGGTCTGGGCTCATATGGGTACGTTTTTCTCGCGTCCGTATAAAGCAGATTGCCTTTCCGATCTCGGGACTTAAAGGGGTTGTCTCATTGGCGACGCTATTTCTGGACCTTTTTTAAAAAAATTCCGGACAGAAAACGGAATGAGCTTTTTCAATTTTGTTCTTTATATTGTGTTGTGAATGAAAGTTAATAAAGAAACACTTTGTTTTTTTAAGTGAGGGAGGTTCAAAAAGCTCTCGGCCGTCAAAGTGGATGCTCAAAAAAAGATGTAGTGCTGGCTGCCACGATTCCAGGTCTCGAAGTTGTCCGAAATGGAAAAGAAAAACAGGGTTATCATCAGTATAGATGTCATTATGGCGTGAACCTCCAAAATAATTTTGAGATTTTTATTTGACAAAATAGCGGCCATTGAAAAATGACCCATCGATTTCGAGTATATTTTTTTGAAGTTCAGTGTAAAAAAAAAAAAAAGTAAAAAATAGTAAAATATAAATAATAAATAAAAATAATAGTAAAAAATTTGTTAAAATTATGGTTGAGGTTCACGCCATAATGGTGACAATTTTGATTTGATTCCATTTTGTTTCATTGAAATCGGTCCACTTGATCTGGAGAAAACGTGGCAGCCAATTCTAAAAAAGTGGTTTCGAGATAAATGCGTTTAAAGTTTGAGGCAACGCTAAAATTGCTCGCAGATCTTGCTCGACAAAGAAGGCTATATCCTCTAAACTATTTCCAATTTCAAAAAAATCTTTTTAGCACGATATTCTTAAATATCCAAGCTATAAAAAAAATGTAAAAAAAATTTTTGCTCAATAAGGCAAGCCATATAAAATTACTGAAATAAGTCTTGTGCCCATATGCAGCCATCAAACTTACTATTTTGAAAAGGTTTTTAATTTGTAACAAATCTATCATCGTGGGCCTAACAAAGGGTTTTTCAAAGAAATTACCGTATTTCTGGCCCTATTACTTTTAAATCATCGACCAATTTGGAGTGCAAGAATCACGAGACAAATCCTGAATACTTAAGACCAAAACGAGCTGTGAAACTTTTCGGCTTGGCTTGAATAGTTTCCAGTCATAAAAAAAATTTACCTAAATAAAATAAAATAATATAAAAAATAAATAGTTAATTTAATTAAAATATAGTTAATGAAACAATTGAAATATAGTTAATGAAACAATTGAAATATGAATAAACTAATTGATATGAAAAAAAAATATTTATACAAAATATATTAATTGTAACTTTTGTAATTTCATTTTTATATATCTTAAAAAAATATCAAAAATTAAATGGATTTCTGACTTTGATCATGTATTTGAAATGCTTTGCGCCCCCAAAAGTGAAGAAAATCGATAAATATTTCAAAAATACAATGAGAAAATAAATAAATATTGGATCACTTGACTAATTGTTTACACATTTTCTTTTCACTCTTGAGTAAATTTTGAAAATTTAGCTTCCATCCATCAGAATTATTGATTATGGCAGAAGCTCTCGTTTCTTACAGAATTTTCATTAGAAAAACATGTGTAGGAACAATGAAATAAATTCGATGATGTTTACAAACGGAATTACCTCACGAACAACCGTAATGCCCAAAGACGGATGAGAATAGCTTTTGATCGTAGCCGAATGCACATAAAAATTTGTTCGAAATTTAATGATTCGTTTTATATTTCAGCTCCGGAAAAATGTTGCCGCATTTGAGTCGAGAGCTCTACGGAGTCTGCGATGAAGGGGAGCTTTTCATGAAACTATTTCAAGAGCTTCAGAATTATTGAACATTAAATATCAGTTCCGTTGAACGTAATAAATAAAGTGCACTGCAGAAAGTATTATTCGAATAAAAAAAAAAAAAATTAAAAAAATAGAAAAAAAATAAAAATATCGAAAACGAGATATCCCAAGGATAAGCGCTTTAGTGCTCCTACAAATAGTAACGCAAGAAGAAATTCAATTGCTTTCCGGACGAGTCATTTGAATGTAATTTCATCGCGAAAGAGGAAATATCAGATCTGTAATAAGAGACGGGGAAGAAGAAAGATAATAACGACGCAAAAGGATATCATAGAAAGGTGAAAAATTCCCCCGCAAATGCAATTCGATAAAACGTGCTAATGTTGCTGCAACAAAAGGAACTCGATTTGAGCAACAATTCACCGAAGCACAGATATCATTGCAAGAAGAAGCGGAAACTTTCAATTCACAAACGTTTCGCAAACATTTGCCCGACAATTGCCGAACGAGACTAGACCATTAACGGAACTGTGCGACTTCGGTGGGTGAACGCGGAGGGGAAGTCGAACGAGAATGGTCACATCAACGGATGTGGCGCTGGTGCGTCATGTGGTGCAACGCATCCTCGTGCCGTGCGTTTTTGTCATTGGACTATTGGGAAATTCCGTGAGCATTTATGTTTTGACAAGGTGAGCACAATTGCAGTATTTTGCCCTTGTTTTCTTTTTCCCCCTTTTTTGTTTTGTGTTTTTTGTTTGCTTTTGCTTTTGATTTTGCTTTTGTTTCTAGCCCATTATTACTCGTATCTGAAGTTGTTGTAGGAATTCCTTTCGTTTAATGGGTCATTTTAAACTGATTGCATCATGGGGGATTTTCCGACTCATTTTTTTTTTTTTTTTTTGGGTGTTACCGTTGGCGACTGCTTTCAGTGGGAGGATGCACATTAAACGAATTCAAGAAAATGTCTAGCGTGTGAATTGACGCTGAAAATGTAAATGTTAAACATTTTTGGAAATGTTATTGCTTAATGTGCTTGAATGCTGAAAATTGAAAATTGAAAATTACACAAGCCGAACTGAGGTGGTAACGCAGGTAGCTGCTTAATGGATGAACATTTCAACTGCTTTGAATATGGAAAATTGCGGAAATTTTAAATTGAAAAAGTTGAAGGTATTTTGCGAAGTTTTCTCCTTTGTTTATGTACACATAGATAGGTAGATAAAATATAAATTGGATGGAAATGCTAAGACATTTAACACTTTTTTTGATCCAAAACATGCCACGAAGTCAGCTTTTTCAGGTTTGCTGGATAACCACCTATTCTTGGTGGCTTATAATTTGAACCACAATTTTTTCCACTTTTCTATAAATCACATTGCAAGGAGCATTATATAGAGGGAAAAATTCTTAGAATTGCGTAAGATCGTGAAAATTTTCGTTGATTCGCCGAAAAGGCAAGCAGGGAACAGGAAGTGAAGCTGACATTTGAGGGAACATCCGTTTTGCTCGTAGCTTGAAAACAAAAAAATTTGAATAAAATTTTTTTAAGTTTTGAAAAAAATTTAATTTTTTGGCGCTTGGTTTTCTTTCTGCTGGATTTGCCCATATGTAGTATTTTGTACATTGTCTTGATGCCCTTGAATTCAATTTGGTTTCTTCGAATGCAATTCCAGGAAACGCATGCGTTGCACAACGAACATATATCTGACAGCTTTGGCTATAACCGACATCGCTTATCTGACAATGGTTCTGGTGGCTTCCTTTAAACACTACGAATACGTTCAGCTCAATTGTGAGCTATATTACGCCTGCTATGGCATTATGATATGGCTTATCGATGCGTGTTGTAAGTTTTCGAATTCAATTTTTTTTTCTTATTTTAAGTAATAAAAAATTATTGAAAAATATCTTTTCCGCTTCTGCCATTTCAGCTTATATTTCAATCTACATTGCTGTTTGCTTTACAATCGAGCGATTTATAGCGATTCGATATGTCTTAAAAAGGAAAACATTCTGTACAGAATCGTTGGCAAAGAAAGTCCTTGCAGGTGGGCAAATAGACAAAGAACAAAAATCAAAAAAAAATAAAAAAAAATACAAAATTTAAAAAAAAAATTGATAAGTGAAAAAATCACGTTCCATGAGAGTATGCAAAGAGTTTGGTCAAAAATGTTCTTAAATAGAATGTTAACTTTTTTCCCGTTGCTCTTTTTCTCGTTTACCTTGTTTTCTTTCATTTTCTTTTCCATTCCCAAAAGGCGTTGCGCTGTTCTGTTTGCTGACGACTATTTCCACAGCTTTTGAGCATGAATATGCCATCGATACAAAGTTGATTGATAGTCAAGGGAAGCCATGTAATCTAACGCTTTTAGCGAGAAATTCAACAACGAATCAGCCGGCATGGAGAACACTATCAACAAAACAAGAGCATCATCAGAAGAAAGCCGGCGATGATGATGTTGTTGGCGATGGCGATGATGATGTCACCGCCTACCGATGGTATAGAAATGCCAGTTCTGTTGATGAATTGGGGGATTTGCAGGAAACGACAACAACAACAAACGAAAATGAACTACGTACGCAGACGGTGCAACGAGATGCAGCAACGACGATTGATGCGACGTCCCTTGAATCAAAACAGGAATACCGGGCTAAAAAACAACAAGGTATGTTGATAATGTTCGTCCATCGATACAATGAAACGATGAAGATGTATTTATGCGTACTCAAAGGCATAAATCTCGTTGTGTCTCTCTTATGGGTCTTATGGGAAAGTCAAGTTATGTGCCATTGAATATTTTCAATTGGATTTTGCAATATCACTTAAGTCCTATAGAGAGCGAGAGCGACAGTAAGAGCCGTTAGAGGAAGATAGAGAGAAACGAGTGCTGTTATTCACATTGTTTTTCTATTTTTTTTTTCGAACAGAGCACATTCCAGATATTGTATCAGCTCGTTATCCTCGAGGAAATTTAGAATATATATTGAAAGCGAAAATTCCAAACGATGATGGCTTTGAGGTTTCAGCCATACCCAGTTGGATGGAACAAATACATGCTATGGACACCTGCACAAACGTAAGCGAAGAGTGATTAATAAGGGCGAGGGACAAATTAAGTAATTAAAGTTTTGTAGCATACTTAGCGGTTTGGTTATAATTATAATTTCCACAATTCGAGAATTTTCCAGTGGCGGATTAACCATATAGCCAACATAGGCATCTGACCAGGGCGGTAAAATTTTCAGGGGCGGCAAATTCTGACCGTTTACACAAGATAAAATGCAAATGCGAAAATTAGGCTGCTGTCTGAGGTGGCAAAATCGCACCTGCCTTAGGCGGAAAATTGTCTCAATCTAACCCTGGAATTTTCTGAGAAGTGTTTTTAAAAAATTTGGCCAACTTTTACATATGGGAGAATTGATTTTAAATTGACCACAGTAGATCTACTCGCTTAGAGAGGACAGTGCAAAGCATTGGCAAATTAAGGGAGTAGTCCTCGAATTTTTGTGACTAGTCGGGGAGTGGTTGGAGAGTATTTGAAATTACAATAGGATCCCGTCCATATAAAAGAGATAATTACGCTCAGCAGTACTGTCTAAGCGACAAGCAGCCATAAAATATGCTACAAATTTTAATTTTCTTTTTTCTTTCAAAAAGTAATTAGCAGGGCTCGGATTTTGTTGAATTTATAAATTTAAAGCATACTTAATGGGGCAAAAATTTTTCTTATCAACATTTTGCGAATAATTTTTAGCGAGATTTAACTTTAAACCGCTTTTCTAACTTCAAAAAAACTTCGTATTGAAGGTGAAAATCGATTTTAATCCTCACTTTATGTGAGTTGAACAAAATTTTAACTCCATAAAGTATGCTTTAATTTTATAAATGCAACCAAATTCGAGCCTTGGTATAAGTAAGGCAACAGAAAATATTTAAACTCAACACCTAAAAGTATGCTTATAGATATTACAAATATTTCTGGCAGTCAGATATCTATTCATTCCTTCGGCTTTGTCCATTTAAGAAATTCGCGAGCAACGATTTTAGGAGTTGTGTTAATATTTTTGGAGCCTTAATTAAGCTCCACTTGCAAAGGCTTAAAATGATATTCGTTAGTTTTAAGTTATTCAAAAGAATATATACATATATTATTATAAGTATCTAGATGTTGAATTGAAATATTTTCTGTTGCCCTAGTAATGACAAAAGCAATTATCGAACATTTTTTCAGGTGTCTTTCTACGAAAACATTTTATCGAAGCTGGGAGAGAATACAACGTATAAGAAAATCTATTTCTTTTTTACACTTTTTATCTTCGTTTTGGTGCCTTTATGCGTTTTGGCAACGTTCAATTGTATACTAATAATGCTCGTACGTCAGTCAAAGAACGTACGCGGAGATTTGACAAACGCCAGCAGCATTAGGAAGTCAACGAAGGTAACTCACCTCCTTTTCGATTTGATGAAAAAAAGTCCAAATAAGGATCTAATGAAATTCCCGTTTAGCGCAAAAGCCACTTAACGTCGGTGTCTCAGGAGAATCGCGTTACGGTTACACTAATTGCTGTCGTATTGCTCTTCATAATTTGCCAATTACCATGGGCGATCTATTTGATCGTATCGGAGCAGATCGAAATTGATTTAAATTTGCAAGTGATTTTGGGTAATATTCTAAATTTGTTAACAGCCATAAATGCTGCTGCGAATTTTTTCCTATACTGCGTACTCTCGGACAAGTACCGGAAGACAGTACGCGAACTTATCACCGGGTACAAGTATCGGAAGCAGCGATTCAACAATAATAACTACAACAATGCGAGCCTCTATACAGCAACATCGAACGGCAGTCGTCGATGCCGTCAAACGAAAGTCCCAACAACTCCGATGTCCACAACGTCATCAGTGATTTTTACGAAATAGTTTTATTTTTTTTTTGAGATTTCTTTCTTTATTTTGATTTCATAAATGCGCGGGTTTCGGGGGCCCTGCTGCGATTTTCAAATTTTTTGGGCGGGTTATTAAGATAATTATTTTTAATTAATTAGTAGGTAATTATAATTGAGATTAAGTTTTGATAGTTTAAGGGCGCTTAAGGCAGTCAAAAATCGGAAGCATTGCCAGGAAACGGAAACATACGAATAGGTTCAAATTGAAATTATTCAATTTCATCTTGCTGGGAGGTACTTATACACACACACACACACACAGACAATCACTCATATACATACATGCAGTTTATAAATCGAAATATCAATTACAGCGCACATCGAAAGTTCAGAATTCAAAGAATATTTCAAAATTCCGATTCGTTCCGATTCGATTCAATTCGATTCGATTCGCTTCGATTCGACCTGATTGCTTTTCTCCTCCTTGTTGGTATGTTCTTGCTGTGTAGATACTTTCATTATCGCAGCCTGGTGCGGATGTGAGCTTTATTTAGCATTTTAGAGCGATAGTCTTAGGTTCGTATCGACCATAAAAAGCTTAAATGCGGAGATAAAATAAAAATTTATGCATGAAATTCTATCGAAAGTGGTTTATTTTAAAATTAAGCATCGATTTTATTTCATTAAAGCTTTTGTTGATTGATATGGATGTGGATTTTATTGTAGCATTTAATCCAATCGGTTTTATTCATGTAAATTGTGTATGATAATTTAGGTTAAAAATATATAATAGCATACCACAATCGTTTAATAAATTGTGTTGAGCACTCTTGCATAAAGTTTCCAAAATGAAATAATTAGGGCAAACGAAAATTCTTTTTAAGCCCTAAAGGTATGCATTGAAATTGAAAAGGAAAATATGTTTTTTGTGGCTTTTGGTAACGGCTTTGTGAAAATCCACCCTGAAAGGGATTTTCAAGTTTTGTTGATTTTTCGATAGCTGGCATCTAAAAACACTGTAGGGATGACGTTTGAGTGTTCTATTTCGAAAAGTCCTTGAGATATCCTTGAAAATACTTTTTTAGTAAGCCTTTTTTTTAAATTTTATATCTCAAAAACTAATTAAGATAGGCAAAAGAAACAAACGTTGGCCAATTGCTAATATAACACGGAATCTAAAATTTTTTTTTCAATTTGTACACTGAGAAAATTTTTTCACAAAACTAAAAATAAATTTTGAGTTTTCTTTCAGTGTATTCCCAGATTGACGTCTAAATTTCTAAATTTTTTTGTTTTTAATTTCCTCTAAGGATTTGCTGTAATTTAAAAAAAAGTTTCATTCTAATTGGATGGAACAACAGTAAGATTAAAAAAAAATTTCTAGTGCATATGGATGCTCTCAGTATTGACATGTTGCGGTGAACGTGCAGAAAAGTCATTTTTTAATAAAAAACGCGAAAATCATCCGAAAAAGCGTAAAAAATTATGGTTTTTATATTTGTTTCGATTGCGTATACATGTTATACGTATAACATTGCTCATACGTCGGGTGAGTTGCATGTTTACCGCATGTCAATACTGAGAGCATCCATATGCACTAGAAATTTTTTGAAAATCTTACTGTTCCATCCAATTAGAATGAAATTTTTGTTTTAATTACAGCAAATAACATACTTAGAGGTATTTAAAAACAAAATTTTAGACTGGCGTCAAACTGGGAATACACAAAAAAAAAAAAAATAATTTTATTTTTAGTTTTGTGAAAAAATTTTTCTCAGTGTAAAAATTATAAAAAATTTTTTTTTGACTCCGTGATGCGCAGGAAATCCTGCTCTATTGGAAATCAGGCATTACTAGTCATATAAACTGCGATCAATTCGTTTAATTTGTACATCCGACACACTCCGTTTCGAGGGTTTATTGCATTTGTGTGTCGCCAGGAGATTCTGCCTGCCCGTCTGTTCGTATAGGGTTTTCTTATCGAACGAGTTGAACTATGTATCTTCGATGCGTGCTCACGGGGACAGGAGTAAGATCAAGTTCGAGAATGGTCTTGATCGGAACATTTTAAGGGGTACCTCCAGTACTAGGATCTGATACATTGAACAAAAGTCGGCAAATTATGCTCGATTATGTTCTTGAAACTCTTCAGAAATCTTTGTTTTAATGATGGTGGACTTATAGTCTGTTATAAAAATATATTCGAACAAATATAACTAACCATTTATCTGTTTCGAGTATTTTATTGTCAAGTAAGGCTGCTTATAACACCCTCACGTGATATATTTTCATCCTTCGATACCTAAAAGTAGACTACTTTAAAAAATTCACACGATGCTTGCCAATTATCTTTTTTATTTACTCCAGCAAAAAAAAAAAAAAAGGAAACAAAATCTCCTTCTTGCGTTGTGAAAGAAATGAATTTTATTTTTAATCGATCCTCAATTCAGCAAAAAACAAGAAGCGTTTATAAAATCAGTTTGGGGATCCAAAAAAAATTCGAGTCCTTTCGTAATACCAACGAATACAATCAAAGGAACTGCATCAACGGATAAGGCTAATTCATCACGAGGGAACGTTTATTTGAATTAAAAGAGAGAACGAGAGTGAGAGAGAGAGAGAGAGAAGGATAGAAATAGAGAGAGAGCGTATGAGAGTTATCGAGGTGGAGAGGGCAGGAGCCTGATTACTTAAAGCACTCAATTGAAGTGCTTCGTTGGCTCCTATTTTTTATGGCGTATCAGATTCTTACAATACTCTGTGATTGATTACTCGACACTGCTGCTCCATGCAGGACTCAAGTGCTGGTTCAGCTGCATTCAATATATTAAGAGCAATATCGCTTTATTGATTTCGCTAATTATAAAATGTAACCAACACATTCATTCAACCTTATAAGCACTTATATTTGCAGCAAAAACATGCAATTCACGGGATTCCACCATGAAGGGATTTCACTCGCTCATCTATTCATTCAACTAATTTATTATTTCCAAGCTATCAATTACGCTCGCATTCCCTCTAAAGATGCCAGTAGGTTAACCTGGTTCACAAGGTGCATGCTTTCATAGTGTTATTTTACGCTGACTGCCGTCTCTCGAAAATCACATTGAGAAAGAGCGAGATAGGGTGAGAGAGAGAGAGAGAGAGAGAGGAGAGAGAGAGAGAGAGAGAGAGAGAGAGAGAGAGAGAGAGGAGAGAGTGTGTGGGTGAAAAAAGTAAGTATTGATTAAAGGCGCTATTCATTGCGATGCTCCTGCGAGCACTTGAGCTTGCTAATTTTTTAAGTTTACTGCTTGGATGTACACGTATTGTAAGCAGTCGACTTGAAATAATCAAGCATTTTTTTCGCTTCTTTTTTTTTTTTGCAAAAGTTTTTCGCTCTTCAATTAATTAGGTACCTATCTTTTTCCAAATCAAGTTAAAAACGCTTATTAATGCTGCGAAAGCAGTGAGGGCGAAAAATTGATACACCCTTTGCAATAGAGCGATAAAAGGCCAAAGGGGAAAATAATTAAAATAGAGACCCAAAAGGACTTCAGGTTCGAGATGAATGGTATTATCTGGAAATTAGTACCTTTTAGGGTAATCGGAAAAAATCATATATTTTCTTGAAGAACCATATATCTTTTTAACCCGGTAGCGCCTGAATTAAAAAAAAAAATATTATAAAAAATAAAATAAAATATGAACCAGTTGAGATATGGCGATGACAGAAAACGAACGCTTTTAGTGATGCCATATGGCATCGCTAGGCGCACCGGGTTAAGGTACATAATTGATAATTTATAAGAAAAAACAATACAAATATATGATTTTTCCAACGGAACTTAATTGGGGTCTGAAGAATGAAGGTGAGTATTTTAAATACACAATTTCAAAGAGGAACAGGTTCTCAGTATCGAAAATATTGTTGATTTTTATAAGCATACTTTTAGGTGCCAATGCTAATGTTAAAAGTATCTGCTTTTTTTGCGTTAAGGAATCGCGCCATAGAATAGACATCTTCAGCAGACTCTGCACAGTGGGATCGCTCCAGAAATCTTGCAAAAAAAAGTAGAAGGATTGATCCAATCATATTTGAAATTGCTGCACATAGTTTAAATGAGGTAATTAAAATATGTATAAACCAAAATTCATCCGAGTTGGTTCACTGCTTGTAGTTTTTTTATTGTAGCTAAATCTTAAGCTCATCCGATTAAAATAAAAATATGTCAGAATAATATCTTGGCTAAAAAATGAACGAGTGCAAAGAATGGTTCACTGTGCTCCGCCCCCTTTTCTAGGACACTGATAACTAATACAGACAATTCGATAAATTAGCTTCTTTAAAAGACTTTAAGTCCTTTTAAGTGTGATGGGAGAGGAAAATGAAACGGCAGTATTCGATCGATCAATCAATCAATCAATCAATCAATCGCCCATTTCGTCACAACTTAAAGAAACAGCTTTCCAATCGCAGCTACCGTCACGCTTGATGCAATTCAAAGAATAGAAAAGTGAGTGAGGAAAAGCACGACAAAGCATTAAAAAATCTATCAAAATGTACATTTCCGTGCGAATTGATTTCGTTCAATCGTTCATTCATTTACAAAGAGAGCAGAAAAAAGAAAGAACAAATGTTCCATTGAGGTGGCTGATGTATTCCTCCCTCAACCAATGCGATTTTTATTACAAATTCTTTTTTGTGAAATTTTCATCATTTTTTTCCTGTGACCTGATTTTTTTTTGTTTTTGTCAGGGGTAAAGAGATGTGCCCATGAAAATTAGTGCTCAGTGACATCGATTTCCCCGATTGCCGCAATTGAAATTTATTTGCGACATCAGCGTGAATTGCCAACACACCACGATCGTTAACGACACTCAGTGCTCATTGACATTTATCTGGGAGCGGACGTGGAAATTTCGGAAGAGGGCTTCGGGTGGATAACGGAATGCATCGATAATAAAGTGCACAGTACAGTGCTCCTGGCAATCGCATAGATTGCTGCAGCCATAACTTTTGACTTCGGTCCTCCGTACAATGTACACATTGCAGTGCCATGAAATCAGCATATTGACAACGTATCGCGACGCAACGTAACGTAACGTAACGAAAAGTAAGCATCGCAACGCAACGCAATGCAATGTCGAGTGTCAGAATCGTAATGAGAAAAATATGAATTGAGGTCGCACATTGAGCCATGAAATTATGTGCGTTCGAATGGAACTACTGGCGGAGGTTATGCGCATGAAGGAGTATTTTTGACGACCGATTGCCGACGATTCAAAGAGGGACGGGGGAAGCCTTTTATACTTATTTTGTGCTTCAAATTTTTTCGCAATTTCAATATTGCATTAACATATTTGATTGTAAATCGTGCATCGAATTTAGTACTTCGGGAGTTGAGCTTTGAAAAATTTCTATGTCGGAATTTTGAATTGCATGTTTTCAGAGAAAATTGCATTTTTCACCAGTCAGAAAAGGAAGCAAAAATAGGAAACTATTTTTGGACTCTGTGGATTCTGTAATTAGGACGATTTAATCCATTACCTACGAGTATTTTTTTTCTGAAAAACTTTATTTGAATATTTTATTAAATTATTTTCTTGAGCTCTGATGTTTTAAAGCGTGTAAAGGTAAAGGAAATAAAGGGGAATTCTAAATATTATTTAATCAAAGTTTGAAAAGAGTAAAATGGGAAAAGGTTAAAAAAGTGTTTCTAGTTTCCTTGTTCATAGAGTACAGAGAAAATTAAAGTTTCCCTTAATCGAAAAGTTTTTGAAAAAGCAAGTCTTAAAAATTGGGTCAAAGAGTGGCATTGAAAAAAGATTACAGTTTTCTAAGGTTTACTCTTGTTATTGGTGAGTAACATGGTAGAAAAATTAAAAGTCGTATCCCTTCAAGGCTGGAAAACTTACAAGAAGAAGCCACATTCTTGGAGTATGGATTCCTTTGAAAATTTGGTAAGTGCTTCTCAAGTAGTCCACTTTAAGGCTACATTTAATACTCCATTAAGGAATGGTCCAGTAGAGTCAGGCTTTGCCTATCAATTTCTGCCGAATATTACTTAATTGTCCCGGTAGCACAACATTGCCTAGCTGTCTTTCCGTTTGAAAAGTAAGTGCTTCTCAAAGCAAAGGCTACATCAAAATCATGAAACAATGGTATGAGTCAGTTATGCCTACAAGGTTTACTGAACGTTTGAAAACGTTCAATAAGTCCGGTTAGGCACTGAAAGTGCAACAGGTAATTTACGTAAGATATGGGATACCCTATATAAAAGATTGCGTTAAAAGAACGGAGTTGTGACTGTCAAGGCCTTTTCAAATGTGGAAATCGGTTCAATAAGAGTTATGATTGAAAGAACATAATCCTTACTTGGGATACTCCATAAAAAGTACGTGACGGATTGACTGTAAGCGTTTATGATTAAGAATATTTTATATACCCAGCGAACCAAAAAAGTACTCACCGAGCTCCTAAAGACTCCTTTTCCGGGGCGCAAATGTCTCAAAACGCTCGATAAGAGCTCTAAATGAGCGGGTTTTTTTTGGGAGAAAAGAGCACGGACCATAATATAGAAAAAGTGTAACTTTCTGAATCCTTAAATTTATCTTTTATGATTCCTAGAATGCTTTTTGGACTCTCTTTCAGATATAATTTTTTTTTAAATGACTCCTTTGGTCTCCCTTAATGCTTCTAGGCGTCGTTTTTTTGAGCCTTAGAAAAAGCAATACTTCGAAGATCTCCACTTTATCTTTTTCGGAGCACTCCGTATGTGGTTGGCTTTTTAGGGGGTAGTTTTAAGCTAGGGCCCTTAGTAAAAACTTAAAAATTGAATATTAGCATCCCATCGCCTTTACAAGAAGATCAAAAGTCACACAGTACCCACTTATAGTGGCATTGAAACATGTACAAGAATTGATTTTTCTCCTTAATTTAATCGATTTTATACCGACCCCATAGCTTTAAGACAAACTTAAGCCTTTCTAAAACGACCTGGCCACTAAGTAAGTAAGTTTCTATCACACTTTAAGCGGGCCTTATGACGTTTCATGGTCGGGTTACTTCATACGCACCCATGTATAATTTATATGTGTATATATTTTTATAAATCGCCTGAAGAGTTGTTTTTCAAAGAAAACTTTAAAAACCGGTCACGTAATACAAATGAAGGCAACAAAGAGAAAAAATACCGAAAAATAGTATCGAATTTCGGACAAAAAACAAGGCGAAAAAATAATTTTAAAAAATTGGAAGGCTAAATATACACTCGAATTCCCTTGGGCTTTAAGGTTAAGGTCTTACTTTTGGAATTTATTTCCGACCCATTCCAAGCTATGCTCTCAAACAAAACATTCCAGCATAAACGATTCAGTCGTTGTCTTTCCATCTTTGTTGTTTTTTGGGGTTTTTCTTTTCTTTTTTTTTTTTTTTAATGGGAATATGTTGATGCTATCGCAGAATCCAAATGAACTATGCAGACGAAACGTGACAATGAAGCAAGTGACCATTTCAATTTCGAATTCCGTTTGAATTTTTTATGCAAAACGAATGGACGAAAGGAAAATTGTGAATGCAAGAAGAAACAGGAAATGAGGCAAGCAAAAAGAATGAAATTAAATTTCATTTGGGAAGTTCAAAGTACAATAACAGGAGAAACAAAAAGCAAAAGAAGAAAAGAAAAATTAATTTGATATAAAAAGGGGGAAAAAAATGGCATATTCACGCCTAGGAAAATTGATTGTATTCAGCGTCGACCCTTCGGCTAAACTGCGTCTGAAATTTGTCAAAAAATAAATACATTTTCGCTCTTCTTGTAAATTCAATTGCCGTTGCCGGAAAAAATTTGTTCGACTTACCGAGACTCCAAACATAACACTGGTTATGACACCGATTGTTAGATATAGGCGAGATATAGTCGAACTTCCTTAACTTGAACTTGGTCACTCGAAGTTTTTAATTTTCATACTGGATCTGGTGGCAGTATTGTGTGGAGAGTCTACGTCTTAATAAGTTGAAAATATCCTTTTTGCTATGACGATTCACGTGTGAGAGTGTATGTGTGAGAGAAGCGAGGAATTGCAAATTTTTGTTGTGTGTTCTCTGAAATTTGAATACGATGCGCACGCGGTGTTGCTTCAACAAGAGTTCGACAATGACTGACAAAAATGCGAGCCAAGAAACAAAGAGCACAAGCAATACGTGTGAGTGGCAATCGCAAAATTGTTCCTAGGGCGCCGATCCCTGGTTTAGATAGAGAAAAACTCCAAACAACAATTAATTTGGTCAAAATAAACACTGTAAAAAAGAACGATATGGCTCGATTGTCAGGTCCTATTTGCCCTACATGTCTTTTCTATCCCGATTAAGCATTGTGGAGAATGTTCCCCTACATTACAAGCCACCTAAAATACACGATAAGATAATTTTTTTTTTCTATAAATTGGTCATCCCCGAAATTCGCCCAAAATTTATCCCAAACAGGATTACAAACTCCTATTCCTTTTCAATAGGATTAGTGTAGGGCACTCGGTTTCGATCCACTGAGACCAAAGTACACTTTGATGGTTATTATATAAAAATTTAAACAAAGGAAGTTGCAAAAATAAAGATCTCTTAACAAGGCATCTGAAAGAATTACTTAGTAGTCAGCTCAAAAGACTTCCAAGAAATTGGAATTCAAATCTTTCATAATTGCTTAAAATATTTATGTGCATATGCATAACTTTTACGATTATCCAGCTAAGTTCGCGGCGAGGCAATAGAAGCGCAACAATTTCCTTTTAGCTGGGAACATTTTTTTCCCCATAACGTAACGCAGCCAACGTTACGTGCTGAACAGTGTTGCAATTGTTCACTTTAAGCCTTTGTAAAAAGAAATCAAAAGGAGATGAAAAAAAAAAAAAATCGGAAAAAAGCCTGCAGCTCAAAGGCATGAATCCATCAAAATGAAAAGCTGCAAAAAGCCTTTTGTATTTGGTTGGGGAAAAATAATTGAAAAAAGTTTTCGATAATTTTTTTTCACGCAATTTTTGTAGAATGCACACACATACATTCAACCGCAGCAAAGAGGATGCTTCCAGTAGCATTTGTCGGCACTCATCAAGTTTCGTTTCATTTCGTTTGAAAAATTATTTCTTTGAAATTTCAGCTTCAGTTTCGAAATTTTGTTTTTTTTTTTTTTGAACATGCCAATTTTTTTTTGAAAAGTGATATGAACATTTCCTGCGAGGGCTTAAAATTGATATATTGCTATTTTGAAATGCTCCCTGACTTAAATATTACATATGGGCAATTCTATGAATAGGCTCCCGCCCTTGACTCTAAATTTTTAGGATTTAGCCCATAAGAATTATCACAAGTTAGCATGTTACAGTCAGGCGATCCTGACAAAACAATACCTCACACAGGCATATATGTTTGAAATTTTTTTTTATGCAGTCCCCAAGACCACCACCATAAAGACAAGGTAGTTTCATAGTACGAACTCCAAATAAAGGGCGCATACTCCAACTTAGATCTGACCAGCGATATAAATACCGCCTTTAAAGTATAAGGATCAGAAAAACAGCAGCCTTTGCGTTAAATTACAATTAGCATTCGATAGTCCTGCGGGAATAATCCTCATTCGGATGCTGTGAAAACACAAATTTTGAGTCAAACACCACTCCAAGATCTTTCACCATATTCATACGTTTAATTGGAGAAGTACCAAGGAAACATGAGATTGAAGGAGTTACGAGTTTTGGAGAAAGTAACATATGACCGTTTTTTTTTTTATTAAGAAGGGATCAGATTTTGGCACACCCTAGATGTAATAACCTGTAATTCAACCTGAAGCTTGCCAGAATCAGGGAAATTTCAGATTTTTCAGAAGAGTTTAAGATCGTCCGAAAAAAGTAGGCATTGATATATTTTTAAACCTGACACACTCTGTGTCGAGAGTATATTGCGTTTGCATGGTTGTGTGTAACATCCAGAACCAATCAAGATAGATCAGAAATATATACAATAAGTGGATCACTATTCGATAAATTTTGATGTCTTTAAGCGGCGTATGTTAACACTATGATTCTTCACAAGTAAGGGGCAAGTACATGCTCTCCATAAAAGGAGGTTTCTTTTAATCACATCAAAGCAACATATATATATGTACATTGTGGCTCATAGTCTTCAAACAAGTTAGGAAATTTTGATGATCTAAGCTTTCAAATGATAGTCTTGAGGAGAGTTTAGACCAGGTTTATTAATATTATATGAAAATTTTGAAAAATTCGAATATAGCGAGGTATCTCATTGATTTGAACTGGCATGAAGGTTAAAAGATAATATTCTAGAATTTAAACTTTCGGAGTTCTTAAACCGAGTTGAAGACTAACGGCCCTGTATACCATATCTAACAAAATGTAATCGATATTTTTTTTTTCAAATAATAGCTATGTTCCCGTACGGAACGAAACTGCCCAAAACTACCCCATTTTGCACAATTTTCTAACAGTTTTCAAAAAATTGGGCAGTTTCGTGCAGTACGGGAAAAGACCTAATAGCTTTAAAGGAAAAGTGAAAATCTCGTTATTAACCTGGAAAATTAACGGTTCAATGTAACACTATAAAACAAACCTTTAAGAATCAATTCACTTCATAACTAAAGTATTTCAGTTAAGCTCCATTCGGCAGCTCGAATGGAAAGTCAGAACGTCTGAGGTCGCTGTTAAAATTACAACTAGTTTCAGTCTAGTTGTCAATACATAATCAGGGCATTAAATTTTATAAAAATTTCTACGACAAAATTGTTCCCATTTTCATTCTAGCCTAAAAACTTCAAATTGTTTACATTGAAGCCAAAAAGCATGTGTTGAATATTTCGAAAATGCTGTGCGCGCATGTGCAATAGAATCGACTATTATCTGGCTCAGTTGAATTTTTTAATAAATTTATTCGTTTTTCAAATTGAAATTTTTTTTGATTATTTATAATAATTTTAGAAGGCAAAATTTATGGCTGCAATATTTGGGATATGTGGAACGTGCTATTCACCTTGTTGCCGCCGCATATCCAACAGATTCGATCATTTAGTGAAAGATGATTTACGGAGTTTCTCGACGAATCAAAGAAAAATTCTGTTGGAACTGGTTGTTCGTATGGCCATAATGGCATGTTCTTGCCAGGCTCTGATTATAATCGCGCAATCGTTATTATTCGCATCGTGTTCTTTTACGAAGTATACACTTAATTTTCGCTCAGTTGCCTTTGGCGGTAAGTAAGAACGATTGCTGTGGAGTTCCCCTAAAACACAAAGTTTTCTTTTTTAATTGCAGACTGCAGTGTTCCGCGCGTACAAGTTTTGCAGATTTTTTTTGTTCCCCATTTGGCATTATGTATCCTGAGTATTTACGGTCTATGGCGAGTAAGTTCAAAAGCTCCTTGATGTGTGATATCGATATCGATTTAATCATACACTTTTCAGCGAAATTACGCCTGCGTTCTTCCCCATTTGGCAATTGCAGCAGTTTATACGACGTTTTGCATTTTCTGCCAAGTAGCAGGGGACGAATCGGTGCGAGAGTTTATCCTGGACTCCCTAATGGCATGTATGTGTAAAGGATCCATTTCCTAGCAATAATTAAAGAAACATAATTTTTTGACCTTTCGGTTATTTTTTTTTTTGGCGCAGTTGGTGAGTTTTTGTACATAATTCTGCTGACAAGGGCTTATTTGGTGGTCCGATCCGAAGCCAATATTCATCGTGTGGACAGATTCGTGCATGATTAATGAGCTTCGGTGTCTAACTACAAACGAGAGTAATGATGGCTGTAAGACTCATGATCGGAATTGTTCATGTTTGGCCTTTTTTTTTTTTAATGAAATCCCTCTTTGATTGTAGTGTGTTTCAAATTTAATGTTTGTCGATTTTAACCATTTAGATGATAATTTCACACAAATTGTTACTTAAAATTAAAAGAAGTGATTATGATATCGATCTATTGGTAAATTTTTGAGATCGTGTAAATTGAGAGGATAAATTGAGCCTCGAACAATTTGATTCGTGATCTCCAAAACATTATGAAAATAAGTAGAACTCGGTTTAATCCGACTTCGAAGCGGTCTCCAGATCATTTTCTTTGTAGTTGTTCTTTATATTAATCTTTAATCATTTTGGGCATAGCTATGTGTGGATAAAAATTGCAAGCTTTTTTCTAAACACTTCTAAGAACATCCTCAGGAGCCATTCAGCCCTATTCTAAATCAATTTTTAACGGGAATTTATTCCGTAAAAATCTTCCTCGGCGGAAAAAGGAAATATTCTAAGCGTCAATAAAAGAAAAAATGTGATGATTTTTGCTGAAAAATGTTTGAAGTTCGGCTTTATATGCCTTCTCAGTGTGCTTAGAATGGAAGAATTTTTCTTTTCAAATCCGCGCGGGAAATCTTCCCGGGAATATTAAGAATCGGGGCTAATTTATGCACCTGCGTTCATCTGTTTGCGAGGAGATCCAACCGTAGACAGGAACCGATCATACGAAACACCACATCAAACAAACTGTTTGCAGGAACTAATGCGCAGCAATTCCTGGACTATTGAAAATACTGTTGACATATTATTCAGAATAAGGATGAGTTGCTTCTACTGTAAGTTCTACTGTCAGTATCTTGCTAAAAAAAAATATCTTGGAGCACACATTGCCTTGAAAATTTTCGGCGATCAACTTCAGTTCACTTTTCAATAAATTTCTTAGCTTTTCATCTATGAATTTCTTTGAATAAAACAATTTCAGAAGTAATAAATTATGTGTAAAATATTCAAAATATGCGGCAATTGCTGTGGCCAGTGCTGTTCTTTCATATGCGATAGGATCGACAATTTATTGAATCAAGATGCGCATTTCATGGATTTTTCGGAAAAGCAGAGAAACACTCTGTTGGAACTGGTTGTTCGTATGGCCATAATGGCATGTTCTTGCCAGGCTCTGATCATACTCGCGCAAACAATATTCTTCGCGTCGTGCTTTGCTAAGAAGGATACATTTAATTTTCGATCAGTGGCGTTCGGTGGTAAGAGTTAAGAGTTTCTCTGAAGATCGTATAAATGTGAAACGTTTCCATTCTACTTATAGACTGCGATTTTCCACGTGTAGAGGCATTGCAGTTGTTTTTCGTGCCCCACTTTACATTGTGTGTATTGTGTGCTTTAGGTCTAATATGGGTAAATTCAAAAGCTCCTTGATGTGTGATATCGATATCGATTTAAGTCCTACACTTTTCAGCGAAATTACGCCTGCGTTCTTCCCCACTTAGCAATTGCAGCAGTTTATACGATGTACTGTATTTTCTGTCAAATAGCGGAGGACGAGTCGGTAAAAGAGTTTGTGATGGACTCCCTAATGGCACGTATGTGTCCTAACAATAATTAAACAAATATCATTTTTTGATCTTTTTGTTTTTGTTTTGGCGCAGTTGGAGAATGCTTTTACATAATTTTGCTGACAAGAGCTTATTTGGTCATCCGAAGCGAGGCCAATATTCCGCCTATTTCGAAAATCGATTATGATTAATGGGTTTAACCAACAGGCCTTCAGCGAACTGAATGGATGATTCTGAAAGCGATTGATTGCACGGCGATTCTGGCTTCAAAATTTCAATGTGATGAAATCTATAGATTAGTTAGTAGCTATTGAAGTCTTCATGAGTGCACCATATATTCTCGTTGCAAGATTATTGCAATCATTCTTTAAATAAAGTTTTAAGTCGAAACAAAAAATCTCATCTGGTACAATTTTGAACATTGCAGCAATAACCAGCTTTATGTACGATCCAGTAGCGTAGCGAATGGCGCAAAATCATATTTCAATTTTGATGAAGGTATTTTTATTTCCTGCATTGTGCCCCCATTGTTACCCGGGCGCCGAAATGTCTCGCTACGCCACTGGTGCAATCAAATAAAAAGAGCCTTTCATCTAAAAGGAATTGTGGGTTTTCCACAATTTTATCAGAGCATCGACGAAGTTAGTATGGAAAGCCTTTTCTTTCTGGCTTTTGTTTTTACGGAAACTCTAATATTTGCAAACGTTCTTCCCGCCCGCCTACGTGTAGGAACACTAGCTCGAGCCTTCACATCGCTGATCAGACGCCATCTTCTACTTCACGGAGGTTCCGATTCTTGCGGAGTAATATAATCCATTATCGTTCGTATAAAATCGTATTGTAGACACTTCGTTGACCATCTCTACAGTTAGTTTTTACTGTCCATGTCTCTTGTTCTTTTGTCTCTGGTGAAAAAGTGGTGACGTAGAAGTCAAATTACCCCGAATTTATAGCGTGGATTTTACTCTGATCTCTGTATGCGCAGATTACAATGTCGAAGAAATTTATGTGAAAAATTGTATCTCTCAATATCCTGTTTTTTTCTCTCCAGTTTTCTTTCTTTCAGATTTCCTTTCAAATATCCGTCACAGTTTCTCAAAAGATATTGAAAAGCAATTTTATGAAACAATAAAGAATTGTGAATAGCTGATAGATATATAGATTTGCACAGATGAAGACTTACGAGATCGTTCAACAAATCCTGATGATCGTTCTTGTTATGGAAATGCTGTATGCCCTGGTGCTCTATACTTTTCATTTGCATTGTTTCTATAATCCGGACGTTGAACGGAAAACCGGCACAGAACTTTTCCAATCGGTAAGATTTCAATTGCATTTTCCTTCTCTGAAATTTTCTGAGATTTATTCTTCTTCTTCTTCGTAATTAGGATGCGGTGTGGTAAATTTCATTTTCTTTTATGCTCGTACGCTTATTTTCGTCACGGTTATAATGTGCCAGGTTTGTTTTGCATGGGGTCTCCGATCAAAACGTCCCGAATTGATGTGGCCGTGGTTAACGTTTCAAATCATTATCATTTCATATTCATTCGTTCGGTTAAATTTCGTCGCAATGCGTCCATTAAATGAGTTTTTGACAACTCTTCATTGGATTTGTAAGTTAACATGGGGGAACGTGTGCTCCAAGCATTGATTTTTTGGAAATATTCCCATTTATAGTTGTGGCAGCGGCAGGATGCTTTCTCGACTATTGGGTTTATATTGAATATAAGGAATATAATAGTTATTTGGCAAAAGAGAAGGACAGCATGTACAAAGGCAGCGCAACATTCAGCAGAAGGAGCACAACCTAATGGCACAACTACTCAAAATAGAATTCCGATGATGTCTCTTGTCAGAAATTTACAATTTCAGTTCCCTATTAATGCTAAAATGGCTATTTTTGGGACTTGATACGAAAAATTTCGTCTCACATTTAAAGGAGGATATATCAAAATCTCACAGTAGTCAAAGTTCGTGCTAAAACTTTGTTGGTAAAATATCGACACTTATCAACGACACTATCGACCATACTAGCTTATGAACTGACCCATAATATCCAGAATAAATTGATGCATGTAATCTATTCTCATTTGATTTCTTAAGCAAGAATAAAGCATTAAGAAAACGTATAAAGATGTTGTCTTGTCCTGGACTACTCCTCTTCAGTGAGTCATAGTGAGACCCGGAACTAGTCATTGTTTCCATTAAAGGATTGTAGAAAACGCGAAAGAAATATCGTTTTTGCCAAATGTGAATAAAATTCCTTAAGGGGGTCTTCTCATTGAGCAACTTTTTTTTTCGACTTTTTTTTTTTTTTGCATTTATTTATAGCTTGGGTAGTTGTGAATATGCCCCTAAAAGGATTTTTTGAAATTCGAAATAGTTTAGAGGATATAGCCTTCTTTGTCGAGCAAGATCTGCGCTAAAACGAGTAATTTTTGCGTTGCTTCAAACTTTAAACGCGTTTATCTCGAAACCACGTTTTTCGAACTGGCGGCCATGATATCTCCAGTTCAACTGAACCGATTTTCATGAAACAAAGTGGAATCGACGCAGAATTGTCACCATTCTCGGGTGAACCTCGACCATAGTTTAAAAAAATTTTTACTATTTTTGTTTTTACACTAAACTACAAAAAAAAAGCCCGAAATTGAAAATTTTTTTTTAATGGCCGCCATTTTGTCAAAAAAAATCACAAAATTAAGCTTGAGGTTCACCCGAGAATTACATCTATACTGATTATAACCCCGTTTTTTTTTTTCATTTCGGACGCTCCGGAGACCCGGAATCGTGGCCGCCGTGACGGCACCTTTTTTTTCACCACCAACTTTGAAGTCTCATTACTTTTTGAACAGCCCACGTTTCGAGGCAAAAATTTTTTTTTATTTACTTTGAACCTTTTGTAATACAATAAATAAAAAAAGTTTTCAATTATTCTTTGCGTTTTCAAATAAGAATTTTTTTAAAAAGGGTCCAAAAAACGGGTTTTCAATGAGAAGACCCCCTTAACAACATTGGAAAGCCTTCAGGAAGTGTCTCCCTCCCTTTGTCAACACGCCTAGTCATGACAAAGCATAGGTAATCATCTTGAACTTTGCCAACCGACACTCGATTAAACTAAGTGGTCCGAAGATACCTTAACGTAAGTAATAAAATTCTCAGTAAACATTTAGACGACGGTTTAGCGAATGATCGCCGGGAAGATGTTTACGCGACTCTTCTGGAAGAGCAATTGGCGATGTTTTCTCAATTCTATCAACAAAGATTTTTTTTTTATTGATCCCCAATTGCTCTTCCAGAAGAGTCGTGGCCGCTCGGACAATTATCAACAACAATCAACAAGATTAGTGAATGTTATATTTCCTGAATTATATGGTCACCGGATAATAGCACTTTCCGGTTTAAGGCATCGAACTTGTGCCATTGTCATCCTTCAGACCACTGAATTCATTTCATTATACATTTTTTTGTGCTCATATCCCAAATAATTCTGTTATTCCGAAAATTGAATACTTTAGGATCAAAACTTTGAACATAGAAAAAACTTTATGTTGCAAAACACCCTAAAAAAAGAAGGGAACGATCGATAAGGGAACGAGTAATCATTTTACTTTCTTACTGTAATGGACATTTTTGTAATGATAATTTCTGTGATGGAACGAATGTTCCAAACTATGGAAGAGGAGATCCGCGATCATGATAAATTTAATTGAAATAACTAAATATAATGTTCTCATTACCGAGCGACTAAAAGCGAAATAATTCACTTTAAAAGTGGAACTACAATTCCAATTCCAATTCACTGAACAAACGACAAGTCGCGCTTCACTAGAGCTAAACTTCAATGTCCTTGTTGTTGTGCCCCTTCAGCTGATTCTGCAGCTTCCAGTTGGCATTGTACTCATTTGAGTAATGTCTCAACAGGATTCCGAACTTCTTGAGTTCAGTGAATTTGTTTGCTTTGCTTTTGATTTATGGCCGAGCATTTTCTTGTCGTCGTGTTTCACGTAAATGGTCCAACAATGATTTTGTTGTTGCTGTACATATTTATTGTCAGCGGCATTGTTCGGAAAAGTGTAATTAATAAACAAAAATCATCAGTGGTCATGGCAATCTGAGGTAGTGAGGCAGCACTAACGAGTACCTATGCCTTTTCAAACGATGGATATCTGATGTTGAGTTCTCAACTGTTCGCCGGCTAAAAAGCAAACGAGAAGTAATCTTTCTTTTGTTGTTCATTGTTGTTGCCTTCTCCATTGCTGTTGTTGCAGTGATAGTTGTTGTTGTTGTTGTGGTTGTTGGTCTGGTTGAATTGATGTAAAATGGCATTGAATGTGACATTCTGCTTTGTTATTGCAGACAGTTTTGTTGATTTGTCGTGCGAACGTATTTTTAAAGACATTGATTTAGAATCCTTGAAGCAATTTGTAATGACATGCTAATGGGGCGTATGAATTATGTTTCTAACTGAACTGGAAAAGCATTGATGCGTTCAAGTTCACTGAAGCGTTCCATATAAGGTAATTCATGGTTTATTTTGAACTTTTAACTGCTTTTTATAGAGACTCTAGTTACTCAGTTCTTAAAGCACTTTAATTTTGCAATCAGTTTGCTCTGAGAGACAAATTTTGTATTAAATACTCCCTCGGTTTTTTATCCATGACTATTATTTGAAGCAATGTATTTAAAAGATTTTGATTGGTGGGCCAATACATCTGAATTTAGACGATTCATTGTGCAAAAGAACCAAAAAAGTGTTTAGAGAAAATTTTTAAAATTTAATTTCAATGTCTTCTAATATGGTTTTCAGGCAACATCTCAACATGCCATAAAAGCCTGGTCAAATCCAGGATCTGTTAAAGTGACTGAACACTTTTAAGTTACTTGCTTTTTTGAGCTGCAGCTGCATTAGGTCTTGCAGAAGTATTTATTTGTTCCCAAGAAATCCAATAGGCAATCACAAAGTGTTCTTAAATGAGCATTTTTAGCTCTTAAAATACCCTTTTTAGCTAGGGAAAAATTTAAAAGGGATTTAAAAAGACTTTGTAAATTGTCTAGTAGTTTTTTATAGGAAAATTCCGAAAGCTACACTTGAAAAAAAAATAACGAAAAATCCCATCGTTGATTCTGCGACATTGAGTCTTTGATTTTTCAATCATAAATATTATTCGAATCGTCCAATTTGATTTGGGGACTGAGTGCACGTGATCTAATTTATTTTAAAATAGAGTCGCATGAGGGCTTTTATATTTCCATGCAGATTCAGTTCACCAACCAACATCACCTTACCATTTGGCATCCCGCCAAAAAATTTGACAAGGCTGTTGTTGATGATCTTGCTATCGCCTAAAGTCTTTAAATAATTTCATAGATTTTTCACATGCCTTTCAGCTCTATTTAGTCTTATCACTGATTTTTCATCACAAATACACATTGTTTAAATATTCATAAAGGAATTAAGAGTTCAAAGCCACGTAGACCCATGCTTTCATGATCAATGTTAGGCAAATTTTCATGATCTTTCTGAAAAGTTACAAAAACTTGTATTCCTTAATTATGATTACTTCACAAAGTAAAGCGATTTTAGTCAATCTTTGTCACAAGGCCGACGTGGTCTATGTGGAAATTGTAAAGATGCCTGATGATAAACTCGTAGCTGCGTTCGAAATCGATCGCATCAGCCTCACACTATTTTTCGATTGCCAAAAATTAATATTTCATAACAGAATTGTTTGGACCAAATAATGAATACAAAATATAGAAAAATATACATAAAAGTACCCACTAACGAATTATCAAACCACCGAGGTCGTTGTGAATACCCGCATAGATTATATATAAATATTACCTGCAAGTTTACACAATTTTTCTGCTTTCAAAGAATTTCCATGGAGATGATTATTCACCGATCAAGGATGTGTTTCATTTTCAGAACAATTGATATTTTGATGCCATTATCCTGTTCATTAAGCTACGAGAGTTTTTGTCCTCAATAGTAGAAAGGCAATGTATGATGTTCAAGACGATACATTCTTCGTAGCATTGCGAATCGCTGAAAATAAATATATCGAAAAAATAAAAGAAATTAGATCGATAAATAATATTCAGATCGGAGTAAAGATTCATTTCTATTGAATACGATTTTAGTATAAGCAAACTAACAATGGCAAGCATTACTGAATTTATGGCCTCCACTTGCCTCATGGTTCCTGCGACCGATTTGCACACTACATACAATCCTCAAATCTGTCATTTTACCCGACACACATTTTGTGTCGAGGGTATATTGCGTTTGTGTGTAACACCCAGAACCAGTCGAGATAGACCATACAAAATGTATATAGAAATGATCAGCGTCACCAGGAGATTCGATTTAGACATGTCCGTCCGTCTGTCTGTCCGTCTGCCTGTCCGTCTGTCTGTCCGTCTGTCTGTCCGTCTGTCTGTCCGTCTGTCTATCTATCCGTCTGTCTGTATAGAGTTATCTTTTCAAAGGAGTTGAGCTATCATAAAATTTGGTATGCGTGCTCAAGGGGACATAAGTAAGAACAACTTCGAGAATGGACCCGATCGGACCATTTTTAAGGGTACCTCTAGTACTAGCCCAAGTAGCAAAATAGGTCGAAAATTGGTAAATTCTTACCTATATTAGGTCAGAATATTTACTTGACCTAACCTAAATAGGTCGAAATTACGTCGATTCGACGTCGAGTCGACGTAAGTGGGGAATAGATTGGAAGTTGATTGGCGGTAATAATAGGTCATAATAGGGCATTTCGACTTCAAAGTCAGGGCGAAAAGAAGTCCGTTTACCTAATATTAGTCGAAAAGAAGTCGCAATGACCAAATTTCGACCTAATTGGACTTATGAGTAAAACGAAAGAGAACGTAAAAGGAAACGAAAAAAGTGAGAGAGAGAGTAACAGAGAAAGATATAAATACATAATATCTTACTCAGTCATTCGTATTACTCGAAAGCAGAAATGAACGAGAGATTTTCTTCTTCGTGTGTCTTAAGAAATAAATAATAAATAAAATATGGACTTCATTAAAAATTATTTTGCGCTTAATAAGTCCCAAAAACATATGCCCGCTGAGATTTTTCGTGAAAGTGTTCCTTCTACTTCTTTATTTTTAAGGGGCTTTCTCATTGATGGAAATTAAATAAATATTGCTTGAAAAAAATTGTTTTTCTTAAAGAAAAAACATATGCAGAAGAATAATTCTCAATTTGCCATTCGAAAAACATGGCGGAGCTCGACCTATTTTGACCTATTTCGACTTTAAAGTCAAACCGACTATGAAGTCCAAAAATCAAGTCCGCTCGACTTTGAAGTCGAAGCATGCAACAAAATAAGTCAACTTTTGACCCTATTTCGCCCTATAAGTCAAACGGACTTTAAAGTCGAATTTTAGTCGAAAAATTGGTCGGTTTGCCTTGAAAAATTACCAAATTTGGAAGTCAAAGTCAAGTCAATATTAAGTCACAAAATAGGGCATTTTAACCTCTTTTCGACCAAAAATCGACTTGTTAGTCGAAACGACTTTGAAGTCATGAAATAGGTCGAAAAAAGGTAATTTGGACCTTCGAAACGGACTTTGAAGTTAGGTCGTATTTAAGGCCGGAAAATAGGTCAGAAATAGGGTATTTTCAACCTAAATAGGTCGATTCGACTTACTGCTGGTCGAATCGCCCTATTGTGCTTGTTGGGAGGGTCTGTTATGAAAATCACAAAAACTGCTCCAAAACCGGAATTTTAAAAGATATTTCGATGAAATTTGATAGTTGAACATATTTGAAGTCAAGTTGTTCAATTTAAAAAAATTTGAAAAGTGGGCGTGGCCGAAGAGCATTTTTCGAAAATGGCTTCCTTCACCCAAAATTCAAATGTGACTTGAACGAAATTTGGCAGTTATGCTTCCTTTGTAGCCATAAACATCCTCTCCAAAAATTTGATAGGTCCATTATTAAGGGTATCTCCAGAACTAGGGTCTGTCACAAAAATCTCAAAACTGCCTCAAAATCTGACTTTTTCGAAATATTTCAATAAAACTTAGCATTTGTCCGTATATTTAAGCCTCCGATTAGAATTGCAAAAAAATGGAAAAGTGGGCGTGGCAAAGGGCGGTTTTCATAAAGAAATTTAACAAAAGTCGGTATATGGGGCCCCTAATGGCCTTAAACACCTCTTGATATAAAAACTTATTTGAACATGTGTGTCTGTGTCGGGTATTCTATTGTCAGGCTCGCCTGACTATAATACCCTTACTTGTTTTTCTACGCTTTTGAAATGAAAAACTAATTGATCCTTTACATACATACACAGAACGGCTTTAAAAATTTAGTGAATCAGTTTTCTGATTTCTCCACCTCCGCCGATAGCGGCTTTATGCATTCACTAGTTCCATAAAAAAAAAGATTTTAAACATAAATTACACTTAATGAGCTAAACGCTAATAAACATTCCATGTTAGCTCATTTCCCGTTGTTCGGAAGCGCATTAAATTTTTTTTTTATTTATTTAATTTTTTTTTTCCTTCCCTCATTGTTTTTCTTTGTTTCGTTTTCTATTTTAATAAATTAACGTGCCGAGAGCAATTTATTCGAATTTTATATGAAAAACTGCAAGCCACTGCAATTTCTCACATGTAAACAATTTGTAAAAGTACGAAAACACTTTCGCATTCAAACTTTCGCAATTGCTACAAAAGGTATGAACGACAAAAATATTTCATGTACATTAGGCACAATGTCATGTACACACACACACACACACACACACACACACACTACACAGCAGGGGATATAAGCTCATTTTAATTAGATAATTTATTTTATTTGAACTGCGAACCCAGTGTGGGTAGAGCGTTTTTTGTTTGCGAAGAATTCGCAAACTTTACACAAAATGGGCTGCACATTTATTTTATTCGCAAACCGGAGCAAGTGTTTATTTATTAGATCCAACAAAGGAAGAAAATTATAGCCAAATTACTTTGCAACTGAAAAAGAACAGACCAATAAACCGCATACAAAAAGCCAATTAAAAATTGATACTCTGATAAGACTTTTATTCTTTGTCAAAGAGATTTGTTCTCCTCCCCTCCCCTCCCCACCCCTAATGACCAAGTGCTCTTTAATCCACGCATAAAAGTATTTAAAAATGCCTCAAGCTTAGTTTGGACAAGGCGCTATGAAGCCATTCTCAAATTGTCGCCAATAAGTGACAATGCCGATATGCTTGTGTGTGTGTGTGTGTCTGTGTCATGTCGAGGTCAAACTGCCTTAGAATATGCTTGAAAAAATAAAAACAAAAAAACTTTTAGGGTCAGGCACATTTTCTTGAAGGAGCGCGGATAAAAGCGAAAAATCAGAAAAACAAGACAGAGAGATTGAGCAAAAAAAAAAATCTAAATAAATAAGTAAATAAACGAAAAAGCCAAAGGAAGATGAGTTTCGAGAAAATTTTCTTCCGTAACGGCAAACCAATCTCCTGCAGTTTTAGCATATCTTGTTGTCTTAGTCGCCGCACCCACTCAGAAAAAAAAAAATTGAATCAGGCAATAAAGTTAATTTTAATATCCTTGGAGAATTTCTTAACGCATTTTTCTTGTCTTTTTTTTGTTTCTTGGGTATTTTTTCATCTTTTTTTTTACTGGTTGAACTTTTATGCCTTGATACCGATGGGGAGAGCTTGATGTGGCAAAAGGAAAAGTCGAGTTTGGAAAGCAGAAGTAATTTGAAAATAAAGTGAGTCTAGGGTTAAGAGAGTGTTTGGATGCTTAACCATTTAGAGAAAACCTCAGTGGCAATATGTCCTTTGACCTTTTGATATTCGTTTTTTTCTTGTTGATTTTTGTTTTTATTCCAAAGGAGCTTCATATAATTTGTTGTCCGATTCGATTGGGCATTGGGGAAAAATTTTCAAGAAGTTTCGAGTTAATTGATGCGGTGTGGAGTTTAAGGTTCAATTCGCTTAGGATTTTGATAGCCTTCCATGGAAAACTTAATTGCCCAATTATTTATTTATTTTTTATTGTTTTTGGTTTTGTTTGTTCTAAACATTTTGAAGTGAAAATTTTTTGGGTTTTCTGAGATATAAAAAAATCCGTTTTCAAATTCGATGCACAGAGAAAAAAATCAACCAGAAAACTGGTTAAATCAAAAGGAAAAACATACAAAACGGCTTCAACAAGGAATATTTTTAATTTTAACAATTTTTCTTGTTGAATAAAATAAAATTTTCCTTTTGAATCAACTATGTTTCAGGTTGAATTGAAATGATAATTTTCAAAAATGGATTTAAATTTAAATTGTTGAACCAACCACGGACATAGTTGAAATGACAAGAATTTTTAAAAAAATTCAAAAAAAAAAAACCTATACAAGAAGAAATGTCAAAAAAAATTTTATTAACGTTCAAAGCAAATGGCCAATAGAGCACTCTGCTGAACATGACCCAAAAAATAGCCATCGGATGGACTTCATCCGATTTCGTCACTCCGTTTTGGTGACTGCTTTCGCAATGCTTAAAAAGTTCTAAGATGATACATATCTTATATGTCATATTTTATAAAACAAATGAGAATTATACCGAACGAAAAGAAATGTAATTACACATATTTCCTTTCAATTCAACCAAAAATGTTGTTGACTCAACCATTTTTTTTTAAAATTTTTGTTCTGCTCAAAATCAAAAGGACTGTGAATAACAATGCGCCCTTTTAAAAAAATCATGGTTACGTTCGCTCAGTGTGGGCAACAATAATTTCCACATTAAAAGGATGCGGTAAAAAGAAATGCTGCTGTGCTGTCGCTTTATTTTCATGGTTGATATGAACATGGTTGAGAATGAAAAATTTGAAATACCAAAATCCTCGGTTTGGAACAGAAAAAAAGCCCTTAGAACTAACTACAATTAGATATGCCAAGTATGAAAGCTATAGTCGGTCTACTCATCGTCCCGACAATACTCGTATGGATCTAGATAGGTCCTAGACAGTAATTGCAATCAAGGCCCATTCTAACCAAAGCAATAATAAATTAGCAATGGTCTGGTTAGGCTTAACTGAGCAGGCCTAAGTTATAGCCTAGGCAAATCTAGACAGGATCCTTGCAATATCTAGTTAAAATTTCCAACCGGGTAATGACGCCTTATGTTTAGCGGCAGTGAGTGGATATCGCCTTTGTTACAATCGTTCTCGGGGCCCAAAATACCTCATTGGTCAGTCCGTTTGGAAGGAAATCCAACCACAGATGGATGAACAGACTGACTGACGGACGGACGGACGGATGGAGGAAAGATGTGTCTAAATCGATACAGTTTTGGATGCTGATCAAGAATATATGTAGGGTTGATTTATATGGGTAGGGGGAAAAAAGCAAAAATGGTGTAGCAGAATCGTAATCAACGGGAAACTCTAAGAAAGTTTCCCTCAGAAACCATGGCCCTAAAATCAATCCCTGTTCCACGCAAATCAACCTCAAAATTTGTCAATGAAGGAAAGGTTTTATTGAACTTTTTATACCCGACAAACTCTGTGTCGAGGGTATATTCCGAATTATTATACCCAATAACTCTAAAGTCGCTGTATGTTGCTCTAGTAAGAAGTCGTCTTGAATACTGCTCTCTAATTTGGAATCCTTACTATAATAAATATTCCGACAAAATTGAAAAGGCTCAAAAGATTTTCACAAAGCTGGCTTTAAACAGACAGCGCTGGCCACATAATCCCCCTAATTATTTGCTCAGACGGAAGTTGCTGGGTTTGCAATCCTTAAGTGATAGGCAATTATCAGCTTCTTTGATATTTGTGTTTAAAATTATCAACGGAAATATCGTATGTGATGATCTAGCGACGAGATTGTGTTTTTATAACCCACCTCGCCTATTAAGGCAATACCGCCTATTCGTAGATTCCTCTCACAGGACGAATTATTCAATCAATGAACCTATAACAAGGTGTATCCGGCTGTGTAATTATTATGCTTATAATTTAGAATTCAATGTAAGCCTCCGTAGATTTAAGCTTAAACTTTTTGAATTGTTTAATTAATTAATTAAGCAATTAACATAAGAAATAAAAATAAAGAAATTCAACAAAAGTCGGTATATGGGGCCTCTAATGGCCTTAAACACCTCTTGAAATTAAAAATTATTTGAACATGTGTGTTTGTGTCGGGTATTTTATTGTCAGGATCGCCTGATGATAACACTCTTACTTGTTTTTCTTAATTTTTTTCCAATGAAAACTTATCGTCATTGACAAATTTTGAAATCGATTTGCGCGGAACAGGGATTGATTTTAGGGCCATGGTTTCTGAGGGATATTTTCTTAGAATTTCCCTTAGATTATAATTTTGCTATACCGATTTTTAATTTTTTTTTTCCATCCATATAAATCGACTCGCCCTAATGTAGGTATGTATATATTTGGATGTACTTATTTATGGAGCTTAGAGGACCTAGAGAAGAGCTCGGACATTTGAAAACGCTAGAAGAAGAAGTCCATATCTACCCCCCTTTGCTTTAACTGTTACAAGATCCGCCCAAAACTAATACGTCCTGCTTATGCTGGTATACAAATCAATTAGAGATTTGGAATTGTGTAAAGAAACGTCAGTAGAACAAGAGTTAAGAGAAAAAACGTAAAAAAGGCCAGTTCCCAGGTTTTACATATTTTATATTGCAAAATAAAATAAATACTACAAACAGATTTGCACACTTAAAATCGAAAGCATGTCCAAAAAACACATAAAATATGAAAATTTCCTCCGAATATGGAACTCATTAGAACGGCTAAAATAAAATCCGAGTATAAAGCTGACCAAAAAACCAATAAAACTTCGAAGACAAAAAGTAATGAGAGAATAAAGAGAGAAAAAAGACGTTTCAAACAAATTTAATTAATAAACCAGGACCAGAAATAGTTTTTTGCGAAACCAAAAACAAACACAAAAAATAAAATAAAACAAAAATACAAAGAAGCAAAGCCAACAAGAAAACAATCTAAATCAACACAAAATTCACAAAAACAATTTATATCTTCGCATAGAATTTTTTGTCACTCTTTTCCTCTGGTTATGTCAAATGTAAATATCTTCAATCTCCACTCCCAGCACCAGAGACCGGAGTATTATGATTTTCCTCAGAGATGGCGAGGGTATTCTAGAAAGTAGTTAAAAAAAAAAAGAAATGAATAAAATGGAAATTTGAAAGCAAATAGTAAAGGGATTTTTTATTTTTTAGTTTCCTTGGCAAGGACTCTACAAATTGAAATGTGTGTTGCGAACAAAGCCGGATATGTTCTCAGTCAGAAAGCTGAGAATGTTTGTTTATAATTTCTATTTTGAATTTGATACAAAGAGCTTCGTATGTGGTTTTCCTGGTTTTTGGGGCAGAATACATCTTCGAATCAAAAACCATTTGAGAGAAAGATTGATGTTTCTGATTCATGTTACTGTTGGTCTTGGGCTTTGAAAAGTTTATATTCATGTTGAATTGTGGCTTCGAGTAGGAGGCAGTGCATGAAATTCCATATTAAAGAGTCAGAAATGAAAAATAATACCGGCCCTACACACGAGCGTTATTCTTATGTGAACGTATCAATTTAACATCTTTTTGGAAATTTCTTTTATAAAGCAATAAAGTTCAATCATTTTAATTACACAGTGCAACAGGAAAATTGTGCCCTAAGATTTGACTGCAGATTCTGACAGTACTCGGTGAGTATGGCAACGCCCCATACTTAGTTTAGTCAAGTTGTCTCTTTTTTTGTTTTAAAATCGATCTCAAAAATTGGAGCCGAGAATTAAGTTGCGTACTTACTTATGCCTATATCTCGTAACGCGTTCAATATTTCTCTTTCCTATCTATGACAAAGTTCTAGCCCTACACTCGAGCAAAATATTTGTAGCATATATTGATAAAAAAAAACTCCATCTAATTGGTACAAATTGGAAAAATCTGGAAAATTTTACGAGTTTTGCACCTCTTTTTAACTTTTGTGTCCCATAGATCCGATACCAATAAGAATATTTTGGAATTTTTTTTATTTAAATATAGAAAAGTTATAACTTAACAACTTTTGAAGCCCACAAACTTCATCTGAGACTCCTTAATACCCTTTTTCCACTTGAAACGGGATCAATTTTTACCAAAAATCGGACGAAAAAAACCATGAAAATAATTTATAATCAGTGTTGTGTAATTTTTTTCTGAATAATCTGCCAAGGAAAAAGCTCCCTAAATCCCATTTTGGTTTGGCAGATAATCCAGAAAAAAAAAAACAAATCTAAATACCATTTCGTTAAAAATCGTTGGTTGGTGTGGCTGTCACCAAGGATGACACACTTAGGCCTCACATGGGCCCACGAAAAATGAGAAAACCAAAAAGAACAGACATTTTTTTTAAACTGTTTTTTACTTCGTTTAATTCTTGGAACCCCAAAAATTTTACTTATGCAACGAAGCAAAAAAGAAAGTTTAACTCTTTTTGAGGAAGTGAGCAATTGTGAAGAGAAGTTAGACCGTCCAGAGGCAGTCTTGGGGCCTAGAGGGTTAACATCCACATCCGAGCTGGAGTTGAACCCGGAATGCGAGATATAAGTTTTCGTAAATAAGCAATTTTGGTACGAGCAATAACGATGAGTATAAGAACAATATTTCAAAGAAATCGGTTGGTGTTGGCTTAAGGATACTATTATACCAATTTAAGACGTCATATTCGGAGGCTTATTTCAAAATAAATTGAGTCTTAAGATGAATCAAACGATAATTTACCGCTAGGTACATATTACGTTTTCCCCCTTTCAAGAAATGTTCGAATTTCATATCGAAGAAACATCCCGCAAATTGAGATCATCCAAATTGGGGGAAAAATTTCGTTTTCTACAAATGAAGCGAAACGATGACTTGCCATTTCACTCTGCATCCTTTGGAACAAATGCTTATCAGAAGGAGCAATGTTGCATCATCCGATTTGATCAAACTACCCCTGAAAGGGGGAAAAAATTGCACTCCTCTAACTTTTTTAAAAAAAAAGGAAAATATTTCGCTTGCGATCGATTTTTCGATTTGGTTTTGTTAGGTTTAAAGGTCCTCAGAATCTAATTTTCTTGACCGATCTCAAAACTATGAGTATTAGAGAGTATTAGAACAGTTAACTCTCTTTATTTTAAAGGATAGTTTCTTACAATCGGATGATGCATTGTTCAATTTTGCTCGAAAAAGCTGTTTTACTCCTTTAATATTTTTATCCAAAATTTAATTTTTTTTCCCTAAATATTAACATTAAAAAAATGGTTCCATAAATTTTTTTTTTTTTAATGTATTTGTTTCGTGTTTAGAAGCCCAAAGTCCATTAGAAAAGTCCTTATCGATATTTAAGAAAATATAAAATAATTATTTGTAAGCTAGTGTTATGAACAATAGATATTTAACCTTTAAGAAATTACCTCCATCAATTAATATTATAATTTATAACCTATATATGCGTAACAGCCAGAGCCATCGGTCGAAAGCGGACCGAACTAATTTAAACTTCCCATAAGAACAAGATTCTATTACAACCTTCGTTTATTATTCCCTTTTGAGCTAATGAGCACAAAGATATCATAATTCACGAAATAAACCTATTTAATAGAACATGAGTTCAAGGATAGAAATCTAAAAACAAAATGAAAATTCTGTTACCCAAATAACTTGCCTTGCAAGGAGATTTTAATTAAGCTCAGTTCTCCAAAAATATTTTCAGCCTTGATTTACTACGGAGAGCAATTATTTTGGGAAATATGAAATGAAAATTCGAATTTAGTTCTCTTATTTTCCAGTTGGCCCAACTCGTAAAAATATCAATGGCAGAAAATTCAATTGGAACGTAAAATTTCTAAGCATTTTGGAAAATGAATTTTTGACAGAAAACAAAAAGTTCTAAGGTCACAGCCCATGAAAGGGTCATGTCTACAAAATTGTTTACCAACAAATTAAATTGAGGACTTTTTGTTGTTCGAAGTACACACGAAGTACACAGGCGTGTACAGATCTTCCTTTATGGTTTGGACATGAAAAATTGACAAAATTTTAATAAAATAACATTTGAAAGGGATTCAGGTTGAGTGAGCATAGTTTCGTTTATGGAATAACATATAGAATTATAAAATTGACTCGGATACAATAGCAAAAGGCCAAAGCAAAAATTAATTTAACATGCACAAAACTGTAATCGTACACTAGACGACCGCACAAGCGCACATACACACGAACAAACGACCACACTCATGCTCAAAGCTCATTCATTCGAACATGAATGCTTGTGAGACAAAACCCTGCAGGAAATGTCAATAGTGAATCTATACTCTTTCTCTACTGACTGCGTCAACAGTACTACTGACCAGTTAAACCCGTCGCAATGCTTTGCGTTATTGACATTTAACATTGAGTTGTCATTGAATGTCAACAGAAGACCGAAAAACTATTGCCGAACTATTCACGTCGGTACTATTATACAGACAAAAGGAGTACTCTTTCGCTTTATAAGGAGACATGTTGTTGACATGGTCAATAAAGATGAACTATACCTCTTGACAGTACAGTTTCTATAATGACACCGCCCGTAAATACTGTTGACGTTGGAACTAGTTCTTTTGTCTATATTGACGTCAATATAGACATGAGGCCATATGGCGACAGGCTTCCTGCAGGGAAATGACCGGTTGATGTTGAAATGGTAGCATAAGACAACGACATTATAGAGTACCCGGAATTGTTCGACTCAGATCTGATTCTTAAAAATCATTGGGATTTGAGAACTTTCAGAATTTTTTTGCGTTAATAGTTTGATTAATTATTTAATTGATTAATGAATTAATAAAATGGTCTCTGTGGAATCTGACAACATCAAATCTAAGCTAAGGGCCAAGCTCCACGTGACTTTCGAACTCAGTATGGACTTTGAAATTGTTTCAAATATTTTTTAAAGCTAAGATCAGACTATTTGGTAAAAAACCAAATATTTTGTTAAATTTATTTGATTATTATTTGACAACAAACGAGTGTTTGTTATTAACAACAAACAACCCTATCACACACGTTTCATATTTGTACAAATATTTATCATTTTTCTGTTTAGTCAAATATGAAAAAATACATTTATGCCAAACACATTTGGGAAATATTTATCCCTATATCACACTATTTGGAACAATAGTGTTTGGTACAAAATTTTTTATTTGGTGTTTTTTAGAAAATTATTTGGTATTAAATATTAAATTAAAACAAGTAAAGAAGTTTACATCGGCTAAGCCGATTGCACACATACCTTTTCCTCAGCCTTAAATATGTTGAAACATTACCTTAACAAAAATTCCTGCCCTTTTCGTTGTTCTAGCTACACATTATCTGTGCTTCGATTTAGCTTCACAAATTCGAAATTATATTTAAGTACAAATTTTTTGCGAATGGTGGGCATGGTCAAATTTTAACCCTTAGAGGACATTTTGTTTAACTGCGAAATACTCAATTCAAAATAGTGAAAATCATTTTACAAACAATTCTCAATTAAATTAAATGAATAGCAGGCGAACTATCAAAATTATTTGACTGTATTTGCTATGCAGGAAAAATTACAGACCAAATAACCAAACACAATCAAACAGTCTCAAAATATTTAGTAGGATCAGAACGTACGCTATTACACTATTTGGTAAAACTCCAAATATTTGGTGTAGTTTTCTTTGCTCAAATTTGAACCAAACGCGACCCAACACCAAATACAACCAAATATATTTGGATATCACACTATTTGCTAATGTTTGACATTGAAAAATACCAAATATTTGGCATTTTACCAAATAGTCTGATCTTAGCTTAAGCTTCGAAATTAAGTATTTGATAAGAATGAGAGCAGCTCAACTTACTAGAAAAAAATTTAACATTCAAAGGATCTGTAAGCGTTTGCAGAACAATTAGCAATTGGTCTTCCAATATGATCTCAAGAAAAATACGATGCTTGTTAATCCTCTGGTTCGTGGTAAGTCCAGAAAAGGAGCGTTCCTCGGATCGATGAACAATAAATATCATTTCTCTCATGGAAACAATTTAATTCCAACCTCAGTTCTTCAGCTCAAATACCAGAATAATACTTTGTCCAACCCAAAATTTGCTTTACAGAGGACGGCTGACTTAAAGAAGTCAAGAAGGTCAATCTCTCACAAAAGTTGCGCGCTTTCATAAACAAATGCACAAACGCACAAACGCAATATACTCGCTCCACTCGTTTGCCCCGTAGGTATATTGAGTGTAAGTAAATATCTGTAGGACTTTCGGAATTATATGCCAAAAATGAAAGTTCCGAGTTTTCAGTAATTTTACGCTCACTTTGCTGATGACTCGAGAAAAGTTGTTGAAATACATTTGATTGCCGTCGATAGCTGTTAATTTATAAATAAATCGTTTAAGCGATTTTGTGCTTGTATGTATGAAAATTTAAAGCTCGTTTCGTGGTTTTCCATGCGCAATAACGAACCAAAATGCCCAGGCACTGACAGTGAGCACTAATTTAAAATTAATTGAACATTTGAAGAGATCCCGAAAATGGAACATGAAAAGTATTAAATTGCGTGACGCCGATTACAAGGGTCTACGGAGAGATTGATACAGTGTGATTTTTCAAGGGAAAGGGCCCAATTTTGTGGCATACGAATAAAGTTTTATCAACATGAATTTCATTTCAACAAATCATAAAGTAAATTTCATCGTCAACTTAAATATTAAATGACCAAGGTTCAAAATAATTAAATAGCAACGGGTGTACAAAAAAGCCCAATTTTTGGCATTAGCAATGAAAATATTATGCCTTTGAGAGCTCATTTCAAAAGAAAGCTGCTATTAAAACAACTCATTTTGGAGACTTCAACCCTTTCCCATTTAGTTTATTATTGTAAGAATTATGAAAACTTTTCCGTCTGTCTTTTTAAGGATTTTTTACAGTTTTTATTTAGTCAGCACATACATAGCATTAGTATTACTTTAACCCTTTCTAACAGGGACGTGAACCGGTTTTGAACCGGAAAGCCCGCTTTTATTTGCTGATGAAGCGAACCATTAACCGAACCGAAGTTTTTCACAAATATTTGAACCGAACCGAAAACCGAACCCCTTTTTGTTAAGGTTCAGGGTTTCATTTTTGCCTGCAACCATGCACAGTGGTCGCTCCCATAGGCCAAAAATAAAAAAATCGAAGTCGATATTCTTATGAAGGTAGTAGCGATACCTTCTCTAATATGAGTATGGTAATCACCACTAAAAAATTTTAACCCTAAATGGTAAAAAATTGCGTTAGAAGTGGGAACACGCGTGTTCACAAATTTTTTTAGTTTCAGAAATTCCCGAACCGATGAACCGAACCGAAACTCTGGTTCATAGAAGTAGAACCGGGCGAATTTTCCATTCGGTTCACGTCACTGCTTTCTAAGGCCAAGGAGACAAGTAAAATTTTGTTGCAGTTCACTGTGCCGCTGCCCATACTGGAGAAGTAAATTTAAAGATAGAGGATACCTACACAAAAGGGAGAAAAAATTTTGCATCTTTCTGGCTTTATCTATTGAATGATTAAGACCCGGTAAATGTGTTTAGTTTAGTTTAGTTTAAACTGAAGTTTTCCTAAACTTAAAAGAAAATATCTCTGACCATATGGAAGAGTAGCTTAAGTCGTCGTAAGTGAGAAGTACGAAGTACGTAAGTACGAAGCTATTTGCATTTATTTTTACGCTTATGTACATATCGCACACTAATCACTAAACCGGCACAATTCAAAATTTTTTCAATCAATATTTTCATGTTCGCCAACATTTTACTGCAGGAAAATGAACACTTGGAAAATTAACATTGATATTATATTGATTCTGCAGTTAATTAAGAATAATATAAATTTAGAAAAGAAATTGATTTTACAGGCGTCGAGAATTGTAGGCTGTTTGCCCGAGAAATGCAAAATTATTTGAGTTGTGCCTATTTAGTGTTTAGTGTGCGATATGTATTTTGAAAAACGTTTGATTTAGACATATCTTATGTGCGTGAATTGAAAATTTACTTATCGATAAAGTGCTTAAGATGAAAAATTCGAAAAACTCAAAACAAGAAATTTCGACTTAAGCTACTCTTTCATATTGCCATTGATATAAAGAAAGGGTTAATAGCAACATTTGCTCTGTAGAGAGAACATGATTCCGGAGATGTACGCAATCAATATTATTTGAAAAACTTATTATTTTTGTCTTTTCATCTTACCAACTTGATTTATTTCCTACATGTGGTGCAATTTCTGCAACTAAAAGGCTTACTGATGCAAAATTTGTTGTAAAATTCCAAATCATTCCACAAACTAAATTATTTGGACCCAACGAAATTTGTCTCAATTGAGGCAAAATAAGAACGCAAAGTCGATCAGAAATCAAATTTTTCTGACATTTGCATCCAATTTTATTGAATTATTTTGAAATATTTAGTTTATTCGGTAAATTTTGTTGAGTTAAGGCCCATTTTCTACTGCTCCGGTTAAAGTTTATCGTCACGATATCCTCTCAAAATGCCAATATTTTCAAACAAAGTTTTTTGTTTTTCGGAATGAAAACTTTAATCGGATCAAACGGGCCTAAAGGTGCAATCAGTGATGCCATAAGATTCCATAACAGAACATAACATAATCAGCTGATTCGATCTATTCAATACATTTTGCATGCAAGTGGTTAGTCAACCCATAACATAACTTACCATAACAGAAGAAGCTGTAGAAAATAGATTTTTCTTATGGCGTGTTATGTTAGAGCGAATCAGCTGATATTTATGAGTGCTGCCAAATGTTTCCTAAATCTGCCATATTTCCCCTTTTACGGAAATTGCCAAGAGTCTGCAATTACAACTCTTTTAAATATGATAAAAGCTATAATTATATAATTTTTTAAATATAATGATATATGGCAATATTTTTCACCCTATTTAGAAGTGTTTGTTTTAACTTTTTTTTCAAGAAATCATAATAAGTTGCGCTTTTCCCGAAATAATTTTTTCCCTCTTTCCCTAAGGTGCGCACATTCTTATCATATTGCAACATCGGCTCCTATGTGCTCTTATGGATTCTTATGTCTTCACTGACTACTGAAAAAGCGCTTGTGTTATTTTATGTTATGTTCTGTTCTGTTATGGAATCTTATGGCATCACTGATTGCACCTTAAGTAGTGTAAGTATAGGTATCACTAGCGACTTGTCGGTTTCGGCATAACCAATGGGCTAATAGACAATTCGCGCATACGTGGTCAACAGGATATCCCTCTATTGCAGATACTGCCAAAAAGATTATGAAGAAGAATCTCCGTTGCACCTTTTACTGCAATGCCCTGCCTTTGCTAGGAAAAGAAGCTCTTACTTAGGAAGTTACCTTATTCAGTTGCCAGGGGTCTTAGACTCGGTAAATCTTACCCAAATCGTGGGCTTCGTGGCCAGCTCAAAGTGGTTCTAGAGATAGGTGTTAGGCCGTAGCATAAATACCTATTACAAACTCTTCAAATTACCCTCTCTTTTTTCGACAATTTGCTTTATTCCGTTTCCTCTCACAAACACAAAACAAAGCAAATGGAAGCGCAAAACAAATCCAATAAACTCCGGCATGAGATCGGTATAACACAAACAAAGCTAAATAGCTGAGAGAATAAGACAGAGTAAATACAAACTCTCGCATATATTGCTGTTGGTGTTTGAGCAGTTTGCTTATAATTTGTTGAATTTGTTTCTATTCATAGCTGTTCGTAGCCACATATGTAGCTATTAATAGCTACATATATAGCTATTTATAGTTATATAAAGCTATATATAGTTATATAAAGCTATATAAAGCTATGCTAACGCTTTGAAAATAACAAACGTTACAAACGATTTGATAAAGCCTCCAAATACTCTTCCCGTTTCTTGTTGGCTTTACTTCTCACGAAATTTAGTTTGCTCTCTTTGCTTTGCACAAATGCGAATAAATCCAAATCCTCTCAGAGCAAAGCAGAACTGATTTTGGATTTGTTTTCGTTATGCGTTTGCATCTACTGGCTTTGCTCTTCGCTTGTATTTAGGATTAAGCAGAGTGTGTTTAGAAAAGTAAATTCGTTTGAATTTCAAACACATTTGATGCTATGGCCTAATAGGTGTTCACCTAAATAGGGTATCACAACGGACCTCAGGTCCAAGTGTGTCATTATGACAGCCCCTTTAACCTTACCTAACCTAATTTATTGAAAGTTTAAATCAAATATTTTTTCCAAACGACAACTGAGAAAATTTTTTCACTTCGAGTAAGTTAAGCTGCGAATAAGATTTTTAACCTTGAATAATGGGTTATAAAAATTCCACAATAATGATTGGACGCTCAAGTGCGACGAGGACTTTAAAGGTAAAAAAGATAATCAATTAAAATTCTTTTTAAAAAAAATTCACTCGAAGGAGACAATTGAGATATAACCTACTTATTTCCGTATCGAAGTTAGCCAGTCTTCAAAGTCATGAAATAAACAAAACCTTTAGATATGAATTGTATCCTTTCTTCAAAAGTATTCCTTTCTATTGCGGAATATTTAGTTCATTCCCCCACTCACTGTTCGGGTAAGTAGAAGACATTGTTTTGATTAACTTAGCTGTAACGAATTTTAATCACGAAGACGAAACGAGGAACTTCCCTTTGAGCAACTTTGACCACATCATGCAGAAACTTGATTTTGTTTTCAATTAAATGGGTAACTAACTCTTTAATGCTGCCAAGAGCATGCTGAGTAGACTCGTTCGTTCAGCTCGCAGGGCGGCAAGACTTCAACTTTGTGAAACGTTCTTTCCGTGCACTTCAATTTTCACAGCTGCCTGTTGAAAGAGGAGGTTGGCTCATGGCTAGCAGAGTACCTACAATAATAGCAGCAGCCTCAACGGCAACAACAACGACAATAACAACAGTGTAACTGTCACACAGGCAGCTTTGGACGGCATCAAGCAGCCAAGCAAGTTCGTTAAGATTTTCAGTAAACGTCTGGTGAAACAGGTCAGAGCATTCAAGCTCGATTCTTTATACCCCCGATATTCTATGCACAAGCAGGGACAAGAATATACTGCACAAGAAGGAAAACGAAAAAAAAAGAAAAAATTGAAAAAGACAAAAATTTCTTGCTGAGTTTGTTAGCCCAATTTGAGTGGAGAAAACATTGTTGCATGCAATCCGGAGACTACGGGATGCTCAACTCAACTCAACTCATCCGAGCTCAGATAAATTCTGTTTCTTTGAGGCTTGAAGTCCAATAAACTTGCTTCAATTTTAACTGTTGTAATTACATTCATTCGGACGCAGACAAAGATGAACGTGTCCGTCATTTTGATTTTGCTAACTCCTGTTTTTTATAGCAGTATCCGTAATCGGAAATGATGGTGAAACGACTTGTAAGCTCATTAAAAGCCTTCAAATGCCATTCCTTTCAGTCATCATAGAGTATCTCCTTTGAATTGATGATCTGAGATTGATTAAGTTCGAACAAAAGCTGCAGAATTATTAACTCCTTTAACGCATCGCCCTAAGGATATTCAAGAGATATGTTCGTATGTGGATTAAGAAGAAAATAATGTTGCAAAGGCGCCTAAATTTTGTGATTGCAGTTTTAGTCGAATTTTTTGCATTCGCTTACTTCTCATCGTCTCGCACATCAATCAAAAGACTTGATGGGGGAATTAAGGTGAAAAGTCCATTTGGATGGGAAGTCACAAAATAGGTTTGACAAGAAATAATGGTCCAAGCAGGATTTAAGCTTTTCAATCTTTTGCTTCTTGAGCGTTAGATTTGAAAAGCAAAAGGCATTAAAGCATTAAAAACTTTTTCGGCTCTAAAAAGGAATAATTTTTGGTTTTCAAAATTGACTTGCATTGAAAGACTTGTACTTTTAAGGACTTTATTTTTTTCGCCCCCGATGCAGGCGAATATTGAATCCTAAAATGTAATATCATAGGAAATATTGAAAGCTAGCATATGACGACATGTTTACAAGTGGATATTTTTCACTAAGCAACTTGAATATGAATGCTCTTTGAGAAGTGGTCAAAATTAATATCCTTATAGATAGAAATATTAATGATGTATACTTTTATTTCCCAACACAAATAAGACCTTCCAACTAATGTTGTACGTTGGATAGCAAAGTTATTGGATTTCTAATCAGATACCCTCTTTGTATATGGCAAATCATTCATGCAATATCATGCAAAAATGGAATGAAAAATGGTTTGTGGTAGCTAGGCGCGTATCCAGGGGTGTTTTTGGGGGTCCAGATTAATATAAACTTAGCTTAAAATATTTTTTCTTAAAACCTCCCCCCGAAATATTTTTCTGGATACGCCCCTGGTGGTAGCATAACATATTATAAAGGCTAAATAGGTAGGTTGAAGTGGCTGCCACTTAGGCCTGGAACAATACACTCCGTTTCGACTATGCCGAGAATTGAACCTCGAACCCTGGGATCAAGAGCATAGCACGCATCCCCTACGCTATCCTAGAACCACACTATAAAGGGTAAAAAGGAAAAAAAAAAACGAAAACTTACAAAGTGTACAAATATTGTGAGCAACACGAAAATCGCTTTAGCTGCGAAAAGAATCCAAGAATTTTGTGCCAATATCGGTGGAAATGACTTCAGGCTTCCGAGTTAAAAACAAAATTGTGGGTTATCTCTTTAAATTGGACTAACGAGAAGAACCAATTTGGCTTGGCCATGCTAATGGTATTGTGCACCAAACAAGGCTGTCCAATGATATGGCACACTCCTAGGGATGAAGCTTAGTTGGATGTGTTCCTGGCATACGTGTAATCAGCTGAGCCTTTGTTTTTAAATAAAATTACATTTGCTTCGTTCTAAGAATAGTGGTGAGTTTCACAAAGACTAAAATTACACAGAAAGAGAAATTGAGCATATGAAAAGAGGTCATTTTTAAGAGAACATTTCCGAAGAGAATTTATAGGTTTTCACTTTCAAAATATCGAAGCATATCCCAAGGTACGAACTGACTTGGCTATGCTTAAATCTTTACAGCAAGGATATTTTCTCTTACCGCGATTTGGAAGGAATAACAGCAACGCTTTCACGCGCTCAGACCTCATCTCTTTTTGTCATTTTCACCATAGACCGACACTCTTCGTTTTGTCATTGGCGTGAATGTAACAATTATTGAAACGGCAGCAATCAGTCGAATGTTTTGTAAGCCAATTCGGTAGCTGCAGTTCGTGCGGATTGTTACGCTATGAATGTGGCAAAGGCGGCTAACAGGAAGGACAAGAAACGCTTCACTAAAATATTGTGCCGGAAAACGTGTCCCAAAAACTATATATGTTAATGGGCGTGTTTCGATAAAAGCAAGAAAATTCGTGCGACCGTGTTGTGATTTAAAAAAAAAAAAACAACATTTAAAAAAAAATTTAGAAGGGAAAGGAAAACAGCAAGCGAAACAGGAAATTTCTTATCTCAGAAATTCATTTTGTTCGAAACTTTTAACCGAATTTATTAGTTCCATGGTGTTGAGTATGGACGTCACGTAGTGATTAGCTGCGAATTAACGGCTCTCTTGGGTGTCCCTTTAGTTGTTTGTGTAGAAAATTTGAAAATTCATACAAAAGGCATTGAATAAAGGACGTATTTGTGTCAAATTTCCGTAAATTATATTATAAAATTATCACATACGTAATTAATTAGTGACAAAGCTGCATAATGCCACATCCCGGGGGAGTCTTCATTGAAAATTTATGCGAATGATTACTCATTTGGATGGTAAGCGTTCGAAACAATTGAAAATTAATTTAAATAGATTTTTTTTTTTTTTTAAATTTGTACATATGTTATATTCAGAAGAATTTGTTTTAAGAATCGCGAATATTCGGACAACACGTAGTATACGCAACGTAATTAAGTTAAATTTTCGAGCGAATATTTGCGTTGCTCATACGCACGTTGTTTTAAAGAATATTCCGCGTTTACTTTGAAATAAATTGAATGTAACCGAATTAAATGAAGCCAAAGACTAGTAATGAATAAAAAAAAAGAACCGCAAAGGCACTTAAGTGCATACAAACAAAAGCAAACGCAAGAGCACAAGCGAAAAGGCCGACTGAACGGCACTTGGCAGAGTATCAGTCAAGTGTGTATGCAAATAATTAACACAGCCCCATCCTCTGCTGCATGTTCATGTATGGCGGATGACACTTCCGAGGATTGCCGGTATTTGTACACTTGCTTGAGCCAGTTTGAGTGCAGAAGAAAAGTGCACTCAACCGTAGAAGTGCACAGAATGTGTGAAGCCAGCAAACAAAAGTGAAAGACAGTCGAGTTAAATGTGAAAATCACGCAAGAATTTTGAATGCAACAATAAATGTTATTTCATTTCGAATGTGATTGCGATTGCGTCTTGTTCTTGCGATGATTTTCTCACATAATTTACCTCAATGAATCGCGAAGAAAAAGTACCATGATCGATTATTTTGCTCGTTCGAGAATTAGTTAACACAACGGACTGATGTGTTGGAGGACGTGCAGCCTAATCCCCTTTATTCATATTCACCTTTCTTTCGATATAAAAATCTTAAAACTATTGCACCTTTGTTTTTTTAATGCCAAGCAATAAGAGAATGTTATGATTTATTGTATTATGTATAATCATATTCAGTAATATAAGGATTCATAAATTATCACTATAGAATGTGACCCTTAGCCCGAAGAATATCAATAATTAAAATTTAAAATCAAAAGTCTAATAAAAATATTAAAAATAAAAATAATTAAAATTTAGTTTAATTAGTTTCCATACAATTTGCACTACTTCTACTATTGTGACGCTCATTAGCCAACCGGAAAGATGTCAGTAAAAATCATTATCTATAAAAACCTATTATCTTATTGCGAGTACCATCAGGTGAAAGCCGTTGCATAGAAATTTCATTAAAAATTTCAATCTTACGCTGCATTAAGTCGGCAGTGCATCGTGGGGTAAATTGTCTAAAATTTACTTCCTGACAATTGAAATTTTGAAAAGGATTTCGCTGAACACAATCGCAATGTTTACTCATGTGCCATTCCAGCTGTCTCTGCTGCCGCGTGTGACTATTTAAAAGCGTGAAATTGAGCACACCAGACCGAAAGCCGGAGCCGCCGAATGGAGACGGCTGGCAGAGCAAATGTGCGCCGCTAGCTAATGCGAGCACAATTTTGTCATGGAAGTGGCAACGCAGCGCAGTTTTGAGTTTTGCTCTGAAATTTTTCACTAAGTCTATTCGTATGTAACGCAAAATTAAATGGAAAAATATATGTATGTGACTAAATATGTATGTGTATGGAATACTTAGAACTATGCAAGTTGGAGGATGTAAAGAAATCATATATAAAAATATATTACGGCGACTTTTGTTGTCAACGAGTGCACTCGTAAAATGGGCGGATGGGAGTCTTAAATGGAACGTAAAACCATTTTTCACAAAAAATATGCTCGAAAACTCAAAACGAAAAATAAGCAATGCGAATTATTTAAAACTTTCTCGCACACTCTCAATGCACACGATGTCACATCCCTTGAGCGTTTTATTTTTGTGTGTGTTCTCGACACCATTGAGTATGGCCAATGCTTTTGGCGATTTGCAATTTTTCTGCAATTTTTTCCACTTTGTGCATATTTTTTTTGCATAATTTTTTTTTTACAATTATTCCGTTTTAAGAGCATTTTTTATTACCTCGATTCGCCTCGACGTTTGCATTCCGTGTGCAAGTTTTATGCCATTTCCGTTCGCAATCGCAGGAAGCTGTTATTGTGAACATGTGCATCGTTCGGGATGTGCACGATTGTGCACGGACGATCTACCTTGCTATCGGTGTGAATTTTTCAATTTTCACTTATAGACGGGAGTGTTGACTGGCCGAGTGTGGAGTGTCGAGCGCTCCATTCCGGCGGGTATGCACTATTATCGTAATATCGCAGTAACTTACAGTCTACCTGTCTGCGGTAGTAGCATGTGTGAAACGCATTAAATTTGTATTAAGACATTTTTATTGCATGTCTGTAGGATGAAATTTGTACGTATTTAATGATAGATTAAATCGAATGATTCGAGCAATAAAAAATCACTTTTGCTAACAAATTTTCCGATGCCAAAAATATGATAAGAAATCGTTAAAAATTTTCAAGAAAATCGAGTACCCACATTAAAGTGAAATCATTTAAGTGGAATGAAGAGGAGGAGTCCGAAAAAAAAAATCAGAGAGATTTCTATGAAGTAAGCAAAATTTTTCTTTCATATAAGTACTTAAATTTGAAGCGAACAGCATTTCAGCGCAATGAACTTCCACTTAAGAAGTCAACACTCCATTAGACTAGGTGAAGACAGAAAGAAATAAGGACAGACAGACAGACAGAAGGACAGACAGACAGACAGAAGGACGACCGACAGACAGATATGTTTGATGTTCTGGAAAGTGAAGACCGTATAAAGAAAGCTTAAATGACTTCCGGGCAGTTAATCTATTTTATCTGAAATTGAATTGGCAACATTACCAGCTCCAAATGGAGCGCGTAAAATGGTCAACACGGATAGGAATGACAAAAGCGTCGAAGATAGCCGGATATGAAAGACAATAAATGACCTTCATCAAATGAGAAAATAAAATCAAATGTAGCAAAAGCAACTGATGAATCGAAGTTAACGCTGACAAGAAAGAAAGAAAGAACTCTGAACGATGCGTGAATGAATTGTGAATGCGAGGATAAGGAAAAGAATGTAGGAAACTGTTGTCCGCCCTACGGAAAGCGTATGTGTCCCAGACACATGAACACTATGAATAGGTAATGGCGTCGATAATAACGTGATTTTCATTATGGAATTGTCGCACGCGTGAAGCACGAAATTACTAAAGTACCAGAAATATATTATATTAAGAAGAGAGTAATGATGGATGTTTTTTTCCCCGATTTTTCTTTTTTTTTCTTCTTTCTTTTATATTTCAGACAAGAGACGAAAATTTCTTATTTTGGGAAACTATAAACTAATTGTTATGGTCCTTATAGCAACGTGATGATGATGCTGAGAAATGAAAAATGAAATTTAGAGAATTTAATTATTTAAGGACATACATTTACATCATTAAAGAGTCTAATCACTTAAATAATGATATTGAAACTATAAATAATTATTCTTCCATCATTTTTAGAAAACTTCAAGCCGACCGCAGTGAATACATCACAGCACAACAAGGAATCGATTATGCCTGCCAACCACACCCATTGAGCTCCGAAGTCAATAATAAAAACTAAAATAAAAAAATAAAAATGTCAAAAAACTTTGGGCGAGCTCATATTGAAACGAGGAAAGAATGATTGAAAAACTTCCACCGCCGCCATCGAGTCTCTCACCGCCGCATCAGTTGCCACCAATTGATACGGAAGGGGCATCCACATACCACATAAGCATATCGCAAGTGCCATTGGAATTCGGTGGCACGCTCAAGAGCAGCAAGGGCAGCAAGGGCAGCAAGAATAGCAGTAATCAGCATAGTCCATTGAAGAAATCACGGAGCGGCAGTGGAACTAGCGGCAATGGCAGCAGCAAGGCGGAAAACCGAAATCAATGTGGTTATTGCGCTTGTTTTGGATGTTGTGGTTATGGCAGTCGCCATCGAATTGCAATGCCATTTTGGCCGGCCGTATTAGCGAATTTAGGTATCTGTGCACTTTTAGTCGGCTATATTTTTATAGGTGAGTATTTTATATAAAATTTTTAATTTAAGTTTTAAATTTTAAATTCAAGCAGACAGAATAGAATCGAAAAAGGGTTTTATTTCCGATGAGGACTTTGACCATCCTGAAGGTTTCTAGTTCCATGTTGGAACGGAAGGATTTTTTTTTATAAAACAATTCTAGGAAAGATAAAGTTTTCATAAATTTCAATTTGACTTACTTAGAAGTACTTATATGGGCAACAAAAAGTCCGTAACATATATACAGTATACAGTATACATGAACCAACATGTTTATAGCCATCCGCATCAAGTGAAATAGAATAATTTTTTGCTATTTAAACGAAGGGAATTTTCCTCGTCAAGAAAATACTTTAAATTCAATTGAAGAATTGAAAAAAATATACCACAGTGCAGCCACATTAGAAAGCTTTATGCTCATTCCGCTCATCATTCTTCTTATTTACGAACAGGTTCATTTGTATTCCTTACCATCGAGAATTCCAATGATCGAGTCAACGTCGGTGTGGATTCGAATGCAGCTTCCTCATGGCGTACAAACAATTTCGCACAAATGCCGCAAAAATTTCCACAACAGAGCCATCATCATCAGCAGCAGGAGGAGCAGCAGCAGCCGAGCAGTCAACAAAGACAAAGCGAATCTGGTATCAACTCGACCGCCACGCACTCGAGCGCTCGCAGGAAGAGAGCGAGCAACCATTTAGCCAAATCAACCGCAACTAGCTCCATCACACCGGAAGTGTCTGCACACATTAAAAGTATGCAAGCCGATGACAAAAAGCAGCAGAATTCCATCGTTGCATTTTCTCCTCGTTCAGATGATGCCCGGGGCAGAACATCACTCGACTATGATCTACAAGCGCTGCCGATGGTTGATGAGGTGCCCAGCACTGATGGGGCCGATGACTATGTGGGCGATGATGGTGCAGCGGCGCCTGCCTACGAGGACGCCATCTTGGAGAATGCGGAACGCCAGCGTACGGTGGAGAACATTTGGGATATAACGGTTTCGTTGAACATACTCTACAAGGAGAATTGGACGCGGTAAGTAGCATTTCAAGAGCTGTATGCGAAGTGCGGCTCTAAGATTTATGTATGCACTTGAGTCGTTATTGTCTGGCATCTTCGTCGCCTTCGGCATCGTTGTCGTCTCCGTTGCCGTTGTCGCAGTCTTCCGCTGCATTTATTGTGGCGGCACTCATGTCGTTTTCGACGCTAATGTTTTGAAAGAAAACAAGCGAAAAGGAAACGAGCGCGGTGACGCTGAATCTCTTGAGTGTGTGCTCGAGTTTATTCTTAAATCCTTGCCATTGTTAGTTGGGCGGGCAAGGGGCTTACTTAACTTAAAATGGGACTTAAATCTGTAGATAGCTTTCATGTTAAATTTACATAAGAATTTTGTTTTTAGTCAAGATTTAATTTTCAGAAAATTTTTTTAAAATTGGTATTTAGTACTTAAAATCAAAAAGAACTACTTAATTTTTTTGATTACACAGGTCAACAATTGAAAAACCGTGCGATAATGTTTGATTCATTTTCTTCTAGCTTGGCAATTGGTAAATTTCAAAAATTATCGGATAAGCTCAAAAGTTCCTTATCGTCGAGATAGAATGAAAATGTGCTAAGACCATTGTTCAAAGTAGTATTCTTTTAATTAATCCCCAGTTAAAATGAGTATTTTTAAAAGCTAAGTCCATGCCTTAAGATCATGCACAGTTAACTTAATCCTTCGGTTAAGAACAAGTTCGGTTTTTGTACTAAAAAAGTTTTTTTTTTAATCCGATTTTAAACTCTCTCGAATATCCGTGATTCTCTTTCTTAATTCATTTAGACAATTAGGCCAACATTTTAATTAAAGGGAGAAAATTTCTGAGTCAATTCTATGATCAAATCAAAGGCTTCACTCAGACGTGAGAACTCCTCTCGAAATAGCTTAACTCTGGAACGGTAAAGTTTTCGTCAAAAACATTCTTCAATAGAAAAGCCGCCCCTTAAGAGTTCCGTAGCTTCCATCCACCTGAAAACAGTTGCATTCCTATTCAACTTTAATCAAGCCACCTAGTCCGACTGTCTGACTCAACTCTGTCGGTGGTTCCCTTTGAATACGGACACAAGTCGCTTTACGTTTCGAGCCAACGTAAAATTTTAGGAAAAACGTCAAAACTTCATCATCAACATTTTTGATTGTTTGACGGTTGTTGCTTTTCTTTGCTTTTCTTTTTCATTTCCTTCGTAAATTCGTGTTTTTTTTTTTTTTTTTTTTCTCTCTTTTTGATTTCGCTCAATCGTGTTCTTTTAGGTTGGCAGCTTTGGAAATAGCAAAATTTCAGGATCAATTAGTGAAACGTCTTGTCATGGATTTGACACTGTCAACGGCAAATGGTGCAACGCAATCGTCATCAACAGCTGCCCGCGGACGCAATAGCAAACAACAGAATCACCAGCAGCAACAAAACTATCAAATCGATGGAGTCAATGTCAATAAAGGGCTTGGCGGGAAGGCAGTCGGATTTGGAAACTATGAACGGCAACGTTTCTGGCAACCGGAAAATACACGCTACCAAAACAATAGACGAAACAGCGATGTTCAACGAGGGCGTAGAGAAGCATTCGAGTGGAATTTCCCTACAGCTTTTCTCTACTCGATGACAGTGATAACAACTGTTGGTAAGCATGAAGGACATAAGGCACAAGTCAAAGTTCGAGAACGTCATGAAGACGAGAGCGAAAAAAGAGAGAACAAAAACAACAACAAAAAAAGATACTTTCATTGGGTTAAAATGTTGCTCCATTTGAAATGCTTCGTTCAAGTTTCGGATAATCTCTTTATGAGGGACTTTTGGGCTTTTGACCTACATACATATAGAACTTAAGAACATTCTTTTCTCTTTCCCTTTGTTTTTGGTTTGTTTTGTTTTTTTTTCTGTCACAGGCTACGGTACTATAACACCGCGTACAAATCTCGGACGAATGGTTACCATAGGCTATGCCACGCTGGGCATACCACTAACGCTGATCTACCTCTCGAGTATCGGAGGTGTTCTTTCAAAATTAGTGCGCTATTGTTATACGCACACGGGCTGCGGGACATGCTGTTGCATGAAGAAGCGAAACGCCCGACGTCAGTCGAGTATCGGCAGCAGCTCCATATTTAATAGGCGCCCGCAAGTGGCGGATCGTAAAACGGAACTAAAACTGAAGCATTTTCAACAGCCCCAGCAGCAGCAACCCCTGCCATATTGCTATGTACGACCGCCAGCGGAAATGGACATACAGTCACATCAACCAATACAGCAACATCAACAACAGCCGCAACAACAACAGCCACAGCAACAACAGCATTGCATTTCAGGTGGAAGTGCTTTTGATAATTTAAGCAGCAATGCGACTTCCGTAGCCGAAACAACTCGTCGCACAACAGTGGCAGCTGTGCTCAGTTGGAATCTAGCTGCACCAATCGGCCTGTGCGTTTTACTATTGCTCGCGTATATTGCTTTCGGTGCCATTGTCATGGCATTGTTAGAGAATTGGCCACTGATTGATGGTGTCTACTTTTGCTTTATGAGTTTGAGTACCATTGGATTTTGTGATTTGTTGCCTGGCGTTAGCGACAGCAGACGCCCAATGACAACGGCGAATATCGCAATTTGGTTCTGTGCTGTGTACATACTCAGCGGACTGACGTTAACTTCTTTATGCGTGAATCTGTTGCATGATGAGATCACCGCAAGGATGCGTGTTGTGGTCAAATTCGAGAAGGTGCAAGATGAAAAGCATGAAGGCGGATATTTCAGTGCACGGTCTTGACGGTGCGGTTGCTGAATCTACATATTTTGCTGGCTTCATTCATTGAACAATGTTGAGGCTATGGGGGCCCAATGAGCACCAATCGAATTCGATACAACAAGAGCTCCCAAACCTATTGTGTTGAACCACATTTCCGCTGAATCAACTTTTTCTTTCCACATTTAAGTTGAAATAAAATATTCACGAGAGGAAGAACAAATTTAAATGGCGCCGTTATAATTTCTGGTAAGCATAGACTCAACTCTTGTCGTGATGCGGAATTATTTCAAAGAATTTATTTCATTTTTTTTCATTTTTCTTTTCAATTTTTTCTCTGTCTCTGTTTCGTTTGCTAACAGCTCTAAATTGTCTTCACTTGAAATTTTGGCGGTTATTTAAAACATTGAATTGGGTGCGTGTGTGTGAGTGTGTGTGCTTATGTCAACACACACTTGTTGTACTTTCATCTTCATCTTCACCTTTACGTTCACGTTCAGCTGAGCGGTGCGTTACTGAATCCTGTGGGGAGTTGAGAAGCACGTTTCGTTCCCACGCATGAAATTCAAGCGAGCATATTCAACATCTGGGTGGAATTGGATTCTTATTCGAAACTCATCAGCATAAGACGGCTTATTATGTCAAGTGAAATGACACCCATTGCTTATCCCGAATATCCTTTCCTCAGGACATATTTCATCGTGTATTTAAAAAAAAAACAAAAAAAATAGAAAAAAAAGTTATGGAGCTGTAAATAAATAAATATTTTTTTGATTTTTATTCTATTATTGAAAATATTGTTATTGTTATTTTATTCCAAGGACTTTTTTTATGATTGTTTTACGTCGGAATTGTCTCTGAAATCCCATATAAGTATAGATATTCAAAAGGAAGATGAGAATATTGACACATGTAGTTAAATATTAAGTAAAGAAAAACAAAGGACAAAAATAAATAATAAATTGATTTCCAGATTTCATAATCAATGTTAATGAATTGTTTTATTCGTAATTTTTTGTCGCAGTTTTGGTCATAAAAAAGTCATTGATGACTTTAAAGCTCAAATCGGCCCGTAGTTTTCATATTTTTATGAGTTTTTTAATGTCCAAAACATTCAATTACAGTCATTTGAGAATATATTTGATGATTTTTCGTTTGAATTGAAAAAGTTTTTTCATGGAAAATGCTTTCAATTAGACGGCATTTCTGAATATAAAGGGTATTTTTATGTCAATTAAAAAATAATGACTACCATTTTCTGGGAGGATTTCGCATTCAGCTCGCAAATACGAGTAATATAATCTCAATAGTTCACTGGAAAGTTATTTGTAAAATAAGTAAAAAATCATAATGCTGGTTTGACGATGAGACTGGCTCACCATTTTTTTATAGTCTTGCTTAATCTGGTTTTTAAATATTATATATTATCTTCTCTCAAATATATGTCTTATCTAACTATTTATCAATGGAAAGTATGAAGCCAATTTTTCTATGCATATTTTTTAAAATTCCTGGGCAAGAGATGAAACTGACCACGCCAATTTTCCCTTGGACTCATCCCCTGGGTTCAATATGCCTATGAAACAAATTTTCTACTTGATTGATTTAGCCGTTACGGAGGATGTCGGTCCACAGATGGACGGTCATGGAAAAATCGTCTCAACATTTGTTCTATATCAAGAGCATATATTTTAGGCTAGGTCGTTTTTACGAAAGTTCTGGGATTGCATTCGTATAGTTATATTTTGTTATCTTATGTTTAAAAAATAATTTTGTGTTAAAAAAAAATTCAAACGAAGCTGCATCTTCATACCGCGCAAGCAGACAGTTTGAAAAAAAATATAATGAGGCATTCTCTTAAAATCGATGCATCATCGTCTAAACAGGATGAGCTTGTTTCATTGGATATGTCAAATAGATTTGATGGATGGCATTGAATTGAATTAGTCTGCATCGAAAAAATTGGAGCAGCTTTCGGCAATCTTATCAAAAGGTTCAGATGGCGAAAAGTTCTGAACGGCCCTGTTTAGGTAAAAATATATAATATGTTTTATATCTGCATTTTTTCTGCATTTTATATATTTTTTTATATATATTTTATTTCTGCACACGACTGTACACTGCCAGAAGCCACAGATCCCAAACTTTTCCGAATACGATAAAATGCCGCACGCATTTCCATTTTCTCTTTGAGGTGTCCACTAAAAGCCAACATCAGTAATTAACAATTAAAAGCATACCTATACATAGGCAAAAACATTTGCCCCAGTTGTAGAAAATTACCAGGAATATTAAGATCTTTCGCAAACTCCATCCATTTACGGTCTTGTAATATTTGGTTACGGTTAAACGAATTCTGGTTATCTATATATATAAAAATAACCCCAGTTTGTGTTTGTAACGATTGTTTGAAGAAACGGCTGAAGGATCACCCCACGTATGAGCAATGTTATATCATGATGTATACGCAATCAAAACGACTACTTCATTTATTTTAATATAACATAGCCAGTGCCGGCCACAGAAGCAAGCTAGAAGCAAAAAGAGCGAAAGCACTGGTATGTGCACAAAATTGCTCTCAAATGAGAAGTAAAGCTGAGAGCCAAAATTTCGTTCAGTTGAGTGGAAAACGTCAAGCGAGACGGAGCTGCGTCGGATGAAGCTAGATGAGAACGTAAATTTTTTCAGCCTTGATACACTTCGAAGCAAATGAATTTTTTATACTTCAGGAATTTTTTCATCGTGTTCTTAACATTCAGTTATTTTATTATATAATGTATATAAATTCAGCACATCATTGATTTGTACAATAATTCTCTGCTCTGCACTGTAAATTTTCAAGATAAAAGAGCTCAAGATGAGCTGAAAAAGCTCCAAAATGAACCATCCCCGCCTCTTGGACGAGGCGTCGAGTTTTTGCGACATATCGATCCAGGGACATACCCAGTTCTAAAGAACAAAATTTTTCGGCTCTAAGAAAATTTTATGAAATTTTGTATGAAAACATCCACAACTGTTTCTCGCTGTGTAATGTGCACGCACACAAACGCAATTAATAAATGTAGTGGTGGCCGGCACTGAACATAGCTCATATGACGGGTGAATAAGTCAGATATTTTAAAAGGTTTTTGTATTGAAAAAGTGTGTTGATTTACGTGAAATGGCAAAAATATTGCATAATATGTTCAAAAGGAAAAACGGTAAGAATAATGTCGATAAATTTGCATAAAAACATGCGGAAAATCGATGAAAAATGGGCAAAAATCATGAAAATAGGCTAAAAAATTGATTTTCTCAGTTGAAATGTGCGTTGGTAGAATGGTGGAACAAGTATTTGCGAGCCGTTTAAAGATAACAAAATATATTTTGAATCCAGGAAAAGCAACTTAAACGGGCTGAAAATGGTCCAAAATTGATCGAAATTCAAACAAAACGCCATAACTTTTTCCCACTTTCATCGATGGAGTAGTAGAGTAGAGGGCTCACCCAACCACAATCACATGGTTTTCACGTTAGAACCATTTTACAAATTGAACAGTGTTACCAAAACTAAAATTTTGGTCATAAAAAAGTCATTGATGACTTTAAAGCTCAAATCGGCCCGTAGTTTTCATATTTTTATGAGTTTTTTAATGTCCAAAACATTCAATTACAGTCATTTGAGAATATATTTGATGATTTTTCGTTTGAATTGAAAAAGTTTTTTCATGGAAAATGCTTTCAATTAGACGGCATTTCTGAATATAAAGGGTATTTTTATGTCAATTAAAAAATAATGACTACCATTTTCTGGGAGGATTTCGCATTCAGCTCGCAAATACGAGTAATATAATCTCAATAGTTCACTGGAAAGTTATTTGTAAAATAAGTAAAAAATCATAATGCTGGTTTGACGATGAGACTGGCTCACCATTTTTTTATAGTCTTGCTTAATCTGGTTTTTAAATATTATATATATATATAATATACTATTTATCAATGGAAAGTATGAAGCCAATTTTTCTATGCATATTTTTTAAATTCCTGGGCGAGAGATGAAACTGACCATGCCAATTTTCCCTTGGACTCATCCTCTTGGTTCAATATGCCTATGAAACAAATTTTCTACTTGATTGATTTAGCCGTTACGGAGGATGTCGGTCCACAGATGGACGGTCATGGAAAAATCGTCTCAACATTTGTTCTATATCAAGAGCATATATGTTAGGCTGGGTCGTTTTTACGAAAGTTCTGGGATTGCATTCGTATAGTTATATTTTGTTATCTTATGTTTAAAAAATAATTTTGTGTAAAAAAAAATTCAAACGAAGCTGCATCTTCATACCGCGCAAGCAGACAGTTTGAAAAAAAATATAATGAGGCATTCTCTTAAAATCGATGCATCATCGTCTAAACAGGATGAGCTTGTTTCATTGGATATGTCAAATAGATTTGATGGATGGCATTGAATTGAATTAGTCTGCATCGAAAAAATTGGAGCAGCTTTCGGCAATCATATCAAAAGGTTCAGATGGCGAAAAGTTCTGAACGGCCCTGTTTAGGTAAAAATATATAATATGTTTTATATCTGCATTTTTTCTGCATTTTATATATTTTTTTATATATATTTTATTTCTGCACACGACTGTACACTGCCAGAAGCCACAGATCCCAAACTTTTCCGAATACGATAAAATGCCGCACGCATTTCCATTTTCTCTTTGAGGTGTCCACTAAAAGCCAACATCAGTAATTAACAATTAAAAGCATACCTATACATAGGCAAAAACATTTGCCCCAGTTGTAGAAAATTACCAGGAATATTAAGATCTTTCGCAAACTCCATCCATTTACGGTCTTGTAATATTTGGTTACGGTTAAACGAATTCTGGTTATCTATATATTATATATAAAAATAACCCCAGTTTGTGTTTGTAACGATTGTTTGAAGAAACGGCTGAAGGATCACCCCACGTATGAGCAATGTTATATCATGATGTATACGCAATCAAAACGACTACTTCATTTATTTTAATATAACATAGCCAGTGCCGGCCACAGAAGCAAGCTAGAAGCAAAAAGAGCGAAAGCACTGGTATGTGCACAAAATTGCTCTCAAATGAGAAGTAAAGCTGAGAGCCAAAATTTCGTTCAGTTGAGTGGAAAACGTCAAGCGAGACGGAGCTGCGTCGGATGAAGCTAGATGAGAACGTAAATTTTTTCAGCCTTGATACACTTCGAAGCAAATGAATTTTTTATACTTCAGGAATTTTTTCATCGTGTTCTTAACATTCAGTTATTTTATTATATAATGTATATAAATTCAGCACATCATTGATTTGTACAATAATTCTCTGCTCTGCACTGTAAATTTTCAAGATAAAAGAGCTCAAGATGAGCTGAAAAAGCTCCAAAATGAACCATCCCCGCCTCTTGGACGAGGCGTCGAGTTTTTGCGACATATCGATCCAGGGACATACCCAGTTCTAAAGAACAAAATTTTTCGGCTCTAAGAAAATTTTATGAAATTTTGTATGAAAACATCCACAACTGTTTCTCGCTGTGTAATGTGCACGCACACAAACGCAATTAATAAATGTAGTGGTGGCCGGCACTGAACATAGCTCATATGACGGGTGAATAAGTCAGATATTTTAAAAGGTTTTTGTATTGAAAAAGTGTGTTGATTTACGTGAAATGGCAAAAATATTGCATAATATGTTCAAAAGGAAAAACGGTAAGAATAATGTCGATAAATTTGCATAAAAACATGCGGAAAATCGATGAAAAATGGGCAAAAATCATGAAAATAGGCTAAAAAATTGATTTTCTCAGTTGAAATGTGCGTTGGTAGAATGGTGGAACAAGTATTTGCGAGCCGTTTAAAGATAACAAAATATATTTTGAATCCAGGAAAAGCAACTTAAACGGGCTGAAAATGGTCCAAAATTGATCGAAATTCAAACAAAACGCCATAACTTTTTCCCACTTTCATCGATGGAGTAGTAGAGTAGAGGGCTCACCCAACCACAATCACATGGTTTTCACGTTAGAACCATTTTACAAATTGAACAGTGTTACCAAAACTAAAATTTTGGTAAAATCTACCTGTTCTAAACTACTGACAAATTTTATTAGCTCAAGTGTGTACAATGTACATATTATGCATATTCCTGGCACAAGATGCATGGCATACTAATATACCCTACTGGAGCTGCGAATAAAAAGGGCAATAAACGGTTAAAAATCTCAGCAAAATATTGCGATTGTTTTCATAAACGAAGTAGGGGGAAAATATTGTTTTTTTTTTGCATTGAAAATAAATGTATCGCATAGCTCGACAAGCTTAAACTTATTTGAATAGTGCAGAAATCTGAGTTGACAAGTGTTTTTGACCGCAACCATGGCAATCATTTATCGGAAAGTGGTTGGAAAAAATGGTAAATGCAGTGGCCACATGCAAAGCTTAAGCGGAGTTTTTAACGTTGAAATTCTCTCAACACCGAAATATGCATGGGCGTTATTTTTTAATATGACATGTTTTTTAAATATTAAATAGATATTTTAAAATAAATTTTTTTCGTTTAGCAAAAATAAAAATAATAATTGTTTTCGATTGAAATGTTCATTTTATCCGAGTACGCTTTGAGGGGCTTTAGAAGCTTACGAAGCACTTATGGACTTTTTCGAATGACAACCTACTCAGAGAGTATATATTTTTTTGTCACATTTAATAAATAAAACAGAAAGATTAATGCTTCGAATCATGCATTTCGAGAAATCATCAAACATTTTCATTATTCCATACATGAACTCGTGTGATTAATTTTGCGCCCGGTCGCCATTGCAAATTGCTGTGTTAATAATGTGAGGCAGCTGTTGCCATAGCAAATGAGAATCATGCAATCGAAGGTTCACATAATCACACTACATTGGCATATTTAATTAATTTGCTTTAATGGTTGTGGAAGTGAATAATATTAATGCATGTGTACATAATTAGATGGACATTGGTACACAAAGTTTCGCCGATAGGTCCGTTAAAATCAATTTATTTCACATCATTAAGTGATCGTTCATGCCATGCTTAGGCTTGATTAAGATCGAAATGGTTGAGAAAACTTCGGTCCCATTAGATCATTTATTCTATTTATGTATGTATATTCTTCTGAGTTAGTAGAATATGCACTTAACTAAATATAATATAAAATAAAAGAGTTCCTGATCGATGGCTGTTTCTTGGCAAGTTCATTCATAAAGAACGAATTGCGATGAACAGTTTCTTTGAAGGCGATAGCCGTTTAAGTCCGCATTGAACCGTAGGCTCTAATGTCTCGTTCAAAAATATACTCCTATGATACGCATATGGCATATTTGCATATTCAGCACCCTGTATCTAGAACACCCGTTACTTTTCGAAGCTAAATAACAGGTTGGCTGATAAGTCCCCGGTCTGACACATAGATGGCGTCGCTAGTATTAAATGCATATTATTTTTATATGGTGGCAACCTTCAAATGATTCGTGTCAAAATTTGACGTCTGTAAGTCAATTAGTTTGTGAGATAGAGCGTCTTTTGTGAAGCAACTTTTGTTATTGTGAAAAAAATGGAAAAAATGAATTTCGTGTTTTGATAAAATACTGTTTTCTGAAGGGAAAAAATACAGTGGAAGCAAAAACTTGGCTTGATAATGAGTTTCCGGACTCTGCCCCAGGAAAATCAACAATAATTGATTGGTATGCAAAATTCAAGCGTGGTGAAATGAGCACGGAGGACGGTGAACGCAGTGGACGCCCGAAAGAGGTGGTTACCGACGAAAACATCAAAAAAATTCACAAAATGATTTTGAATGACCGTAAAATGAAGTTGATCGAGATAGCAGAGGCCTTAAAGATATCAAAGGAACGTGTTGGTCATATCATTCATCAATATTTGGATATGAAAAAGCTCTGTGCAAAATGGGTGCCGCGCGAGCTCACATTTGACCAAAAACAACAACGTGTTGATGATTCTGAGCGGTGTTTGCAGCTGTTAACTCGCAATACACCAGAGTTTTTGCGTCGATATGTGACAATGGATGAAACATGGCTCTATCACTACACTCCTGAGTCCAATCGACAGTCGGCTGAGTGGACAGCGATCGGTGAACCGTCTCCGAAGCGTGGAAAGACTCAAAAGTCCGCTGGCAAAGTAATGGCCTCTGTTTTTTGGGATGGGCATGGAATAATTTTTATCGATTATCTTGAGAAGGGAAAAACCATCAACAGTGACTATTATATGTCGTTATTGGAGCGTTTGAAGGTCGAAATCGCGGCAAAACGGCCCCATATGAAGAAGAAAAAAGTGTTGTTCCACCAAGACAACGCACCGTGCCACAAGTCATTGAGAACGATGGCAAAAATTCATGAATTAGGCTTCGAATTGCTTCCCCACCCACCGTATTCTCCAGATCTGGCCCCCAGCGACTTTTTCTTGTTTTCAGACCTCAAAAGGATGCTCGCAGGGAAAAAATTTGGCTGCAATGAAGAGGTGATCGCCGAAACTGAGGCCTATTTTGAGGCAAAACCGAAGGACTACTACCAAAATCGTATCAAAAAATTGGAAGGTCGTTATAATCGTTGTATCGCTCTTGAAGGGAACTATGTTGAATAATAAAAACGAATTTTGACAAAAAAATGTGATTTTCTTTGTTAGACCGGGGACTTATCAGCCAACCTGTTATTTGGCGTTTTCACATGGAATGCCCCATATGTAGAATAGAGCAAGTTCCTGGAGCGTAGTTGAGTCGGTTTGCTAAGTAGGACTGCCAATTATGAAGATCTGTGGATGGGTCAACTGTATATTAAGAGCAAGATACCAACACATCAATAATATGCAAGTGGAGGGAGGATATTGAATTCTCAAAAACAAAAAAAAACAACTTTTTTTAAGCTTTAAATTTCTATTACGTCATCCATTAAAGCATTTCAATCGTACACAACCCTTTCGAAAGCTCAATCAAAATTGAAAGGTCCATCGCCACCATGAATGAAAGGCCATGACCAGAAAAAATGTTCGTACCAAAAGTTAGATACATACTCTTCTTCTTCTTTTTTCCCCCCCCGAATACTTCATCGCATCGACACTTGACACTGTATGGCCATCGTTTTTTTTTTTTGATTTCCCTGAAAGTATGCAGAGTTTTTCTCGTCCTTTTTCCACGAGTTTTGGGCGTTGTCAAAACACTTAAACGACATGTATCCGGCTTCCTTTGGTACTTGAGGGGGTAAAAAAGGTGTTTTTAAAGTGGCAAATATGTGAAATTTGAAGAGCACACATGAAGGCACTTTACCATAGGACATAGACAGGATTTCCAACACACTCAATGACAGCCAAAGGATTTGAGCTGACAACGAGGACTTTGTCAGTCCATTGAAACGGAAATAAGTTTAACAGAAGCGTCTCCGCATTTCAGTGAGAACATGTACGATGATCAAACTCACGTTTGAGTGTGTGCTCGTATGTACATACGTATACGTATACGTACGCACGTATGTATGGGTGTGTGTGCGTTGTCGCAAACATGGTTTGGTATTTAACTTCGTGTTGCTAATGATGTGTTGCAGTTGTTCTCGCTTGATTATGTTGCAAGCGTTTGTCGCATTTAACGCCTTTGTAGACACTCGCCTTAGCATTCTCAAGTACGATTAGATGCACAGCACAAGGCATGTTGCGGCAACGTTAAGGACTTAAAGGTCCTCGCTATACCGTAGGCAACTTATTTCCGAAAATCATGTTCTATATTTCCAAAAAATTAAGTATTTAAATGGGATCCAAGATTTTGATTATTATAAAGTATTTAATATAAATAAGAGCGATAACCAAGGTTCAAAATATTTTTGAGCCCTGATACATATATTTCTGATCCCTATGTTTTAGACGCCATGGATAGTGATATTGAAATGCTGGTAATTTTTTTATTTTTGTTTATTTGTAACTCTGTACACAGAGTACCTGCCTTACATATCAAACTTCGAATGAAATCTAGTTCATTCCAAACTCCAAACGCAGCCAGAGGCAAAACTCATTTTGAAATGTGATATTCATACGTAGGTATGTATTTTGGAGTTTGCAGCTAATGACAAAAAGCGAGCTTTGATTTTGAAAATTCCGTTTTAAAATTTTTGCTCTTGCAACGGAAAATAATTTTGCTCAGCCTTTTGCCTACGGTGCATTGCACTCTTCGGTGTTGGGTATCACTTCGATGCGGAAAGTAAAGTGGAATGTTGACTGTTCCAAGATAAAAATGCAGAGTTTCGGCAAATACAGCCTTCAAACTGACACAAATTGGAATTTACACAGAAAACAGATCAATTGAATTAGGAAGTTTGACGCAGACATTTTTTAATTAACTTTCCAGAAGTGAAAGAAATTCAAATGAAAATTGTGATTACGAAAAGTTTCGTACCTTTGATTCTGACATTTGCGTCAGGACGAAGTTTTTTGGGCGACGAGAGAGAACGTAATTTAGAAACACTGTTGGTCGTTTAGGAGAATCTCCTCTAAATTAGAAGGTATTTATGATCTTTAGCGGAGTCTTAGGGCAGAAAAGTGGTGTGCAAAATTCTTATGGGACCTTGTGCGGCCAAAATCATTGTGTCTAGAAGATTTTAAAACTAAATTTCAGGGAATTTTGGCCTTGTTTTGAGACATTAAGAAATTCTGGAATGGCTAAACTTTTAAACATTTTCGGCACATTTTGTATTTTTTTAAAACATAATTCTTCATCAACTTCCAGCTTGACTTAAGGTTAGGTTATTCCGTATTCTATACCTACTTATCTGTGCTATATGTTCAGAAGCGGATGAACGGATTGAATTTTTGTGTTGCACAATTGAAATTTGTTTTTCAGTAAATATCCTAAAAACAAAATCCTAAAAATTAACCCTCCTGATATAAAATCGTTCCTTACTTCATTCTGACAGAAATTTTATAATATATTAATTCGAATTAAGCAAGCTACGTCCTGTCATATGTCCGATTTAAATCTGTCCAAATGTGAGTTTTAAAGAATGGTAGTTTTAGTTCTCGTTTGGTCTTAACATGGCTACTTCTTTCGGTTAGGCGGTGTGGCTTAACCCACTCTTCCAGGCATAAATTGTCTGGCGAACTTTTGTCCTGATGGTTTTGAAAGGCGTGAGGCTGTGATTTTAATATTTTGTAAGTATTTCGATAGGTTCCACCTGAAGCACTGACGAAGGGTTGGGCCATATCTGAAAATCTATCGACCTCGATAGTTAACATTTTTTTTGTCGTTTTCATGAGTTAATAATAAAAATATTCAGTTTAATATGATCATGTGCCATCCTTAATACTGAATGGAAAATCTGGAGGATAGCTTTTAGTTTTTTTCTACTTATTTCGGGTAAAAATGTGCAAATTTGCAGTACCAAAATGGTATCAAGGAACGTTCGGATACAGTAAGCGTACTTGAAAGAGTTCTTCAGCTCCAGATTCGCCATAAATAGTGAAAAGAATTGAATAAATTATTAAATTTTAGAGATTTTTCCCAAAACTGTTCGCCACTTAATTCTCGGCCAGACTTTCCGTGATCGATTTAAAATTGTCCTTTGGCCAAACTACCAAAACCAAGTACAGGGATTTGCTGCATTTACCAAGAACTTTCAGGAACAACAGTGAAAGAAACTTGATTTACATTGCACATGTTGCATCGTGACACTCGACAAGCTTTTAAAAAACGATATAAATATATTTTATATTATATACAAGAGCCCTTACTAAAGTAACCTGTCCAAAGAAATCACATGTAATGTACCAGTAACTTAATCTACATTTAAAGCAGAAGAGGATTGTGGCATTCTTCTTTTAAAAGGCATTATAAATTGAATAGTTTGGACCAAACAGCTGATTTTCTTCTTATATACATTAAATAGCTTAAGTTGATAAAAAGTTCCGACAAGCTTACAAGAGCCCGTATCCTTATTTGATTATCCTTTTCGAAACTTACTTAATATACGTGCGTGCACGAAATGTAAACAAATTAAGGAGCGAAAGCAAGATCGTTGTTGGACAAAAGGACGAATTAATATTCATGTACATTAAGTCCAGCGACTGAGCACTGTTACTCAAAAGAATTTTCTCATTTGTATTCATTTATTGGTCAGCTCCATTGCCTGTCATTGCCTCTTATATGTAAGAAGATGAACCTACAAGGACACTGCAGCCTGTAAGTCAATAAATTGAGAGTTTAACAATGAAAACTTCATTTTTGTTTTTCATTCCATTTTCGAGCATATTTATCACTTTGTCTTTCTGCGATGTTCGCGAAGGATTTTTCAGAATTGAGTTAAAGCTCTCCATATGGTAAGTAGCTCGAATTAATTGAAAACACAATGAAAAAAATATTTCATTTTGTATGGAAAAGTCCTGAAAAACGGAAGAATGAATTAAAGAACAAACACAAAAACAAAGAAGACAAAAATGTTGCATTCAGTTAATTGAAATTAATCTTCCGAAGAACTGCAAAAGTCATTAAAAAAGGAGAAAAAAAATCTTATAACTTGATTAAAATTTTAAGCCCAATTCAGTAAATTGCGTTTTTTTGTTTTCTTTCAATGATACGTCGGGACCAACGCAATACCGCGAAAAGCTTATGAGCCGTTTACTCAATCGGCTTACAAAAGGGCGATTGTTTTAATCAATAACTTTGATACATAACGCGAAATGCAACGGAAAACTAACATCGAATGAATATCTGTGCCGCATGCCGGAGTGATTGGATGAATTCTGTGATCCTTTTAGGCTTTCGACGGTACATTTTGTATTCCAAATACCAGTGGCCTTTGCAGATTAATAGTTTTGAAAAATTTCGCAAGCTAATCCAACAGCAGCAAAATAAAAAGTGAACTCAACAAAACAGAGGAAAGCTCAAAAGACCCTGGAATCCACTAGTCGAAAGAAGAAAAAAAGTCACAGCAAGGATTTTGAATTCCGAGAGAAAATATAATAAACAAGTAAGGGTGTTATAGTCAGGCGAGCCCGACAATAGAATACCCGACACAGACTCACATGTTCAAAAAATTTTTAATCAAGAGGTGTTTAAGACCATAAGGGGCCCCATATACCGACTTTTGATAGATTTCTTTATGAAAACTGCCCCTTTGCCACGCCCACTTTTCCAATTTTTGTTGAACTATAATCGTAGGAGTAAATATACGCTCAAATTTTAAGTTTCATTAAAATATTTCGAAAAAGTCCGATTTTAAGGCAGTTTTGGGATTTTTGTGACAGACCCTAGTACTGGAGGTACCCCTAAAAATTGACCTATCAAAGAAATTTTTGGAGAGGATGTTTATAGCTACAAAGGAAGCATAACTGCCAAATTTCGTTCAAGTCCCATTTGAATTTCGGGTGTAGGAGACAATTTTTGATAACCGCCCTTCTGCCACGCCCAATTTTTCAATTTTTGGAAATAATATTGCTGGCCTCTAAATATGTTCAAATATCAAATTTCATTAAAATATGTTGAAAAACTTCGATTTTAGAGCAGTTTTTGTGATTTTCATAACAGACCCTAGTACTGGAGGTACCCCTAAAAATGGTACGACCGGGTCTATTCTCAAACTTGTTCTTACTCATGTTCCCGTGAGCACGCATACCAAATTTTGTCGAGATAGCAACTCCTTCGATAAGAAAACTGTATACAAACAGACAGACGGACAGACAGACGGACAGACAGACAGACGGACAGACAGACAGACATACAGACAGACGGACATGTCTAAATCGAGTCTCCTAGTGACGCTGATCATTTCTATATATATTTTGGTATGGTCTATCTCGACTGGTTCTGGGTGTTACACACAACCACACAAACGCAATATACCCTCGACACAGAGTGTGTCGGGTATAAAAATACATTTATCACAACGAAATTTTTTTTGAAAACAAAACCTAAACTAAAAATTTTCAATTTGTTGGGCTCCGAAAAAATAAACAAAAGATAAGACTACCAAAATCAACAAGAAATATGCGGATTTTTGAAGCTTCCCATTTGTATGATTTCAATAAGTTACCTACATATCGCATAGTATAAGATGTGGGGTGCCCACAACGATAGTTTTTAATGAGAAATTTAATACATATGTACATATGTGCCTACTTACCTTAAGGAATTTCATCGCATTCGTCTCGGATAATGCACCGTTTCCATGACTGCCATAAAATTTCAAATCCATTTTCTGAAATTGGCCAACGCAAATAATACTTCAATTAGTTTAATCAGTTTGATTTTGCAGAGCATGAAAAGCAAATACAATTTCGTAGGAATACTTCATTTAAGAGACATTCGATTCTCTAGAAATGCTGTCTTTAATATTATATTATTATTATGATCTTTGATACGAACTTAAATTATCGTTTTTCGCATGTTGCGATCAAATTTTTACTACCGAATGTGAAACGCAACAAGACTTAATGCTTCGCTTCAAATATAATTGAAAGTAAAATTAGAAAATAATTATCTTGAGTTAAATTCATCGCTGGAAAAAATAGAACTGCCACAAAATGAAGAAAATTTATTTAACTAAGAAACTAATTCGAAAAATAAAAAACACTCTTGAAAAAGGAGGAAGATTTTTTACAAAATCTGATTCCATCATGGAGTACATATCGGGACGATGATTTAAGAGGAGACGTGCCACTACAACTTTTCCATGTTATATTTGGGAGCTAACAGTGCCATATACTATAATCCTTAGAACATATGAACATATGAAGTTGAAATTCTTAGAACTTTAAATTTATCCCTTAAATTAGTAGTTTTAGCTCTAAAAACACTTAAGACTTTGTGAATTGCCTAAATGTTTAAAATGGTGTTACCATATAAAGGAAAATAATCAGGTCTCGGATTTTGTTGACTTTTATAAATTGAAAGCATACTTTAGGGCGTTCAAATTTTGGCCAACTCAAAGTTAAGATTCAAATCGATTTTATCTTCAAATGAATGAAATGAACTTTTTTGTAGTGGGAAAAAAAGATTTTAAGTTCAAAAATGTTGAAAAGAAAATTGTTTGCCCCATTAAATATGCTTTGGATTTATAAAACACCTGTAAAAAATCAGCTCAATAGCATCATTAGTTTCTGAAAAATCCCAATTTCTGCACTTTGTGACGTGACACTACGGCAGAATGCACTACTTGGAAGACTAATTATAAAATCTATTGTAAAATCGTTCTTTCGTAGTTGACGGTTTTGCTGAAATTCTTTTCAAGTTATTCAATCTTAATTTGGGAAACAAAACGTTTATGAACCTATTTCTCAAGGTTTTTGAACGTCTGCCTCCCCTTAAATGTATGCCGATTTTGCCGAACATTGATGAGTTCAGCCAATTTGTCTAATTCTGAAACTAGGCTCTTCTTTTGGTCTTTTTAAAGGGAGTTTCTTTTTGTATTTTGATTTTCAAATGCGGGTTCGATCATTCAAAAATTTATTAAAAAAATATTTTGTATGTTGAAACATTTATTTGAAAAACGCTCATCGATAGCGAAGGGTTGCATTTCGTTTGATCTTCGGTGCAAAAGTGCCTTTTCGCACTGTGTAAAACGCAATGCGATTCGACACGTGAAGTTTTCCTCCAATAATTTTCACCTCCACTGACCTATATCAACATCTACTTAATCCTCTGCCGTCATTTAAGCACATCTGACATGTTTATTACATTTTCTGTCTTGTTCATTGCGCTGACATTCACAAAAACATCCTTCGCTTAACTGCGCTCGCTTGAATCTAGTTTATGTTTTTAATTTAAATTTTTCCTTCATTGTTTATTGCCCACCTGTGTAAGGGAAATAACGGCGTATTTTGTTTTTGAATTTTTGTTTTTTTTTTTTTTTTGCTTTTTTTTTCATTTTCACATTTTACATTGTAGGTACATTCTCGAGTTACATTCATCAAAGGAAATTTATTTTATTTTTAGATTTTTTCCAACACAAAGACAATAACTGCTTTTTCCCTCGACGAGCTCGCTCCACAAAGTGTTGAAACAGGGACAGTTGTGTGGCCTTCCAATGAAAAGGCCGCATAACAGATGGGCTTTCCTCTGTTCCAGAGACGAATTGAGATAATGAATAATAAAAAAAAATAAAAAACTTTAAGAAGGAAAGCTCGACACAAGAATTATTCCTTATCAGTTTGGAATTAGCATATTTTGTTGCCTCCCCGATCCTATGGTCGCAGAGCAAGGCGCGGAAAAAAACTCGCAACGAAGGCTGGCCATGGCTGTTGTTATTTTGTAAAATTTTAACGCTCAGGTGTATTTAAAACGCACTCGGTGTGATACTAAGGCCATAAATTGTGGAAAATAAAGCATATAGTGCCGGCTAAATGAGGCGAAACGAACGAAAAGGTTGCCTGATCCTCGCAGTAAAATTACGATTAGGAGGATTTCCTTAAAGCCTGTTGATGAGTGGTATTTAAGGCTTCTTAAAGTCAACTCAAAAAAGGGAAAGAACAGATTAAAACTTTGTCTTTATGGAGAAATAAAATCACATAAGGAACAGGAAATACCCTTGAATAAATTACAAAAAAGAAAATAAAAACAATGTAGGTATATTTATCCTTTAAAGAGTAATAATTTTTATACTTTCAACATAGTATTATGTTAAATAAGTTCGTTGAAGCAAACAAATGTTGTCGTGATTTAATCGATAAACTGTCCTCCGGGGACCGAAATCATGAGTGCAATCGCAACCAATCGCATGGAACTCCAAGAACATCGTAAATACGAAAATTTACCAACACAACCGCGTACTTAATACAATATTTGCGGAGATTAACACATAATTACGGGCGAAGGTTGAGCAAATTATTGCTCCGGAAATAGGCAAGCAAGGAGCTTAATTGTTCGCAGTTACCATTATTCGACGGTTGCAATGAAACGCGAGAATTTTCGTTTGTATACAGGACTGCATTGACCGAAAACTGTTTTGGAAGGCATGCAAATTAAAAAATAAATAAGTTGAAATGGGAGTGGAGAATTTTTCGCAGCCGAATTCAAGTACATAGTTCTAATTAACGAAGTTGTGAATTAAGGAAATTTCCCATCAAAACCCATATGGGCATTTCCACAGAAATGTCAACCGCAGTCAAAAAATTCAAAGCCTATAAAAGTATGTTGTTTTAACATATATTTATAGAGAATCGATCAAATTTTACTAATCTAAACATATTCCACATATTATATATTCATAACACATTTAGAAATATTCAAATGCAAAGTCGCACAAGTGCAAAAGTTATGTTTTGAATATTTCTCTTCCCATTTTGTTTTGATTAATGTTCGTAATAACATCCACTATGCTTTGATATTTGCACTTTTAAATATCGTTTTATATTTGAGGAATGTAAGAAAAATGCAAAGGGAACGATGCAATCGCCAATTACGGTAAATTTGTTCTTTACTTTATCGTTTATTTCGTTGTAGCGTGCGACATTGAAAAATAACATTTGTTATCAGTGAGTCAAAGGTGTTTGTGCAACGCGCCTCAAATATTCGCAGCAAACAGCAATTTGTATTGCAATTAAATAAAAAAAATTTTGTTGCAAAATAATCAACGCTTTGGCCCTGAGACATATTTGAAGTTTGTAGCGTGCGACATCGTAAGTGTAAAATTTATAAATTTCGCACCCTTGCTCCTAAACCCATTTCAAATTTTTTATTTTCAACCACATTTTTCTGCAGGAAACTCAACACCTAGAAAATTTATGCTCATATGGACTGTTGCAATAGTCGATTAAGAATAAACTAAGTTAAGAAAAATAATTATTTTTTGCAAGTTTCAATAGAGAATGAACGATTGTTCCAGAAATGCGAAATTTTGAGTTGTACCTATTTAGTAGCAAGGGTGCGATCAACTTACCAAAAAGGAGTACTCTGAGTTACCCCAGAACATGACTAGTCAAAATGTAGAGTATTTTGTGTGAGACAACTGACCTCTAATTCACCACAGTAGGTCTATTCGTGGAGTAGTTAAATGTGGGAGTGGTAATACCTCAATGACAAGCCAATGTTAAAAATACAGTTTGAAGCATCGGTTGGCATATTAAGAGCGCAGTCCTGAAGGAGCTAGGACTGCATATTTCATTAAAAAATCTTTATTTAATATAAGTAATACTATTCACAGTTAAGTTTTGTTTCTATTCTTTATTTTTTATGTAAAGGATGAATATTCTTTTTTATTTTTATTTTTTCTTGGTTGAAGATATTTTAAGTTTATAATTTTTTTTTTTGTGAAAATAAATATATTGAAAACATTAAAAGTCATTTATCATCATCTTCTTCATGTCCAATTAAATGAAAAGAACACATTAAATTAAAACGTATGATGCAACAAAATGTAGCATTCGACATGTAGCGTGCGACAGTGATTAAAATGAAATAAAAAACTAAACTGTTTAATATTTTTAAATCAAATAAAAACCAGTTCTAAGATTCATCAATGTACAATATTACAAAATTAGTCGCATTAAAATATTGCCTCAAGTTTCGCTGAAATCAGTGGTTGAACTGTTCGCCTCAAAACTGACTTCTGTTTTTGTAGCGTGCGAATGCCTTAGTTTTTTGTAATTATCTTGAAAAGGAACAATTTCCAGAAATCAACCTTAGCACCAATTACAGTGCTAGTCAAGAGCTATAACTTCCGCCATTTGTCCAAATAAAAAAAAATTTTCGTATATTTCTTTTTCCACTGAGAATGCGTGCGAATGTCGCGTTCGACATCATGGAAATGCCTATATTTGTTTAAAAGACTTTAAGAATTGGAAAAAATACATTACAAAAAGAGAACGAGAGAGAGAGACAGAGAGAGAGAGACAGAGAGAGAGAGAGAGAGAGAGAGAGAGAGAGAGAGAGAGAGAGAGATAGATAGAGAGAGAGAGAGAGAGAGAGAGAGAGAGAGAGAGAGAGAGGGAGAGAGAGAGAGAGAGTTACAGTGAGAGAGAGAGAGAGTTACAGTGAGTGAGAGAGTGAGAGAGTGAGAGAGTGAGAGAGTGAGAGAGAGAGTGAGATAGACAGTAAGAAAGAGAGTGAGAGAGAGAAATATAAGAACAAACCAAAGCTTTATTAGTAGAGGCGCCCAAAGTGGAAGCTTTGATTCAGTATACAGGGCGTCCCGTAAGGTAGTACATTCCTTTACAGAGGTGGTAGGGGAGTCCTAGATGAACAAAAAATCGTATGTGAGGTGGGGGTCCCAAATGCACCCCTGAGGAGTTATAGGGCCTTAAAGTTTTTTGGCACTAAGTCCAGAAAAACAATTCTCCCACGCTAATGGCTTACTGTAGAAAGAAAAATGATGTGCGGTTTGAAAGCCAATTGTACAGGCTTTTGGGCAAAATTGAATTGATGGTCAAAACTGCAGTTATTGTGTGAAAAATAAACGCTTAAAGTCAAAAATTCTGAAAAAATTTTCAATTATTTTACTTTAGGAGCCATTTTGGTATGGAAAAGGTCCAATTAAGACATGCTTTTTTAATTTTTTTTTAAATCTTCGATCAATTTACTTCAAATCTGTGGTACATTTGTTATACCTTATTAGAAAAAAAAAAAAAAAAAGCATAACACAAACATAAAGATAACAACATAACTTCGCCGTAGTAAAAAAATATGTATATGTAAATGTATGTACATATATAGTTACGGTGACCACCATATCTGTTTTTAGCAGAGGTTCGTAATTTTCACTTTTATTTCAATCGCTTTATTAAATAAAAGTGAAAATTCCGAACCGTTTGATTACTTAAAAGTTTTTCAACACAGCAGACTCGCAAACATATCATATAAGAGGTGTTCTGTTTTTTAGGCGCTTGTTCTGTGTATTTTTTTTAGTGGAAAATACCGAAAATGTCCAAATTCGATCGTCATTATCCTTGGACCTTCCTTGTCAGAGATGAAAATTATTACTCCGAACTAAAGCCGATCAACGCTGGAGTGCCTCAAGGTAGTATATTAGGTCCGATATTGTATGTGTTATACACATCTGATATCCCTATGCCGGCTAATTCTGTCATAGCCACGTTTGCGGATGACACGGCTATTCTCACTGTTGCTGACACTGAAATCGAGTCCACGCAATTGCTCCAGAACGCTGTCAATGAAATGGTAAACTGGACAACGAAGTGGAAAATATCATTAAATAACACTAAGTCATTACACATAAACTTTACAAATAAGAAACTAACATACTATCCAATTGAAATATTCGGAAATCGAGTACCATACTCAAACAATGCCAAGTACCTAGGTATGACACTTGATGCTAGGCTGAAATGGAAAGAGCATGTAAAAATCAAAAAAGTAGAGCTTGATATTAAGTTGCGCAACCTCCAATGGCTCATGGGTAGAAGTTCATTTCTTTCGACCCACTGCAAATTACTTTTATACAAACAAGTGCTGAAACCTATCTGGGTGTACGGAGCGCAGCTTTGGGGCTGTACTAAAAAAAGTAATATCGACATAATCCAACGCTTTCAAAATAAAGTGCTTCGCAATATTGTTAATGCTCCTTGGTACATAAGAAATAACGATCTTCATCGCGACCTTAATGTGCCAACTGTAAAAATGCAAATCACAAATTTGGCCGAAGCTCATCAGTGCAGAATACGCCAACATTCTAACCCAGAAGCCTCCCGTCTGCAAAACGTAAGCGGTCTACGAAGAAGACTGCAGCGCATCAAACCACATGAATTGGCAGCTCAAAATCAATTCAATATTGAAATGTAAAATTTAAAAATATTTGTTCGTTGTAAACAGATCGTTAGTCAGATATGACTAGTTTCTGTGACAGGGATATGTTGTAAATTAAATTCTCTTTCTCCACTAAAAAAAAAAAAAAAAAATTATCCTTGGACCGATTGAAAGGTCCGTTCTGTGACAGCTTCGTAAAAGATTTAAATAATCTAAGTTGAAGATTTAAAAAAAAAATTTTTTTTTTCTGTTTTTTCAATTTCAATTTATGGTCAATATATGGTATATATAGTATCCTCCGGACTCACTCCTCTTGATCATGTTCCAAACGTAGACGCTATGGAGTTGCGCCAATTATTGGGAAAATGCGGGAAGCAAGGCTACGCTGGTATGGACACGTCCTGAGAGCAAATGAGGAGACTTTGGCAAAGAAAGGCTACGCACTGGGTACGCAAGGTTGCAGAAAACGGGGGCGTCCGAAACAGCGCTGGATGGACACAATAAAATGGGACCTAGAGGCTGTAGGACTTACCTCGGATGATGCAACCGACAGAACAAAATGGAGGAACTGGTCGCATTTTGCGGACCCCGGGATAGACCGGGATAGTTAAACACGCAAGAAGAAGTATATATAGTATCCGAAAATGATTACGGCTGCACAAACAGAATTAGAAGGTGCTGTCAATGCACACGTAAAGCATATTAGAATATCTTTATCAAATCAATAACATTTGTTAGTAAAACTAACTGATTTATGATACATAAATCTGACGCTTTTAACACATATGGCAAATTAGCGCACATTCTGCACATTCAAAAACACAAGAAATTTATCATCTCTATTCCCTATTTCGGTCCCTTCCTAAGCTCGTAGGGCTTTCAAAATTGTGAATTGACAATACCTCAAATTATGAAATATATGTAATTCATGACCGGAAACGGATATTAAAGTTCGTTGTACGCATAATACATCGCTCATTTTGTTCGATTGTATTAATAATGAAGAAGCCAAAATGAAAGCACATCGATTGCATACAAATGTATCGCATAATATTGACTTTGCGAGGTAACTTCATTTCGAAAATGTGAGCCATCAATCCGAATGTACTATATAAATTAGTAAAATCAACAGTCTACGATAGCGTAATTTTTCTGACACCGCAAAGCTCGTGATTTCAATTCCAATGCAGTCCCTTTCAAAACTTCCCAAAAAATTCCATTCGAATATTTGCATAAAAAAAACACTCCTGCTTCAGTTTCATTTCAATTGAAAATATTAATATTTACACAATTCGCTGAGAAGCACGACCTCACCGAACGATGCCAGCTGCTTGGATGCTTTGAATTAAGCCAATATTCCCATTGATTAGATTTGGTTTGGTGAGCTGATGACAGGAATAAATAATGAAATTTTAAAAGCATCATGATTAAGGAAGGGGGGAGGTATCTTCGCCTGGTTTATTTTTGCTTTTTTTTTGGTAATTTTTCTTAAAAATACTTCTTCCAAAGAAAAGAACTAGAAAGCGAAAATTGTTTATAAGGATAATCAATAAAGATTTATAGTGTCGGAGCCGGAAATTGTGGGTGGGGCTGGGAGAAGAGGAAATGCTAAGTACTTAAATTTTAAATATATTAAAAAAGTCGTTTATCCCTTATCATTCCCCTTTTTAAGAAAACTCCTTTTCATGTTTTCTTTTCCCGTAAAGTTTATTTTTTAACTCAAATCCCTTTATTCCGTGAGTCTCTATGCTCCAAAGCGGGTTAAAAGAATGAAAAAAAAATCCCTTTAATCTGAACTCAAGTAATTTAACTCCCATTATCGCCGAAGATTTAAGAAAATTAAAGCGTTTTGTATCCTTTCCACGCAAAACTTTTATCACTCATTATATTGTGGAAGAGCACAGCACAGAGCAACAAAAACGAAGAAGTGAAAACAGAATCAATTTAACTTCACCTGCAACGTCATTGATAAGGCCATACTTTATTTAAACTTCATTGTTGTGCAAAACCACCGGCATAAATCAATTTTGTGAGAAAAGTTTTCGCGACTTGAGCTGGCTTTTTCTCATGCCGATTAAAGTTAATTTCTTAAGCTGTTATGAAATGATTCTAAGGACATGAGAGATAGTCACTTAAAAGGAGGTTTAGGGGACCGAGAAAAATGAAAAGAAAAGTAACAGCTCCCAGAAGATTGCCAAGTTCATTGTTCTCGCAGTGCAAAGAGTAAAGATGAGGGAGTGAGCTCTTACGATTAGGAGGAATATTTACTTAATAAAATTTAAAGTTCTAAGAGGATCTTTAACGCACTATATTGTTCTTAAAATTAAGTTCTGAAGAGAGATTTAACTCATTTTTGGTTTCCCAATTCAGCAAAATAAAACTAAACAAGTAAGGGTGTTAAAGTCTGGCGAGCCTGACAATAAAATACCCGACACAGACACAAATGTTTACATAATTGTGGAACCACACCTAAAATCAGGACCACTAAGAAAGAATATTCAAGAGGTTTTTATGGACATAAGGGGCCCTATATACCGACTTTTGTTCAATTTCTGTATGAAAACCGCCCCTTTGCGACGCCCAATTTCCCAACTTTTTTGAACTCTAATCGGAGGCTTTAATATACGCTCAAATTCTAAGTTTCATTGAAATTTTTCGAAAAAGTCCGATTTTGGGGCAGTTTTGGAATTTTTGTGACAGACCCTAGTACTGGAGGTACCCTTAATAATGGACCAATCGGGTCCATTCTTACTCATGTCCCCTTGAGAACGCATACCGAATTTCGTCAAAATAGCTCAATTACTTCGATAAGAAAACAAACTGTATACAGACAGATGGACAGACGGATAGACGGACAGACAGACGGACATGGCTAAATCGAATCTCCTGGTGACGCTGATCATTTCTATATATATTTGGTCTATCTCGAGAGTTTCTGGGTGCTACAAACAACAACACAAACCCAAAATACCCGCGACACAAAGAGTGTCGGGTATAAAAAAAAAAAAATTCCTCAAGATAAATATGGCAGCCTCCCTGAAGAAGATGTTCAAGATATTTTCTCCGAATTTATCAAAGTGAAAAATATTATGATTTCAAGTTTTTTTTTCTTCGTTCACGTTTCACACAAAGCGGTAATGGGAAACCCAATTTAAATGTTCCAGCCCGTTAAAAGCATCAAACAAAATAAAATGCTCAAAAGGAATCGCTTTGGAAAAGGAGAAATTTTCTTCAAACGCTCAAAATAAAATCAAAACCAAGAGACAGCGGGCAAAAGTAGAGCCAAAGCCAAAACCAAAGCCGAAGATACCGGTGTGTGTTGCACAAACAGGCGCACAAGTACGGTCCGGATATCCATCGAAAAGAAGCACATATCCTTTAAGTTGTACTCTGCATAAACAAACAGTCTCAGAGACGTTGTTGCTGCTGCTGTTCTTGTTCTTGTTCTTCTTGTTGTTGTTTATTTTCATTACAGAATTGGATTGCACACGTTAAGTACTCACTCGGATTCATGACTTGACTTATGGGCTGTGCCTACATAAAACTTGAAACTTCCTTGCAGCATTTCTTTCGCACACACACACTCACACAGACATTCACAGCATATACACAGCACAGTGTTTTTCCGCTTTTGATGACATTTAAAAAAATAAAAAGAAAAAATTGTGGGCTGCAAAAAACAAAAAAACAAAAAATGAAAAGAAAATTGAAAATTCAGCCTCTTTGAACTTCAAATCCAAAATGCAGAGAAGTACTTCTCTGTAAGTGTCTTTGAGTTAAAAGGACTTACGTGCGCCTCGATTTCTCGATTTGAATGCTTTCTAAGTGAAGTGGCTCGAACGTTCATTGGAATTGTGGATTGGGACTTGAGCGCATATACGCATATATACCCACATATCTATACATATTTGTGCATACATATGTACGAATGATTCCTTCATTTCTTTTTATTTTGTACTTTCACTTCGCAAAGCAAATAACGATTTGATGAGAAAACTTGAAAAAGGGCTTAAAAAGTTTGATTTTCATGCGTACATGCACGATTTTAATGACTTTAAATGAGCAAAGCCCGCAGGTTTATGTGCACAAAATTCCAGGTGCTGCTCTAAATTATTGAACTAAATTGACATCGTTTGAAGGATTAATGGCGCGTTTAATTGAATTTCGTAATTCGAGTGGGCTTAGCTAAGTTTTATTATGATATTAAAATTGATATTAGACGCAGCATAAGCATATTAATGCTATAAGGAAGAAGGAGAATTCATGGAACCATTGAAGTATATTTTATATAAGTAGGTATTGATTGGAAAATAGAAAATATTTGAATTCCGCACAACTCCAAAAATTCTTGCTCAAGTGTACGTGTAAGAATTAACAGATTTCTCACGATTAATTAATGCTACTTTAGAGGTGCAGCCAGATTTTACCAAACATTTTGCAATAAGTTGCGAAGAATTTCAACAGTTTTTTAACTGCAAAAAAATTCATATTGAAGTTAAAATCAATTGTGAAGCTAACTTTTACCACAAATTGCTTAATTTAAAATAATTTCAAATCCCTGGTTTATCCCAGCCAACCATATAAGGAGTGCTATAAAACATTATTATTCAATTAATTAAAAAACCGTCCCACAGCTGAATAGGAGTGTAAAAGGACTCCTAAAAGGAGCTCTTCGAAGTAGTGCTCTTGCCAAGGTCTCAAACAAAACAACGCCTAGGAGCATTTAGGGAGACCAGACGAGCAATTTTTTATAAAGGGTCTGGCGGGTTAAGCAAAGGCCGCATGCCATGCATCATGAAAGGAATTTTTAAATTTTGTTGATTTTTCGATAGGCGCCATCTAAAAACACTGTGGAGACCACTTTTTAGATTTTTATTTTGAACGGTCCTTGAAATATCCTTGAAAATCCTTTTTTATAAGCCTTTTTTCAAAATTGTATTTCTCAACAACCAATTGAGATAGAGAGACGTTCTAAGCAGATTATGTTAGATAATAAAACAAGGAAGCTAAAAAATGTTTTTTGAATTTTTACACTGAGAAAATTTTTTTCACAAAACTAAAAAGAAAATTTTGAATATTTTTTTCAGTGTATTTCCAGTTTTCCGCCACTCTATAAATTGCTTTTAGAAATACCCCTTAGTATTTACTTTCATTTAAAAGAAAAAAACATTTCAATCAGATGGCGCAGTGTGATATTCAAAAAATTGCAAGTGCACCTATATGCTCCCAGTACTAATATCCAGTACAAATGTGTGCAATATGGTACAAAAACACATCACTCAAAAAGTACACATTTTCCATATAAGGCTCATTTAGAGCTCCTGTCGGAAAGTTTCAGGAGCATTTATGCTCCTAAAAAGGAGTCTTTAGGAGCTCCGTGCGGACTCTTATGGATGTCTGGGAAGTTTTCTTTTTTCCTGTAGATAGAGAATTCTTTTATTTAAGTTATCGAAAAGAGTTTCTTTGAAACGAGCGTTTTAAGTCCTTCAAAAAGACATCGCAATATTTGGAATATTTCCGATGCTGGGACTATTTTCTTTCCATCAAAACAAGGAACATTTTTAAACACCTTCAGAAGCGCATTATGTTATTGTACGGATCATTTGGATCAAACTGGAGCAAATATCCTCAGGTAAATAGTCATGAATTCATAAATTATTTCTAAAATATTTACTTTCATACTTTTAGGGATGAATTGAAATTTTTGCGGCTGTCCTGATTACAACCATCCATGAAAAATTCTGTCTCCTTCGGATCGGTGGCGTGTGTGGCCATTTACATTCTTTAAATATAAAAAAAAAGAATATTATCTCAATAAAATTCGTGCATAATCTGTGCGAAGTGTAAGGTGACAAGAGCCCTACGGTATATTTGAGAATTGGCTTTTGAAATACGAGCACGATATCGAATTTCAAAATAAGGTTGACTTATTTTTATTTGCTTTCACACATTTGGTTTTGCAATAGATCAATAGGTACGAGGAATTTCGAATTCAAAACAACATTTCAAACTGATTTTCAATCTGTAAAAGATTTTCCATCCATCATGAGCAACGCCTTAAGTAATTCCCAAAATGCGTAGGCATATCAAAGCTTAATTGAACGTAGCACAACCGACAACATCCCTTCACATGTCTCTTGTATTGAAGGTAGTCATGCACATAAGTATTGCCTACTTTTGCTATTCTTTCGTAATGTAACGAAACTGGTTATTTTCTTTCGGCCGTTTACGTGTCTTCGATTCCATCAAAATAAAGGACAGAGAGATAGAGAATAAAGAACAGAAAACCTTAGCGACTTTATTTTGCTCTAACTTAACTGTGGCTGAACACACTGTGCGTGACTGTTTGGCGCATTAGAAACACACACACACACATGCAGGTGGCTCTGTAGCACGCATAGTTACAAACAAACATCGCGACATGCCCGAGACATGTTGGCGTACTGGCATCACAGAATTTGGCTTAGTTCGAGATAGAGAACTGCCTTTCCACCTGGCTAGTGCTTCACCGTGAAATTGTTATTTAATATTTGATTTGTTTCTCCTCTTTTGGGGCGTCGTTTCGGCATTTTTTCGGGATTTCCTCGTTTTTTCTTCTGTTTCTTGTTGGTGTACGACAGCTTCAATTTCGGTCGTCGAAATTTTCATATTTTCCGCTGGCGTTCATTCGGATTGCATAATTTGACAGCAAATATGATAAAGAATGTTCTCGGATGTTGGATTTCTTTCTCTCTTACTTTCATTTTTTTGATGTATTTGTGTCAGAATTTGCAGCGAAGCGAAAGAATTCTATTTGAATTATTGCTAATTTATTTTCTTCCTTCAATGATTGAGTAGGGATATTGAAGAAATGAGAAAGGTTTCGATTTCGTAAAAGGATCAATTTCTGAGATCACTAAAAAGATGTGAATTCAGTTAACAAAGCGTTAAGGTTGGTTGACTGATGTGACTGCCAATGAGGCCTCACATGAGCCCGAGCTGGGAGTTGAACCCGAAATCTCTCAAAACGTAAGCTGGCATCTCAACCCAACCAACCATATACAGAGTGCACCGAAAAAGAGTGCAAAAAGATTCCTCTTAAAGCACCCTGACTAAGTGTTTTAGGAGTGCTCCAAATAAGAGTGTAAAAGGACTGCAAACGGAGCTTTCCGAAGTAGTGAATTTGCCAAGGCCTCAAAAAAACAACATTTAGGAAGACCAAACGAAATTTACATCAGAAAGAGAGTCCAAAAGGACCTATAAGGACCAATCTAGCAATCATGAAACATAAATTTTGAGATCCCAAAAATTAAACCTTTTCCATATCTCCTCCATGATCCGCCCTCTTTCTCCCGAAAAACCCTCATTTTGAGTTCCTATCGGAGCGCTCCGGAAGAGGGGTCTTTAGGAGCTCGGTGCGGTCTCTTTTGGTTGGCTGGAAACCAACTACGCCACGGAGGCCGACAAGGGATAAGGAAAGTGAACAAAGAAAATTTTGTAGCATACTTAGTGGCTGGTAGTGGCTCCTGACAAAATTAACCACTGGAAAGGCTGTTCTTCGAATAAGCATAGCCAGAATTAGAAATCGTTTAGACGCCATCTAAACTCGCAGAAGGATTTTCTTCATTTTCAACATTTTCTTCTTGTTTGTATTTGTTTTCTGTTTCATTGTGATAATCTGTAATTTGGAGCGTTTTTCTCCAACAAATATTTATCCACTTAACTGAACACATTATTCGCTTTTAAATATTGGCTTCGTTAAATCAATTAAAAACCACACACGAAGTATTTTCATATAATTACCTAAGTAAGTAAAAGGATTTTAATTAAAATGAATGTAAATGTAAAAACCCTTGTCACAACTAATTAAACTTTTTCAAATTCAATTAAAAAACTCCTCACTTTAAAGAGTTAACGCAATGGGACATTCATTAAATTAACAGATTAAATAATGGAAACATGAGTGCGATTTTGGATCCCCCCGCTCTATAATCCTATTTATATACTTAGTAATGAATACAGTATCGTTATTTTATATTTATTCCATTCATCAAATGAGATACTCCCACGGCTTGTTAGCACGGACACACACCTCAAATTACGAATTCAAACAAGAGACCACAATCTCATTTGTTAACACCAACAAAGGAGAAAGAACTCTTGCTTTGATATTCAGAGCCGACTCTTTTATTGATATTATACGTTAATAGCTTTTAGCATATCACTTGTCACTTGAATAGGCTGCCAGGATGTTTCCATCTTTGGTGGAAATTGCAATTAAAGTGATTTATACAAGAACATTAAGTTCAGTCTTCTTCTGAAAGGGCTCCTCTCTTTTCTCGTTCCCGTTCTCTCATTTTCATTTACATTTCCATATTTATTTTATTTTTGACATACTCATTTTTTTCATTTCTATTTAAATATATTCGCGAAATTTTGTAAGTACTTGCGAAGTTATGCTTGCAGCCAAAAAAAAAAAAAAAATAAATAAAAGAAATAAAACATTAAACAAACAATTTTAAGGATCTTCTTCTTAAGTACTTAAGCACGAAGCACACAAGGAATTTATGAATATATAGGGTTCTTTCAGGGTTTCTTTCTTTCGTCCTTTTGGCTCATTTCAAACGAATGGTTACACAAACAGTGCATACGCACACTCAAATACGGGAAGGCGCGTGTTGAATGCCAATTAATTATGCTCGTCATATCGTCCTCAAGACTGTTGGCGAGTGAATTTCGCCATTGTGTGCATGTGTGTGGGTGTGTGTTGTTTATGTGTTTATTTGTTTTTTAATTCACTCCTTTTTTTGTTGTTGATTTTCTTTGTTTTCAAAATTTTTAAGCTTCGAATTGTTCCTCATTTCCGCTTCCACGTTCGACAAAACAAAACAAAAATTGTAACGTGAAAATTTTAAGTTTTCACTTTTCACTTTTCAGTTCAAGCCTTCAATATGCTGCCGCATTTTATTGACATTCTCAACACACCCCAATACAAGCACAGCAGCCTAAACACAGATACACATGTGTACACATGTCAATTGGAGAAGTTTTCCTCGCAGCTAATTCCGCGGCGCTTCACTTTCGAATCCGATGCTAATGAAGATTCAAATTTATTTATGCACTTAAATAAGACCACACACTTATTTACAAGCTGTGCGCTTTTCCTTCCGAAAGTTTCATGTGAAAATATGCATAAATTCCGCGAAATTATAAGGAATTCGATTCCGAATTGGAAGGATGAATTTGATCGTTTAAAATTGCCGATTTTGAATATGCAAGAAAACGTTTGCGTTTGACCTTAAATGATCAAATTTCTCATATCCTCAGCTGCTGTTTTGCTATAATCAAAGGAAAAAAAACTTTTCTCGTAATACGGTACTCCACGGATATAAATATCGCACACCTTCTTCTAAGGTGACATAACTCAAAAATTGTCAATTATGAGTTAGCACATGGAACTAGTTCACCTCTCTAACTGCACGAAAAATTCTATTCCGTTTTGATTATTATAAAAAGCCGAAATATCCCGTCAATGCCTTTCTTCTTGCTTTGATTGACACTGCGACGCATTTTGTTTTTTGCGTTTTCTGAAAAATGAGAAATTTTGAGTTGTGTAACCTTAGAAGAGGGTGTGCGATATGTATATTCCCCGGTTAGAAGCATAACCCGCATTAAAGCATCGACATATTCATGCTACGATCCATATCCGGATCCATCCGGAGAATATCGTTATTCTACAAATTAAAAAAGAGTTTCTTAGGAGATGAAACACCATTTATCTGTTCTCCAAGGAAAAGGAAAATACCCCCAGTGGCTTGAGTTATCAATACTTGACTTCGTTTATTGAATAAAAAGACTGTTTCGATTTTTTCTGTTCCTTTTTTTTGTTGATTGATTTCGATTACTGACTGGTCGAAGGACCGACTGTCCGCTCCTCGTGCTAGAAGTGCTTCAGCATTTGCACGAGTAGTTGCCAAAGATTCTACCATTCTTGGTATATTACTGACATATTGTATATGTATGTGAAAGAATTGTGATCGATTTCGTTGCAGATAGTTTTTGTAGATCAGATTGCTCTGGATTACTGAAGAAACTCAAAGGTTTTCATAAGGCTAAAGCCGAGCAGTGGATTACATTAAAGCAGATATTGAAAATTTAACAAGACCGAAAAGCTTTGTGGGTAGAAAAAATTACCCGCCCAGGACGGAGTATTTCCTTCTGGGACCTTTGTATAACAGTATAATGGATATTAAAAGTGAAAAAGAATGTCCGAACCCTGACCTCAGGCCTGTTGAAGGTAATTTAAAACGCCCGGAAATCCCAAAAGAACGTGTAGGAAATTCCACGGTACTCGTGGGCCCCCTTTTAAGAACTGCTTTCTTCAGGGCTGCACAAAAGTTATCAGAAGTCTCGAAACATGAATATTTTCCATTGAATATCTTCCCACTAGCTCATAACTTTTTCCAAAAACTCAAAAAAAAAAAAATTTTTTTTTTAAATGTTCCCATCACCCATAATACCCAGACCAATGAGTCGAGAATCCGTGAACAAATATTGTAACGCAACCACGACATTAAATGCTCTCAATAAAATGCCTCTATGTAAACAGCAAAAGACCAACAAGGCATAAAATGTGGCTAATAAGGCACATATCCCATGATACATATCAACGTTATTAGAAGGCACACAAGGAAGGCATTCGTACACACATGGACATGGAGAACGCTCCTTGTGCGCACAATTAAAACAATGTTCAATGGAACATTTCAGCTGATGTAACAAACTCATATCGATTGCCTTGCATCGACATATAGAAAACCAGTTGGAAGCCGCAAAGTCAAACGACTAACCGAAGAACGACATTGGGAACGAACCGACCAACGATGGCCGGAAATAAGCCACATGGGCGTTCAAGCGATGCCAGAAATGCAATTTGAACATAACGGGCAACGGCAGCAGCAATGGCAACACCAGCAGTTACTGTAGCTGCAATCATCAGACACATGACCACACTCAACACTACTACTACTACTGCTACTACGGCAAAGAAGTACGACTACTTCGGCCCTCACAACTACAACTATATTGTCAACTATAGAAAATAACTGCCATTTCTGAGGATTTAAATTAAAACACGTGAAACGTTTCGATTGTTCACCACCGTGAGCAAGTGCTCTCACGTATGGCTCTGTATGTTTGAGCGTCTTTACGGTGTGTGTGTGTGTGTATTTGGCTTTTAATGGCTATATACACAGAGCAACATAGACACACGAAGGCATCTACCTTCATTTCGGCATTGCTGCCAAACCAATTAAACTAATTTAAGCATCATTTCCGCCTCGGTACTTTTCATACACGCCAGACGAATGGAGAAGCAATGAAATAAAAGAAGGACGAAAAAACAACAACAACAACAACAAATTTCAGTGTAAGTGCTGCGAGGAAAATAGAATACCTAGTGTAAATGAAAAATTAAAGGAAGCGGAAACTAAACATTTAGACAGTTAGTGGCTGTATATTAGGCATGTGGTCCGTCTCTCTGTGTTAGTTGCCGTGGTATGTTGCATTTTTCACTCCATTTAGCGGAGGCAGGTTAGCAGTTGCACACACCAAATTCAATGTAACACGAAAAGCCTCTAAAGCTCTAAAGTTCCCCATCACACAGTTTATTTATTTTTATTTAAAAAAAAAAGTTTGTTTTTGTATTTTTAGTTTCATTCGTAATAATGGAGGGAACAATTCGATAGAATTTTTAGATTGCGTGATTTTCAATTAAAGATTTGTTTTTTTTTCTCTCTCCCTATCACTCTCACACTCGCTGTTAGTGGTTCGCCATCCTGTCGTTGGGATTGGATTGCTTTCAGTCGATGCAGCTTTTCGCATTTGACAAGAAAATGCTTTTTATGCGGCGGTTACAACAACAAGCAATCATGACGGTATGAACTTTGTGCGAACGGAAGTTGATTTCGTATTGCACTTTTGCTTTACTCCCGATTGTGGCTATCAATTTAGATGTTAGTTATGCTTCAATTTAGCTTTTCTGATTGACAATTTTGTTTTTCGTTTTCGCCTCGTTGAATGTGATTCCATTCCGTTTTTACTATTTTTTTTTTTTTTTGAACGCTTTGACGATGAAAATACTTTGACGATAAAAAGATCGTTCTGTTTTTATTGTTTTTTTAATGCAGCAGACCTCCGGGATTCCGACAAACGTTTTGCAAGGCAGTGTTCAACTTTTGAATTTTTTTGAAGACCCCCCAAAGCTCAGAATTTTTTACAATAGTGTAGCGAGTAGTATGACCCAATGGCTAGATTCAATAGGTTATAGTGTGAAGTACAAATTACCTAAATTAAATTCCACGTTTATAGCTGGGATCCCAATCTCAGCACAATCTGCGCCATTTTTTATTGGGCTAGATCGGTAGACTTGAAATATTTCGACTATCCCTTGTTGTGGAGTTACATTATCCTCGCATTTTATGAACAAATTTTCGACGGACATCGGAGAACAATAAAATTGGGACAAAAAACGTTCGACATCACAGTGAAGTAGTTCAAGTGCAGATGCACTTATGAATTTTTCTTGAAAACACGAAAAATTGAATCGATTTTCAAGACACCCCTGAATAATAGACATGTCGGATAACAGAGTTAACCGAAGTAGACACGGGCCGGATTATCGGGAGTGAACTGTATTAATTCAATTTAGACTTATTAGTGAGAAGACGAAAAAAAGAACATTGAGTAGTTTAAATTGATGAACATTTTCATCACGAGTCCATCTCTATTTGAAATCTTGAAATGAATGCTTATGGAATGTTTTTTATACCCGACGCACTCTGTGTCGAGGGTATATTGCGTTTGTGTGGTTGTGTGTAACACCCAGAACCAGTCTAGATAGACCATACAAAATATATATAGAAATGTCTGTCTGTATACAGTTATCTTATCGAAGGAGTTGAGCTATCTTGACAAACGTTGGTAGGCGTGCTCACGGGGACATGAGTAAGAACAAGTTCAAGAATGGACCCGATCGGATCATTTTTAGGGGTACCTCCAGTACTAGGGTCTGTTACGAAAATCACAAAAACTGCTCTAAAATCAAAGTTTTTCAACATATTTTAATGAAATTTTATATTCGATAATATTTAAAGGCCAGTAATATTATTTCATAAAATTGAAAAAGTGGGCGTGGCAGAAGGGCGGTTTTCGAAAATTGTATCCTACACCCGAAATTCAAATGGGACTTGAACGAAATTTGGCACTTATGCTTCCTTTGTAGCCCAAAACATCCTTCCAAAAAAAATTTTCTTGATCGGTCCATTTTTAAGGGTACCTCCAGTACTAGGGTCTGTCAAAAAATCTCAAAACTGCCTTAAAATCGGACTTTTTCCAAATATTTTAAGGAAACTTAAAATTTGAGCGTATATTTAAGCCTCCGATTATAATTCAACAAAAATTGGAAAAGTGGGCGTGGCAAAGGGGCAGTTTTCATAAAGAAATCTATCAAAAGTCGGTATATGGGGCCCCTTATGGTCTTAAACACCTCTTGATATTAAAAATTATTTGAACATGTGAGTCTGTGTCGGGTATTCTATTGTCAGGCTCGCCTTACTATAACACCCCTACTGGTTTTGTTTGTTGTTTTGGAAACATAACTAATTACACGTAGATTACAAATATAATATACTTAAGTATACATGGAGGCACCTCTCCTCTTTATACCCGACACACTCTGTGTCGAGGGTATATTGCGTTTGTGTGGTTGTGTGTAACACCCAGAACTAGTCGAGATAGACCATACAAAATATATATAGAAATGATCAGTGTCACCAGGAGATTCGATTTAGACATGTCCGTCCGTCTGTCCGTCTGTCCGTCTGTCCGTCTGTCTGTATACAGTTATCTTATCGAAGGAGTTGAGCTATCTTGACAAAATTTGGTATGCGTGCTCACGGGTCCTCCCCAAAAATGTTTTCGATAGAACCATTATTAAGGGTACCTCTAGTACTAGGGTCTGTCACAAAAATCCCAAAAATGCCTCAAAAGCGGATTTTATTGAAATATTTCAATGAAACTTAGAATTTAGGTGTATATATAAGGGTCCGATTAGAATTTCAAAAAAATTGAAAAATTGGGCGTGGCAAATGGGCGGTTTTTATAAAGAAATTAAACAAAAGTCGGTATATGGGCCCAATATGTCCTTAAACACCTCTTGATATTAAAAATTATTCGAACATAAGTGTCTGTGTCGGGTATTCTATTGTCAGGCTCGCCTGACTATAACACCCTTACTTGTTTTATATTCAATTTTTTCTAGTTTTTTTTTCCAAATCTTTTTCTTCTATATCCATAAAATGTGGCAGATGCAATCAACCCAGCAAGGGTATTTGATTCGATTGGAAAATATCCAACCTACATTAGGGATCTTGGGTGATCAAGCTCTCCTGATTATTGGGTAGCATTGCTTACAGTTTTTTTGGGGAATATTCCCCTGAATGTCTCAGAACAAAGCCAAAATTATCTAAAATTTATTTTGGAAATCTTCTAAAAACAAAAACTTGATCCTAAAAGTTCCCATAAAAATTTCCCTGACCACTTTTCTGTACCCTAAACTGGCAATAGTGCATAGAGAGTAATAGCCACAGAGGCATTCGGACCGAAAACGGGAAAACACGGAGAAGCAGAAAAAACCCTAACAACCGACGAACCAAGTTAAGAAGCTTTTGGTAAGCAAGTTTTTTACAATAACTGCCCTTAATGAAAACGAAATAATAACTACTTATTCTAATAAGTTTTTTTTCTATTACAACTGAAAATACTATTTTAAAACAGAACTCATATTACAAAAAAATAGCTTAGCATCGTGCTTGCTGACCCGTTAATAACACCAGGTTGTAATGAAAAAGATAAGTATTTCGCAATAAATATTAGGTGTAGTAAAAAGAAATCCATTATTTTTGCATTAAATTGAGGGCTTTATTTAAGATAGTTAGAATGACCCGATTTAGGTCAAATATGCGCCGTTTTGTTCGATAACTTGTTGCCATTTTAAAGGTAATTTCATTATGCCTCTCTCATAGAAGCCCTCGTTCCTATAAGCAAAAAATTGAGACAGTCGAATTTCAGAAGCCTCTCTTGAAGCGAATGTTTCACCAGCACAATTGTTCGCCATGGACAGGAACAGATGGTAATCACTTGGTGCCAGGTCCGGACTATAAGGTGGATGCAGAAGAACCTCCCAACCAAACTCCCGAGCTTCTGGCGAGTCACTATCGATGTGTGTGGCCTGGCGTTGTCCTGATGGAACACAATTCCTCTCCTATTGGCCAAAGCTGGCCGCTTATGGGCGATTGCTTCCTTCAGACGGTCCAATTGTTGACAGTAGAGTTCCGAGTTAAGAGTTTTGCCGTATGGGAGCAGCTCATAGTAGATAATTCCCTGCCAATCCCACCAAACACACAGCAAAACCTTCCTGGCCGTCAATCCTGGCTTGGCCACCGTTTCCGCCGGTTCACCGTGTTTCGACCACGACCGTTTTCGCTTGACGTTGTCGTAAGTGACCCACTTTTCATCACCAGTCACCAACCGCTTCAGAAATGGGTCGATTTTGTTGCGGTTCAGCAGCGATTCGCAGATGGAAATTCGGTCTATGAGGTTTTTTTTGCGTTAACTCGTGTGGCACCCATACATTGAGCTTCTTTGTGTATCCAGCCTTATTCAAATGGTTCCAAACGGTTTTTTGTGCAATCTTTAGCTCTTTTGAAATCGAAACAGTGCTAACATGACGGTCGGACTCGATAATTTCCATGATTTTATCGACATTTTCGACAATTAGCCTTCCAGTGCGTGGTGCATCCTTGACATCGAAGTTACCGGAACGGAATCGACGAAACCAAAATTGCGCATGATTGGCTGTTACAGTATCAGGTCCATAAACGCTATTCACATTTTCAGCCGCCTGGCTTGCGTTTTCTCCCTTATCGAAGAAAAACTGTAAAATGTAGCGAATTTTCTCTTTGCTGATGTCCATCTTTGACAAGCTCTCAAACAAAACTGAATCAATCAATCAAAAAAGTGTCAAAAAAGCTTTTTTAGTAGGAACCGTCATCTTTCTAATGCCCCCTAGCGGAACACGATCGGACTTATACAACGCGAGATGCAGATAAATAACGCCATCTATTGGAAAAATAATGGATTTCTTTTTACTACACCTAATACTTACATTAGCGTCACAGTACTGTTCAAAACAATAGCGCACGCCTTACGTTTAATTGATAGAGATGGGACTCCTAAAGTGTAAATTGCTACCAGCTCAATATATAAAGTTTCCTCATCCAAATAGAATATGAAAAAAAATTAATACACATCAAAAAAAAAAAAGAGCTAAAGTTATGAAAAGCACTTTGATATGATGGCGATTCATTCGTATCCGCGATAACTAGCAAAAAAAAAGAAGAAAAAAAAAAACGAAAGTAAGAAATTCAATGCCGTAAATGTGTCGAAAGAAAGAAAGGAAAATGATGTATACAATTTACGAGCATAAATTGAACGTCCAATGAAATGTAGCGAAAGGAAAAAAGGAATACTACTTTATGAATTGTACGATTCCAGCATAGCGAGCGGAAAAGGTTTACACACATTTTTCACAAGAAAAGGTAGAAAGCGAGAAAAATAAGACCGGGAAAGAAGGAGAGAAAAGCATTTTTAATTTGCGATTCTCGGGATTTCTTCGCCCGTTCATTGTATGTATCTCTTCATTATATCTTTGTAGTTTATTGGATTTATACTTTCGAACGGTCGGAATTATGGCATTATCAGGAAATTACGATCGGGCAACGTTTATTGAAATATTTAAAGTCAAAAATTCATGCTCATAAGAACTTCTTCCGTCGATTTCCAGGGGGGAGGGAAGATAGAAGTGGGAAAAGGTTTTTTGTAATGAATCGGAAGTAATGCGATTTCATAAATCATATTTTTCTTTTATGGAAAGGTAGTCGTAGTCGGCAATTTAGAGATTTCAAAAGTAGCGTAATATATAATCGATTTACTTAGGCATAAAAGAAAAAGGCAGTTCTTAACTTAAGAAGCTTAATGGTTAAGGGTGGATAGCTGTATTTCACTGCATGGGGATGATATTCGAGGACGAGAACATATTCGACTAGGATCGCATTGCCATCAGTGGACTACTCAACACTGTTCCCATTTTAGAGGAATCTCCACTATATTAAAACAAATTTATGATCTTCAGTCTGGAGTCTTAGGGCAGAACAGGGGACAGGGGATTTCTTTTTGGGAACTTATAGCATCAAGTTTTTGTTTTTACAAGATTTCTAAATTAAATTTATGGAATTTAGGCCTTCTTCTGAGACATTCAGGGGAATGTTCCCCTAAAAAACTGGCAACAGTGCTACCCAATAATCAGGAGAGCTTGAGCACCCAAGATCCCTAATGTAGGTTGGATATTTTCCAATCGAATCAAATACCCTTGCTGGGTTGATTGCATCTGCCACATTTTATGGAGATATAATAAAAAGAGATGGAAGAAAACCTAGAAGAAACTGAATATAGAAAAAGGAAGAACAAAAAGATAAAGAAACAGAATAAGAACAAGAGGAAAAATAAGAGAAGGAAAGAGAAAAATAACCAAATGAGTTAGGAAGAAGAACAAGAAAATGAATAAAGAGACGAGGATATGAAGAAGATCAAAAAATGGGATGGTGCACGAAGAAGGTGTAGAATGGGGGACGTAGAACTAGAAGAAAAATAGGAAGTATAAAAAAGCGATGGAGAAGCATAGAACGAAAAATACTTTCAAATGACTCACATTTGCCATTTCTTTAAACTTTATTACCCAAATTCTTTTTTATTAAAAATATCTATGTGTTCCCCTACATTCGAAGATAAAACAGAAAGAAAGAAGAAGAAAAAAAAAAAAAAACACAAGCCACACACAGCTATCTGCCAGGTCAACGTGATATGACTACGCAATGGATTGATGACGACTAGGGCCATGTGGTAAACTGTTGGTGATAACCGTTGGCCATGTGAAGCCGGCGACACTGAGCTAGCCTGTCACCGTATGGTACAGCGTCCCTTCGGTTCAGCTCACTGATGATGATATATGTACATATGTATGTATCTACTCGAATGTATGGCAGTGTATGAATAAGAATATTGTGATGATGCTGATGGCGATAGTGATGGCGATTGCGGTGACGATGGACCACCAGCTACATTGAAACGTGAAGACAAAGATCATAATGGTAATTAGCGAGAAGTGCACATGAGCGATCAGGTTCGGGCTGATATTAATTATTCCCAAAAGTATTATTTGGAAAAATCGAAAATTCAAGTTGTATTTGGAACAACGGGGAATACATCGGAACAATTCGATTCTCAGTCTCAGGCTCAGTCTCAGTTCGGCATCGGTATCAGTTCGAGCCTGGTCTTTGATGAGCGACGGTATTCCAATGACTGACAGCTGTCAAATCGCAATTTCAGATGATAAAACTAAGAGAATAAAATGATATTTTTTCGGATAAATAGAACGAATCTGAGCGCGTAATAAAATAGTCGCGCGATAGAAACGGATAAGTAAGCAAGCGGGAAAGCAATAAAGAAACGAAGAAGAAAGGAAAAAAAGCAAAGAAATGGATTTCTTTGCCACCGGGGGCTTTCAACAATTATTCAACGATCTGGATGAGCAAATGACCGAGCATGATTTGCAAACAAACTCAACGGATTTATATAGCTTTAATAGCTTAACTACGACGGCACTTTCCGAGGAAAATGATGTCGCAGAGCTGCACTACAATTTACGTTCATCTCAGGTACCACCGACAGCAACAACAACAACAACGACAACAAGAATATCGCCATCACCAACACTATCGCCAACAACAATAACAACAGCAGCAACAATCGATGCGATGTACGGCGGCAGCGAAGAACTCTTCGGATCACAGAAGGATACGATATCAGGTTATGCTTATTATGAGCTTATCTCTCTAACAGACAGAATCAATGATGCGGAAGATAATCAACTCAACGATAGCTATAGATGCTTTCAAACTACTGACTGGAATAATAATGGCTATCATAACGATGATTTTCATGTTAACGAGAAGCAATTGCAGCACAGTTTCGATTTAATGCTCCCGGCCGATGATGGGGAATCAAACAATGAGCTAAGCATCGACTATCTAATAACACGTGAAATGGCCGACTGGGAAGAACGTTTCCTAGATAATTATATTGAGATACCAGAGTTAGTTGATTTCCTGCCCGAGAAGACGCCACTCTGCACAGATGAATGTGAATTATTCCTGCAGGAGAGTACTAAAAATTTAAAACTCCACCGAAAGCGACGGCAAACTAACGGTAATAATAGTAATAATAATAAAAATAATAACAACAACAATAATATAAGGAATAATAATAAGGGCATTCCGTGCGAGAGCCACGGGGAGAGAGCCGGTTATGTTTGCACTTTTGGTGATTGCCAAAAAGTTTATGCAAAACCAGCACACCTGAAAGCTCACCTTCGGCGTCATCTTGGCGAGAAGCCCTACGTCTGTAATTGGCCCGATTGTACATGGAAATTCTCCCGCTCCGATGAGCTCGCCAGGCATCGTCGCTCGCATTCTGGTGTTAAGCCATATAAATGTGATTATTGCACAAAATGCTTCGCACGATCTGACCACTTGACGAAACATCGCAAGGTGCACGAGAGACGCCTGCTGGCTGCCAGCCGGGCCGGCAAGGTCCTAGATGCCGCCGCATTACCTTATAGCATTCTAACTGTGAGGCCAGGACGAAAGCGTAAAAACCAAATTTGCTAGCAAAAAGCAATGTGGCCGGATGATGGCCGCTCGGTTGTGCTGTGTGATGTTTGGGTACTATTTTGAATTTCCAAAAAATTACGCAATTAATTTCTATGGCTACAAGTGTACAATTTTTTTTTTAAGTACCCAAATAGACAAAATACAACATATTCGCATCATCATGACATCATGCATGACTCAAACTATGCTGAAAGTATGTGTTGCTTATGAGGGACAAAATGTGCTCAACTTGAGAGCAAATTATGATTTCAGTATATGGTTACATATTGACCTCATACTCATATTATTCATTATTCATGTCATGATATGAGATCGTGCAATGAAGTCAATTTGATGTAGTTTTGAAAACATCTTTTGAGGACTAGAATTGTTATCAAATTGTCGACAATTTTCATGCATCCCTTGAAATCATTGTATGAATATCATAGCTGTCTATTTGGGTAATACAAAAAAAACTAATTTTTCTTTAAAAAAAAAATATGGGTTTTTTGTTTTTGTTTTGGCTATGCTCAGAAGTTACCAAAATAATATATTTTAATGTTCCATGCAAAAATTTTCAGAATCAAAGAAATCCAGCTTTACTTGAATGTTGTGTAGAGCAAAGTAGTAGCAATTCAGTGGGAAGACGAATTCATTTAATTAACTTTAATTATCTATATTGAAGAAAATTCTTCTCGCACTGATGAGAAGAAGAAGGAGATCCTATAATACACTCAAGCGTATAATTTATTTAATAGATGAGAATTCACCCAAGATTGCAATTTATTACATGACCAAAAATAATTCGAGTCAAGGCAATCAACTTCCGGTGACTGAATGTCAAGTGTGTTACGCTTACTTTATGAATTGTTCCTCAGGTTGCTTGAAGAGGATTTCAATTCTAATGGAGCAACGGAACTCGACGGAACGAACGCAGCACATCAGTCACTCTATCACGTAACAGACACGTGAATACAACAAATAGTCAACATAGTCATATCTGTACTTTCGGTCGGACACCATACCCCACCATGCAGTCGTAACGCATTAGCCGACACACAACAGATCCTGAAGGTGGTGGCCCATACCTTGCGGCTTTATACTATTGGCTTAGAAAATTATTTATGACAGTATCTTGCAGGCATTTCCAGCAGAAGTTGGTACACCACGACTCTGTCGGGTGTCAATGCAACTGGCTGACTGACTGTCAGAGCAACTGACCGAATGCGAGAGCAGCTGACATCGCGACGTTGAAAGACGGAACGGAAACTGGAACTGAACATGCATCGTTGGCCCAACACACGAAATACCAACTAACGTTATCCGGATGCGGAATATACATAAGGACGTGTCGTTGAGATGGTAACTCACCAACTTGCCAACCAATGTTTCCGGGTGTCAACTTGAATGTCACACCTTTTAATGCTATTCATTGCCGCAACATAACACCGATAGATGTATTTTATATATAAATTTAAACATATGTAGCGCATCGCTCCATTGTCGTCCTTTCGCCTGGCCGTTATCAGTCATTTGTGGTCCATGTTAATGCGCTCCGTGTAGATGTTTTTTTTTTCATTCTGAATCTCTATTTATTTTTATCGTTTTCATTTGTTCTTTTATTTATTTATTTATTTTTTTTGCTGCAGTGAAATATTTCACACATTTCAGTCATTTAAGGTCCATCATTATGGAAGATACTTGGAGTGCGGAATTTCATTGCATACTTGATGCTACCGCAGCTGAAAGCTGTGAAGAATTCCAAATATCTTAATCAGAAATTACCGTGAAAATGAGCGAAAGATATCTCTGAAATCAAATTACTCTTAAATTTTTTCCTACTGCTTGATATCTCTCGAATCTTAAAAGGTTTCCTCCTGTTCAAGTGGAATGAGTTTTGCAATTTGAGTAAAATTCGTTAAGGGGACCTTCTGGTCTAGAGCATGAAAATTTAGGGTATTTTCATAATTTTTTTTTGGTATTAAGCCAAATAAAAAACGATTTTCTAAGTATGCAGGCTTGTTATATTCATTATTGACAAAAAATAAAAAATGTTGTTGTAATTTTTTTTTATTTTTTGGTATTTTAAAAATGGCGTTGAAGTGGACCCTCTTTGAAAAAGTACCTCCGTGGTGTGAAAGATTTTGGCAGTTCTGGTAGTCGAAAAAAAAAACAAAAATATGTTATTAATCAGAATGAATGCGGCTATGGCAGGAACTAGGATAAAAAAAATTTTTTTTTAATTGACAAAATGGCGCAATTTTTTATTTCAACCATCAAAAACTCCCCTTTTTTGACCATTTTTTTGATGAAAAAATATGAACTTCTTGAAATAAAAATTCGATTCTAGTTCGGGCCATAGGCATTGATGTTATGAATAACATATAAAAATTCCAGACAAATCGGTTCGATGGTTTTTTTTGTTTTCATTCACACCAGGTCAAAAAAAGTAGTTTTGAGATAAACGCGTTCAAAGTTGCTTTGATCAAGCGCGCTGCCTGCTGTCTCCACCTTCTAAAAAGGCTGTAGCAAAACAAATATTGTCAATATCTTCACGAAACTGTGCCAGCATATTCTTAAAAGTCTATTCTTCCGAAATATATAAAAAAAAAAAAAAATCAATTTTCAAAAAATTCTAGGCCAGAAGGTCCCCTTAAGTGAAAGAAAAAAGCTTTTAACGGCTTTCAAAAAAGAAGAAAAAGAATACTTCAAATATTGGCAAAACATCAAAAAATAACAACGTGAAAAATGAAAACCTTCAAATTGTTTCAAAGTCAATTTTCAGAAATTATTATTCATTAAGCGTTGAATGGGGATCAGATTTTAGTTCGCTTCATACAAAGCCATATTAAATACTAGCTTCAAATAAATTCCTATAACGTTTTTGTAAAATAATTGAGTGTCATTTCCAATCAGTATCGAAACCATCGAGCACTAATGCACTCTAAGTGACAATGAAATCAAATTAAAGAACTGCCGCTTCCAATTGGCTTGGCATAGTGTGCTAATCATTTATGAATTTTCCGATGTAATTTCAAATACATATTTATTATACCTTTTCCGAAGGAAAGGGTATATTAAGTTTGGCACGGTGTATGTAACATACCAAAGGAGTCGCGGTAGATATAGACATATATATATATTCTTGATCAGGGTGACAAGAGGAATCGATCTAGCCATGTCTGTCTGTCTGTCTGTCTGTCTGTCTGTCTGTCTGTCTGTCTGTCGGTCACACTTTAGTTTTTCGTAATTAACTCCTAAGACATGAAAGATATCATATTGAAATTTAGCATGGACTTGAACCAGGTAAATGTCCGAAAAACTGCATACAAATTTTTTTCGTAGTCCCTTCTTGGGTCGTGGGAAGTGGTTCAGAAGTTTCAAAAATCACGATTTTTAACGTTTTTCCTGGATAACTTTTTTACTATACATCCCAGCTTATTGAAATTTGGTGAGTGTATAGCTACTATGTAGACTTAAGCTTTCGCTGAAAAAAAATTGCGACATCGCTATAACTATGGTCATCATCCTACACAATAGAAAAAAACACTCTTTCTCTTATTCTCATATCTGAATACAAAAATGATTTTTTTTTTGCTTCTTCTGGTTGTGTATTTTGCCGCCAAATAAAGTCGTCCATTATGGATAAATTTTGACCATGACCACATTTCGCGAAATTCGCAAAAAATTGATTTTCACTATTTTGAAGTGAGTATTTCGCAGCTAAACAAAATGTCCTCTAAGGGTTAAAAATTTATCATGACCACCATTCGCGAAATTCGCAAAAATTTGATTTACACTATTTTGAATTGAGTAATTCGCTAGACATATTGTCCTCTAACGGTTAAAATTTGACCATGACCACCATTCGCGATTTTTTTTTGCTTAATAATAATCTCGAGTTTTAGAAGCTAAATCGAAGTACAGATAAGGTATAAATAGATATCCAAGCTAGAACAACGAAAACGGCAGGAATTTTCGTTAAGGTAATGTTTTAACATATTTTAGGCTGAGGAAAAGGTATGTGTGCAATCGGCTTTGCCGATGTAAACTTCTTTACTTGTTTTTTTTTTTTTTGCTTTGAATAAATTCTCGAAATATCCGATAAACTTAAAGTTTTACCACCCTAAATATGAGAGCAATTAGTGTGCTTAAATTGAAAACGGTAAAAAAGAATGGAGAACTACAATTAAATTGTCCGCCCAGACTCGAAAATCCTTGCTCGACTTTGGCTTTGGGTTTGAATGAAAATTCATCACTTCCCAGTAAAGTGGCGAAAATCGAAATTGATTAAAATTTTCTACACCCATCTATATCAAGATTACTTGGAATTCTTTTAGAAGGAGTGGCAGAAAAAAACACATTTCAACTACAGTCAAATTTCCATAACTCGAACTTCTACAACTCGAATTTTCTATAACTCGAACTGAATCGGTTGGCAATAGCGAATATTTTGTATACAATTTCGTTTCCCTTATTCGAAGTTTCTTTGACTCGAACTATTACTTTGGATAATAGTCGTTCCAGTTATTGAAGCTTACCTGTAAATACACTTAAGTTTTAAAATCACTTTTTGTCCACTTAGTCCCCTTTTCTTTTTCACTTAATACAAATCTCTATTAGGATCATTCCACAGAAAATGATACTTTTGTCCCGTACAAACAGGCAAAAACTAATATAATTACTCAAAAATGTTGGAAAGGGCACCTTATATCCTGTTAAGTATCTTAATATGAGTACATTAAAATAATATTTTCATAAAATTAATGGAATGCTCCATTAGCTCTCATACTTGTGCGATCGCAGCGGCGGACTAGAAGCGTACGACTTCTCGAACGTGAGGACGCCGAGTAATGCTATAAACATAATATGGGCGTAAGAGAATATTTGCCGGGCGAATACGCCGAAAAATTCGCGCGGGTGAACACAATGACAGCGAATGGCGAACTCACGCTGTTTTCAGAATTTCGAAAAAAAATGATTGAAAATATAAGTCATTGCCAGCAGAAAGTACAAACCCTCATTTTCGAAACAAAAGCTCAATAATTTTATGCATATGTTTTCTGATGTGTAAATTCTGCTATTCGCCAGTCGCCGGCGCTACCATTAGAATTTGATCTATTGCTGTGTTTTGACGCGGCGAAATTCGCTGAGTTGTGGGCAACCTCGTATAACCGTGTGTATTTTAAGCAACGACGTCGAACGAATATTCGCTGACGCCCTTATTCTGTTTATAGCATATGATAAGACGCAGACTACTTTTGCACAGTGTGACCGTGACAGAACTACTAGCAATTTTTCACTTCTTTTATGAGAGAAGCCGACCAGAGCGGTCATAAAAATTATTCTAAGCCGAATCACTAAACTCGTTAAAAATTCCTAAATTATTATTGTTTAAATAATAAAACTTACATACTTATGTTGAAAAATAAAACTTACCGGATTCAGTAGTCTGTGATTACGAAGACGTTCAATTGACGATTGCCGTAATGCTTTCCCTGTCCCTGTCTCCCCTGTCTATAGGAGTGCAAAGGTTGGCCCAATTTTTAAACTCTGATACCATAAATTCACACGAAACTGAAATAAAATCGAAAAATATTCTTTAAATTACATAAAAAATCGAATTCCCTTTTACGACCCGAACGTACACGAATGACTCGACGCGAGAATAAATGTTTAGAACACAGGTCACCATAAATACCCAACGTCCAATTTTAAGTTCAACGACGACAACAGGTCCTGAAATCTCTTGAGAGCTGTCGCCAAACCAACGCACTCATATTTTCTTCCCAACTAAACAATTATTCTTTTCAACAAGATTGTGCTGTCGTTATGTCTGTCCGCATGTTTATGGATAATATATCGTTTTAACACTCAGCATATGTTTATGCATGAGATCCTTTGTCCCCAGAGACCACTTCGATTGGCATTTGTTTCTCATGTCGATATTTCTTTCTTTATTTAGAGTAGACGTTAGCAAGTGTTCATACCCATGAGCATAATTTATAGACGAATAGAAAAATTTATCTCCAAATGATTGTTTGATTGATGCTTGTCAAACTTTTCACAATGTTTTTAGGGTTTTTATTTTTTATTTTTTCCCTGTAAAATTTATTTGTTTTTGTCATTTGTCGATAAATGTTTTGATAGCTGGCTTCAATATTAAATGTTTGCCTTCGAGCTGTGGATTTTTCTGTTGATCCACTGTCGCAGCATGATACGTTGTGATTGTTTTTATTCCTCTTTAAATAGGGCAACTCAAAACAATACTTTATTATCTCAATATAAAAACAAGGAACGAAAACAATGGAAATAACTCGAGATTAGTCCTTTGGATTTGAGCGAAATTCTTTGTGACAAAAAAAATTTCAATCAGGGAAGTATTTTAACATTGGAGACTTATTGGATTAATAAGAGAATAAGTCGGGGCGTTGTAGTCAGGTGAACTTAATATTATAGAACCCGTCATTGATAAAGCATAAGGGGCCGTCCATTAATTACGTAAGCATAAAAAGGGGGAGGGGGATCCGAAAAATCTTATGCTCGCTTACATTGGAGTCTGATTTATGCTTAAATATGCTTACGTAGGAGGACGGTGATCAAAAAATGTCAAAATCTCAATTACGTATTTATTGGACGACCCCTAAGCTATGTACATTAGGGTGTCCCAAAAAATTTATTCTTTCGAATTTCATAGTTGCACAACTCATGTTTGGAAGCTTAGGGGCTGAAGTATTTTTGAGTTTTATTTTTTTTTGTTAATTTTTCGGAAAAGGTTTAGAAGTTTCTGTTGCCGATTTTTCTCAAAAAATCAAGCTTTTTGCATTTTTTTGTTTTTTTTTTTAATTTTAAGCAAAAGTTTATTGCTTCGTTAGAAAAAAGTCTGAACCTTACTAAATTGTACATAAACCATAAGCTTAGCCAATTTTCTAACCTTTTCCGAAAAATTTGACAAAAATTCCAAAACTACTTCACCTTTTTTTTTTTGGGACACCCTAATGTACATACATATGTAGATTTGTCTGAATATTTTTTTAACCACGCCCAGCAGTACAAAGTATACTTGGGGTTTTCCAGACCATAAAGAAACCTCTTGTGCCTACTTTCGTTCTATAACTTTCTGAACACTACCATTCTGTCACACCCACTTTTATAATATATATCAATTACACTCAAATCCCAAACAAATGTTTAAATTTATATCATCAGAATAACTCAAGAGCTACCACTTTTAGACCACTCCTTATGATTTTCATAGCAGACCCTCCTACTGGAGGTGCCCCTAAAAATGGTCCGATCTGATCAATTCTCTCCATTCTTGATATTGCGCATACCAAATTCCATCGAGATAGCTCATCAAACTGCATGGCTCTTGACTGATTCTGGGTGTTGCACACAACCGCACAAACGCAATGTACGCTCGATACAAAGTGCGTCGCGTATAAAAATATTTTAATCAAAGTTGCTCAAACAAATACCACTCAATAAATTCTCTCTCATTTCTTTAGATATCTTAACCAGTCAATATTTCTTATTTACCAACGACTTTCTGATGAAGCCTCAAATATTTTTCATAACAGCTTAGCACACTTGGCGGACCTACGTACAATGCCACTAGATCCTTTTAACATATGGCATTATTTTCCTTCCCGAGTTTCCTTCCTTTCATCCTTCCGTGCCGTCACTTATTTCCTGTTTACATTATGCTATTTACCAAGTATTCATACACACACACACACACACACACACACACACACACACACACACGTACATAGAGCCGTGTACATGCTGACATTCGAGAGTGTTATTCATTGTTGCAAGTTCGGCAAGAGTGTGGCAACATAGTGCGGTGGAATGTTAACCAAATCCAAGAGTAACAGGAAGTACAGCAGGGGCCACCCGGCAGGGTCATGCAAACACAAACACGAGAAAATTCCATTCTACTTCTGTGTAGTGTCGACGTGGGCTATAAGACTTCCGAATTGATGCCTGTTGCCTTCAACTATTGCTTCAAGACATTAACAATTTGTTGCCGTGTTGCTGTTGCTCGTTCGTGTTTGCGCAGTAAGTTTGCACATTTGTTTTAGTTGCTTGTGCAGCTTTTGTGTAAATTAAAATTAATTACGATTTAAACAAGTTTCTCGACTACTTGCTGGTACCTACTACCGAACTGAGTGTGGTAAACTTGGTCCATTGCCCTTATTTACTCGCACTTGAGTCCTTCCTTTTTACCCCCTGCCAAGTGTAAATGAATGAAGTTTTTTACGCCACTCTATTCTATTCTGCAGTGCATCGGAAATAAATGAGACTGCACTTTGAGACATGAATGGGATGCAACCGCTCATCGAAAGTTAAATCCAAACTTTAAAATGATAGATCGGGAATTCGAAGATGCAAATGTTGGACTTTCTACAAAGCATCAGAGGAACGGTTCTTAATATTTTGTTTGTTTTGTTGTTATATGTGACACAAATGAATGGGGTTTTCAGCTAAATCTCACTTCTGAATTGGGTTCTGCAAATTGCAAAATGATTTCGTCAGGATCACAACAAAATGTTAATTAAGATGCACGAACAAATTTTCATGTTCAAAATGCCCCAAGATTCGTTTTGAGCTTTTGATGAAATATGTTATAAGTTATATTGAAAATAGAGATTTTTATCTGATTTATTTAACTTACCATGTGCTATGAATCTCTTGGGCCGCAAAACTGCATATGTACATACATACATACATACATACATAGGTATATGTATTTTATATGAGATACCCCATCTTAGTCGGGTTAGAGCCACACACATTCGTTTCTCGAAGGCAACAGATTTCCGTGTTTGAATCATCGGCAGGCGGCTAAAAGACCCTGAAAGGAAATGAGAAATAATTGCATAAATGAGCAAAGTTTGAAGGGAAAATACACAAACGACGACAGCAGTCAAGATAGAAGTACTTAGAGAGCTCGGATAAACGAAGCGAGATTTATATATGGGCACAAAGTAAATTATTGGCACACTGGAATATTTATCGCATTCGTAAACTTTTCGTGATAATGAACGAAATTTCAAAACCCACTTGACCCATTATCGTTCACATTACCCCAGCTGCGGCTCATTTGTCATTTGCGCGGAAGCATCTGTCTTCTTGCAAATGTGTGTGCGAGAGAGAAAGACAGAGACAGAGAGAGAGGGAGAAGGAAAGAGAGAGAGAGAGAGAAAGAGAGAGAGAGAGAGAGAAAGAGAGAGAAAGAAGGAAAGAGAGAGAGACAGGGAGATAGAGAGAGAGAGAGAGATAAAGAGAGAGAGAGAGGGAGGGAGAGAGAACGAAAGAGAAAGAGAAAGAGAGAGAGGAGAGAGAGAGAGAGAGAGAGAGAGAGGGAGAGAGAGAGAAAGAGAGACAGAGAGAAAGAGAGGGAGAGAGAAAGAGAGAAAGAAAGAGAGAGAGAGTGTGAGAGAGAGAAAGATAGAGTGAGAGAGAGTGAGAGAGAGAGAGAAAGAGAGAGAGAAAGAGAGACAGAGAGAGAGAGAGGGAGACAGAAAGACAGAGAGATTAAGAAAGAGAGGGCGCGAGTGAGAAAAGTAATTATAAATTTTACAGTGCTGCCATATTACGATATTTTTTAACGCGAAAGCTAAAAGCATCAAAATAAAAATGTGAGAAAATAACTAAACGGTGAAAGCACAAAGAAAATCTCGCTTCGAAATTGAGATCTTCAAAGAAACTGTAAACATGTTTCAATTAGACTTCCGAAACAGAAGCAGCAGCAGCAGCAGCAGCAATCGAAATGGATTTTTATTTGCAAAGCATTTCTCATTTGAAAGCTCATGCATTTGTGGTTTGGTGTACAGCATTTGGCAGACTGTTGAAACACCGAGGGTGGCGGGCGAAAAGTCGAGTAAAGCAATTAAAATAAAATTTTCTCTTTTTCGTACTTGCTAACTGAAAATCGTTAGAGAACTTAACACTCAAGCGGAAACGGAAACAATAGCAAAACGACATTCGAAACAAAAAGTCAAGTGCAGAAAGCGAGCAAAGCAAGCGAAAAATAATGAATGAGCAACGTCAAGGACAAACAAATGTCAACGGTAATAATTGAATTTTCAAGTTTTAAACAATGTTCCCAACGAACGAGCGTACGAACCGACGAACGAGCAAACTAACAATGACAAAACAAAGTTTCAATGAAAACAACAAAACTAAAAGAATTCCGAAAAAAAATTAGAAAAATTAGAAATGAACAAGTGGAGCGAAAAGTCTGAAAACATTAAAAAAAAAACAAGCACATGAAGAGTGTGAAGTGTGTGAATAAAACAATTTTCGCCCTTGGGAGAAAATTTCTCTTTTCCAGCTTTAATTGAATTCGAATAATTTCAATTGATCATGGACGGTAAGTAGAAAGTAAGCGGAACCACAGCGTTGAGTGTCACCTGCTACTCAGTGTTTTTTCTTTTTTACTTTTTTTAAATTTTTGTTTTTATTCGCAATGGATTGCATTAAAGTTTCATTAATATTCTTTAGTGGCTTTGGCAATTAAAGTGCAATCGAATGAAGAAGTAGATTTCAGAGTGCTAATGGGTAGTTCTTGTTGCTTTTAAAAAGCTTTAGAGCTCATTTGCAATAAAATGGTAATGGATTTAAGGAAGAAAAGTTTTAATTACCGTCTTCAGTATTCTCATGATTTGATCGTTCTGTGAAGTTTTTTTTTTTTTAACGAACTTCATTCAAGCTTTGTGCAATTTAATACTTTATTATTTTTTTCTTTCTCGCATTTCTTACTGATGGAAACTCCTTTAATGGAGATTTTGAGCCTTAAAATAAGTCTTAAAATATAAGAGAGATATATGGACAAATAGATGGATATTCTATAAATGTATAGATGAAGATATAAGGCTGAATTACAATAATGCAGTGGCAGAGTCAGTCAAAGCCCAAAATATACTGCCAGTGTCCACGCATCTTCATTGCATTCCAAATAGTAGTAAATGCTATACTGACATCGGAAAACTGATATCGAAAACCGCCAATGCCACTGCCCAATTGCAATGCAGCCTTTGGGCGCCATGAGAGAGAGAGAGAGAGAGAGAGAGAGAGAGAGAGAGAGCGAGGGATACAAGCAACCCAAGATTGTCTCAGTAGATCACATTTTCTACCAGAATATGTCTACAATTATGGTAGATGTGTAACAGGTGGGACAATAAGTCGCGGGACTAAGCACTAAGAGAATTTTTTCTGACAAAATTTATCTTTACTGATCGATGAATCTCCCTTCCATGGCAACTTCAGTCAATCCAACTTTCTACAAATTACTCTATACCTTGTTTGTAGAACGGTCTCTCATGACGTTCAAAACAGGCCTCAGTTGAAGCGATTAGGTCGGCTTTTGACGAAAATATTTTTCCTTGCAACATTTCTTAAGGCCCTTGTCACTAGGGGCCAGATCTGGAACACGGAGGGTGAAGAAGCAGATGAAAGTTCAACTCATGCCAATTTGCCATTGTTATGCTAGTGTCTCTAAATTTTTAGTTCATCATTTCTAATGCACAACCTACTCTAATTAATGCACCCCATTGCATCTGGCCATCTTTAACAAATTCACCGATTAATGAGGGAAAACCCAAATATAACCAATCAAAGTTCGATCGTAAGAATCGCATTTCAACTGTAATATGGAAATAATTACGCTCTGTAGAATTTGACCACAAAACGATAGTATCTGCAAAGCCATTAAACGATAAATATTATTGTAAAACATAATTTACGGTTGTCAAGAATTATTTCGAAATAATGTCCTAATTGGAATTGTTTCGCCCAATAGATTCTATTGATTTTCCCATCAAATGAATTAACAGAACCGTCTCTGACCATACATCAATGGTTTTTGTGGAAAAGCACATGGGGTTCTAAGCACAGAGTTGCATTTGAAAGCTGCAGCTTAAAGCTCCGTCATTGTGGCATGTATGTATGACTGCGCAAATGGCGAACAAGAGAAACATTGTCCCATGTGATATGTGGTCTCAATATTAGGGCCAAAAATGATGGCTAACTTGAAATTGAAGCATTAATGTTTGCCTTGATCGATCTGTGAATTGTATGTTTGTATATGTAGATACATGTATATATCACTTCAAGTGAATGTATTAATTTTATTCAATTTTCGATGTGTGTTTGTGGTTATGAGCAACGTTCATGCCATACTTTGCACTTTGACATGTGACGGCAAGCTCTATTGTTTCATTTATATTTACCAATTTCGGCAGTTCGAATTCGAGCAGAATTTTGTGCAGCAGCACGTTAACTGTCAACTTGTTTCTGCCCTCGATGTTGTGGTCGAACAAAAGCATTTAATGTGATTTCCATGTAAAGGATAATGCGTTGAACAAATGTTAATTCGATTGTAAAATTCTTACAATTTAGAATGTGGCAACTAAAATCTGTTCAGATTTGGTTGTGAAAGCTTATTTAACAATTCAGTTGGGGAAATGTGACAGCTTCAATAGCTTTTTAAGGCCTCAGTTGGTCAAAAATTTTCTAAAATAGGTCATTTAGCTTAATCGCTAGAGCTTCCAACTGTGTTTTTCTAGAATCTTCAGACTTGAATAAGTAGGGCGAAATAAATGAAGCAATTCACAAGGTTTTCTTAAATCCCGTCTAAATTTATCCCCTGGTAAAATGAGTATTATTACAGCTGAGAATAAATTTAACACTTTGACTACCAAGCTATTAGCAGAATATCTGCACATATAAAGGGTATTTTTTCTAATAGTTATAATGTTGAAAAAAAATTATAAAATCTTTTTTTTTCGCCGTTTATTCGAGCTTATGGACCTTTGACCTTAAACTCGAATAAATGCCGAAAAATTATTAAAAAGATTTTTCACTGAATAGATCAAAATTTCAACAAAAGGTCTAACAAGCACATATAAAATTATAGTCTTTTAAAAAATCCTACATGCCTGGGAGGTGATTTATATCCTGGAATTTAATGTCCCATTTTATCAACATAACTTTTTGTGATCAAATATCCCATCGGTTATAGTTTAGAGGAAGCTGAGAGAGTTATGGATCAAAAACCAAAAAAATCCCAAAAATTCATGGCGTCCGATTTGGATGAAAATTTTATATATAGAATAAGTGAAAAATTATAAAAATTTTGGAGTCAAAATTTTTTCAAGAAACGGATTACAACTAGTCTAGTTTTGGTCTAGCTCCAAACTGGTCCAAAAAGGACCAGTTTTTTGTAGAAAATATAAGCACTATCAAAGCACTCTTTCTCTGGACACGCCACTGGTTGTTCATTTTCAAACTGCGACAAGTATGCGAGCAATGCATCGTTTAACTAAGTAGAAAGGAGAAATCTTTTATTTCGTGCCGATCCCTAAGATCCTTGTGTTATCAAGTATAGTGAAATCACTTATCTCAGTAGGATTCCTTTTAAAAACAACTAAAAAAGAATCTTCTAGGAACCATTGAAGGCCTAAGTATTCATTTAAAAAAAAAATGTTTTTCATTTCGCGCCACTTCATTTCGATAAGGAGAGGGCTCTGCTTTCCTTGTCGCAATCTTTTTCCTATTCTCGCTAAATCTGCTACTTCCACTTAGCGAAGAGGTGAACGTTTAATGTTAATTGCAATTAAAAGTGTGCTAAAAGCGCATAACAATTTACGCATTTTAATGACGAAGACACAAAATTAAAAAAAAAAGAGCTCTTTCGCGAAGACACTCCGAATTTTCCAGCAGTCTTCGCCTACCAGAAATTTGCAACGAAATTACCCGTAATGCCTGACTCTAGCCGAGGACGATGAAACGACAAGGCGAAAATACTCTAAGTGGCGCAAATGAATGAATATGGATGAAAATTGTTTGTGGGTATGCAAGGGCAATGACAAGTACGTTCATGTGTACCAACGCTTTCGCGCTAAGGAATCGTATTTAGACAACCGATTGCAATGGAAATTTTATGAAACTTTCACCTGTACAATGCCGCGGCGTCTCCAAAGGCAACGCCAACGTCGTCGCTGTCATTGCAATTCCTTTTTGGTGCAACTAACTTGCCTCTTTCTTCGACGTTGTTTTGTTTGCATAAAGTAAATAACATTAAAAGAAAATTCCAACAACAACACTAACAACAAAACCCTCAACAATATTCAAAACAGCATCAGCATGACGACCATAGCGATTATGTCCTGCCTGTGAGGGACAAAAACAAAGCAATTCCTTGATGGCAACTTTAAACAAATCTTTGAGCTCAAAACTATGCAGAAGCATCTTTCTCAGAAAGTGTTCATATTCCGGAGATATGTACCTACCTATCTTCCGTGAAGAAAAAAGAGAAGAAAAAAATCAAAACGGAGAAATAGGAAAAACTCTGCGGAAGGAAAGCATAAAATGCTTTTACAAAGATATAGATAGAGAGAGGGACAAACGAAATACCCAAGCGAAAGGCAATTTCTATGGCAACTGACTTAAGAGCAGGTTACTTGAAAAACTTAATTACCATAAGGTGCGACGTTCGACTTGCAGTGCCGCACCATTACAAAATGGATCTTCTGGTTTAACCGCTTTCAGTAGCTTCACCTTCTTATGGAAATTTCCATTGAAAGTTTATATACAGCTTCTGGTAGGACTTGCCGGTTGTTTTTGAGTTTTTAAACCAAATCTCACGCAACAGAAAGCAATTATTAAAATTTATATTTAATGTATAAAGAAAAACCCTTTTTGCTGGGTCTTCTATTTATTATTTTAATACCCGACACTCTCTATCTTGAAGGTACTCGAGATAGACCATACAAAATGTATATGGGAATGATCAGCGTGACCAGGAGATTCGATTTAGCCATGACCGTCTTTCCGTCCGTCTGTCTCTCTGTATACAGTTATTCTTATCGAAGGAGTCGAGCTATCTTGACTATATTTGGTATGAGTGCTCACGGGGAAATGAGTAAGACCAAGTTCGAAAATGGACCTGATCGGGCCACCTATAGGGTATATGGAAATAATCAGCTCCAACAGAATATTAGATTTGGCCATGTCCATCTGTCAATCTGTCCATATACAGATTTTTTATCGAAGGAGTCTAGCTATCTTCACGAAATGGTGGATGCGTGTTTGCAGGGACATGATTTAGAACAAGTTCGAGAATAGACCTGATCCGGCCCCCTGTAGGGGTACCTGCAGTACTAGGGTCTGTTGTAAAAATCACAAAAACTGTTCTGAAACCTGAAGTATTTGAAGTTTTTGAAACGGCATTTAATGTAATTTATGAAAATTGTAAAAATGGGCGTGGCAGAAAAGCGTTTTTCTAAACTTGTCTGTAACACATGAAATTTATATGATACTGAAACGAAAGTTGTCATGTATGCTTCTTCTATAGTCGTTAACATTTTCCAAAAATTTTCTTGATCGGTTCATTTTAAGGGTACCTCCAGTACTAGACTCTGTCACATAAATCACAAAACTCACAAAAATTCGCCATATAATTTCGTTTATTGTCATGAAAATGTCTAGAATACTTTGTCTTAATAATTGTAGTCTTGGAACCTGGTTTAAAAAGTATTAAAACATATACAGCTAACCTATTATCTGCGTCGGGTGTTGTATTGTCCTGACTATAATTTGCTTACTGATTTTTTTTAATAATATATTTTGACAATCGTATTTCATGATAACGATACTCAATTCGGAATATGTTTCTATTTATATAAGTCGATATAGGAATTCACTTTATTCCAACATGGCAAATGCACGTTTGACATTTTGCCTAATCCTTGTCTTGATAGCTGTCACTCATGTCACTTCTGTGTAGTCACTCCATCGCACAGTGGGGCCGCTTCATATATTTTTTTGGAAAAAATAGAAGGAGTGGTCCCAGTTAAGGGACTTGAAATTAAGGACACTTCTTAATTGAGTTCTCCAAAAAAAAAAACAAACTAAAAATAATACGGCTGCCACGCCTACTTTGGGTTTAACGCCCATCGAAAGTAGCAGATTTTACATGTTTTTATTCCCTATCTAGCATTATATGGAATTTTCACATAAGTTAAAGAAATTTAATTTCTTTCAAAAGCTTAAACATTGGTTGTCTCCATTCAAAAGAAAATAATACCCTCAACAGCCTTCCGCGAACGATATTAGCCTTCGAAATCACCGAAAATATCTAACAAATGCATTCCGCTTTTCTAGTAAAGCATGCCAAGTTAAAGTGTGTCATAGAAAGATATTGATGTTGAATGTTTTTTTTTTTATATTGAAATGTTATTAAATTTCTTGTCGCCTACATATTCGTAAACAAAAATAGTGTTTCATTTATAAATCGTTCCATGTTTTAATTACGTAAGACCAAAAAGTTTGCCCCATTTTTTGTCTTATTGAGCATTTGTATGAAATTTTGCTGTGACTTTTGAAATTCAAATCGATGTTACTTACAGAAAAGGTATTAGAAGTTGAATTTTTTTGTTTAGATTGAAAGTATAGACTCGTACCTTTCATTTTTAAATATGTAGTAAAAGGGCTAAGCAAGGCAAAGCACATAAAGTTTTTTCCCAACAAAAAATTAGAAGTTGATATTTTTAACTCTAATTTCTGGCAAATTATAATAATTATTCTACTTTTCCAATTTTAATAATTTTTTTTTTACATGAAAGAATAATTGTTATATTTCCACCAAAAAATAAAGCATAGGCAATAGCTTTGGGTTTTCACATAAAAAATTATCTCTATTTGGACTACAATTTTAATCTGAAATTTATTGAATAACATTCCGTTTATTTTTGTTAGTTTTTTTTAAATGAAAAAATTTCAATTTTCATAAAAAGAATGTCGAATTCCTCATATCCAAACATCTGTTTACAAAAGTGAATCATTAAAATTTTGAAATTCGAAAGTTGAAAAATCCTATTTTTTCCACCGATGCCCCACTGTGCATCTCACAAGTGTACGACCATTGGAAAAAGGATGGTCTCGTTCTGAACTGTTGAATATGAATTGAGCACAAAAGGATCGAGAAGAGTCGTTTCGAAATTTTATAGAATTTTTGATAAAATTTTGAAACTTCTCTAGCGTTTCAATATCCAAGAGATAACGAAGTGGCTTTGCATGCCAAAAGGCTTTAGCGATTATGAAGCTAAACTCACACGACGACGAATAGAAGAATTCATATTTTACGCATGATGACTGAGAGAAATTATCTTTTATTTTTTATTACTCAACATAATTTCCTGGATATTTACTATTCTTTTTAACGGAAGCCTTTTTGCAAATGTGTGTATGTGGCAACTACAAGCTTAACGTTAGAGTGTTGTCATGTTTCAGCATGGGCGGGCTATCTCTTTCTTTTGCCGCATCAGCTGTAAGCCCCAGTAATCTTGGATCCATAAGAATTCGGATTCTTTAATCAAAGTTATCTTTATGTAATTAAAATTTTTATAAATTGAAGCTAACAAGTTGAAGCTTATAAACCTTCTTAATACACTGAAAGAAATATCGGCAGTAATATTGAATAAAAATTTTCGTAAATATTTGAATACGAAATTTAGTCAATATAACGAATTTTCTTCATGCTGACGAAAATATTTGTTATATTGCAGAAATTTTGTGAATGGAACGAAAGAAAATTCTTCAATATGAGTTAAATAGTTTAATCAATATAACAAAATTTCTTCATAGGTACGAAAACATTTCTTCATACTAAAGAAATTTTCTTACATATGACAAAAGCTTTCGTAGGACATTTTAAAATTTAGAATTTTCGTATAAATGAAGAAATTTCTTCAATATGACGTAATTTGTTTGTTGATATGAAGAAATTTCGTTAATATAACAAAACGTATTCGTGAATATAAAGAAATTAATTTCGTAAATATGAAGAAATTTTTTCAATATGACGAAGAAATTGTCTTAAAATTAATTTATATATTAAATATAACGAATTTATTTCGTATAAATAATGAAATTTCTTCAACATGATTAATGTAATTCTTGAGATATGAAGAATTTCTTCAATATTACGAAAAATTGAATATTTTTAAGAAGTTCTTGGGGTTGATGAGTCTTAAGGCAGAAGATTCAGCGTCATAAGCAAAGTTCGTCCATGAAGTGAAAACGCCTTTTTTATGAAAGCAGCGAAATTGTGTTTAATTTGAAAATTGAAAGAAAATATTGCCAGCGCTATAAATAATCTAAGTTAGTATAGTTTTGGAAACTCTCCTAACTTTAATAATAAATAAATAAATAAAATTTTGAAAAATTTCTTTAAGTCCTTTCATAATATTTTAGAATTTTCGTCCTTTTAACCACACAATCATATATACATAAAATTGTTTTTTTAATTCTTATCGCGAGTCTTTATTTAGTCAACCATTATTGCTTGCAATGAGAAAGTTAATATACTGTTTTGTGTGTATGATATTTGGACGATTTTCTTGTCTATAAAAAATAGCAGATGTGAGACAGACGGGACTCACAACAGTTAATACATATGATGAAATTTTGAAATATATAAATATGAAGAAATTTCTTCAATATAACTAAGCAGGGTTGCGTATTTCAATAAATTTCTTCATATTGAAGAAAATCTTTTGTAATATTGAAGAAATTTATTCAATATCAATAATTATTTTCGTAGATAAGAAGAAATTTCTTCAATATAACGAAGCAGGATAATATACTTGAAGAAATTTGACTAAAATAATTTCGTAGATATGAAGATATTTCTTCAATATAACGAAATTTTTTTCCTGATTTTAATTTCTTCATATTGAATATCGTCTTTATTCATATTGATTGCTTTTTTTAGTTAGCTCTATTTTTACTGCCGTTTCTTCAATAACGCAGCCCATTTCTTCAATATTACCTACGGATTTTTTTCGGTGTACGATTTAAGCGAGCGTTGTATTTCCGTTGCGTCGTTCTTGCAACGTTGCCGCCATACTGTTAACCAAGAAAATATCCCATACCATATTTAGTCCTGTTCGAACGCATCCTTACTTGCGCTAACCAAACATTGCTTAAGAGAAATATTGTTTTAGTCTCTTTGCCCAATTTATTATCCGATAAAATAATTCCATTACTTTAAATGTCTTACATCACTTGAACTAATTGGCATATCATAAATACTCAGGACTATACATATTTACATACACAATATGATGCAATAAAGGATTCATGCACAAAATATCTCTAGCTCAAGGGTATAAATCAACTGACATGTCTTAGAGTTTATGCCTTCAAAGAATAGTTTAATCTCATCCATTCTACAAAACCCGTTCAACGGCCAACGATAACAGCCTTCATTGAAGGTATCCTGTTAAAGCGACAAAAACTATAGTGTAAAAGGAAGATGACAAGAAAAATTGCCTCATGAATTACAAAACAGTTAACAACAAATCGAATGTAATAAATCAATCAATATTGCTAACAATTTTCCTCGAATTATTCTGCATATCACGGAAATAGGCGGCCGACTCGCCACACTACTTACAGATTCGAAAGGACTTCGGTAGCATCGCTGAATTGGAGTATGTTACGTAGTTCGGCATGGGGATGTAAATGATTGGATAGATTTTATACTTATGTATATGGCTTATATATATACAGTTATGTGTGTATAATAAAGTGAAAGCTATCGGTACGTCTATCTTGAATTACAGCAATCGAGGTCTTAAGTCAAAAAAGTTGAGGAGCATTGCAGGACGGGGCAAAATTGTTCATGCCTCATGTCAAGCGAGCTGTTATGAGAAGGGTACGGAAATAGTGAATGAAAGTAAATGTCAGGAAATCGAGCTGTCGAAATAAGCTTTTGAAAAATCCCGATAGATTATCGACACTCATATCCTTGATTGCTTGATGTTCGAATGACTTTCGAATAACGCAATCATTTGACCCAAACCGGACTAGCTGTTTGAGATATCTCATTGAAATGTGTTGCTGCAGAAAGCCTTCTCCCTCTTAAGATATGGATAAAAAGTTCGATTTTCCTGGTCATTGAAGGCTCTCTTAAGCGAGCTTTCATAAATGCTTTGCAAACGCAAAATTTTTAAGCATAAAATGAACGCTTAGATTATTCAGATTAAGGTTATTTAAATATGTATGCACGACTTGAATAAATATTCCTTATAAAACTTGGATTTTCTTTGTTCTCATTAGTTATATTTGTTCTTATTTTCTAAAGGCTCTCTTCTAATAAGGGAATGATGCTGTTACTTAATTCACACTAAGTAATTCTATAAATTCGTCATATCTTAGTGTCGGCCTTGATAAATTAAACGATTTAAAGAAAAACTTGGGCAAAAGTTCAATCATTCTGATAGGGCGTCGCACAGTGTGCCGACTCCATACATTGCTTGGCCAAAAATAGAAGGAGTTGTCGTAGAGCAATGAAATTTGGCATGGAGGTTTATTTTTATAAAATTAAGAAATTTTGAAAAAATTGTAAAAATAAGACCACCCCAACCCCCACCCCCCATGTAAAGGGGGGACCCGAATTCCGCAATTTTAGTCCTACAGACTTGAAATTTGGAGCAGAGCTTAAATTCATGCTCTAAAATTGGAAAAATTTAACTTGGGTGGGCTGCCACGCCCACTTTTTGTGCTACGCCTGCTCAAAGTTGGGAGATACAGGGGTAATGAACCCCCTGCAAATCGTATAAAATTTTTATAAAAATTGATGAATTTCAATTTAATTGTAAAATTCAAACATGTTTTCAATAGAAAAATTTAAAAAGACCAGCCCAGCCTTGCCATTTTTTGTCTTATTGAGCATTTGTATGAAATTTTGCTGTGACTTGAAATTCAAATCGATGTTACTTACAGAAAAGGTATTAGAAGTTGAATTCTTTTGTTTAGATTGAAAGTATAGACTCGTACCTTTCATTTTTAAATATGTAGTAAGAGGGCTAAGCAAGGCAAAGCACATAAAGTTTTTTCCCAACAAAAAATTAGAAGTTGATATTTTTAACTCTAATTTCTGGAAAATTATAATAATTATTCTACTTTTCCAATTTTAATAATTTTTTTTTACATGAAAGAATAATTGCTATATTTCCACCAAAAAATAAAGCAAAGGCAATAGCTTTGGGTTTTCACATAAAAAATTATCTCTATTTGGACTACAATTTTAATCTGAAATTTATTGAATAACATTCCTTTTATTTTTGTAAGTTTTTTTTTTAATAAAAAAAATTAAATTTTCATAAAAAGAATGTCGAATTCCTCATATCCAAACATCTGTTTACAAAAGTGAATCATTAAAATTTTGAAATTCGAAAGTTGAAAAATCTTATTTTTTCCACCGATGCCCCACTGTGCATCTCACAAGTGTACGACCATTGGAAAAAGGATGGTCTCGTTCTGAACTGTTGAATATGAATTGAGCACAAAAGGATCGAGAAGAGTCGTTTCGAAATTTTATAGAATTTTTGATAAAATTTTGAAACTTCTCTAGCGTTTCAATATCCAAGAGATAACGAAGTGGCTTTGCATGCCAAAAGGCTTTAGCGATTATGAAGCTAAACTCACACGACGACGATTAGAAGAATTCATATTTTACGCATGATGACTGAGAGAAATTATCTTTTATTTTTTATTACTCAACATAATTTCCTGGATATTTACTATTCTTTTTAACGGAAGCCTTTTTGCAAATGTGTGTATGTGGCAACTACAAGCTTAACGTTAGAGTGTTGTCATGTTTCAGCATGGGCGGGCTATCTCTTTCTTTTGCCGCATCAGCTGTAAGCCGCAGTATTCTTGGATCCATAAGAATTCGGATTCTTTAATCAAAGTTATCTTTATGTAATTAAAATTGTTATAAATTGAAGCTAACAAGTTGAAGCTTATAAACCTTCTTAATACGATTTAAGCGAGCGTGGTATTTCCGTTGCGTCGTTCTTGCAACGTTGCCGCCATACTGTTAACCAAGAAAATATCCCATACCATATTTAGTCCTGTTCGAACGCATCCTTACTTGCGCTAATCAAACATTGCTTAAGAGAAATATTGTTTTAGTCTCTTTGCCCAATTTATTATCCGATAAAATATTTCCATTACTTTAAATGTCTTACATCACTTGAACTAATTGGCATATCATAAATACTCAGGACTATACATACATACACAATATGATGCAATAAAGGATTCATGCACAAAATATCTCTAGCTCAAGGGTATAAATCAACCGACATGTCTTAGAGTTTATGCCTTCAACGAATAGTTTAATCTCATCCATTCTATAAACCCCTTCAACAGCCAACGATAACAGCCTTCATTGAAGGTATCCTGTTAAAGCGACAAAAACTATAGTGTAAAAGGAAGATGACAAGAAAAATTGCCTCATGAATTACAAAACAGTTAACAACAAATCGAATGTAATAAATCAATCAATATTGCTAACAATTTTCCTCGAATTATTCTGCATATCACGGAAATAGGCGGCCGACTCGCCACACTACTTACAGATTCGAAAGGACTTCGGTAGCATCGCTGAATTGGAGTATGTTACGTAGTTCGGCATGGGGATGTAAATGATTGGATAGATTTTATACTTATGTATATGGCTTATATATATACAGTTATGTGTGTATAATAAAGTGAAAGCTATCGGTACGTCTATCTTGAATTACAGCAATCGAGGTCTTAAGTCAAAAAAGTTGAGGAGCATTGCAGGACGGGGCAAAATTGTTCATGCTTCATGTCAAGCGAGCTGTTATGAGAAGGGTACGGAATAGAATAAGTAAATGTCAGGAAATCGAGCTGTCGAAATAAGCTTTTGAAAAATCCCATAGATTATCGACACTCATATCCTGATTGCTTGATGTTCGAATGACTTTCGAATAACGCAATCATTTGACCCAAACCGGACTAGCTCTTTTAGATATCTCATTGAAATGTGTTGCTGCAGAAAGCCTTCTCCCTCTTAAGATATGGAGAAAAAGTTCGATTTTCCTGGTCATTGAAGGCTCTCTTAAGCGAGCTTTCAAAAATGCTTTGCAAAGGCAAAATTTTTAAGCATAAAATGAACGCTTAGATTATTCAGATTAAGGTTACTTAAATATGTATGCACGACTTGAATAAATATTCCTTATAAAACTTGGATTTTCTTTGTTCTCATTAGTTATTTGTTCTTATTTTCTAAAGGCTCTCTTCTAATAAGGGAATGATGCTGTACTTAATTCACACTAAGTAATTCTATAAATTCGTCATATCTTAGTGTCGGCCTTGATAAATTAAACGATTTAAAGAAAAACTTGGGCAAAAGTTCAATCATTCTGATAGGGCGTCGCCTCATAAAAGACTTTCATGGCTGGCATGGAAATTAATTGAAGCTATTTAAACTGACTTTTTCTTGACCTTTAAGTTGACTTTAATTAATGTGCTTTCTTAAATGGACAGAAAATCCTTTTGTTACACTTCATTAAATCAAGTTTTGTTCACTTTTCCAAGCGTATCTTCATTTTTGTCCATCAAAAGATGTGCCTTTTTCTTTTGACTTTTTTTCGCAAAATTTTTTATTTTATTTTCTTTAAAACTTAAAACAGTTTGGACTCTTCAAACTGGTGGAAGTCCTAATTTTTTCCTACTGTGCACATATATTCATATCCGCTTATTTATTCCCGCCCATAAAAATAAAAAGATAAAGCCATAAATGACTATGTCACTGGCAAAGTGTACCTGAGTTGCAATAAAACTTCATCCGCCGAACTTTGACCGTTGCTGTTTTTATCCATAGGACTTTAGAATTTTCCGAATAACGCTTTCCACCTTTCCATAGAGTTCATTTAAAGTTTGTAAACAAGCAAATATTTACTTTTTCTTCGTACCGAAAATAATGAAGTTTTTATTTTTATTTTCTATTTTTTATTTTTTATTTTTTAAGTACAAATATTGTTTTGCTTCTCATTTTTTGTGGACGAAATCTTACCTTTGATGGGCAATAGAAGAAAGTACATAAGAACAAAATAAATTTGGAATATTTTTCGTCACAAGGAGACAAATTTTTCATAAACAAACTTCCCTGTAGAAGAAGGGTATGGTCTAAGAGTACTCGTAAAGGCCCCAGTACTACTCGCCATTAATTTCCGCCACAATGCATTCAACTGACGAATTTAACATTGTGCTGTCATTGAAAAATCTCTACTCGTGTTTGAAGTTGTGTAGAAGTAGGGATTATGGGGCCAATCAAGTAAATTTGATATCTTACGTTACTAGCAAAGGCAACGGCCCGGGCTGAAGTAGCGCATGGGTAGAGCATTTGCCGCACGCCCCGGAAGACCGGGGCTCAATTATCGGCAAAGTTTTTTTTTGTTGGTTTTTTTGTTTGGATTAGTTATTTAAAATTAAATATTAAGAAGAATAAAATGCAAATAAAAAATAAAAAAAAAGGGTTCTAAATGCATAGAATTATTTGAATAAGTTCTGAGACGTCAATGCTCCAATGGCGAGTCAGACAAGCCATGTGTATTTTATTTTCAATTTTTTGTATTTTACCATTCTTCCACATTTTTTTCGCCTACGACAGGGATCGAACTCGCGCCCCTCAGATTTCTCTTCCAATACTCTTCCATCACACTATCGAGTTATCTGACTTAAAGTTTGCTACGCTGTTACATTAACGTTGAAGCCAAATTGAACTGTAGGCGTCTCATTTACCTTACCACTAGTTAGTCTCTACTCTCGGTATCTATATTCGTGCACTGGTTCTTTTTCCTATGCTCGAGGACTACTCGCTAGAGCTCCAATTTACCCCAATCTCCTACAGGGTCAAGGAAATGCAAACAAAGAGAATTTCTTTAATTTTTAATTTTTTCATGAGCTTTTTTTTATTTGATAAAACTGCCTCTTGACCCAAATTATGTGAACCGAAATGATGTTAAGGATGCAACCTTGTGGCGCCATGTACTACTATTCCTTTGTTTTTGTTTTCATTTTGATGCTCGTTCTTTTCTAAGAGATTTCGGGTGAAAATTTATTACTTCTACACGTGACTTGTCAAACCTTTCCATCTCGCTGTACAATTAATTTTATTGGGCTGTCGACTTTATTATTTCCAACTTGTTGAGAGATTCGAATTCCTCTTTTTTTCTTTTTTTCTTTTCGTTCTTTGTTTGGATTGCAAAAATATTTCTTGCAGACCCTCGTGTTTTCTTCAAGAAGCTACAATTTCAAAGCTAAAGAAATTAAGAATAACCAGAAATGTCTGCGGCATCTTAAAAGGGAAGCAAGACAATATTTTGAGGCTTTAAGGGATACAAAGATTAGGATAAAACATCGCATAAACATCTTATTTGAATTTATATGGGGCTATAAAAACACTCGTTCTCTAATGCGATCGTAAAATGCCAAATTTGACTTTAATGAAAAAAGGACTTAAGATCTTTAACCGCAACGCCTTGGGCATTTTATTTTCATGGCTCTCGTTCAATCGGCTTGGTTAACCGGCATGCACCACGGCTGACAAGAGTTTAAAATAATATCGAATTGCCAATTTTGAAATTCATGTGCTGAGGGTACAAGTCAAGTACATTGGAGGAGAATACAAAACAGAAAATTCATTTTGACAATTTTTTTTTCTTTTTTATTTAATTAATTTTTAAAGCAATCGTTTGGTTTCCACTCACACTCTCTGACTCTGATGGAGGCTCGTAAATATTTTTTGATGAATAATAAAAATAATTTTTCTTTCCTAATTTCTATTCATAAGGATTTGGAATTTTTCATAGCTACTTAAATCAATAATGGGGAACATATTCCCTCGTAATTCATTAATAATAATAACAAGGAGGAAAGCTAAGGTCGGTCAACTCCGACCATGATTGATATACATACAAGCGCAACTCATCGATGCGGTTGTCCCTATGCCAACAATCACAAGTTTTTGGAGAGGAAGAAGTGTTAAGTCTAGATTAGACGATATGGCTACGAACCAAATTTTGGCTGTTTTTGAGAAAAAATTTTTGATTGAATTTTGAATGGTTAAAATGGGGTTTAAAAAGTTTGCATCCGAGAGCTGAAGGAGTTCTCAAATATTTAATCGACGTATTGACTATTTTATGCGTTAAGTTGGAAAGAATTTATCAATTTTTCCAACCTAATTCCAATTTGTAATGGTGAATATTCTTATCTTTACTCCGAATGGGAGGCATCTGCCTCTGGTCAGATCGTGTCTATTTGTTGTTGAGATGTGTTTCTACGAAAGCCAAATTTAAAAGTTTTGTTCTATACAGACACAGCCAAAAGACTGTAAAGAGCAATAGTCTCCTGCCCCCACTTTGTTGTAGATGTTACAAGATCCCTCTTAAACTAATATACCATGCTGAAGATGAGTAGGAATTCATAATCAAAAAGAACAAAAAGGAGAGAGAGAGAGAGAAACTGAAATCATAGAGAGAGAGAGAGAGAGAGAGAGCGTGAGAGAGAGAAAAAAATCAAATTTAAATTCATATAAACTCCATTAGGGCTTTTCAACGGAATTTTGACATAACAAAAGGAATAATTTATGGCCAATTGTGATTTCAATTTATTCAAGCCAGCAATCTAAGTTGCCACATCGTAGCATAATGGAAAATTCTTGGAAGTTACAGATAAAGTTTTCCCATGTTGATGCTAAATCAAAGGAATAATGGCAACTGCCTTTGTATGTGCGAGCGTGTGAGTCCTGTTTTTCGGCATCTTAAGTCTTGCAAGACACTAAAATTAAGAGCATGTTGTGTCAGGCGCTTTATTGCCTTCTCAAAAGCCATGTTAACACTTGAAGCATGGTCTTTTGCCTTTGAGAGCAGATGTTCTGCAAACTTACGAGTGTAGTGCCAGTCCAAAACTTACATATATGTATGTATGTTGATATGGAACGGGCTGCGTATGTAAAACATGCGAAATATCTCACAGGTAATATCAGAAGATTTATTATTGTTCGGACAGAAAGGGCTTTCGAAAGAACGCCTCAAAATAATGAGTTCCGAATATTGTGAAGGCATTTGTGTGGAATTTTCTTAATGAAAGTTTCCGCGGATTGTTGAAAGCGTTCACGACATTCAAGATGTGTTGAAGTGAGTGTTTTCAATTATGATTATTTTTTATGGCATTTTTATTGAGCTTGGAATATCCCAACGCTTGAATATATATATTTTTATACTTTTTTTTTTTGGGAATTCAGAGGCCCGCTTAGAGGGTTATCTTGATTGATTATATACAAAGAATTAAGGATTTGAAAAACTAAAGATTCTATTGGAAATTATTAATGATTTCAAAACTGCGTACCTTCATCAAGATCGATGAACTGATGCAAGGACTTTCCTCTGTATTGTATCCCTTTTTGGTATAGCTTTGCTTAATAATATTTTTCCACGAATTCCGATCTAACGCCTAGTCTAAATCGCTCTAAGGAGGTGTCACATTTGTTGTAATTAACCTTTATTGTTTTAATTTGCGTCCTTGAGGTCCTTTTAAGGGCACACACATGTGTAAAATGCTAAGTTATTGAGAAATTGCAGCAGCTCTTGCTCATTTCGGCCCGCATTCTAGAACAAATACCGAAATGAATTAACCAACAAGAAATACGCAAGGATGAAAAGAACGCGAATATCAATATAGGGTCCTTTGAGAACAGACTCTTTGCTATTTAAACGTTCTTCCACAAAACGCTTTCAATGTTGGCGTGCTCCCAATTTTAATTTCCTGCATCATAAATTTCAAGCTCGTTTTAATTTAGCCAGGAGAAGTAAGAAATGGCATTAAAAGCCAACCAACATCAGAGAAAGAGCACGGCCGGCTGGAAGACGGAGCGTGAAGCGGGAAGGAGTGGGAAGCACGTGTCGTAAGGCAACGTTGGGTGACGTCTATACCCAGCTTTTAACGCGTTCGAAGCGCGGCGCTATAATCAAAATTACTTAATGAAATAATTACAACGCCTTTTCCCCAATGTTCCTTGCGTATTGCGCTGCGTATTGTTGACTTTTGAAATTGTACGCTTTGAAGTAGTCTCTGCAACTTGGGTAAGAGAACACTTCTGGGAGAAAATAGGCATGCATAAGAACCGAAACGAAACGAAACGAAAGGATGGAATGAATCTTCGATGGACTTTTGCGATTTTATAAACAATTTTAGTGGCGGAAAAATTAAAGCAATGCGGCAGCAATATTTTTGGATAGGAGATTCGTTCGCTGCCACTCCAGTTAACACTAATTTATATTATTTGCAAAGCAGCGAGCGTTGGAATGAGTTAAACCTCTTGGGGGACCACAAAAAGCTTTTTGTTGAATTAAGTATATTCGATATTGTGGAGCGAATTTCGAGTGGAAGGTTTTTCGACTTTGAAAAGATTTCTTTCTTTTAAATTGGAAATAAAAAACTAAAAATAAAAATAGAAAAGCAAGAATCAAGGCGTATTTAATAATTAATTACGCCTTGCCAAGAATATTGAAACTAGAATAAAAATAATTTTTCGATCAAAGGGTATAGCATAAGTAGTAATTCTGCCCCGGAAGCAGACCTCATTGTTTTCTGTTTAGGTAAATGCAAAACATTTAATTTTCGGGAAGTTTTCGCTCTCGATCCCCTATATTCCTATAGTCCCCTAGGGGTTTTTTAGAGAAAATTTTTTAAATATCATATCTAAGACAACTATAAAGATAGCATTTGTATAGAAAACTACTCAGAAAATATTAAAAAAATATTTTTCAGGTAATTTTGCTAAAACCAATACATGCTCCTGTGGAAGGATACTTTTCCATGACAATTTATTTGTTGTTGTTGTTGTTGTTCGATGTATGCTACTATCTTAATAAAAATTCTCGAAAATAGAATTTTATACCAGGATTAAGTATGCTGGGTTTCAATACGCTCAGGCGCCTGCAACATTCTAAAAAATGGCAAGTTAAAAAAATGTTGCATACTTCTCGGATATACCTGTGATTGGTATGCATCAATATGATTTTTCCGTGTAGTCATATCATGTGAATTTGTGTAACAAACAACAAAGAAGAATAAAAAATTGCTTAATCCTACAGAAAAATCTAATCACAGTCCAAATACTCCCAAATTCTACTGAAAAATCTAACCTAAATAAAAATTGCAAAACAACTAATCTATGAAATATGTAAAAAAAAGCAATAAAACCCGAAAGTGAACAGAATCGATCTACCTGTCCAAATGGAACTGGAGAAGAATTCAAGGATATTCAAGGACTATAGGGGATCGAGAGCGAAAACTTCCCGAAAATTAAATGTTTTGCATTTACCTAAACAGCAAAAAAAACTAAAGTTAAAATCGGCTTCCGGCGCAGAGTCACTATGCTTATAGTGGTATACCCTTTAATAATTTGCTCCGTATTTTTTCAACGATATCTCTACTAACTAGACTAGATTAGGTTAGGTTTGTGTGGCTGCCATTAAGGATGAGACACTTAGGCACCAAATGGGGTCGTTGTGATACCACGTTTAATGAGAAAACAAAGAAAAGCAGAAACTGAAAAAACGACACGACTTCAGCTGGGAGTCGAACCCAGGGCCTCTCGCACGAACTGAACTAACAATCTGAAAATCTGGACATAATTGCGCGTGTCTGTACGTGAAGACAATTTTGAAGAAATTTGGTATGCGTACTGGCGGAGATATGAGTAAAATCAAATGGACTTGATTTCAAGTAACATCAATAAAATTTAAAATTTGAGCTTGTATTTGGGCCCCTCCTTCCAAACGGCTGGACCAATCACGTCGAGATTCGAAATATTAATTGACCAAGACGAATGAACGGTGAAGGTAGAAAACTTTTGTGGCGCAGTGTACCGAAATCGGGCTTCACCGACTTAAGCTTACTTACTTGTCTTACATAAATTTATGATCTTATTTTAATATTCAATTGCACTAAAAAACAAGTACGGGTGTTATAGTCAGGCGAGCCTGACAATAGAATATCCGACACAAACACACATGTTCAAATAATTTTTAATATCAAGAGGTGTTTAAGGCCATTAGGGGCCCCATATACCAAACTTTTGTTGAATTTCGTTATGAAATTTGCCCTTTTGCCACGCCCACTTTTCCAATTCTTTGTTTTCTAATCGGAGGCCTTAATATACGCTCAAATTCTAAGTTTCAGTGGAATATTTCAAAAAAATCCGATTTTGGGGCAGTTTTGAGATTTTTGTGACAGACCCTAGTACTGGAGGTACCCCTAAAAATGGTCCGATCGGGTCCATTCTCGAACTTGTTCTTACTCATGTGCTTGTGAGTACGTATATCAAATTTCATCAAGATAGCTTAACTCCTTCGATAAGAAAAATGTATACAAACAGACGGACAGACGGACAGACAGACAGACGGGCATGGCTACATCGAATCTCCTGGTGACGCTGATCATTTCTATATACATTTTGTATAGTCTATCTCAACTGGTTCTGGGTATTACATACAACCACACAAACGCAATATACCCTAGACACAGAGTGTGTCGGGTATAAAAATGATAAAAAGTATGCACTAATCACTCAGGTACGACTGACTATAAGACACTTATTCGTTGAAAATTCACTTTCAAATAGGCCTGAACTGCCACTAACCAAATCAATTTCATATGAGATAACTATCGTTATCGAAAACTAGACACTTTTACCAGGGAACACATTGAACGACAAAGTGTAAAAAAGCCTTCTATAATGTCCTAATGAAATGATTTTAAACTTCACGCTCTCCTCATTTCCTCATTGAACAGTCGAAGGCAAAAATGAACAAAACGGAACGAAAGTACCTTTTGAAAGCTAGCGCAACAATTTTGTACTAATTAACCCGATCGTCTATATGGATATGGATTGAATTTTGTGAAAGCAATGTGGGTACATTCAAACTGCGCACTCAAAGTTAACGCAACAAAACTAATTTCCGTTGATGTCGACGGTTGAAGGAGGGGGTTTCGCAACCGAAAGCCGGGTTATCCTTCATGCTGTACCGCACTCATCGATGTTTGCTGTATGTTAAACTAATTTCATTGTTGCCATGGGCAAATTGCATTTTGTGCAACATAATGCAACAACTGCTTGCAACAGCGTGAGACAAACATTGCACACACATGCAGCGACATTGAGACTCGTAACAGCAATCGGAGCAGAGGCAGAGTCAGAAGCAAAAGCAGAAACAGAACCAGGAACGAGAAACATAAACAGAAACAAGCGTATGTGAATTGTCAAAGCGCAACTGTCGCAAACAGTTGAAGTTCAGAGTCAGTCCGTCCGATTGCCTGTCTGTCGGCAACATATTCTCATAACAAGGGAAGCGAAATTCGCGAAATCTCTACCGCCCACTCGTTACGCAAACACGCAGCAATAGCTACCATTTTGTGAACAGTGTGCTACAAATTAAGAGGATCGCACGGAGTTTAATTGCGACAGAGCGTGATGAGCGGAATGGAATTGAATCGAATCGAAACGAAACGAAACGAATAGAATGGGCCGAAATGGGCATTTTAAGTGACAAGCAATTATTATAAAATGTGTTTAATGCCTTCAATTACGGAATCGGTTGTAAGAGCATTAAATACCGGACAGTAAGCGAGTGCTCTAAGATTAATCAGAAATGGGCTCAATTCTGGAATTCGCCAGTGAAAACTCGAATCGAACTTACAGCATTCCGCAATGACTTGAAACTCCTATTCATTATTCAATAAATCCATAATTAACATAATTTGCGGTGATGAAATTGCTCATCAATAAACTGATAATGGTAAGCAAATCTCGTAAACTCGAAACTGCCCATCTGCCCATTCATCTGCATGACATTCATCGCCTTCACTTGGTTACAGGCTTGCGATAGCAATCAGGCGACCACTTTAGCATCTCCTGGAGATGTCATTAGCGGTCTTGATTGCTGTTTTCGAATTTGCTCCATCCCTCCATCGGACTCCATCGTACTCTCTGTCAACGTCGCTCCGTGTCGGTGTCCGTGTTGACTCAAGTGTGTTAAATTTGCATATCAAAGATACTAATTAGTGCAAATGACTACAATAGTGCTTTAAATGACGCTGTATTTCAATCGACTTCATTGAATTTCAAAGCGATTCCGGCTATTTTACTCATAAAGCCTTTCGAATGGGCGCCTGCAGCAAAAGCAGTAAATGTTTATCTTAAAAAGGCCAAGCAATGTTAGTAATTCGGCATAAGATACTCGGTTTCGGAGTGATTTTAGTGTTCCCTTCTTTAGGAATTTATTTTAAATACAAGTATTTATTTCTATATTGGGATTTTGTAATCGTCATTCTACTTTTATCGGACATTTGTGTAGTCCTTAAAGTAGTCTTTTATGAGTGTGAGTGTGAGCCCTCATAATGTGCTCATTTAAGAGTCTAAAATGAACGTGCTTCCCTTCTTGCGAGGGTCGTCGCATATAAGTCTTAAATCATATACCGAACGAGTCCATATTCAGGTCCTTTTGCACTCATATTTATGAGTTTAAAAAGACTCAAAAATTTTGCGTGATCTTTGCAATCGTATGCTTAAACAAATTTATTGATGGAACTGTCACTTAGTTACTGAGTTATTTTTTTGTGCTTTCAATACGACTCGCTTTTGAAACAAATTTAAGAGTCGCTTTCAATTCTTCGAGCATGTGATCAATCACTTTGTAATCATCAAGAGGCTCGAAAAAGAGTCGCAAATGAAACTCCTGATAAAGCAGTCTTTCAACTGCTCTTGGAACATAAAAATAAAATATATATTTAAAAAACTTATAAAAGAGTCGGATCTTTTGTACCAGCGTATAATTTCTTCTCTTAATTTGATATATCTCAAGTGGTTCTGTGGACGATTCGCATGTATGAACAAACGCAATTTATGCTCTACACAATTTAAATTGTCGTATTATGAAAAATTTTTTACGGCATGTGCCTTCGCTCACAGATCAAATTCAAAATTTCGTTATCTTTTTTTATTTCAAACGGAAACCACAAATAATACTAAATGGCAACTCGAATTTTCATGAATTCTAAATAAGTACTTTCTATATCCTTCTTTAGTATTAGGAATTGCGGAAAAATAAAATTCATTTTAATCCCGAGTCTAAACTTTTACCTTCCATCTGTCTTCTTTTTTCTTTAGCTTCGCGTTTAATTTGTTTTTAATGATTTGATTTTTGCACCTGCTTCTTGTTGTGCTTGAATTGTAATTACCGTGATTACATCTCTGGACCGGCCTTCAGCAAAGGATGAGAAATTACAATTTAATTGAGGAACGAGAAACGGAACCAGCTTGAGTTATTTAATTGAAGCATTGCTGTGATGATTTTGCCATTTCTTTTCTAAATTTTCTTTTTATAGCCAAGCTAAGTTTTTAGGGCAATTCTAAATGCTGATTGACAAGTCGGAGAACTTTTGAAGAACTTATAAATAAACAAACCGATCTTGAGATAAAATTAAAAAAAAAAAAAAGATTTCTTGTATAAAAGAACAAGTTTAGCTCCTGTCTTAAATCAGTATAGAACTTATTAGGATTTCGAAAGACTTTCATGCGTCTCCATTTCAATCTAGTCACTTTGTGTCCGGGACAACTCGCGTTTTTACGTACGTGTGTAACATTTATAAACCATTTGAGATGGACCATAAATATAGTATGGTATGGTATGGTATGGTATGGTATGGTATGGTATGGTATGGTATGGTATGGTATGGTATGGTATGGTATGTATGGTATGGTATGGTATGGTATGGTATGGTATGGTATGGTATGGTATGGTATGGTATGGTATGGTATGGTATGGTATGGTATGGTATGGTATGGTATGGTATGGTATGGTATGGTATGGTATGGTATGGTTTGGTATGTAAAAAATGTATTACCACCACTTATGAAGATTGTTTATCCAAGGAGTTCGGCTACCCGAACGAAGTTTGATATGAAGAATTAAGAAAACATAAGCGAACAAGATTTTGAGAATGGATTTTATATGTCCATTTTTATGGGCCACTCAAGAATTGAGGTATGATATAAAAGTAATTGAAATTGGTGGCAAAAGATCGGATTTCAAAATTTTTCTAATACGTTCACGATTCATACGGGAATTGAACAAAGGTGCCCATAAGGCCATAAGGCCAAATTTCACATAAGTTCCATATTTTTTAACGTTACCAGCATTCTTTAACTCCTAATAGCTCCTTAACCATAAGTGCAAAAAAAAAATATTTTAAGGAACGAATTGTAGGTCTAGGAATTTCTAACACAAGGGTTCAAAAATGTTAGTGTTTTATTGTGTTTCGTTAAGTTTGAGGCGAAACATGTAAAAAAAAAACACGGACGTATGTGTAACGTTACCAGTATGAAAGTTGCCCATACGAGTTTCTATAAAGTTTATCAAACTTTTTTAAAGATTTTAAATGGGCGTGGTATTCTTGGATGGGTTCTTCAGGCCCATAGAAATCCGATTTTGCATGAGGGGTAAAATTTTTTGATTTTCCATAAATCATTTAAACTTTAAATTTATATTTTTTATTCATTGAATGCAGAAAACGCGTGGGAGGGAAAGCCTGAAGTTCCAATATACAAAAAATACCTTCTCCACAATATTTTTGACTGATTTCGGGCTGCCCAGCTGCCAATAGAAGGCATGAAAAGCAACACACTTCGGAGATGGTAATGAACACGTTATATAATACCCTACTTTACTTTTTTCGCACGGGGCCGTTTTGTACCTACCACCACTACACAAAGTAATCGGGGTTGTATGGTGTTCATCCGGAACGCTGCCTACAATCTCGTATTCCTTGCAAGCTCTTAGTAGGCAGGTCGCCTACAATCTCGTATAGTTTGTAGGCGGCAATCACTGTTGGCCGCTGGGTATGTATTTCATATTTCTACGTATTTGCTTCGAAAACTTCGAAAAATCGTAAATCAAGAAGGCTTAGAATTTAATGAACGAAATTTTGCATGAAAACTTTTACACTTTTACGATTTTTCAATCTTTTCACTTTTAAAGGAATACCCTTAATATATATTTTGGACCATTACTCCTGTGCATCGTTGTTTGAAAAACTTTCGAACTCATTTCGGAACTATACATTTTAGAACTCCAAAAATATTAGTTGAAAATTCTATTAACAAAAATTCAGAATTCTAAATATTTCTCCTCAAAATTATTTACAACTCGAATGAAGTTGATTAAACAAAACAAATGTAAAACTATTTCATTTCACAAGTACATACATTTATTTGCAAGGTTTTTAGTGACAATTTGTGGAATTCTCATTTAGACTGCGAACATAACTCATAAAGCTTCCCAACCGTGCTCACCATTGTAAGTCACACCTATGCAAGGGAATAAAATCGTAGAATTCGTAGAACCTCTCGCTCTAGACACACAAACATATGTATGTAGGTGTTTCGCCGATGCGAATTTTGCAAATATTGCGTTGGGAAAGGTGCAAATGGATTGTGTTTTTGTTGTCAAATGCAAAAGTACGTGACACACGCCTACTTTGGGAATGAAATGCATTCGTGACAATTTCCCCTTGCAGTGCTTTGTGTGCTCTGCGATTTCATATTATTTCTGCTACATTTATTTCCGGTTCAAACATATTTTATGCAGATTTTAGAAAACAAACCTCGTAACGGTTTATGGCGGAAATACATTTCGAATGCATTTTCACTTTATGAAGTGTTAAAATGCCAGGAATGGAGGTGGAATTTTGCGGATTGTGGCAGTTCTTTCTATCTCGCTTAAATCCACGATATTTTGTTGTTTGTTTTTTTTTTTTTTTTTTTTTTGTTTTTTTTTTTGGTGCACTGTGAAATGTTTTATTGTTTTTTTTTTGGCGTTTTTTTAAGTGGTCTTTTAATTTCGAACTATATTTTTTCAAGATCATTTTATGCAAGCTAAATGAGATATAGGACTGATTCGGTGAAAGGAAAGATCGAGGGCTGTGAATGTCAGCTCATTTTTGTTTCTCTCCCTAAAGAGCAGGTTAAGCAACATCATTGGTGCAACAATTCTGGGTGATGGTGGGTTATTCTTGCATTATTTCGATGGCAGTATAGACTCCTCCATCGATCGACTTTGGCTTGTGAAACTTTTTGCTTTTAATTTTTTACCTCCGAAAGGCATTCAATCGCTTTCCCGTCCAATTTCGAGAAGTACAATATAAGACCCAACGGTGAAAAAAAGTATCCTCTTGTTCTTATGAATTTTTCTTCCCAAAAATTTATAATTGAACGCATTTGAAACGAAAGCAAAAAGTGATACAAACCGAAGAATCAAACTTTCTTAATTAACATCGAGCCAGCAGTGTCAAAAAGTCTTTTCCTTTTTCCCAACTTTTGTTCGAAGAAAAATTTTTAACTTTTCAAACGATTTTCTTACAATTTTTTTATACCTATATTTTTTCCTTTTTATTTCATTAGAGCTTTTGTTGTAATTGGTGTATAGATAGATCTCTCCTTCGATGTAAGTTGGAAAAAGTTTGAATGCACACAACGAAGCAAAAGAAGCAACTTTCTTTTTTAGATCGCATCATATCCGTATTGTAGATATTGCCCAAAAAAATATTTTCTTTTTTACTATCTTCGGCACGAGTTATTGTGTCAAAGTTTTATTGATTTAGAAGCGCACAGCCTGGAACATTTTTGGTCTGCACTCGTTTAGAAATTGGTATCTATGAATCGCATGACTTGAATGTAGAGGAAAAGTTGGACATAAGGTGACCAGTTGTTAGTTTTTTTTTGGCGGTTCTTTGTTCATATTTATTAAGATTTTCCCCTTGTTTATCTTCTGAAGTTGATCTATTTCGTCGGCACAGATTTTATCGAACTTCTTCCGGAACCACCATTCACTAGATACACCCAAAGACCTCAAGATGGCAATGACACTGACAGCTCTGAAACGACTTTTGCATTGAGCCCTACGATATAAAATTGATTTTCTTAAGCTCTTCAATAGGAGTATGATTTTGATCTGAGTAATTGATTTTCTCCTGAGTATGTTTCAGGAGAGTAGTAGTACAAGGCGCCACTGTGCACCGTCTGAATTGCACAGGTTAGAATACTTTTGAAGAGGTCGCTGTTTAAACATTGCTCCAAATCTCATTTCATTCCTCTAAATAAGTATTAAATCGTGTTTTAATTTTCTAATTAAGATTTGAACTATCCACATTGGGGTTTTTTCCATTTTTTGTGGCATAAACTTATAACTTTTTTATTTAAGCAGCTAGAAATCTGAAATTTTCACTATGGATAGTTAGTTTGATTACCTTTGTTAATTTCTAGAATGGGCTTGATCGGATCAATTTTTCGGGTACCTCCAGTACTAGGGTCTGTTCCTAGATAACAAATTGCAGTAAAATCTTGAATTTTTGAGATATTTGCATGAAATTTGATATATGAGCTGACTTTGAGGCCCCAAATGTCATTTTAAAATTTAAAAAAAGGGGCGTGGCCCAAGAGCTGTGTTGGAAAAATAACACCTACACCCACAATTGCTAAAAGAATTGAACGAGAGTCGGTTTATGAGTTTCCACCGTGCTCATAAGCGCCCTCTGGATAAAATTTTTTGGTGGGCGTGGTCTATGGTCCACTTATACAAAAAATAGTTTTTATATAATAATTTACAAACTTCATCTTATGAAAAATCGAAAAGCAAAACATGTTAAATTTGTATATATAGTCTGTTTATTCCTCATTATTTAATTCAAAACTATCGATAGAGGGAAAAACTATTTTTTGTATAAGTGGACCATAGACCACGCCCACCAAAAAAATTTTATCCAGAGGGCGCTTATGAGCACGGTGGAAACTCATAAACCGACTCTCGTTCAATTCTTTTAGCAATTGTGGGTGTAGGTGTTATTTTTCCAACACAGCTCTTGGGCCACGCCCCTTTTTTTAAATTTTAAAATGACATTTGGGGCCTCAAAGTCAGCTCATATATCAAATTTCATGCAAATATCTCAAAAATTCAAGATTTTACTGCAATTTGTTATCTAGGAACAGACCCTAGTACTGGAGGTACCCGAAAAATTGATCCGATCAAGCCCATTCTAGAAATTAACAAAGGTAATCAAACTAACTATCCATAGTGAAAATTTCAGATTTCTAGCTGCTTAAATAAAAAAGTTATAAGTTTATGCCACAAAAAATGGAAAAAACCCCAATGTGAGGTGCCTAAAAGAAACATGACAAACAATGAACTTCCGCAAACTTCCGCAAATCATTTTAAATTTTCTTTATATAGAATTTCCTGCTCTACATCACTGTACCTACCTCTTTCTCTTGATATCTCTTGGAAAAAAGTTCTAGCTTTTCAAACCTGAGAAATTTTTTTTCCTCCCCATGTTTTAACTTCTATCGGAAAACCCGATTTTTTGTCTAACTAAAATAAATTTTTCTTACATATTTATATGCACGTCAAAAATACATACCATAAGCTTGAATTTCCATTGCCTAGTTTTTTTTTAGACAAACGTCTTTACTTTTTATGCTTATTTGAATTGGAACAAAAACTCAGTGCTTTCGACAGACAAAATTTAATAAAAACAAACTTGGACTTCATCAGCTGATAAAACTAACGGTTAATCGCATAAGGGAAATAAAAACCACTATTTTACTATAGTCGGAGTTTCTAAATTATGAAAATATTGTTGCCACCTTTTATTTTTATACTTTATAAATAAGGTTAATGCCAGAAAATCGGACTTTTTCCCCAATGTGCTATCTAAGAAAAATCCTGAATTAGACTTGAAAAGAATTTTTCGAAATAAAAAAGAATTAACCTGGTCACTTCTTCATGAGGACCTATGCCAAATTGTTTGCCGAATGCCCTAGAGATCCAGTTGAACATAAACCGAGAGGCAGCCGGGGATCGAGCCATAAAGTTCAGCTTTCAGTTCAGTGCTTTGCAAGGTATTTGTAAGTGGAGTACTTACGAGTACATGAACGTGTTTATGTATATTTATATCGATGTTCGCTAAAGTTATCAATTCCAATTATTTCTGAATGCATGTTGGCAAAGTAATTTGAAAAGTTTGGCGACAACGTGCGCTCTTCTCTTATTGCCAGAACGATAAATTGTGTCATAAACATATTCTTTCATATCAACGAGAGCTATACTGTCGCAGCATAAAAACAAAAAAAAAAAACAACAAATTCTAAAATAAAAAAATTCAATCAAATATTGTAAATTTTGAATAAAGTTTACTGCGAATTTTTTCCAAGATTTTTAAAATATGAAATATATGAGTATGAGATATCTTATTCGGATTGGGCATACAGGGGTTCTTCAATAACATCTGAATTCCAATTTAATGAATGTTCCACAGCGTTTTGCCACTTGTCGTAAAGTTTATCGCGTTTCTTGTCCGATAAATGAGGCGTATAGACGACATCAGTGTTGGTTGAGACAAGGGGCTTAGCTATATTAAAATTTGGGTCCATAACACTGTAAGCAATTAAGGCAGCACCGAGAGCTGATGCCTCTTGGAATTTCGGATCAACGACCGATATGCCTATTAGATCAGCAAGCATCTGGACAAAGAACGTGTTGCTCAGCATGCCGCCATCGACTACAAGATCTTCAAAACTGATTCCATCCTTTTTCAATGCTTCTAAAATATCTCGCACTTGAAAGCAAATCGCTTCGAGGGTTGCTCGCACAATATGCTCACCGGATATTTCCTCACTGAGACCGCAAATAACACCACGGGCATCCGAATTCCAATGGGGCGTATAAAGTCCAGAGAATGCCGGAACAAAGCAAACATCCTGCGAGTCCGCTACCGAGCGGGCCATCGCCTCGATTTCATTAACATTATTGATAATGTGCATTTTATCGCGAAGCCAGTTAAAGGCTTCGCCAGCAGATGCAAAGTTTCCTTCCAGTGCATAAACTGCCGGGGCATTCGCACCGAGTTGGTAGCTGACCGTTGTAATGAGACCATTTCTCGAGTATACGATTGATTTCCCAGTATTACACATTATCGAACAGCCGGTGCCAAAGGAGCCCTTCAATTGGCCACATCCAATACACTGACGTCCAAATAGGGCTGCCTGTTGATTTCCTATGGACGCTAGAATTGGCACATCTTTTAGACACTCCAATGACAATTTACCATAGAATTCACCATTCGAGCGGATTTTAGGTAAAATGGTTGGAGGTAAACCAAAAAACGTCAAGAACTTATCATCCCATTTTAGGGTCCTCAGATTCATTAACATTGTTCGCGAGGCGTTTGTTACGTCTGTCAAATGGAGACCTCCCTTTTCGGCGCCAGTTAGATTATAGATCAACCAGCTATCGACAGTACCGAACATGGCATTGCCTTCAGCCATTGCTTTGGCAATGACCGGTACATTGTCCTTGAGCCAGCGTAATTTCGATCCAGAGAAAAATGGCGATAGGGGAACACCGGCATTTTCTACTTTACCGCTCTGCAGAGACTGTCGGAGTCGATTGACCGTTCGATAGGTTCGATTGTCACCCCAAACTATGGCCCGGTGAAGTGGTTTACCGCTTCGACGATCCCAAAGAATTGTCGTCTCACGTTGATTGGTTATCGCGATTGCTATGATATCCTTTGGCGATGCATGAAGTCGCTCGAGCGTTTTAATACAAGCCTCAATACACTGAACGGCAATTTTGAATATTTCGATGGGATCTTGCTCCCACCAGCCATCCTTGGGATAATAGGATGGAACTGGCAATTGATGAAGGCAAACGATTTTACTGGTTCCCGCTTCAAAGACTACAAACCGCACAGACGATACACCCTCATAGAGAGAACCTATGAGTTTTCCAAATTTCATACTTTAAAGACACACTGTCAATTTACGGATAAAAAAAATTCTCAGAAAAGGAAATAATCGAGAATCATTCAAAATTCAGTTTTGGAATTCTTAGTTTGCTTGGTTCGAACTGGAGACTTCAAGGAGCTCGTTTCGCCAATGTCCTTTTTATTATGCACAAATTCATAACTTTTCGAAGATATTTCAAAATTTAAATAAAAAAATAATTGTACGAATTTTTCTTTCAATATGTGAAATGAGATTCTGAGCAATTTTTTAACCACGAACTCTGCAAACGTATTTTTACCTCGAAATTCAGACGGAGCTCAAAATCACACTCTAATCCAAGAGCTTAATACAGAGGTAGATTAAGAAAATTTGCCGCCCTAGGCAGTTGCGGTTGTGCTGCCTCAGACAGCAGCCTAGGCAGCTGCCTATGTTGCCTAACTATTCGGTAAATCCGCCACTGGCTAAAAGGCAATACCAATTTTGTATGGATCAGTGGAAAACCTGAATACCGAAAGGATAGTCTTTGATCTTCGTTTTTAGGACTTAAGAATTAAGACCAGGTCATCCTTATAAAGAATTTATAGTTATATAATGTCGCTTGATCTTTTTTGGTCGGACTAGATCCATGTAACGGGAAAAAATAAAGGACAATCCAAAAAAAATATAAAGAACACCAGAATATGAAACGTCTCCCCAACTTATTTCTATTTTTCCCTCTACATTCAACACATGCGATTCAAATGAATGGAAGTCCGGAAAGAATTTTTTCGGCGTTACTAATGGGAAGGAGATATCATCAGATTCAAGCTGAAGTGGAATTTGAAGTTAATTCCGAATTCAAATAAAATGCGAACAGTTTCACCTTGAAGGCAATAACTTTCGTGTGTAATATACTTATTTTCCCTTATTTTATGGCTTTGGAATCCTTACTGTAATGGAAAAAGAGGAAAAGCAAATTGATTTCCCCCAAAAAAATAGAAGCCGCGCCAAGTAATTTGAATGCAAAATACTCATAATGAAAAGAAAAACTTTCCCAACGAGTTTTTTTTTTTTAGCTCTATGTATAAACCGCCAAATGGAATGAGTTAACATTTTTTCCACCTGCCTCAGAGGCTTTTGGCCAAATCGAGGGAAAATATATGTTGTTGAAATCAAAACGGAAAAATATAATACGAAATCGTTGTTTTTTGTATTTTTGTTTTTTGAATCTATTTTTTTAAAGATATCCGAAAAAGAAAAACTGGAAAAGTCGCCCGAAATTGTTCTGATAAAATTCTTTTCTTTTTTCCTTTAACCTATTTTGCACAAACTTTCGTGTCAACTGCTTTTCAGAATGGTATTTTTCGTCCTTTATTTGCTAGATTTGACAAATAACCAATTTCGAAATCAATTTGAAGCTCAATTTGACTTCTCTGCAAAGTGTTGAGAGCTGAGACAGTGGGATGGAAGCTCGTGATTGCACAGATATTTGTGTCAGCTGAGTGTGTTTCTGCCGAAGTCAATAGAAACTTGTTTTGGCATTATTTTTCCTTCGAACAAAACGAAAGACTGTGGAATCAATGTCTTATGAGACTTTGTCTCATTAGATATTTTTGAATAAAAATTATTAAAACGATAATAAAATATGAAAAATAAAATTGAAAGACAATAGCTTGTCCTGTGAAATATTCCTTATTTTAATTGATTTTGATTTGAAGCTTTGTGAAATCTTTTTTTAAATTCAATTTGAAAGAATCATCCAAAATTTCCGCACTCAACATCATGCGGAGAATATTCATAAATTTAGAATTTAATTTTCACATCGTTGACTCCACAGACTTTCAAATATGATTTTCCATTTAATTTGATTTCGGCCAATTCAATCTTGGGAGGCATTAAATCAAAAATAATTTCAAGGAAACTTGGCTTTGCGCTCAGATTCCCGCTTAAACATGAAAAAATAAAACCCCACAGAGAAACACACACCAAAGAATACAGACTGTGCCAATATATGAAAGATTTGTAAAATTAATGAAATGGCAGTCAACAATTCATCAATATCATCTAGCACGCTTCCATAAGACGGCTTCGTCCTTCCAAGTATAGAATTCCTTTAACGACATTCGCGGTTCTAAGGAATGAAAAACATATTTCAAAATCGTAAGCGTGCACAGTTCAAGGCACTTTTTATTGAATTTGACGTGATTATAATCACAAACTTTAGCTTTATTGATTGCCATTTGGTTTTCTATTGTGGAAAGTGCTTGCTTTTTAGTTTGTCAATTCGTCTTCTACTTCATGCTTTGTTCAAAAACGGTATCCATATAAGACTTCACTTGAGGTTTCTTGTAAGAACAAAGCATGAAAATTTGACATGTAAAATACGTGTTAAAAGAAGATAAGAAATTCTTCCTGATACTTTTCACAATCCAATTTATACTCATTGTTAGTCTTTAAATGAATAGACAAAAGAGACTGTACATTTATTGAAGGAATAGGACTTTTTTTTTAACAATGGATATTACAAAACATGGTCACGATTCACCTGAGTAATATGATAAGCCCAAAAAAAAGCAAGATCCCTTATTATTGTTTTGCGGATGTTCAGCTTAAACTGTGACAAGATAGTATCTAGGCAACAATCGTGAAGTGGGAGAGCACAAATATGATTTGGCAAGCCGATATTTCTTATACAATCATAATTGAATATTATTCCCCTCAAAAAAAGCCTTCAAGACAGATGTTTTTCTAAAAAAGTAGTTGCTGTAAAATGAGGAAATCGAAAAAATAGCAGTTTTTTATACATCTATTACTACGTTTATAGGAAGGTCTTATTTGCAAATAAATATATCATTAAAAATTGAAAAGGCCTCGTATTTAATTTTCGAATAACAATTCAGAACTTATTTTTGTGACAGCTACTTGCAAATAGAAATTAAATTCAGTGACTACACGCTCAATATCTCGATTTGAAAAATCTTTATTTGCAAATAAGGTGTACGTAAGTCTAAACGTAGTAACAGTCGACACATCGATTGTTTGAACAAACTTATGTCCCAAATTTTTGGCATATAAATGAATGAAATTATTTTCCTATAAAAAGACGAAAACATAACTTCAATAAAAGTTTCTTGAACAGTTGATGAATTTTACTTTGTTCACACGACTAGACACTTTACTTCCTTAAAACCTATTTAGGTCCCATAAATTTCGAACGGAGTCCATAAAAAACTAGTTCTCTGGCAATCACATCAAGAATCAATAAACTTCATTGAAATTCATCTTAACTCTTCCTCGCTCTCCGAACTTAAAAACAATTCTTTTTTTATGAAAAATGATTGGAGGATAAAAATTGATGTGAAAAGAAAAAACAAATAACAAAATGCATGCAGGGAGCATGTTGTGCAATAAATACAATATTTTTATTTTGTTTTTTTATTTTTTTTAAATTTTTTTATTTTTCCAATGCCACCTGACATGAGGCAACATGAAGCATTTACGAAATTGCGTGCATGAAATAACGTGTTCAGAAAATTACTCCAAAATGCAATAAAAAAGTACCCATAATTTTATTTGCTGCACACTTTTTCTCTCTCATTCAATGTCTGATAGATTATTGCAAACAATAAATTCAGTTTTTTAAAGGGTTTTAACAATAACAAGCGCACGTGAAGCAATCAACTCCGAAGATTCGAAGCAAATAAAACTGCATAAAAGGGCGAACAATAGTTAAGGCTTCGTTATTCGAGTATAAAAATGTGGATATGGAATATTCTGATGGAAATCGCAAAACTGCATAGCATACATACATTCAAAAAATGAAGCAAAATCAGTTTTTGTTTTGGAAAAGAGAAAAAAAAGGAGCTTTTACTCTCAGTTCAGAATGCTATAATAAGGGAAGGAGACGTCCGGACAGGCATGATATATTTTCATATGTTTAATGAAATGTTTTAATATGTTTTGGTTTCCGAACATTTTTAAGTGTTCTTTGCAATTCGCAATTACCTTCCGAAGTCTTATTTTCAGCAAAATTCAACTTATTCATTCTGGGAATTTCATCTTCCTTTATTATCATATTTTACTGCATTCATTTATATGGTATCATCCCCTAGCGAATAAGAAAATTTTATTTGTTTGTTTGAAAGCAATATTTGTTTGAAAGTTTATTAATTCATATTGTTTTATAGTCGTTCAACTTGAAAAAAGTGTTTTAAAAAAATTCCTTCGCACAAAAAGGTATTTTCCCCTCGATTTGGATTTTTTCTTCGCTTGCATTTAATGTCACAAAATGATTTATGACTCGAATGAAATGTGCTTGCAAAATGCACTCAGCAATATGAAAACCAAACTATCACTTCACTCTGGTGTTGTTGTAAACAGTAAGCGATAAATGTACGCTCGAATTGGCAAGTGGAATTTTTAATTCCTTTTTGGCTCAAAAGTTGTGATTGGCTATTGCACCATTAAATTGATTGATTTGCGTGATGCAAGAAAATTTTTAGGGATATCACTTTCAAATAGTACCGTAGACGACACAAAAAAAAAATAAATAAATAAATAAAATTCAATTCAACCACGTTGCATTGGGAAAACTTTTTGGTGAATAAAATGAGTGACTAAAAAAGTAATTTAGCCTGACAAAAAAGCTATTTAAATAAAAGAAATGCATCATATTTACACAAATCTATGATATTTTTCACCATGAAAGAACCAAAACATTGATTTGCCAATTTAAATAAGATTATTTCAATTTAAAATTGATATATTAGGGACTGCTTTAATGGGTAAACAAACTGAACGTACTAGGCGACGCGTCGTATGAGCGACGTTGTTATCAAAAAATCTCTACAAGAAATACGTTGCGTATACGTCGTAGCGTGATTATGCAATGGGGATAATCCATAATCCGATAATCATGCTGGTGTTGGACACACATGTGCTAAAACAATTAAATTCCTTATTAGTGGGCCTTACACGTTCACGTTAACTTGCAGTCATGTATGTCGTGATGAAAAGGAATGACCATGTAAAGGCCAAAAAAGCATCACAGAAACGATAAGAAATTATTTGTGAAATTTCTTTGCATGATGCAATGCTTGTAAGCAAACATAAACGTGTAAACGCCGCTATTTAGTCAAGTTGAATGCGGCGTATGTGGCGCTTTAGTGCTTGCATAAGCTATTGAAAACTATCGATAGTGCTTGAAGACTATGGCTTTTGGATAAAGGCCTTTTACACTAGTCAATTATTGACCGTCAAACGAAAGAGGGCACATATCTTTTGAGTACGTGCAACCAAAAAGACTTCAATTTTTCTCAAAATTCACTCACTTTGCACGCCCAAAAAGTGAGAATTAATGTCAATAATTGACTAAGGGAAAATGCCCATATAAAAAAGCATCGATAGTGCCATCGATGGTTCTCCACCAGTCGCGTCGGAATGATTATTTTCATGCATGGGCACACAAAAAAAGAATTTTTACTTTTTTTGCCTTGCGTTAATAGATGTCACCAGTCCGAATTTCGTATGGACAGTTTATTTTACTGCATTATATGCTCATACGTTGCCGCGCATCATCTCATATAAAAATTGATATAGAATTCATGAAAGTTGAGATATATAAATTCTGATGCGTGATGCGCGGAAATATTTTAAAATCAGACACTTTTTGATTATTAAATTTCACTATTAAATCAAAATAAATTTAAAAAAAAATTGTTTAGTCTGTTTGAGGTAGCAATTAAGATTATAAAAACAGAAAAAATTGTTTGTCCATATTTAAGTCAAATGCACATTCCGTATTTTGTATTATCCTAGAAAACAGTTAAATTATTCTTAATAATTTAAATGGTTTTTAAAGAAATTTTAATACCAGTACGAACAGCAACACAAATCATAGAAAAAACATTCAAAATAAATCACTCTTCAACCGGTTACGGAAGCATTTTCTCCCCTTACTATTTTAGTAATTTGCAAAGCAAACAACTCACATTTTTCCGCGAAAGTGTGAGAAAATATATAAATAAATATATTAATTAATTATAAATCATGTCTTCGAGGAACATACCATAATATATTTCAATTATCAACATGACGCTGCACTATGAATATGATTTAATTGAATTTAGGGCAAAAGTGTTATCTCACAAAAATTTTTACTAATTAACATGACGAGGAAATTCATAGTAACGTACAAATTTGTTCGCTCTCTAATTAAAATATAAAATTTAATTAACGAGCAATAATAATAATTAAAAAATATAAAAATACTATTACACACTATGTGTTCACTTTTTGAATTACGAAACTTTTTGTTAAATACGGTTCGTCTCAAATATGTATATTAAATATGTCAAAATATTGTTAAATTCAATTACTTCGCACTCATTTTGCTGATACAACGTAATTAAATAAAAATTATAAAATTCCCTTCTCTGAATTTTCATTAGACCATTCGCACGTATAACTACCATTTCGAATCGTATTTTAATCATTTTAACGAAATGTATTTCGAACAAGCTTTGTATATCACCTCAAAGTGGTCCTCTCAACCGAAGTGAAATGTTAGTAAATAAACCACAGAACCCAAACTTATCTCTGATGAAATTGCTTAGCCAGCGGTGAAGTGTATTCAATTTATGTCCGAGTTTATGGATCAAAATGTTTAAATTGAATTTGAAACAGATTCCTTTCCTACTCTGATAAAACGTCATGTTATCACGCTCACGAACGCCCTTAACCATTCGTATCGCACAGTAGCACAGGTACAGTACATTAGCAGTGAACTGTGCAATTTACTTACTCGGAATTGTAGATATTAATCTGTATTTCATATAAGTATGCAAATATTTACCTACATGGATGTTCGAATGATATGGTACGTCGGAGATTATATGATGATGAGTGCCCTTATGAAAAACACAAGCTGCAAATACTCCACACCTCTCTGCAATTTCGTGGTGCTTTTGAGTGGTATTTGATAAGTGCCAGAGCTGGGAACCCAAAACAAGAAAGGCCGTGTGCTGTGTACACCAACGGATCTTCGGAGTAAAATACAAATTTGATTATTTTGAAGATAAATGTATTTTAGGGGTTTTGCTTGCTATTTAGATTTCCCCTTCGCGGGAATTGGATTTTGAAATTATTGATTTGAAAAGGTTAACAAAAATAGGTACAAATACAGGGCATTCCGTATGGAAGTAATTTTTTTATAGAGTCGCCAGAAAAGGGCATGATTAAAAAAAAACCGAACAGAAGGGAAGGTCCACAACATAACCCTTAAAGGGGGAAGAAATAAAGGGTCTGGCGGGTTGCGGCATCATGAAAGGAAGTTTTAAATTTTGTTGATTTTTCGATAGGTGCCATCTAAAAACACTGTCGAGACTACTTGTTAGATTTTTATTTTGAACGGTCCTTGAAATAAACTATCCTTGAAAATCCTTTTTCAATAAGCCTTTTTTCTAAATTTTATATATCAAAAACTAATTAACTTAAGAAGATGAAATGATGTTGGCCGATTGCTAAAATAGAGGAAATAAAAATTTTGTTTTATATTTACACTGAGAAAATTTTTTCCACAAAACTAAAAAGTCAATTTTAACAATTTTTTTCAGTGTAGTCCCAGTTTGACGCCGCTTTACAAATTTTTTTAAAAAAGTACCTCTAAGTATTTGCTTTCATTTAAAAAAAATTTCATTCAAAATAAATGGCGTAACAGTGAGATATTCAAAAAATAACAGGTGCGCATAGAGGCTCTAGTACTAATATAATATAATAAGTACAAATGTACGAAAATGATAAAAAAAACATTTTACTCATACGGCATGTTTTTAAAAATTTAATATCTCCGGAAATAATTAAGATAAAAAGATAAAACGAACGGTGACTTATTGTTAATAAAACAAGGAGTATAGAAAATTTATTTTTAACATTTACACTGAGAAAAATTTTTACACAAAAAGAAAACAAAAATATAAATATTTTTTCAGTGTATTTCAGTTTTTGTAAAACCTTTTGAATGATTTTAAAAAATGACCTTTGCTCTTTTTTGAATTTCATAATCAAAATTTGGATTTGGTAGTACCCACATCCGACTCGCGGCCATGCAAAATAAATGTATAATTTTCATTCAAATATCATCCCAGAGGATAGAAAAACTTTCTTTGACTCGAATCATCAATGACCTAGAAACATCAGACGATTACATTGATGGTCTGATTTATTCAAACCATTTAAAAAGACAAAGGACAAATGACGAAAAGACAAAAAACGCAGCAGCGGTTTACGCGAGACCTTCCGAATGCTGAACGTGAATTTGAAACTTTGATGGAGTTAAATGACACGAACTGCAGCGAAGTGTGTTGAATATTTAATGTCAAGTGACACTTTCGAGTGCTCTTGGTCACGATCCATTCATAACGGCATGTCAGTGGTATTCGTTGTTTGAGCAAAAACACGCAAAACAGAAGACAAACACTTCAATTTGTTCGATGTCGTTGTATGCTTGTATGAACGGATGTAGCTATTGGGTTTGGTTAACAAGATTGCAAGTAATCGGATTATTTTGTGCATTATAAATACACAACTAAAGCCGGTTGACGATATCCGAAACTGTTCAGAAACTGTTCTATTTCAAATTCACAGAAGAATAGCCGATTAATCTAATGAGAGCTGCGTCTATTCGTTAGCTCACTCGGCCGCTCTCTTTTATAAAATTGAATTGAGAATGTGTTTATTTTGAAAGCTGTTAGTCTCAATTATGAAACCCTAGTATTGCAGAAGTTTGCACAATCAAAGTTGAGAACATCGCCGCTGCATGTAAAGAGAACAGCCCCAAAAGTGCCCAATCAATTAAGCCGGCATCAGAAAACTGTATTTTTGGTAAACTGTGCAGTTGGAAATTTGGAAATTTTTGACTCCTCGACACGCACGATTAACTCTTGTTTCCCCTTACCAAGTCGCCATCCTGTTTGCGATAGCCGACAATTGATTTTCAGACTGAAATTCAGAGCAACAATTCACGCGGGAAGATGCACCCAAACGAGATTATTCGTTGGCCAATCAGTTCAGCGTAAAGTCGGAAAAGTGGAAAAGCGAAATAACAAGGAAATTCGTGCACCAAATTCAAGTGTATACATACGTGGAAATATGCTACTGCGTGTGAATGAATGCCTTTAACTATAAATCGTTGGAGTTTCCTTTTAACAACTGTTTCCTGTCAAAGTCAGCCCGACATCAAAGCACAGCCATCTCCATTGGCCAATCTCCTCTCGACGCTTTCACTGCAAAGTATCCCGAATACATTGACCGATGCCAACTGGGCATACGGTTTTTTGAGTTTGATTAATTTCCGTTATATTGCAGATAAAGGATGGAACATTGCATCCCGACCATCCATCCGTCGGTCGGTCGGGCGCCATACGCGAGTTCTCAATGCAAGCGAACATCGTAGCTTATGTTTTTATATTTCGATTGCTTTCATTTCTGTGCTGAGCTGACGAAAAGTTATCGGAAATTGCCGTAACCTGTGACTAAATATGGGTCATTTAAGAAAAAGAAAAATTTTTTTGCTGAAATTCCATAGTGTCTAGTGTCATGGATAAATGAATGTAATGCACAGGTTAGCCGCAGGTTAAACGATTATTATGTGTATGATGAAAACATATCGAAGGTTTTGTATATGAAAAAGTAATGAGTCGGCCAATTTCCTAAGAAGGACTGGAATTTGACCGGTCCAAATCCTACCGGTTATATTATGGTAGCTCGCTCCATCGAATTTAGCAAACCGGCGGTAGGTAGTAAACGGGTTGGTGTAAGGGTAGTCTGTAAATGACACTTTCATCAACTTAGACTTATTTGACTATCCTAAATCCAAACAAAATTAATAAAATTGACCCAAAAAAAAAAAAAAAAATCAGCCGTTTTGCGGACTAGTCCCTCTCCAATGACAGGCCCATGTTAAAAAGGTCAGTTGAATACATCAGAAGTGGAATTATGAGGGGACTAGTACTGGTAACATGAAGGAATGACCGAAGGCTACACTTGGGTCAGCCCATATTACAGCAGGGTACGTAATGAAATGATTTTATTCCAAAGTCAGAATAAATTTTTGGATATTTCTCGAACTGAATATAACAAAATAATTGTCTATAAATATCCTATAGTAATCCTGCAGTAATGCAGAGGTCAAAATATACCAAAAAGGAGTACTCGAAATATGGCTAGCCAAAATGTAGAGTATTTTATGTATGAGAATTGATTAGACGTTAAGTCAAAACAAGTTTAAAAATTTGACCAACTGGTACATATGAGACAATTGTACTCTAATTAAACACATTAGGTCTACTCGTGAGTAGTTAAATACGAGAGTGGTTATTTTTCAATGACAGCTCAATTTTAAATAAGACAGGCGTATTAAAAGGGAGTAGTTGGATAGTCGATGGAATTACTGCAGGAAAGTTATTGAGAACACGAGGGATGTTAAGAAAAAATTCGATCCCAGGCTTAACACAATATGCAGGCGTACCCCAAAGCGGATACCTTTCCTCCTGGAAGCCATCATCTATATATATAATCATCTATCTACATGATTAGAAAAGCTCCGAATGATTAAAATTTCTCCGACGTTGAAAAAATGTATGATTTCCCATTCACATAAGGATTTTAAGAGAGGAATTTTGTCACAAAATTTTTTATTTTAACCTGAAAATCTCTTCAAGTGGCTAGAATACTTGTCTTTATTATATCCTGTCATTAAACTTCTCGGTCTCCCAGGATAAGCTTTAAATCCTTATACAGTGTACTGCGAACACTCCTCTTAAGCGGACACATCTCTTAAACGGACAATTTTTGGGAATGCTCTAGTATTCTTGCTTATAAAATAGTTTCCTTTTAAGCGGACATATTTTTCGGTCCCGTAGGTGTTCGCTTAGGAGAGAGTACACGTCATATTCGGAACCCAAGAGTTTAACGAACGAAAAAGGAAAGAAATGTTTTCTATAATGAAGACTAAAGAGCAAAATGGACTGTCTCGATAATGTAAAATATTTTAGAAATTTCACCACGAAAATCAATCGACAATGGATGAAGTTAAAAATAAAAATTACGTTAATCTTTGTTTACGATTTCAATGTGACAGATTAAATGAGAGAGAAAAAAAGATTAATAAAAGACAAAAAAAGAAAAAAGAACGAAGATGAAATAATGGAATAAGTGCAAAGACCAATCGCGTGTCATGGACGAAGTGGCAGACCGATTCAAGAATTGACAAGGACAATAAAATCGGACAATAACCGAAATAAAAGGCAAACATATTAGCATAAGCAGTACAAATAGACTGAACAAGGGAAAACTGTGTAATTCGAATACATACAAAGACGTAGATGACTACGTGAATTCAGTACTCATGTCCGTGGAGGCTAACATTTCAATTCAAAGTTAGCAATTGTCAGAAACGAAGAGGCTACAGCATTGCATAGCGAAGGACCTCTTCTCGTCCAAGATGAAGCATTCTCGGCTGAATGGATACAGCAACATTTGAATGAGCTTAAGGCAACAGTACTGACAGGACAAAAAGGACTGACAGCAAGGCAAGCAGGCAGGCAACACTTCTCTTTATTTCTTCTCATCTAAATAGTCCTCGTTTTCTTATATTGAATGCGCAATTTGTTGCCACTTGTGTCCGTATAGAGTGAAATGAAATCAGAAGAGAAATTTTTTTTTTGTGTTGTTATTGACTTATTGGGTGGGGGAACTCCTTCGGCTCATTTGTGAGTGTTTGTTTCAGTGATTATTAGATACTGTTGACGGTGACATTTTCGCTGACGATGCTGATTATTTCGAGGCAACGTGAAGCAGAGCTCTACTTATGAAAACAAAAGCACAAATAATTGCATATAACAAAAGTCAGGAAGAGATTATTGTTTTATAGAATAGAAAGAAAAAACAAATACAAAAAAATAAATAGAAAAAATAAAATGAGTTCAAATGAAGTCATAGAATTGCAAAAACTACTTGACATTGACTTTTAAGGTACATAAAACGGAATCAAGACTTGCAAATTGACTTGTTAGGACACGCACTCTCCAGAAAAAATTTACGTGAAAGCTTGGGGTAACTTTTTTGATTGTTTGTTTGTTGTTTTTTATTTTTCTAAGGTTGCCTCTGTGTTTGGAATTCTTGTCAATCAATCACTCTTGTTGATCAGGACGTCAGACTCGAGTTTCAAATATTCAGTTGTGGCCGGTGGTTGAAAGGTGTCCATCTTAGTTTGAGGAGAAATTATTTTGCTGCGCAGCCTTAACTCCCAAAGGAGCTAAATGTCAATTAACACAGTTTGAATGACCTTTGGGAATAGCTATTATGTCGAAGCAATTCGCCAGTCCTTAATGAATTATTCAAATTCTCCTCACCTACAATTAAAACTTTTGACGTTTTACAGAATAATTTCAACAATTGCTTTGCGGTTGTAAGATATTTCATCATTCCAAATTCCCCTGTGACTGTCTGCTCTCACAGAGTGGCACTTGCTTCAAACCGAGAATTTTCAGAGGATTTTAAGCTGAATTTTATTGAAATCCAATCTCTTCTTAGCAGACTAAGGAGCAATGGTGTTGTACAATCTCAAAGGACATACGTTGAGTATGAATTTTTAATGACATAAAAATTATCAAATGCTTCTTCATCGATTTTTGTATTTAATTTCTTTATTACGCTTCCGTAACCAATAATAATTTATAATTAGTTTCTTAAAAGAAAGCTTTGCCCCAAAAACTCTTTTGCTCGAAGATTATTATTTTTTTTTTCTTCTACCGCGAAAGCCATCTCAACTCGTTCGTCGATGGCCACAAAAATTCGAGAAAAGAAAGAAAGGAAAATTGATCGGAAGGAGCACTCTGCGAACAACGTGATGTAAGTGCAACAAAGAGCAACACGTGCAAAACTAAATTGAAAATGACGAAAAAAAGAATAAGGAAACAAAAAACAAGTAAGGGTGTTATATTCAGACAAGCTTGTCGTTACAATACCCGACACACCTAAATTAATGACTATCTTTGTTTGCGTATATTTTTTTTTTGAACTGGCCCTACTGTCCACGCACATTAAGACTGAGGAGTAAGGAGATTTTAATGACTGTTGAATTATTTTATGGTAGAGCGTTTCTTTTGACTTTCAATACGCTCCCTTCTAATTGAGGTATCGCTTAAAATGGTCCGTTCTCGAACTTATTCTTACTGATATCTCCACCAAGACGCATACCGATTTACGACAAGATCTTTCTAGTCCATCGAAAAGAAAAGACAGGCAGATGGGCAGACCCAGTGCCCAAAATGCTGCCTACAGCAGCCATGAATCGTAACACATTTTGTAGGCCGTAGGCGGTAATGCTTACGACCTCATATACCATCCAAGTATACTTTTGTTCGAGCGTGGCCGTTTTGTAGGGTTAACGCCTATCACCACTACATAAACTAAGCTAATGGCAGGCAGTTCGAACACAATCTTGTATGTTATGTTGCTATTAATATTCAGATAGCTTACAGTCCCGTATACTTTGTAGGCGGTAGCCACTGTTGACCGCTTTCGCCAGATGCACATGGCTAAAAAGAATCTCCTGGTGATGCATATTTTGTTTGGCCCAAATCAAGTGGTTCTAAGCTTTACACACTAACGCACAACCACAATATATCCTCGACGCTGAACAAAGCCAAGAAAGAATGGTTGGAAAAAATGGGTAAAACGCGATTGGCATCAAATTGGAAAATTTAAAAAGCAAACACGTAAACTTCTTTAAGCAATTCGAGCAATTGTTTCGAAATGTGTTTGAACGGAAATTTGCGGAAGTTTGTGGCATGCGGAAAGAAAAATTAGGACTCGTCGTTAAGGCGAAATTTGTGTTGTATGCAGCACGAAGAATGTTCATTTTCAATTACGAATACAATAGCTGCAAGCGAGAGCACTGCACATCGATTGTTCAACTAAGAAAAGTGCAAACGTAAGTGGCAAGAATGAACGAGAGAAGAGGAATTGTTTACTGTTTCGCATTTAAAAATCTTGAATGGTAAACAAATCTTTTCATTGTGCTTAAGGCTAATGGGGATTCAATGGAAATCTTTACAAGAAAGTATTTTATTTTGAGCTTCAAGTGCTGAATGAATATAAATCGTGCTTTGAAGATCGCGTCTTCATCGGGCATCTCGTAATTCAACGTTTTTTGCGATAAGACATGAACCAACCTTATGATATTTATTAATGCCTTTCATGAAAAGACATAACCTTAATCTTTCAACACTTTTAAGGATATATACGCTAAATAATTTCATTGTGCAGTTCAAACGATACCCATTAAAGATACTTTAAGCAAAATAAACCATTGTCGGTTATCTTCCGAATTTCCATCGAACTTGCGCCTTTTTCGGATATCTCTCTCTTTTCATCTCATCAAGACCGTCTCGTGGGTACGTCGCGGATGATTCGTGAATAAAATTGAGTTAAGTAAATAATCGAATTTTGGATATTTCAAATAATATTAAATTAAGGAAACCAATCAATGAGCTCAAGCCATTTCGGAGAATTAAAAAATCTTCGTCTTTCTTGCTATCGGCTCTCGTTCTCTCTCTGTGCGCTCCTTCATTTCGAAAATATCACTTTCAAACGGCAACGGATAGGAGGAAGCAATTTCGAAAAACCACTTCAATTTGTATCAAAATTATTCGATTCACACGCGGTAATGTCATTTGAATGTGTTGCGAAAATAGCTCCAAGGTGTAGACTTATTAAAATATGGAATCCAATAATATTGCGAAAGCGCAAGACTTGTCATAATTTAACAGCACCACCAATGGCAAACGACATTAATATCGCTTGTCACATGAAGGCAGTTCGGCATATGCATACACATACATACGTACCACATATGTACCTAGGATGCGAAGGCAAAGGTTATCAGGCAAACGTTCGTGTGTTGCGATGATGTATAAAGAGCAGGTTTAATGTTATTTTCAAAAAATATTCACCGTCAAAAGATTAAGTTTGACAAGGTTACGAGGAGCACCATACCTACTCGGTACAAGTGCGAGTGACGTCACTGGCAGTGAGAAATTTCAATTTAAATGCAGGGAGAGAAAGAAATTACCGAAGACGCTTTTTGGAAAATTTGTGTACTTGAAGCACACTTGTGGTCGTAGCTTTTAATGACATAAGACACTTCGGATGATATTCGGCTTAATCTGCACACACACAAATCATCTAAGTATTTACCTACCCACCTAACCAGATTCTGCCCATCTTTCCACCATCCAACCTATCCATACAAGCATGTGCGGTCTTATTTCAGCTGCATCGAAACTGATATGTGCGGTTATAAAATCCAATGACAGTTGGCAGCGATTGAGAGTTGATTGTGCCATAAAACGTGCAGGTGCGCTTCCTCTACAGGATATAGTGCACTGCAACCTCATTTTTGCAATGTGGTCTTACCTAAGTACGACTTTTGCACGTATACATGTATGTATGCATGAATGTTTGCGTGTTTTTGGTATTGGCGGTGGGGTAAAGCCTTGAAGAGCGAACCGGATTTTACCTTTTCGATAACATTAAAATGGATTAAAACTTATGCGTTCGGATGCGATTAGAACTAAGACAGCGAAAATAAAAGGATTTCATCGGAGTATTCTATGGAATATAATTATAATAGAAAACGATTGTGAAGATGATGCGGTTTAAATCCGAAAACTTGATAATGACTTTAACGTGGAAGGATTCACAAAAAAAAAAAGGAAGGAAAATCCAAAGTTTGTCTGCATGTGTAAGAGAATAAATCTCTAATATGGGTGGCATTCAAAAATATTTTCAGTACAATATTTAATAGGCACAGAAAACAAAACCCTTTTATCGCACAAAATAGACTCCGGGTGCAACATGAAGAGGAATAAAATAAAAATTACAATTCATAAGATTTTCTTTTCCGCGACAAAACAAACCGCAGCATCTTTCCCTTTCCTAATTCGATCATTATTTCGTTAAAAGAAAACAAAATTAATTGTGACAAGCAAAAGGACAACGCATGATGTTGGACGTCTCCTTGTGGTTTTCTAGCCTTCAAATATTATGCCTTATTCCAAAGACTTGGAGCACACAGCACAGATAAAGGCAATGTGAAATGTTGGTCATTAAAAAAAAAAACAAAAAAACAAAATATATGAAAAAAATAGTAAATTTACAGCAGACACCAAACAAAGCCAATCTGTTGGTGCTTGTCGTGAACAAAGCATGACATGACATGGTTCTTCAAAGCAATGTTTTGTTATGTTGTGTTGGGGGTTTTTGTTTTTTTTTTTTTTGGTTTTTTGTTTATTTTTGATGGTCGCACAGGACTCTCGTAGTTTGGGCCGAGGCTCAAAAGAAAAAAAAATCAAAATGATTAATGACATGGTCAGCATGATGTGGGTCAGCAGGAGCTCTTTTGAGCCAAAGGGTAGATATAGGCCCCTTGCCTCGGAGACACACATTTACGTTTACCATGACAGTTATGAGACAGAGACTAGTAGAATTTGGAAAACGTTAGTGGTATGCGAATGTCCCAGAGCAGCGAATAAATCTTTACGGTTAGCAGCATGAAAACGAAAAATAAAATGAAGAAATGAATAAATGAACAAATGATTCTATGTTTGATTCAATTGCTCTTTAGTTTTTGTTGTTGTAGCTGGAGTTTCCAGAGCAAAGAAGAATCTAAAACGCAAGAGAATGCCGTATGGAATGATAACATTAGCCTAAAAGAATTCGTTCCAAATGAACAGTGCCAAAAGAATGGAAAGCCATTGCTCGTTGATCAAATAGAAAAGAAGAGAATTTTGACTGGTGTTTTTTTCCCCCAAAGAGCCTTGAGTAAAAGTAGAACAAACGAAATCTCTGCAGTCGTTTATGCGGAGTGTAAATTGAATTGTTTATGAAATTCCTGCAGAATAAGGATATAAAGCGATATGTCACACAGGTAGAGCCTGTCAAGTGGAGCACAAAATTCATGCGAGCCACAGTTGACGAATCTCTGCTACTGGGACTGAATCCTGTCTCATACGCTCAAGGGTTTTTTGATGCTTGAATTCTCGTAGCGAAATCAGGAAATTCATGAGGTCCAATGTTTGTTAAATGTTGGGTTGACCAGCGTTGCGTATTTTCCTTAATGTTGAAGTAAAAAACTTTTGAGAAAGAATTATCAAATTCTTTTTCGAAGCTTTTAGATTTAAGAATTCAAAATGTTTCAAAAACATGAAGCTCAGAAATATGATTCCGAAATGAGTCCGAAATTCTTACAAAATACGAGGCTCAGAAAAATGAGTTGAAAATGAAGTTGAGTCGAAAATGAGCTAATCTGACGTCTCGTTCTCTGCTTAAATATATGTTGGATGTGAGAAATTTTATCAATTTGGAAAGATATTCTTTGCCAAAATAATACTAATCAAATGATCTAAAGATAAGTCTCAAAAAGAATCAGTCTGTCTACATGAAAAATACATATACTTTGTGAGAAGTGCAATCAAAAATTTCTCCAGCAAGTAAGTTATTGAAAAACATAACAAAATGGAATGAAGTATTTTGAAATAATTCGAGAAATTGAAAAACAGTTATTTTCTTCATTACGCCAGACAGACACAAGTAAATACAATTACAAAATAAATACGAAAGCTCACACACGATGGGCTGCAAGAAAGCCAAACGTGCTGAGTAAATATGTGTATTGAAAGCTGTACAACAATTGAAACCAAATATCATGGAATACATGAAAATATTACCCAAGTCGATACTGGGTGCGAACGACACACACACACACACACAAACACACTGATCTACAACTAAATGGGAAGAGACAAAGGAGGAACTATCTTATTGGGCTATTCGTCCCGAATGCCGGCGGATGATACTGCGGCAATTGTTGGCATTTGGCCCACATGCCGACTTACAAGGCAAAATGTTGAATGTTAAACGCTAAGAGTTTAATGTTGCAACTAAGCAAGGGTGCAACGTGAAAATATGTTGCACAATAGCAAGAGCTCTGTATCGAGGAGCTTCGAATGGAATGGAAGTAAATACATAGCTCGAAGCATGAGACGTGAAATTTATCTAAAATTTATTTGTTGCAACTCTCCTGCATAGAGTTTAATATGGACTCGAATGCAAGCAATGTAAATAGTGTTGCCACTTACTCATACTTTGATTGCTTTTATGCCAAACTCATGCTCGCTTAAAACAAATTGTAAACACATTGTATTCTAAAGTCGTTCGTATTTTCCTTTCGAGGAGAACTCATGGACGACATTCCTATTTACGTTATTTATTTTTTCAAGTCACATTCTTCTTTACCTCAAATTTTCTTTGCAATTTTTGTTGCAATTCTGCTGCAAGGACAGTGATTACCAAAAATTTTTCTCTTATGATAGAAAGGATATTTTTGATTTGACAACGCTAGTGAATTTCTATTCACTATTTAGAATATCTTAAAGAAAATAGCAAAAAAGAAAATAAAAGAGAAAAACAAAAAGATTTAAAAAAAAATTTTTGATTGAAAAAAGTTTGGGCAGCACTGTCTCCTTCGAACCGAGTCCCCAGTGCAAGCCAAGCATTCTTTCCATATCCATTATCGGCATTCTCTTAAGCGAATGGATTACGTGCCCGTTGGCTGTATTTGTTTAAATGTTGTTTTGTGACTTGTGAGCTGCCGCCATTATATGCAGACCCGTGGTGACTTATTTTACTTCCCCTCCTCTTTCTTAATCGCCCTCTCTCAATTCATCTTTCTCTCTCGTGCTCCGTCTTCAATTTCAGTTGTTTATCGGGGCTTAAAGTGCATAAGCTGCAATCAGTTTTTACTTATAAATGACTTGGCCATTATTTTTCGCACTCTTTCCACTTGAATTCATATTGCACAATTTTCACTGTCTTTTCACTTTATTTTGTAATTTATTTATCTTTTTTTTTGTTTTTTTTGTTTTCTGTTTCTTTAGTTCTTTTCGAGTTTTTGTGAAACGCATTTTTTGCTTTGTTTCCCTTGCATATATTATGCGACTTGCGTTTGGAAGTAAGCTTTATTTGGCTATTTTCTAGAATAACAATTTGCTTTTGAATTTTAAGTAGCCCTTCTGATTGAAGTTTTCTTTAGGAATGAATATACAGTGAACTCTCGAAAAGTCGAACTAATTGAAACAGGCCCGTAATCCAGTTCTCGAGCAGTATGTTCAAATTTTCGAATGTCGTATATTTTCGATCAAATATTGCATTTTACTAGCGCTACGTTATTCTTACCTAGCCAGCAATAAAATAATAAAATTAAATAAAATTCAATTTGACTTTAAACTTATTAACGAATAAAATCCAGTCATTACGGTTTGGCAAACACGGTGTCAATGGGTGAGCACATCACTAGATAATTAGAGTTCCGGGGCCCAAATCCCATACAGAGACCAGAAATAAACATTGAGGGAAGTGGTCTTCATGCCCGTTTGACTCAATCAGAAACCTTTGCTTAATTTCATTTTTTAAAAATTTTCATATAAAATGAATAAACCCAGTTTAAACTTCCCTGAAGAACATTATTTGAAAGTTTAAACCATCAAAAAGTTTTAACTTGGTTGAGGAACATGAGCCTGAACAAAAAATATTTAAAATTATAAATACGTAAAAACCTAAAAATGTGTGCATTTATCAATATTTTTTTGAAGCATGTGATTATAAATATCACTCATTTTTGTTTGTCCTTTTGACCTTATAAATAAGACTCATTGAGTCTAATATAGGCCCCTTCGGTACTTGATTTCGGACTCATATAGGACCACCTTCGCAAGAAGGGAATCACCTTCATATCTGACTGCCGAAATGTGCTCATCATGAGGGCTCACACGCCGAATAAGAATTCATAAATAACTCATTTTGGACTTCAAATCTTTGATGGGTAGATAAATACTACAGGCCTGCACAAATCCATTTATATAAGGCAACAAGACATTTGAAGATAGCACAATTAATTACATTCTAATAATCTAAATTTTTAGATTGAATAAATACAAACAGCAATACTCACAAGCTAGCACAAATGGAATATGTAGCTATGAAAAGCAAATGAATAATTAATTACTCGTCAAATAAGCGGCAAAAAATTCGGATACAAGGCCATTCCAAATACTTGTGCTCTTCAATGAGTAGGTACTTATAGTATCGTGGTATCATTGAGAACTTTGAGAAACTCATTTTAAATTCCCTTTTGGGTAAAATTTTGGTTTTCAAATTCGGTTTTCTATCAATTATTAGTAGTATTTAAGCAAGTGTGCATATTTTGCACCCTCGGAAAGTTTCCTCTGTGGTGGGTTTCTTTTAAATGAAAACTTGTTTCCATTGCTGTGGAAACTACGCACAACGAATTAGGTGTGCAAAATATACACCATGTTGTGTGGAAATTATAAAAACCAAGCCTTCAGCCTCAACCATATAAAAGAATTATTCAAAGTAACCACCTACTTAAAAGCAAAGCAAGAATTTTTTCAAGTTAGCTGATATTTTATACACCTTGCTAACAGGGTCATTCATGCAAAAGTGGCAACTTTGATTGTAGAAAATTCGAATTTCCCAGCTGCTTGAGCACCACTATTATTTCTATTATTTAACTATAATGTTTAATTCTAGTAGCCTTATTTATGGAAAATAAAATTGATTTCATACTGAATTGGAAATCCAACTTTCATTCATAGAGAATTTAGAATTAATTTTCTTTTTTGTAATAATTTTTTTTTTAAATTTAAATACCTATAATATTTAATGACTTTTTTTTCACTTTTACTTTTTACTGACCATTTTAAAAATTACTTAAAAAAATAAATAAAATATAATATTACAAAAAATTTTGTTAGCGAACGTACTCAATGGCGCGATGCACTCAATACTCGAGTAATATAAGTACTTAGAGTAAATTTTGAGTGATGTAGTGTCACTTGTAACGATGTTGCCAAATACTAATTTAACCTACAGAGCGTAATTACAAACACCATTTGAACCGAAAAAAACAATTCCTTGTGGTAATTGTTTTAGTAATTTATAAAATTGCTTTTCAGCGTATTTATAATGTTTTTTTCTTTACTGGAATCGTTCTATACAATAAGTGCTTGGAGTACTTTCAAGTTGTGGCTACACTTTCAAAAAATTACGTTAAAAAGATTTTAACAACAGTCCATGGTGAAAAAATGTATTCAAAATGCTGAACGTTCGAGTTATCGTGTGTTTAAGTTTTCTAGAGTTCACTGTATTTTGTTTATTTGTTCAACAAAATGAGATGGAATCACGTAGGATGAGAACAAAAATATGTTATTCAGCAATGAGATTAGGTCAAACTTTCAAGATGTGAATGAAATTCCAGAAAATAAAAAGATTTACATGATTTAAATGTTTTGTGTCTTAAACTTTGAAAACAATTTCGGCAAGGAAAGGATTTTGAATTTTGATATGAAATCGCTCTATAGTCAACAAAAAGAGATTATTGATTTAAGCGTATTGATCGCAGAAAATAGTTGCAGTCTTTTTATGTGACCGAATTCGGAGTGTTGCCGTCATAATGAACTCATACTTATAGCTTTCCATCTGGCGAAGGTCCTATTTGAAATGCTAACATCGAATCATCCCTAATAGAAATCATAAACGTGCGTGCATAGAATGAAAGACCCCATTTTGGCCACTGACCTTTTTCTGGTCTTTTGAGTTTTTAAAGCATTGGAATGAAGATAAGTAAAATTATGTAAATTAATGTAACCCAAAGATACGCTAATAAGACATTGGTGATGGCAACAAAGGTAATTATATTTTTAATGTCTTTTTACAAAATCGTAGAATTGAGAACCAACACTTTAAATTAGGAAGACTTCAAAGTGGACAAAACTCTCACAGTGGCCAAATCCGTGACATATGCCTATCTCCTTTTGGATTTATGTTTCAAGCTCTCTCCGGACTCTTTAATCAGTACACTACGAAAATGACTAGATCCTAAAAGGATCCTAAATGAGCGTGTTGGCGGAAGAAACGGGCCTTTTGAAAATATATGAAAAAAGTGTGCCCTGCGGACTCCTGAAAGGAGTGTTTTCGGCGTCCTAAAATGCTCCCTCAGATAAGCCGCAAGGACTCCGTGCGGACTCCCCTATTGGCCTACAATTTAAAAAAAGGAGGAGTGTTTTTGGATTGCTTGACTTCCTATACATTGAGAAATAATCAAGAAACAACCATTTTCCTTTATAAAAATTTCTAAGGCATTCCAAAAAATTATTTCCTATTATTTTTATCAACTACTTGTACTTAGGATATTGTAAAATTTTAGTTTCTAAAAGTTACCCAAAAAGGTTTCCTCCCCTAAATCTCTATTCCATTTCATTAAGGGAAATTCCCGTAAAGTTACATCACCATAAATTGCATAAAGTTGCAAACCATAAAGAATGAAAAAAACCATGCCAACTAAATAATGCAATTTTAAAGCATGACTCCCTGAACGCTCCTTGACGGTGCTATTGAGGAGCCCATTGCCAGAGCGCTCCGATCCGATCCTTGAAGGTGTCTAGGTGGAAGTCCTTTAAAACTCCTGTTTCGGAGCGCTCCGCATATGGTTGGCTGGGATCTGATTTAAGAGAGAATTGGAAAATGCCAGGTGTGTTTATGACTTGACTTATATGTTATTTGCCCGCAGGAGACTTAAAGGTAAAAGATAAATTTAAAAAAAAAACTTTTAAATGAAAACAAAATCACCAAACTGGGATACTTTAGTGATAATTTCGAAATGCCTCTAAGCATTGTTGAAATAACTCTACGCTTTTCTGCGGTCAATCCTTAATTTATTGCAATTCTTCAACAACACTCGATATGTGTGTGTGTTTGTGTGAATGTGTGACCCACTTATGTTCGGCCAAGTAATTTCAATAATTATGGAACAAGTGGTTGATTTACAAAGCCACAGAATAACAAAACCACCGAACAAATAAAAAAAAAAGGAAACTTCGCGAAGCCCCTCAAATTCCGCAAATAGAAATTTCTATGAATTCTCTCGTTGTTCTCGAGTATTTCCTTTGAAATTCTTCAAACCCATCGAGTTCAAAAGCACAGCCTGCATTTGGCTACGCTTTGGAAAACTTTGCAACGACATAAATTTCTTACGTCACGATTTGTTCGGATAATAGCAATTATAATTGTCACAATTCTTGGCTAAGTGCCGCTTTTAAAACGTCATCAAAAAGTTTTTAACTTTTCAGGAATTATTTACTCCTTTCTTTTTGCCTCCTTGCATGTTAAATGTTCAACGTTCACAATGTGCGGGCACATTCACGTCGCGTTATCATTTTATCAATACGAAATTTGTTAATTTCCCTGACAATGCACTCAGTATTTGAAAACATTCGCTGTCAGCTAGCATTAATATCGCGTAAGAGTAAGAAACAAACAAAAAACGGTGCATGCTTTTTGGCGTTTATGCGCTTTTATGCAGGAGCTGAAACAATTTGGAGTGATTCTGTTTGCTTTGCAGCGTTCCTTTTTCTTTTGTTTGTTTTCGATGCAACACTGAATTTTTTATCAAGCCTCACGGCTCACGGCAGCACGACAGCACGCCTAAATTTCTGCCATGTGACGACGTGCTTTGCTGCATCAAGGTGTGAAAATGGCGCGCAAAAGTTGACAAAAAAGAAACGGCTTGAGGCACAAAAAAAAAATAGGAGAATATTCAATTTTCACAGGCGGCTTTGGAGGCAGAAATACTATTTTGCTTGGAGATTATTATTTTTTGTCGCTTGTAGACAAAGAATTGGCCTTTTTTCTGCTCGCGTGATGTGTTGCGACAGCGGCCAAGGTTCGTCGATATATGAAAGGTCGTGGCATATGAAAAAAAAACAAAAATGCATATGTATGACTTCGATGCTACTTTAATAAGCACTTGAATTTTTCTTTATTCAACCAATAGGGAATGTAGTTTTGAAAAAGAAAATCACTCAACTGACCACCACTACGCTCGGTGAGATGGAAAACTTTGCGGGGAAACGGACTACAACTTGGAACATATGCGAACAATCGTGTTGCGGATTAAATGATATCTGCGAACATATGTTACTTCTCTCATGGTATTTTCAATTGAACGATTTCCGTTCGTTCTTCGTTCGATTCGCCGCAAAATGTTTTGTTTTAAACTTTTCTTTCCACAACTTCTTATTTTTATTTATTTTTCCCCTTTTCTTTTCTTTTTCAAAAAACCAAAAAAACAAAAAAAAAAAAAACAATCTATACACGAAACAAGCGATTATCCGAAGAAAAGAAGCATTCAAAATGTAAAAAACAAATAGAAGAGAAGAGAAGAAGTACAGAAAATAGTTACTTAGAGGAAAGTTCTCTGTTTTTGCGAAAGTTTAAGTGTGCTGCTGCTGCTGCAGCTCCTCGTGGTGGCTGCTCGTGGCGCTGACGTGGTGCACCATTGTGGGCTTTCACAAATTTCGCAGACGCACACATATTAGTTGGGTTGGGGGGAGGTGGGGTTATGTACCTTGTGGCCACAAGAACGCTGCAAGTGGCCCGAACTTGCCATTGATGCAGGACTATGGGCGCACTTCGAATGCACTTTATGCTTAAATGTGCAATTTCGTTACCTGAGACCCTTGCCTGGCTAATCATGCCACAGATGCCGATAGATAGAGCCAAAGCATCCCACTTTCAGAATTTTCTCATTCTGGCTGCTGTTTTGACTCTGCACTTTCCCAAGTATATGTTTTTAGTTTCTTTTCTTCGAACTTTCTCATATTTGACTTTATCTCTTCTTTGGGTTATTTCTTTCACTTGCATATGTATGCGGCATGTTTTTGTTTTGAAATTTGTATATTTTTCTGTTTTAAGCTTTGATATGTTATTTTCGTGAAATTCGCTTCCAAATGGGAATGAATGCATGTGTAGCCTTTATCTTTCCAACTTGCACTGGATATATTAGAGTGGAAAGTAAGGGAAATAAAAAAAAAAGAAAAACATTTAACGCATGAGCAATTTTTTTTATTATTTATGTTTTTTTACTTTACGATCTTCTCCAGGCCCAAGGAGCAATTTTTCTCTTGAAAAAGAAAGAAGACTTATTCCTGCTTCATTTTGAGCAAAAATTTCTAAGAAAATCTAAATGATATTTATCAAATGGCAAGCAATGATAGAAATGTATGGGAAAGGGTATTAAAGCCCTTTTATTATTTTTCTTTTTTTTCATCCGAAATAAAATTCGAAAAAAACATAAAAGTAGAACATATTATATTTCCTGTTTAAATATCATCCCATAAGAAGTTAAATATATGTATGTATTTCCGATTTTGTTTTGTTTTGTTATATTTTTAGTGTTTACTTTACCTCCTGCTATCAGTGTCAAAAGCTTACAGAAACCATTATATTGCAATGATTTAAATCCGATACCTAACCATCAGCAATGCAAAATATCTACTCATTGGCAAGTAAACAAAAAGAAAGCAAGGCAAAAGGATTTTGACAAACAGCTTAAGGGCGAAAAGCATTTGAAAGCCAGGCCAGAAATGACGATGACGACAACGACAGCAACACGATAAAGATGAGCATAACAACAGAGGATGGCCAACAATAAATCTCAAGTTTTCAAAGTGAAAATATCAAGAATGAAAACAGCAAAAAAAAAAAAAAAAAAAAAAATTATGCGCAGCAGTCTATACGTAAACATATGAGCCATTGTAAGTACATAGTTGCCCGGGCTATGTGGTTGCATGGCATACAGAGAAAAATGCAGTAGCAACGACAATGCCGGACGCTTTCGGAAGTAATGATATATTAAGCGATATATACAACAATATAAGACCGACGACAATGGGATGACAAAAGAAATCCTAGAGCTGTGAGGACGACGACAACGACGACCCCAGCGCTTCGAACCATTACACACTTCGGCTTTGGACTTAACATAGCCCCTCGCCATTGGACGGTCAGTTGCGCTTTATTTAACAATGGCATCAGTTCGAAGCAATTCTCGATTTAAGCAAGAATAAGTCACTTCAGCCAACACTCGACACGACACAACTCGATTCAGCAACGACGACGACGACGCCGACAACAATGTCAACAACGGGAACAGGAATAACCTGGGATGGCAAAGCTTTCGAAATGATGGAATGAAGCGGAACGAAATGAACCTAAAAGAGGTAAGCTAAACTCTATTGGGATTTTGTATAACAAAGTCAGCATGAGCATAGACCATTCCACCGACTCAGCTTGCAGGCTTAAGCCCATTTGACAAGAGGGCGGCGGTCGTGGTAGAGCGCTTGTAAGTAGGTTATGGGACAAGTGTAGATTTTGTATTCCTGCACGTTTGCTGTGCATAATTTTTTTCCAATCATACCAATGAAGCGGAATATAAAAAATAAATCTATAAAAGAACGAAGAACGATTTAAATAAAAGAAAAAAGAAGATTTAAAAAAAAAAAACTAAAAAATAAACAAATGGAATTTTCTGTCCTCAAATATTTCAAGAGTTATTGGTATGCCAAAATAAAGTAAAGACTTTAAAATGTTGAAAGAATTCGTATGAAAGCGATTCACATCAATCCAGATGGAGAATATTTCTCTTTCAGCTTTTCTTGAAATCATTTTTCCCATCGATGAAAAATTTGAGGAATGTTTCCTTCGAAAAAAAAAAAAAGAAAAAGACACTCTCAACAATTCCTGTTTTTCTTAATGAAGTCGTGTTGGAAGGAAGGCAAGGACTCTCATATAGGTACATATGTACATTGTACATGCTTTCGTCGAAAAGAATATTGTCATATGTACTGACGATAGCTAAAATAGTTCGTCGAAAGGACCTCCGAATAAGAAGTTTTTAATAAAATTTCATTTTTAAATGATATGCACACATTAAGGTGGTGTGTATGTGCGGCTCAAGTGAAATTGTTTCCTCAATTGGGCGAACTGAACCAAAACAGAGGAGCAAAACCGAAAGAAGGACCAAATGAAGCTGCATAAAATTCGAAATATTTCTCCGCATTTCAATTCGAAACCAATATTGACTGGGAAGGGGACCCTAAACAATGGTTTTTTTCCTTCTGTTCGTTCACCTTATACGGTTCATGCGATTTTTTAGCAAACTGGACTCTCAGGCGGAGCATATCAAAAGCATTGGACGGGATTACCTATGGGATAACGAGACAGCGACAAGAATGAAATCGGGCTTACAACAGAAATTTCATTCGCATTCGTCCCACTAAAAGTGGATTGGAGTGGGCTGGAGCGGAGTGCAGTGCATTGCAGTGTAGTGGAGTGGAGTGGAGTGGACACACGACAGTGAAAACTATGAACTGCATTATGCATAATGCATTCCGGTACCTACATGCAGCAGCATGTAAATAAAGCATTTGCAAATCTGAATGATTGTGCATGGGACAAAAATGATGCTTGGGATTTATGGTCGTACTGGAAAGAACTGACCGACAACAGAATTATGAATTTTGAATTAGGTATTTTTGAATTCATTTTCATAGATGGGAGAAAATGGAAGCGGAAAATGTGTAAATTAATTTTTAGGGAAACAAAAAGAAAGCAGGGTATAAAGTGGTCTTGTTAATTTCTCTTCAATGAATAATAAGCATGCCAAAAAACAAACAAAAAACAGGTACAAAGAGCTGCGACATTTCGTCTTCATAAAAAGTTAATGACTTTAATCTGGGAAATGCGTACACGATGCGCCTGAAGGACAACTGCTTCGCTCTCTATTATTTTTAAATTTCTTTCGAGAGACAATTTACGATTTCCTTTTTTGCTATCCTGCAAATCAGAAATGCAATTTTTACATGTACCACTGAAAGAGTTAGGCCCCAAATTTATGGGACAAAATATTGGTATGTGTGAGAAGGGCTGTGAGGGGCTTTTTGAGAATTTTTGGAAGCACTTTTTAGGAGCTTCGTACATGTTTTCCTCAGTATGTGCCCAAAGAACTGTGATGTATGTCAAATTGCCACCACTAACTGAAAGAGAGATAGATAGAGATGGAACGAAGGAGCGAGAGAGAGTAAGTAGGTAGTTGAAGACCGTAGAGCAAACTATAGTTTAGGATTTTAATGACTTAAAGTTTTGTCGGTAAATTGCTGTCGGCATCTCGCAGTCAGTCAGCTTTCTGGCATGCAAAAGTCAATTTATATTCTAAATTGCATTATGCTACTGCCACAGCGAATGTGGTATGATGGCGAGCATAATTTCTCAATTTTCACAGCTTCGAAGTTTCGTGACGGCTTTTATAGTTTTATACTCACGTGGCTGATGGAGCTGTTAAAGCTGGACAATCATGCCGAATTGGCTTTGTTAAAATAATTTATGATACCACCGAGTCTCGGAAGTTTTATGTTTCATATTCGCAACTCGGTTCGTTCGTCGGTCGGGTTGGTTGATAACGATGGACGCTTTTTATGCTCACGCGGAGTGCGATGGTATGAAAAACAGTATGGGAAGGTATCATAAGTTAAATGAACTGTTCGAGAAAATTGACTTGAAATTATTTCAGCATTAAAAAAGGTCAATAAATTCTTCTTATTTCACAGCCATTCCACCCGTGTGTCTGTTCGAGTATAGTACATGGGAAGCTGTGGATATTAAAACTTTACCATTAACAAAAATATACTTTTGGTTATCGTAAAAGAAGGGGTCAAAAGTATATTATCGTTAGAATATTTGCAATAAAATTTCGATAGATGCAAGCTTTTTAAGTCCGATGGACATTGCCACACATCCTTTCAATTCAAAGATAAAAATAAAAATAAAAATGTTAGGGGAAAAATTTTTTGAAATTCCCGTAGAAAAAATCAAAAATCTTCAAAATTTCCAATGGGAAAATATTTTTCTTCGATTCATCCACCATCTGCGGAATATCTCAGATGCGTACAATCAATCATTTTCGCTCTGATGGACGTGTGCACACATCTTCCGTATGTCGTTATTCATAAGAATTACGGATTTTCAAAAAATATGGCTTCAATAATCGAAAGCATTCTAAAGATTTCAACAGGGTAATGAGTACTGTAAATTGAGTCCAGTCCAGCCTCAAGTGTTTTTAGTTTGAAAAAGTAAGAAAATTAGTGCAGCAGAGATAAGTTTTTTTTTATATTAAATGGAATGGAAGAGAGCTATCAAAGAATACGTGGCATAATGCCAAGAGGCAACAGAGATTTTGGATGCTTCGTGAGGACAATATGCTTTCAATCTCGATTTTAGGACTAAACGTTTCATCAAAGTTTTTTGGGCGGACCAATATGGTATTAGCAAAGATGGCTTTGTAATGGTATTGGAGACAAAAAAGGATGAATTGCGAGCATCGTCTAATTTTCCTGGATTGCAGGTAGCGAGGCATTGAGATTTTTCGTGCACAAGATGGCAAAAAGCGGCTAGAAATTATTCGTTTCAGTGGCACTCTTAATTTGACAATATAAAGTTGTCTAGGGAAACGAAACTCCCGGAGAATATTTGTTTAGAATAGAACTGTATATGATTTACCGCACGCATTCCTTACACACGTTCATTGATATTCTGAGACTCGAATAAAAATAATTTTTAAGGTGCTTCCCCACTTGGCAAGTAAAGCGCTTTAAATTCCTAAAGAAGCAAGTTTTTTTGCTCTAAAACTTTCTAGCAATAACAATTTTTTTTGCTGAAAATGCTTTTTTTACAACCACACTTGGCAAGCGAAAGCAAAATACTTTTTAAAACCGCTTTACTTGCCAATTGGAAAATTATCTTTACAATCATTGATTTCACTGTTCCATTACATTCGATTAATTGCAAATAATGAAGGATCAATACGTAGAATTTATATTGAGCATTGCCAGGAAGAGAGGGTTCAATTACAGTCCTCAACATCGAAATCATGAGCTTTCTTTAGTTTGCTATATCCACACGATATTCATTTAATTTAGCCTCTTTAGAAAAGTTACAAAAACAGTTGAGAAGTGCAAAAGCTTTTTAAAAGTTTCTTAAAGAGAATTTAACAAACGAACACTTGAAAGCTATTCAGACCATCTCTTTTTTTCTGGATACTTTTTCTAGCATTCCAAATTTCGCTCCCACTATTTTCTTCACTGGAACGCTAATATCATTTACCATAGTTATTTAAAGCACATCCGAAAAATATTTTCTAAAAAAAGAAAATAACTTAGTTTTTGAATTTCAATTTAAAAAATACCCATTTACCAATACAAAGCCATTACTTCTTGATATGGGCGGTTTTCCGCCCGATGAATTTTTAAAACATTACTCTTCATGCTTTTGCTTCTTCGAGGTATTCTTTTTTGCGCAATCTTCGGTAAAGAGTTCGAACAACCATCCAAAAGTAGGCGTATACGAGGCATCCAAGAATTCCAATTACATATGCAAACAGCGCGGAAGCTGGAGACAAACCAGCCAAATATATCAGGACAAAGGACAACGCCGTGAATATCACCTCGAGCACCGAAAAAATCAGCCACGGCAGGCAAAGGTAAGATTTTGGTATAATTGCACCTATGATCAGCAGGCTTGAAGTGAAAATTGTCAGTAACGCCACAATTAAGTACCAGATGAGAATGTATATTATAATGCATCGGAATTCCGCGTCACCGGCTCGGTCCATCATTTCCAAAATATCCGAAAGATAAGCAAACATGAAACTAATTACCACAATCGATAGGATGCTGAACAGAACTCCAAGTAAGCCGATTATGATCCCAGCCGGCCTCAAGCGAATGAGGTGAAAACAACACCGCCTCATACCGATAGCAAAGGGGGTAAGAGTAAAAAAAAAAAAAAAAACAAATAACAAAAACTAAAAACAAAGGCTTGTACAAATATGGCTTAAAAAACTAAGTTGAAAAAAATATATAAAATTTTTGAAAAATTTCGATTTGAAAATTTTCTATGTGGAATATTAGACACAAACATTTTCCCCACCACCTTTACGGCTGCCTTTAATTGGACGTGCAACAAAGTAGCTTCGTTATAATTTGTCATAAAAATATTTTAAATTTCATGTGTTTTTGATTGGCAGCAAGTGCAAGGATGTCTTCATACTATTCAAATAAGGTGATCGGGTCAAATAAGCCCATGGGGTTGGAGAGGTTCAGGGTCCAACTCCCAGCTCGTTTGTGAATGTTTGTATTGTCTTACTTCCGTCGTGGTGTCCGACTTTTGGTGACGGCCCGTGAAACCTAAGCTTACCTAACCCAGGCCCAAATGTGTCCAAATCAAAATATAAGAAGTATGAGTTCGGACTTAGTTTTTGCTTGTTATGTGGGCTCACACTCCGAAACAAACTTATAAGTTACTCAATTACGACTCTTCGTGTTTGATGGCATATAAAGAATCATCTGGTGTGAGTGGGGAATTATACAGGGTATCCCGTTGGGAAGTTTATCCCTAATAGGAGTGGTAAGGGGATCCTAGATGAACAAAAAATCGTATGTATTAAATATCTAAATGAACATATGTATGTATATCCGTATCTGTATCAAATCTAATAAGATCGACTTCATTGAAAGCAGTCGGATAGATGTTCATTTAGATATTTAATTTTCTCATCTTATTTTCAAAAAATTTATTAGACATATGGGGTACCAAATTAAAGGAAATCGATCCAGCATTTTGAATAAAATAAAAACTTTGGATGTTAATTGGACACTTTTCATACCAAAATGGCTTCCAAAGTAAAAAAATTGAATTTTTTTTTCTGAATTTTTGACTTTGGTGAAAAATAAACACTCAATGGCTTAAATTTTAACCATCAATTAAAATTTGCCTAAAAACTTGCACAATTTGCTTTCAAAATACATATAAATTTGTTTTCTACAATTAACCATTGGCATGGGAGAATTGTTTTTCTGGATTTAGTGCCAAAAAACTAAAAAGCCCCATTACTCCTCAGTGGTGCATTTGGGAGACCCCCTTCACATAAGATTTTTCGTTCATATTCATGTTCATATACCACCCCTATTAAGGAATGTGCTTCCCAACGGGACACTCTGTATATCACGAAAATATTATACAAGATTCAAGTAGATCGATTTTGACCGAGTAGACACGTCACTGCCCTGTTACTTGCAATCCATTGAAACCTGAGCCCTTACCCTCTCCACACACTGTGATACGTTTCAATAGAAAAATACTTAATTTTTATTGTTTGCGAAGCATGGAAAATTGATATGGGACCTTTTTCTCTCTTTTCTCTACACAACAAAAAAGTAAGTACGGGTTCGTTTAGGTTAGGTCAATGTAAAAGCCACCATACTGGGCCCTTTGTGAAACCACGAAAAATGGTAAACCAAAGAAGAAACAGAAAAACTGAACAAGCTGGGAGTCGAACCCTCGGCCGCTTCGTATATTGACATCTCAGCCAACTACGGCACAGGGGCTGACTGCTCAATAAAAAGCAATACGTCGAGGTTTAAGTCAAAAAAAAAAAAACTAAATTTAAAAAAAATATTAAAATATTCAAAAAGTTCCGAAGCAAAATTATTAGAGAGAAAAGTGGAAAAGGAGATTTCAAAATATGTGTGGCTGTTGCTTGAAAGTGCCGCCAGAAAAATGCGCCATGCATTTGGGCATCATTTGGTCCCTTCTATCGGGAACAGTTATCTCCTTTCTCGTATCCGTCTACGAAGATGTACAGGAGCAAAGCACTTGTCAGCGAAATGATTTAATGATCGGTTTGTGGTACTACTTCTGCCTAGCAGTATTGAATTTAGCTGGCTCACTGGTGATAACGAAAGCTGCCGCCACACGCAACCTGTCGAGTCTGATAACAGGTCTAATAATAATATCAATATCGATGGTCTTGAGCGGAATGTTCTTTTTCGTCGTACTAGCTGTTACGACATTTTCGACCTGGACAGTGGAGTTTAAGGTCGCTGCCAGCTTATTGACCGGCCTGGCATTTGCGTCCCACATAATCGTATGCCATATTACCCATACGATCTGTTTTTATTTAAGATTGGAGCCGGCGAATGGTAAGTCTCTTGAGATTGCAAAAAGAATAAACCAATAATAGAAAACTCATTAAAAATTATATTCCTTCGTTGAAGAATTCCCAACAGCGCCGACACGCATATTGACAGTCGTTTAAATTCCAAATCAGAAACAAGAAAAAGCACGAATTCAATTTGTAATATTTAAATAAATTGTAGGTATAATTATATTACGAATTAAATGTTAAGAAAAGAAATAAAAAAACGCCAAGACAAGAGTGTCGCAAATGTCGAAGATAATTTTCGTGTGACGAATTTCCTCTAAAAGGAGAATCGGCTCTCTATTGGAATTAGTACCAAAACCGGCCAGATATAAAGAATTAATGAAAATAGAAACACCTCAATTAAACGCCAACAAATTTTCACGATTATTATTGGTCTGTGCGTGATTAATGCAACAATTTTCTCAGAATCGTTTATCGTGGGCAAGCGCTCAAAATCCCATGCAAAACCATGTCGGGAATCTTCGTCGGTGGCGTGCAGCAGCACACAATTGTAGAATAGCAGTAGAAATTGGTCTCTAATTAGCAAAGCAAATTAACACTAATGAAAACTAACAGCATTAAGCAATAAACATGAACAAAAGCTGCAAAATATTTCTTCGGCTCAGCCTGAAATGGAAGCAGCCAAGATTGCATTCCGGTTGCACATTCGAATCGGGGCAATTACGTATGCACACAGCCCATTAGATATGCAAATGACTTTAAGAAAAAGGAGAAAGCCTGAGAACGTGATTCTGAAGGGATTCAGTTTTTATTATTTTCTGTTTTTTTACTTCAGCTCGAAGCGATTTTCTATTTCACACTAAAGGAATCTTGCTGAATGCTTTTGAGATAACATTAAAAATGGAACGAGAAAAAATGTTTTCATTCGCTATAAAAATTCTAGGAAATAGAGAAAAATTTTCATTTATCCGATTTTCTTGCCAGCAAGCGCGCTCTCTTGGAAATCCGTGTGAACATTTGACACAATGTCAGGTGCTTTCTTTTCTTTTATAAAATATTTATTCAGCTTAGGTGTATAAACTAAGCAATCTTTCCTGATAAGGTTCACTTTACACTTTGCACTAATTGACAAAAGTAAAGCAACGCTTTCGGAAATAGTATATGCGATCCATTGGTCTATTCTTTTCAATTTTAACAGGACATGCATGTCATCAAATCAAAAAAAGTGTCAACCAAATCAAAATGAGCAGCACTAATCGATTGTGATAAGTTTTCTAAAACTTATATTAGATAGTTATATTTTTGAAATTCTTAATCATATCCCATTTAAACCTCAAAACTTAAAAATTCAGAAAAAAATGATTGCCCACCATTAATTGCAACTTTTCTAAGAAAGAACTTTTTAAGAAGGTTGTGGAAATTGATATCAAAAAAAGGTTTAAAGCCCGAAATTAAGGAATTAAAAACAACAGGTCAAATAACCAACAACAAAAAGATATTTAATTATTGTATAAACGTTTGCGTTAACCTATTGTGGGGCACAGCGAATGTAAATGGGGATGAATAAATGAGGATTATTTCATTAAAATCGAATTAGAATCAAATTTCATTTGAAACAAGAACGAAAGCTTAAGGGGGTTGTCTCCTTGGCGAGGCTGCTCTTGGACCTTTTTTAAAAAAATTCCTGAGAGAAAACGAAGAGCTTTTTAAAATTAGTTTTTTTTTATTGTGTTAGGAATGAATGAAAGCTAATAAAGAAGCATTACGTTGTTCTGTGTGAGGGCGGTTAAAAATGTTCTCGGCCGTCAATATGGATGCTCAAAAAAAAGTTGTAGTGCTTGCTGCCACGATTCCAGGTCTTCAAGTTGTCCAAAATTAAAAATAAAAACGGAGTTATAATGAGTATAGATGTCATTATGGCCCTCCAAAAAAAATTTTTGGATTTTTTTTTGACCAAATGGTCGCCATTGAAAAATTTACATATCGATTTCGGGTATAATTTTTTGTAGTTCAGTGTAAAAAAAATAGTAAAAAATTGTTTAAAATGATGATTGAGATTCACGCCATTATGGTGACAATTCTGCGTCGAATGCACTTCGCTTCATTAAAATCGGTAAAGTTGAACGGGAGAAACCGTGGCAGCCAATTCAAAAAAATTGGTTTCGAGATGAATGCGTTTAAAGTTGGAAGCAACGAAAAAATTTCTCGTTTTAGCGCAGACCTTGCTCGACAAAGAACGCCACATCTTCTTAACTATTTCGAATTTCAAAAAATTCTTTTAGCACGATATTCTCAAAAATCCAAGCTATAATAAAATGCAAAAAAAAAGATTTTTTCGCCCAAGGAAACAACGCTCTTAAGTCGGCCGATCTTAATATACGAAACTTTCCGCGCATATAATAGCAATACAGACAGTAGGCAGAACACGCCCAGACTTACTTATCTTCTGGGCTGCACATTCCTACATAACAAACTTCGACTTGGTTCGTTGAGCCGTTTCGAAGGAGAACCACTCCTGAACCCGAGTATAAAAAATCTAAAACAGATAAGATTAAAATAATCGAAATGCAATAGATTTCTTTTTAAATAATATTTCATGAACTTAAAATAGTTCCACATATCGTCGATAAATGAAAACCCAACGAGCACACAGCTGCTGCTTTGAACTTAAATAATTCAGGCATATTTTAAAGTTTCCCTTAAAAAAAAACTCTCATCGTGGCTTCAGAAAAACCAAAACTAGATTTTTGAAGAAAAAACGAAACCTCTCAGAAAAATTGGTACAAAGAACTGAGCGGCATTGAGGATCGAACAATGCGTCGTATGAGCAACGCACGTAAAGTCCACGTCGCGATGGCCGATGGCATCCCAGTTGTAAAAATATTCATGAAAGATGCATGAATCATGCCTCTTAAGGGTGCTTTGCATGCATGCCAAACTTCCATGCCTATTCATATCTTTTTCTTATGGCTTGTCATAGGAAATCATGCATAGACGAAAAATGTTTTATCAATGCTTGGGAACCCATGAAATATGTGTTCCCTACTATGCATGATTCAACAATGCTTGAGAACACATGAAACATGTGTTCCCACGAATGGTTCAACAATGTTATTTTGTTTTTTAAAAATGAAATAAAATTATAAAAAAAATTTTATTTTTAATGTTTTGTTTTTTTTCTTCTTATTTTGCTTTTTTTTCTTGTTTTGCTTTTTTTCTTATTTTGCTTTTTTTCTTTATTTATAAACTTTTTACTTTTCTAACTTTTTTAATTTTTTTTCGTCTCGTCCGAGAATCGAACCACTGACCGCTCGGTTGGTAATTCGGTGTCTTTACCATTACACTGTATAGGCAAATTGAATCCCCTTGTCAAAACGCTAACTTGAGTTTTTTGTTGATCAAGTTTGCTTTGAAACGCGCGCATAGAATTTAAAAAAAAAATCTATTTGCAGCAAATATTAATACCACAAATTTTATATATAGTGTAATTTCTCAGGAGGTTTGAAATTCTTCACTTATAAGGTGCAAGAAATTTGAAACTCCTTAGACCCAAAGCCTGATGAGTCACGAGTGGCGAAGTGACGAAACATGGCCATGTCCGCACAGGCGGGAGGTGCAATGCGGTTAAGCTCGAATAATTTTCAATAATATGAAATATATTTAACACGCATCATTAACAATTTTGATCTTTTTGCATATACATTAAAAAAAAAATTTAATATGGGAAAAATGCTATAAAATTTAGTAAAAAAATATTTTGTTGCAAGATTTTCTATTAAAAAAATTTAATTAAAATGTAGGTAGGTAGGTAGGTTGAAGTGGCTGCCACTTAGGCCGTTAATCGGCCCATTGTGATACCACGGAGGTTTTCTTGTGTTTGTGTGAGTGTATGTCTTTTTATGTAGTGTGCCCCTAACATGCGATTTTTGAAAAACCAGTGCTAGGCTTGGAACATTACACTCCGTTTCGCCTGTGCCGGGAACCGAACCTCGGACCCTGGGATCAAGAGCATAGCACGCATCCCCTACGCTATCCCAGAGCCACAATTAAAATGTAAAAATAAAAAAAAACTTATATAATTCAAAAAAAAAATCTCAACAGAGCCAGGGGTTGAACCCGGCTCAGTCGGCTGGAAGACCTAGCATTTAAGCACTAGGCTAGCTTCCCTTGGGCGGTGCAGCGATCAGAATGTGAACATGAAATCCACGCATCATGCATGATTATCAACGCATGAATCATGAATGCTACGGGCATGCATGCTTCATTTTCCAACTGGGATTGGCCATATTTCTTTTCCTTTTTCTTCGAAATAGATTTTTATGACAATGTATCGTTGGCACTGTAATCACATCGAGCTTTTGTTACATTGTTGTAGTTTTATGTATTTAGCAAGGGCCAATAGAAATTTGTTGTGGATCGATTTTTCTTCTTTTTTTTTGTTCATTGAAATGGTCATTTTGGGACAGTCAATTTCAGCTCTAATTTCAAAAGGCTTTCAACAACAACAAAATATACAACAAAAACAACAACAAAAACAGAAATTATAAAGGATTCAAACCATACAATACATTCAAACATTTCAAATCACTTTGAGGGGACGTTCACGATACGTGATTATTGTGCGAATGTCCGAAGAGAATTTTATGGAAAAGGGACTACGTAACTTCAACAATTAAAGTAAGGTTTGGGTGAAAAATGTGGTTTTCGCGGTTTTTTTGATTATTTCAATTTAAATTTAATCAAAGAGGACATTTTGTGGCAGCAAATTAACAAATTTCATGTTGAAATTTATGTTTTTTTCCCTTTGGGTTTATTTCGGTTTTTATTTTCACTCTTAAGACAACGAAATTGAAGTTCAGTGAAGAATATGTTGTTTAGATTCTCGATTCAACAAACATTTCCAATGAAATTCCTGCGAGGAAGTAATACGCTAAGCCCGAAACTTTGGAGGGCCAACATTCTCTTCGGTATTATTTAAAAAATAATTCCGCATTCAAAATAATTAAACTAAAATTTTAGAATGTTTGTCATTCTCTGAACTTCAGAATCTGAAGTGAATTCTCCCAGTGTTTGAAATGAATATTCCCTATGAATTTAGATTTCGGAATTCTCGGAAAGACTTGTCCGTTGAAACTAAATATTTTTATATTGAAAAGAATATTATATCTGAATGTGTCCTGCGTTTATATGGAGTTTAGTTTTCTTTTATAGAATTTCGTCATAGCTCCAAAATATGCAGTTTGCAATTTCACGCACTTCTTGTTGATTTTTGTGCATTATTTATTATATTATTTAACTTTATTATGAAATTTAAAGTAACTTTCGAACAAATAATCAGTTTCTAAGAAAATTCTAACTCCGAAAACTAATATAAACGGGTTTTTGTTTACCGAAAAAGAGATTTTAGAGATTTAAATTCTAATTATGTTGCAGTGGAAATTTACTCCAATATAAAGACTTTGAATTTAAATTTACATAAGTTAATTCGAAAGCTTCAATTGGCTTAGAGAGAAAATTATTTTTGGAAAATTTTTTCTCATTATCTCACAAATGTTGACAGCAATTTGTAGCATGATTTGAGCTTTGACGACGGTCGAAAGCCAACCAACCTGACCATAAAACAATGCCTGAATAAGCATTTAAGATAATATGCAAATTGAAAATTTATGTAAATCGAATTGTGAATTTTATTCAAGGACTTCCCTGGCTCTCTGTTTTGAAGACAAAAACGTCAGATTTCTTTTTAAAAAATTACTTTATCCTAGAAAGACATACAAACGTCAAAAGAAACGATAAAAATACATTGTTTAACTGCCTCTGTTAAAGCCTAGAAAATAATTTAAGCCGTACTTTTAATATTTGCAATCGAACGGAACACAAGCCCAAACAGAAACAGCGAATTCAACGACATTGATTAGGATTTTAAATTGCAATGAGCGGAAGCGGTAGAGGTATGTATTTGTTTATGAAATTGAAAATCGAATTTCATAATTGATTTTAATCTCAATGTTACTGTAATAAAAGAAATTTAATGTCTCTGTTCAATATTATTGCAAGCAAATTTTAACAAAAATCATTAAAGCACATTTCATATATTTATTTCTTTTGTGCTCCGACGTCAATTAACGCCATTGCCTTCTTGTACTCGAAAACCCTTAGTCAGAAGCTTTTATTTAAACATTACCGCGTAGCAAAGTAAAGACAAAAGGATTCTACGACTTTTCCAACATGAGCAAACCAACGACGACCCATTAGTACGAAATGTCTTTCTACTCAAGTAGGTATCAAAGTAAATGGGGTATTTCCTTTCGCCCGAAGGTATCACTGTACTTAACTCACAGGCCATTATGACTTATCCGCTTAACACTTTATGCTTCAATTCCCTAGTGTGCACGTTACGAATTGGTTTATGTTCAGGTTTGTGCAAACAAACATATACATATATTAAGAAGTCTGTTTCTACAAAAGCAAATTCATGCCTTTCTGTCGTGTTAATGTCCCTGCCTTGAGAAATTTCACTTCCTTCTTGAAGTGTGTAGAGCTGCAATAATTATGGCTCCTTTAGTAACTAGTTGTCTTCATACGGAAATAGCTTAAAACAAAGAATGTTAGGGTTTATTTTAATAAAAGCACTCAGGCACGCACAGTTTCACTTTAGCTTTGGTTAATGGAAAATTTCTGGGCACTAAAAACGTTCGCACTAAAAAGGCGGTCTAATGGGGAAAACGAAAAATTTTGGAAAATTTTCACAACGATTTCCAATCTTATAAATATTTTCCACCGTCAGAATGATTCGATAAGGTATATTTCTTGTGAAACTTCCAATCCAATAAGAAATCAAATCATCACATAACTTGAAAGTTAGGGTGAAAAATTGTTGTAGTTACTTTCAGACTTCCCAGGCACCATTTCATTTCACTCCTAAACTCACTTTACGATCGTGACACTCTTAAAGGTCACCGCACTGTTTGATTATCAAACATAACCCCAAATAAATCGATATTGAGGGTAAAATTTCATATGAATATTTTGTGCCTTCAACCTTTTGTCGTTTGGTGAATTATGTTTTTCATACAATAAAACAATTTTCCACAATTTTTCTTATATTTTTATTTTTTTTCTTTTTGTTGAGCAAAAGAGTTTGATGTAAATTGAATTTTATACTTAACACCCACAAAAAGAAAAACGGAAAATATTTGCAATCGAACGGAACACAAAAACACAAACAGAAACAGCGATACAAAGATTTCAAAAGAAACTGCTCACACAATAAACCGGAAACCGGGGAACTTTTGAACTAAAGATTTCGTCCGAACGCATTATCGATGCCATGAATTTTAAAATGCGTTATCAGCAAAGGCTAAAAAGAAGCTGCTCCTTTCATGCTCCCACACACACACACACTCACACACAAAAAACACGCACACACGAGGCAGTCCCGCCTGCATTCCCTTCTCGCTCGATGCCCCCAAATGTATGCTTCATACTTTCAAAAGATTCGTTTCGTTGCTGTTTTGAATACATAATTTCTTCGATGCCTGGCCTTTACATTGTATCAGGCCGTACGATGCTTTATCAAAAATTATTATCCGGAAAAAAAGCGTCAAGGCGTGACATGATTTTTTGACATTTTCCATTTTCGAAACACACTGTCAAAATTCCATCGTCCGATACACTATTAAGCCGTATTCGAGCTTTTGATTGACCATATGGTCTTCGTTTCGGGTAGTGTTAAATATGTTAGACGGCATTGATTCGATTTAAAGTTTTTCTTTGAACGGTTTGACATGTTTGCTCGTGTGGTGCTCAGACAGTTTTTTGTCTCGCTATTTGGTCGATTGGATCTCTAAATGATTTGCCGTGGCTCGAAAGGCCGCTTATAAGAAGGGGAGATCTTTTCTTTAATTTTTACTATGTGTAAAGCTGAGTTTCTTTCTATTTAACAGTGACATAATTGATTTTTAAGAATCGATTCAAGGAAATTATAGGTCTATCAGTAGGTTATTGACTAATAGGCGTGGTTTGCCCTCTACTTTTTATGGCAAGAATATTGATTTTAAGACCGCTACTGTAGATAATCTAGTTCTACGACATCAAAGAAATAAAAGCTGGTTTAAATTATAGTTGGGAAGTTAAAATTAACTGCGAACTCTCAAAACAGAACTTCTATATTCTCTCACAGAATCGAGGCAAATGAAAAAATCTGAAATTGAAAAGCAAAACTGAAAACTAACTTCATTCATTCATGTTCTTTAACTGACGGATATTTGTTTGCTCTTTTTAATTCAATACTATCATATAATCAATGAATAGAAAGTTTTTACAAAAATTGGAAAGAAACCGCATAATACCATCGTTTTTGAGACGAAGCAGCATTTAGTCCTGCAAGACAAAGCATAAAAGGATAGTTTCGTTGTCTGTTTTTTTTTTTAATATACCAACCTACTTTTTTTCAAAGATTTAAAAACAGATTGAAAAAAAATAAACTAATATATGTAAGTTTTCATCTCAAATACTTGAGCCATGCACGATATCAAACTACCCTACAGGAAACTAGACCAACGCCAAATATTTTTTAGCTTTTAATTGAAATCAAAAAAGGAAGAAAAAGCAAATAAATTAAAAAAATGGCTTCAAATTCATAGTAATTTTGTAAAAAATTTTATACGCGAAGGTCTGAAACAGCATTGGCAAAGTATTGTTTTTCAATTAAGTTTTTTGCATTTTTCGAATTTTACCTTTCTTCCACAACTTTTTCGCCTGCGCGGGTAATGGAACACGAACGTTCGGACACATTTTCTATTACGCTACGGACCTTTCTGATACATGCGCAGTAAATATTTTAGATTTATATTTGAGAAAAATTGAACTGTAGACATATTTGAAGCCTTTTCAAATGGTTTTATTACCTACGGAAAAAAATGGTGTCACTTTTTTTTAATGTTCTGAACAGTTGTTTCAAATAACAAATTTTGCCTCCAAATTGAACAAATTTAATCGCAATTATTCAAAACAAAGATGATTTTTAAAGATATTCTAAACAGGATATCAGGTTTTTGGATAGCTTAAGTTATTTCAATAGCTATTTCAACAGTTTTTGGATCATTGATGGCTTTAACACGATAAAATGTGTGAATAATGATTTTAGTTCATTGTAATATTGCCAGATTGCCATGTCCTTAAGCAAACCTTTGTGAGTTGTCTAATTAACGCCAATTTTATATCTTGTATCAGCCCCTTAAAATGTATATTTATATAAAATCTATTTAAAAAACTATCTACAAAAAATAAAAAATAAATTACTTCCGATTTGCAATAAGAAAATATTGTTTCATTACTCTTCTCTTCGGTCAATTTCCTTAATGAAAATCCAACCTGAGAATCTTTTATTGCTCTCCATTAAACGTTGGAAAAACGTTTTCAGATTAAAAATTTACCATTTGAGGTTGAAGTTGCTGCAACGAAACTCTCCAAATTTAGGTCGAATTGTTGTGTCCATAAAGTGGAATTAAAGATTCAAGTGTGTTTTTATTTTATTTTTATCCATTTAAAAAAAATTTTTTTTTGAATTTTTAGATACCTAAGTGCCATTAGTGAGCCTAGTCAATTGCATAGCAACGAAAACGAAAAGCTAAAATACCAGCAGATAAATTTTTCACCACAAATATAGGATTAAGACCACATTTTTAGTGTGGTCGTGGAAGCACAATAGAATAAAAAAAAAATACTATAAATTGAGGAAAATTGTGTGGATTTGTGTAAAAATGTCATTGAGGAAGGCTCTTAATTTGTCGAAGTGTTTCCATTTGGATGTGCACAAATGGGTTTGTTTATAAACTTTGGTGGAGGAATCCATCCGATTTAACTCTTCTCCTTATATATGTTTTCAATTTATTTTAAAGATAAAAATTTATTTTAAGTCCGGCTTTATATTTAATTCAAACCTTTTTGTGATAAAAAATAAGAATTTGATATTCTTGCATGCCCCCATTGACATAACTCAGCATGACTTTTGAACTTTTCATTCGTAAAGTTATAACTTTCTAAACAATTTCTCACATAATTCGTGAGTTTTTCATTTTCCCCAATTTATTTCTTTTAGCAGTTTCTTTTTTTCGCTTTCTTCTTTTCTTTTTTTTTTTGTTCTTTTCCCGAACTTTCGCCCAAGTTGCATTTTTGTCGATTTCTTCTCCATTTTATGCCAAAAAAAACTTTTCAAATTAATAAACTTCAGTCGTATGAGCATTTCAAAGTTGCCAAAAAAAAGGGGGAAAAAATTGTCACACCTTCTCTTTGTGGTGGAATGTCGCAACACACACGCAAAATGTTCTATCGGCTAGCAATTTTGAATTGATCGCCAATGTTGCACCTCAGTTCAAACGGAACAAATTGAAAATGGCCTTAATTGGGACCCAAAAGTTTTCATATCGTTTTCTCTCTTTTATTTTTTTTGGTTGGTTCTATAGCTCTCAGATTGCGAAAATTGCTCCCATCATGCGACTATGAACCTCACACTGGTTTAGATTTTTGATAAAATATTCAAAAAAAAAAAATATAAAAAAAAGTGGTGGTACCCTGCACATCACGGATAAATGAAAATCTGTTGAGCTTGGACTGCAATCTGGCACAAAAAAAAAAAAAACTCAGCGATGCAAAGCAACAGTTGGACGTTATATTTTTCAGCGAACTCGAAGAAAAAAATGAACCGAACAGAATTAAATTTTGAACTCGTTCTTGACACTTTTTCGACTCATGAACAGCTCGACTCCGATTTGTTTTAGACAATCGCTTCTGACTGACGGGCTGACATAAAAAGCTGTTATCGCTAAGTTCCCTTGCTTGTCTATTCAACCTAATCGTAGTCAATTAGTTTGTAAGTTAATAACGATTTCATTGAATTTGAGCTTCTGTTCTCGAGTACGCCAAATATGATGGATTACAGTTGGACTTTTTGAGGACTGAACTGCGAATTAAAGTGTGCAATACTCAAAAACTCGGAAAATTGCTGCTCAATCAAAGCACTTTTTCAACAAAGATTTTATAATTCTAGTGCTTTTGTTATCTTTGAAGTGTGGTAATGTAGTTGAGTGTTCATAGAACGTCCATAAAAACTAAAATATTGCTAATCGAAAGGAATTTCTCTCATTTTAATTAAGATCGATGGTAAAAACAAAAAAAAAAACAAGTAAGAAAGCTAAAGTCGGTCAAGCCCGACTTTGAAATACCCAGCGTTCCCACATTATTGGCGCTCTATGTTACAAAAATCTCCATTTTTGAGCGTGGCAGTGGGCGGGCCACATAAATTTTTTCCTACACCTTTCATTCGCCTTGGTCAACCTATGTTGCGGATTTGAAGCTTCTACGCCATTTTCTTCGGAAGTTACAAAAAATCTCTATTTGTGGGCGTGGCAGTGGGCGGGCCAGTTGAATTTTTCCCCTACACCTTCCATTTGCCTTGGTCAACCTATGTTGCGAATTTGAAGCATCTACGCCTTTTACTTCACAAGTTACGATAAACTCTTATTTGTGGGCTTATTTTTGGGCGTGGCTCGAGGAGGGCGACGTCCATTTTTTTCCAGGATATGTAATTTTTCCAAGTTTACCAGCACACCAAATATCAATGAAATGTGTTGAGTGGTTCGCAAGTTACAAGCATTTTACTGAAAACACATTATATTCATTTGTGGGCGTGGCAGTGGGCGGATGTCTCCCAGTTTTACTCAGGATCATACTCGGATCCCGATATACCTGTGTGCCAAATTTCGACTTCATTGGTCCAGCCGTTTCGGAGGAGATCCGACCACAGACGGACGGACAGACAGACAGACGGACATGTCTAAATCGATTCAGATTTTGATCCTGATCATTTCTATATATATATGTGTATATATCCGGAACTTAGTTCTCCCTGTTACAAGATTTGCACAAAACTAATATACCCGGCTTACGCTGGGTATAACAAAGATTTTCTCATCATTATGTCATTATATTAGCACGCAAACGTGATTTTTCACAGCGATTCTATCAAACCGACATTCCATTTATACTCCATTACTCCAATTGAAAGGCATTCATCTGAAGATGTGCCAAAGAGTATAGAACAAGTAATTCTATGAAATTCTTTCGAAGCGAACGATTGAATTTCGACAATTGAAATTCGTAGAATTAACAAAACCAGCTGAACAAAGTCAATGCCAGCACTACTCTGCGTATGAGTATTGCGTCGCCAAAGAAAAACAATTAACATAACTCATACGCAGAGCCGAACTTGAATCATAGTGCAATAATTAAAAACCTTAAAAAAAGAATTTTTTTTTAAATTGCCTTTTTTAACTGTACTTATGCACCTGAACCGCGTACGTCACTGACATGAAAGTCTTACATACATATATATACGATATACTTTTTATAACGAAATTAAATTATTTCTTGGAATACCGTTTCCGTTTCGCTTTCACGAACTCGTCAGAGACACACAAGTATAGAGTGGGAACATTGCTTCCTGGAAATTAAAACAATATCACCTTGTCAATGTCATTCACATAGATGCAGAAACCGAACTCCAACCGATTCCTGATACCATAAGCAACTCATAAACAATAATATTTCTCTGAATAAAAATGCATTTCTTGCTTTTTCTGAATGTCAACAAATGCATTTTCTATTTAAGTAGCGATTGTTCAACTTTTTCAAATTCTTTTCACTCTGCATATTTCTACTTTACTTACTGGAGTTATTCGTTTATTTAGAAAGTTTCCTGACTTGAAAGAATTTCAGAAGCTATACCAGCTTTTCATGCGACTTTCTCGTTTTTCTTACTTACTTCTCTACATTTTTCTTTCATCTTTTTCTTATAAAATTGAGAAACTTTGAAAAGTCAAGGAATTTTTTGTTGGGGAAACAAATCATGTCATAGTTGCAAATATATTTTAAAGAAGGAATTCCTAAAGTTGATTACTTCGACTTGAATTCCATTTGATTTTGTAAAGGAGTCTGATGAAGTTGAGAATTTTTCTATTCTCTTAGATAAATATAAAGAATTAGAAGCATAAGGATCTTTAAGATTTCGTAAACAGACTCGCTTGAATCTTGTTGAACAGTATTTACATATGTACATACAGGTGCACATAGTCCACATAGCTTTTAAGGACTAAAATATTAATTTTCCAAAAAAAAAAAAAATGTATCTCATATAGAAGTTTTTTTTGTAACATTCAATATAAGGAAAACTCCTCATTCTATAGATAATTCCTTAATATTTTATCACCATCTTTAGGCATATAGAGGGGAATGAAAGCTGTTGTAATCTATATTAAATAAATCCTTCCTTTGAACTTTAATTTTCCATAAGAAATCGAACACTGAGAATCATGTCAGCAAAAAATCTACATCAAAGAGATAATTTCGATATAAGCTTGTGCCCTTAGAAACTTCCGCCCCAAAAGAAATCTTCACAAATGCAACAAATCAACATTATTCAAGCAATGAATAGTTTCCCCATTTACATTCCTCCTATATGAATGATTAGTTAGGAACTTAGTTTTATGCCCGTTTGTCAAATCAGTTGCCTATTTAAGGTCAGAGAAAAAAAGGGTTACAATACCCTTCATTGACTTGGAGCTCAATTGTATTTGCATGACGCGGAAAATGTCGATGGATTTTTTTTTTTTTTTTTCTCCTGCTCATTTCACTCTTTGTCTCGCTGAGAGGCGTGAAGCACATCTTGACCCGTTCGAGTGGATTCGAAGGTTATAAATTGAGGTTAAAATTCCTTGTGCGCATTTTAACACTTCCGAGTCCGCACCTGCAGCTGTGGCTAGTCAACGGCACCGTACCATTGAATTACGATACGTGAAACTGTGTGACAACACAGCTTAAGATACCTTGCAACGTTATAAATTGAGTTTTCCAAACCAAGCTCACACCCTCGCGTCCCAAATGGACGGATGTATGGATGTATGTGTGTGTGTGTGTGTGTACGTGTATGTGTAATGCCAAATGCGGCACACCAAGCACATAAACGGCTTAAGCTTGCGGTAAGTTGTTGCATATTTTAAAAGCGTTAAAAGTTCAAATAATAGAATGAAAAAAAAAATGCAAGCATTTTGATGATGATACTGCAGCGTGCTGAGGTAGCAAGGAAAATGCGAGTTCAAAAATGCTTAAAATTTGCATTTTATGTGGTTTTCTATTGATGGTGCTCAGGATAGAAAATGATAGCGTACAGAGAGTAGCAAATATGCCCGTTGTAACTATTTTGCTTGTATGGCAGCGTTGTGAGAATGAATGTTGCCTGAACATGGCACATGGAGATTGAGATGTTCAGTGTAAAAATATTATAATTGAGTCGACAAATGAGATCCTTTAAGCGTGTTTTTCCTAGTGCAAATATTTTTAAACAATTTTCTATTTTTCAGAGACTCTTAAAGGCTCTATTGCTATTAAGAAAAGTGGAAACTTTTCAAGAGTGTAGTTTAAGATTTTTGTGATATATTTTGATCTGCGAAATAAATTTTTTAAATCCACTTACCTTTAAGTGATGAGTAGCCGTGACACATGAACTCACATGGTAATCCATTGATTCCATAACATACCATAATACGTCCTTTATGTCCGAGGCATGTGGATCAGGCAGGCGTACATAACCTAAAGAATGAAATGAGAACAATGTTTGATCATTATTTAACATAATCTGGGATATTCTTGAAATTAACAGCAAAACTATACAAAATTTAAATTGGCCAAAAAATCGTGACGATAGTTAACATATATAATACTTAATTACGTAGAAAAGCTTCGGAAATGGATTCTAGGCAACATGAAATTTCCAAAATCGTCAATTGTTGATTATAGCGATTTCCGTCACACATCAGAATATTTGCCAAATTTTGGTTTATTCTAATAACTTTTGGTTAAGTAAAGTTTACTTGGTTAAGAAAATTCTCTCATTTTCCCTCTTTGATAGAGGTTCACAGATAAAGGTGAGGAAATATTAAGAAATTCTTTGAATGCATTTCGGAAACATTTCTTCGCAATCTATATGCAAAGTGCTGAGTACGGAGGTCCAGTTATGTTTATCAATTCCACATTCCAAGAGTAAAAGGACTTAAAGCTATCGGCATTACAGTTCAATTAAGTCTGAATGCAGTAGCAATGCAAACTGCTCGTCTCACATTCAGTTATTGCTTTCAATTTCCTTTTTTTTTTGTTCCGAAAAGAGATAGCTTTGGGAAATCATGCATGGCTGACAGTTTAAAGCCCATGCAGAGATATCTCGACCGTTTGAGGAATCAGAGAAAAAGGACGAGTTTCACAAGCAGAAAAAAGGCTAATTCCTATTGAAATCGAAGTCAATGGAATAAAGCAGTTACCTTAGTGGAGTGAAGTAGCATAAATGCTGGAACGAATCAGTACCATTGTGGATATGAAAACAATAACACGCTTCATGGTCCAACGGAGGACGTGATGAGTGCCATACAAATGAGAATTGAAAAAAAAAAATAAATAAAAAAGACTCCAGCGGAGCATTGAAAACAGAAAAGGGTAGAAACCCTAACAAAAATATGTAAGTAAAGGCAAATAATAAAGGGAATTGAAAATATCGTATGCCGTATAGAAAAAAATGGACAATGAAATTCAAGGATTCGAAATAACAAAAACGTATCCCCGCAGGCGGCTATAAAAAAGAACAGAAAAAAATACAAAATAAAGAAAAATAAAAATAATAATAACTTCTGGAAGTTTTCTTCTTTAAAAAAAATATTTGTTACTATATTAAAGACTTTTCGACTTTCAGGACAATGATCTGACTTGCCATTCCATAACAGTGTCGTAGGTTCCTTTCTTTCCAATTTTCTGTTTTGTTTCATTCTATAATTGCTCTTAGTTCCTCTTCGATTTCTGATAACCTGCATCATTGGTGGTCTTCTTTTTGTTTTTATTTTTTTCGTTTTGACGACAGGATATGCTTGCATAGGAATGGAAAAAAAGGAGATCTGTTTGTGCCTATTGGGATTTAATAGTTATCTCCCCTCGCTTTTTTTTATTTTCTTATTACAATTTTCCCGGACATTGAGCGACGTGAATTTCTGTTGTTCCTCTTATTGCCTTGCAAGGATATCAGGATATTGTCATTGCACTGGGGTTGCTCTTGTTTCGTTATTGCTTCTTACTCAAATCAAAAATGAATTTAGGTACGTTAAACGGTGTGCTTGCTATTCGCGTAATACTCTAAGCGTAGTTGTGCTCTTGATGCTCATATTCTGTCTTCATATTAATGAAGTCCCCTTGGAGTCTTCAATTGGAACCGATGTCGAATAATTAGGAGCGAAAAAAGTATGGAAATCTCTGATTGTATTACTCTTTTTTCCCTTGTTTGTTGGTGTTTAGTTTCTTTTCCTTTATTCACTTGGATTAAGCATATAAGCGAAACATATTTTTTTTGTTTCATTTGAAAATTAATTAAATAATAAAATCCATTGTATGCATTGCACTCTTGTATCGAGTGGATCGTTTAGTTTACAGCTTTAATATGACTTAATGTCCCGTTTGGTGAATTCTTTTCTTTAGATCAAATGGACATCTCATCTGCATTAAAAAACAAGTAAGAAAGCTAAAGTCGGTCAAGCCCGACTTTGAAATACCCAGCGTCCCGACATTATGAGCGCACTATGTTTTTCTTCTCTATTTGTGGGCGTGGCAGTGGGAGGGCAACATAAATTATTTCCCTACAACTTTCATTTGCCTTGGTCAACCTATGTTGCGAATTTGAAGCTTCTACGCCTTTTACTTCGAAAGTTACGAAAAATCTTCATTTGTGGGCGTGGCAGTGAGCGGGCCGCATAAAATTTTTTCCTACACCTTTCATTCGCCTTGGTGAACCTATGTTGCGAATTTGAAGCTTCTACGCCTTTTACTTCGGAAGTTATGAAAATTCTCTATTTGTGGGCGTGGCAGTGGGCGGGCTATAAAAATTTTTGTTCCTACACCTTTCATTTGCCTTGGACAACCTATGCTGCGAATTTGAAGCTTCTACGCCTTTTACTTCACAAGTTACGATAAGCCCTTATTTTTGGGCTTATTTGTGGGCGTGGCTCGAGGAGGGCGGCGTCCATTTTTTGCCAGGATATGTCCCTTTTCGTAGTTTACCAGCACACCAAATATCAATGGAATGTGTTGAGTGGTTCGCAAGTTACAAGCATTTTATTGAAAACACAATAAATTCATTTGTGGGCGTGGCAGTGGGCGGATGTCTCCCATTTTTACTTAGGATCATACTCGGACCCCGATATACATGTGTGCCAAATTTCGACTTCATTGGTTCAGCCGTTTCGGAGGAGATCCGACCACGGACGGACGGACAGACGGACAGACGGACAGACGGTCAGACGGACAGACGGACAGACGGACAGACGGACATGTCTAAATCGATTCAGTTTTTGATCCTGATCATTTCTGTATATATTTTTCTATATCTCCGGAGCTTAATTCTCCCTGTTACAAGATTTGCACAAAACTAATATACCCCGCTTACGCTGGGTATAAAAATATGACTCAATCTAAATTGTCTTCTGCTCGTTTAGCACATTTCTTTGCGAACACTCGTCTCGCTTAATGCACTTTTATGACCACAGAAACGATATTTTTAATGGGCAGCATTAGTGCTGCTTGTCATATTGCCCAGCGAACGCATAACTTTCCACAAAAGGGAAAGTGTGTTTAAATGCCATTAAAGCCATTAAAAGAAGTGTCTGAAGGGGAAAAAAATTCAACGAGAAAAAGAGCAAATCGGAAACTGTAAACGATGCTAAAAGGCCAAGAGCAAGAAACGATGAAAGAATGAGAAAAAAGAAAATCTAAAGAAAAACTTTGACAAAATAACGTAAAAGTTTTCTGACCTTTGAAAAGGGGGGAAATTACGCAACTTGTCTCATAAGATGTCAAATTATCGAAAACATTAAAGTCTTTGGTTTTCTTTTGCTGCTTTCTTTTGTATTTCTTTAGTCTTTTGCTTTTATCGGTGAAATTTTTTATTATTTCGTTTTCTTCAGTTCATGAAAAGAAGGATTTCACCTTTCAAAGTTGATTCGCTGTTCAAGAAAAAACAAAAAAATAATGAAACAAAAAAGAACAAAAAAAAAAAAAAAAACCAAAAGAAAAAGCTAACAACTTTCGAAGCGAGAAAAACTCCTTAAGCGTGCTTATGGTTTAACTTGCAAAACGCTTACGGCTTATAAGCAGAAAATGCTCTCTTGTTTTATCCTTATATATGTATGTATGTATGCCCTTTTTTGTTGCTCTTTCTTTGGGACTCACTTCCGAATACTTTTGTTGACAAAATTGACACTTAATTTGATAAAGGCAGACGTTTAATTAATTGAAATTAATTAATGTGCTGTTTTCAATTAAATGTCAAATTCAATTTGAATCCAAACGCGTGGGCTAAGATTTCAAAGGCAAGCATGGGTAGAACGTGATTATATAAAAAATTCCACAGATTTTTTTCTTAATTTTCGTGCTTAAAATTCTCCTCTTCAAATGCTTTATTAAGATCACGGCTCTCTAAGCCATGCCGACCCCCCTGAGAACAATCGAATTAGGGCACTTCTATTATTCAGGGTGTCCCAAAAATTTTTGTAAAAAATGAAACCATTTGCAGTGTTTTGCTTTAAAGCCACCTTTCTTAGTGGTACCGTTTACGAGCTGAAGCACTTAAAAGAAAATGCATTTTTGTATACATATAATTTTTAGTATGGCAAAAAAAATGTTTTTTTAATACAAAATTTTCAAGCCTACAGCTTGAAAACGGTACCACATAGAAAGGTGGTTTAGAAACAAAAAACACTCCTCTTGAATCGATCTATCAATGGTTTCATTTTTTACAAAAATTTTCGGGACACCCTTTATGTATAATATGGAATTTATTGAGCATACATTTTAGTAAATTTTCCCACATAAAATGAGCGACTCTCAAAAAGTTCGCAAAAACTTTTCATATTGGACATTTAAGCGGTATTTTAGCAAAGAAAAGTGCTATAAAATCATTATAGTTTCTTCGATATGTCTTCGACATATCGTACAAGATTCACTAAACCGGCATAACTCAAAAATTTGCATTTCTCAGGCAAACACCCAATAACTCTTGATGCCTGTAAAAACAATTCTTAATTAACTGGAGAATCAATAAATATTAATGTTAAATTTCATATTGTTCGTTTTCCTGCAGTAAAGCGTTGGCGAACATGAAAAAATTAATTGAAAAAATTTTGAATTGTGCCGGTTTAGTGATTAATGTGCGATATGACATTGAGAGAGCCTTTATGGCTGCCTGTGTATATATGCTTTAAGAACAAAGTCATCACGATTCTTGAACCTAAAATCATTTAGGGTATTCCCTTAGAAGTGAAAGGATTGAAAACGTGTAAAATTTTGTATACAAAATCTCATTCATTGATTTTTTAGCCTTCTTGATTTACGAGTTTTCAAGGTTTTCCAGCTTTTTCAGGCAATAACACCTTCAAGGAAAAACCCCTATTGAGAAAATTCTTCACGCTTCGTAAACATTTTTTCATATACAAAAGTCTGGACAGCTCATTTGGCATTTCATAAAACTTATAAACATAAGTGAATCCGACTAATAGATTTAAAAATCAAAAACAAAAATGTATCGAAACTACTGCGATGTCTGCGATTAAGAAATCGTAAGCAGATTAAATTACGACTTCCGATTTCAAGTTTCAATGAGTTCTGACAATAAAAAAACTTTCAAAATTTTATTTTACTAAATTTTCCTCGAAAGCAGTTTTAAAGTACCTCTTAGCGTCTGTTTAAATCATAAAAAAAGAATATCATTTGACCCTTAAAGCACTCCTTCTCTGTTATTCCTTCTGCTGGGTTGGCCATCATTTAAATGAACGCACCTTTTGCTATTTCAACTTGGAAAAAGTAAATAAACGTTGAAATTAATGAAACGTCAGTGGCAAAACGAAGGCGTTTTTTTTTTCTCTTCTTCTGTCCTTATTTTCTATTAATTTCACGTAATTTTTTATATTCTTTTTTGCTCCCATTGCTTTTCTGCTGGTCTCGTACACACTCGACTTAATATATGGCGCAGTCATTAAATTGTTCTTAGCCATCAACTTTGACATTGGATACTTTTCATTCCTTGCACTGAAACTGAAGCTCAAACAAATTCTTCGCTTCGTTTTCACAATTTCCATTAGTTCTTTTGCCCGGTTTAATTATCCTCCTATCTAAACTCAGAAGTTGGCCACTTTTTCATTCGGACGGCCAGCTGGTCATTCACTCAGTCACACTTTTCGTAAGGATTCCTCTATCACCTTTCATCTATGCTGACCACTTATGTCACAAGCCATTAAAACAATTTAACTTTTCTCACCGTTCAACATCGCAACGATTTCCCAACTCTATACGATTTTCTTGCCCCCTTTTCTTTTTCTGCGTTCAGCACTTTTTGAATATCCCACCGAAATTGAAAATGAAAAAAAAGGGAATAAACGAAAAAGAAACAAAAAATTTAAATAGAAAGACGAACTGTAAAATGGCAACTCATTAACTTTCGACCACTTTAAAATGTTAATAAAATGTTCCATGCCAAAGTCGTTTGCTCCACACCTTTTGGCAGTTGGGCTCGCTGGTATTTGCGTTCAAGACCAGGACGGGATAGGACTGGACAGGACGGGTCAGACTATGCTATACCAAACCAGGCGCTCCGGCAGAATGAGTGCTTCTTTTTTAAGTCTTATTTAAAATGGCAGGAAATGCTTGAGGGTTTCTTTATTTCATTTCTCATTTCCCTTCGCTGTTCCTTTCATCGCTTTACACTCGCCGCTTTCACTATTTTACACTATCTCTTGCCTCGCTTTTTTCGCTGTTGTCAGCTCAAACATCAAAAACTGTTAATTGCAGCAATTTTTTTCTTTTCTTTTTTTTTTTTTGAACTCAAATTTTAGTTATCGCTTCTGGGTTATGTCCTTTTCGAAACAAAAAAAAAGAAAAAAGAAAGAAAATCGCTTTCTGTGGTTGGCTTTTCTTGGTTTGTTTTATTGCTGGCTCCTTACCTACGCGCTTCTTTGTCTCAATTCTCCTCGTATTGTGTTCCATGAGCTACGCGTAAAGCGGACATTCATTAAGAGAGAAAGTCAAAGTCACGTTGAACATTCAGCAGTGTTGTGTTTGTGCGAGTTTTCTTTTTGTGTTTTTAGATTTTTCTCTGTGTTTGTCAATGTGCAAAGTACAAACAAATGAATGGCTTATAAAATAAGTTATTATTTGCTGCAATTTTAATGAGGTGCTTTCTTGGGAAAAAAAAAATTGTTGAACAAGAAGATTCTGCCCTTTCAAAAATAAATAATTTTGGATAAGTTTTTTAAATTTTTTGAAAAAAATTAACAAAAACTAAACAAAAAGGGAATATATTAAGGCAATAACAGGAAAACTTGATCATCATCAACATATTTCAGATCACAATTGACCCATTGATGACATTGCCTGCGATTGATTGTAGCGATGAGCCATGACCGAAAAACTACGTACAATATAATCGATCTTAGAGCCATGGTTTCATTACTTTTTATCAACTTAGCCAGCCGCGATGACACACTTATGTATTTGATTTGACGTTAAGCCTCGATGTTCATTGCGGTGATGTGCTGTCCTTTTACGATTTTCTGTGTGAGGCCGTTTGCTTCCAGTGAAATGGACTTTCATCAAAATGATATTTTTATTAATGACATAAATAATTCATAGAATAATCTACATTTATATTTAATCTCACCTCATGATGATGCTATGCGAATAGGCTTATAAAAATTTCAATAAATATCTTCCCTGCATATGCGCAATGCGAAATTCCATAAGCCGAATTTTGAGTCGCTTTTGACCGCAATCCGCACGCATTGAGTACACCAATACTTAAACGCAGTATGTACCTACATTATTTGTGCATTCTTGCATTCAGTCAAGCATTCCGTCGGTCGTTCATTCATTCAATAATGCGTTCACTCGCAGGATGCCTGCGTACTCATCTTCAATATCACACGGAATTTTAAACACGAACAAGCGTGCATAATCCAACGGTTTTGAATGTGTTTCAACGAAGAGGTCTTTGTTGCCTTCAAGATATTTTGCTGCGCTGCTATTGTTGTTTTCGATTATTTTTGGTTAAACTTAATTACGCGGCACTGAGCGAAGTTGAGTTAATGTGAGGAGGGATATGAAATATTTTTTAAATTGGTAAACTTTTTGTTTCTATAATTTTTTTTTTTTTTTATAAACTTTAACAACCTGGTTGTCAAACAAACCAGTGCGAGTGTGGACTGTAAAGTTGTTAAAGTTATTAAATAAGGTTTTGTTTGACCATTTTAAACTTTTTTCTAATAAACAAATTGTTACACATGATGTTAAACATGACGATTTGAAACATTAAAACCGTTATCTTTATAAGCAACACTCGTATAGAAGTAATTCAAGTAGCGCTCATTACCGCGCTCAGTGTGATATGTAAGTACACTCATTACTGTACCTTCTAAACTAAAAGTGATCCCATTTTGAAATTTATACAGTATGTTTCTAACATTTCAAGCTTTAATTCGGAAAAAAATATAAAAAAATCAAAGGTGACAAAGTTGTTCAAATTGAGGTTTAAATTGTTTACCACCAGTTTTACACTGAAAAAAAATTTTTGTTTTTGATTTTTTTTACATTATCAAAAATTTCAATAGACTTCTATACAAACTGCTACTTTTCATTTATGACAAAAAGTTTTTTCTTATTCAAAAAACTGCATGAAAAAAAAGTTATTTTTCATTATTTCGTCGACTTTTAAAAGCCTATATCTCAAAAACTAACGGAGATACAACAACAATTTTTTGCCCCCTACTTCATACTATCTAGAGGTATAATTGAGCCGAGTATGAACAATTTTTAGAACATCAACTTTTTTGCGTGGACCGCTTCACGTGAAATGCCCCATATACATAAATCTAATACTCCAAATATACACAGACGCCACTGGCAAACAAAGGCCATCAGCCCGAAAGGAGACACAAAAAAAAACCGGACAGGAATACGAGTATCATTTGACATTTCAACCAACTATGCCACAAAGGCTGGCATTACAGTATTATTAATAAAATACTATCTACTGTAGGAACTTTAAGAGAAGCGGACCGATCATTGGAAGACTCAAATCGCTGCCAAACGATGTGGTTCGAAATTTCTTTAAATTTCAGAAAAAGTAAAAAAAAAAAAAATCTTTTAAGATTTTAATGTAAAAAATGAAAAACTCTATTACTTCACTGGACTCGGCTTTACGCGTTGGGGAAATTTTAACATATCTCTCTGTTAAAGTTAAATGTTATCCCCATCAACCACGCAACACCATGAGTTTAAGGACTCTTCAATGATAATAAGAGAAAATTCCTATTCACCACACCGCCGACAAGCTGTCAGTTGAGAATAAGCAATTTTATGCTCACGCAATTCTTTCTCTTTTCTAACTTTTCTTAGCATTTCCACTTCTGTCTGTTTCAGTGACTTTTCATAGCGCGTGGTGAATGGAGCAGGTCGCAAGTAATTAGAAGATTTGTTTGTGTGTGTTTTAAACAGGAAAAATAAAAAAGAATTCAATTTTTGAATAAAAATTTACTGAGTACATTTTCCAATGTAGAAAATTTAAATTTTTTTTTTTTTTTTAATAAAAGCAAAAACATTTTTTTATTTTTTGCAATCTTGAATACAATGAATTCAATCAACTCTGAAATTGAATTATCCGCATAGATTTCTTATCTTATTTCGAAATCCCTTTCAAGAATTAGCGGCGCGTACACTTCTCCTTAACATGAGACACAAGCCCGCAAGTGAACCCGAAAAATTCTTTGAAACGAAACCGGTCATCGGAAACTTTAGAAAGAAAACCACAAAAGCACAATAAATAGATAAACAAAAAACAGAAAAAAAAACTATAAAATAAATAAAAATAAAATAAAAGGTCGATCTAACAAATTTAAAGTCAAATTCAGTGACCCAAAACGTGAAAGGAAAAAGCCCGCAAATAAAAAGAAAATAAAAAGAAAATAAAGAAAAAAACAAAATAACAAAAATAACATTCAAAAGGAAAGCACGTGCAGAGTGAGTTCCATCAAAAGTATAAATGTAGAGCGAACTAGTGTGGAAGCGAAATGAACAACAGTTCGACAGCCGGAAGATACTCAAGCCAAGAATAAGGTACGTTTGTTTGTATGTATGTATGTCTCGAACGATTTTCCACTTTCGCCGTTCCTAATATTTCGTTTAAATGGGATATTTTTGTTCTTCTTTTCCTCTAATTTTATGCATGGAAAGGTGTTCTCGGCACGTTCCAAAAAATACAAAATAAATAAATAAATAAATAAATAAAAATGGATGCAAAATATTGTGAGCTGCATTCGAGTCCGAAACGTGCTAAGGTCAAAGCACGGGTCGAAATCGGTTCATTCGAATTTTCCACTGCACGGAGCCGTGTTGAATCCATTGAAAATTCTGTTGGCTCATGCATTCAGCTCAGTAGAATTTTTGGTTTTCTATTCATCGAAGGTGTTGAGACGTGTGTTCTCCTGCGGTTGTTTACACGAAGCGTGAATAGACTAGACAGATGCTATTTTGCGCTTTTAGAGCGGGAGCGAATTTTTTATTTGAAAAAACCATTTCTGGCATTCAATTGAAATCATTAGAAAAAAAAATCAAATGAATTTTAGAGTAGTACTACTTTTTATTCAACTTTTTCTCTCAATTCTCTTCTTCATTTCCGCATTTGAATTTTTCAAGGAACATCATTCTCATTAAAAAAAATGTTTGCTTCAACCTCCAAAAAAAAAGCTCTTGAAAAGCTGTTATTTCCTATTGATTTGCCATAAGGAAGTTTCGTACATAATTTATTTGAGACAGTTTTTGTTTTTACTAGCATAATATTATAGCGTTTTATAAGCTGCGGAGCCCCAGACTATCTCTTCAACTTTTCATTTTCATCCTTCTACTGATTATTATTTATGACGGAATGTATATTTTTTATGTTTTTATGTTTTCCTCATACTTTTGTACATCGAATTTATTCTGAAGGTTTCGATAAATATGCAAATTGCTGAAAGTAAGTCAGATATGTATGTATGTATATCACTGACAAATATTCTCAGTAATAACCCAAAGGCTTTGATTGGAAAATTATGCAAATTAAGTATGTTTCTGTGGGTTAATCTGGCCATTGCCTTTGATAGCCCCTTGAAGTTAAATTTTTCGATATTTTCCACATTTTCGATTTCCTTAAAGGCTTAATTATATTTTCATTTCAGGATTTCCATACCACATCAAAGACTTCGTTTGGAATGATTAATATTTCTATGACTTCGAAGTCTCCTTGTACTGTAGACGAACTACATCATTGAAATGAAAAAAGGACCTTCGTTCGCAGCTTCTCTGTAAAAAATTTTGAATGGAGGTCACCTATTGATAATAATGTGGCAGGAATTTCTTTTTTCATTCAAGTACCTACACGTTTTGCCTTCAGACGCAACAGAAGCAATAAGGACCTTTTTGATTCTGATTTTTCTTTGACTTTTAAATCCACTCAAACGAAAAGCTAATTTTCTTTCTCCATTGACGCTTAATGATTCTCTCAAGTTACTTTCAAACATTGACAGACCTTTAAGGCATTAAGAAAAATGTAATTTTTCTTCCTCTTTTATTTATTTATTTTTATTTTTTTTTCTTCTTTTTTTGTTTGCAGTTCGCTTTGATTTGACTTTTCGATAATCCCTAACAACATTTCACCCATCGAAGTAGATTGACACGCTTAATGGTTTAATCTGGTGTTGTCACTCTCCGATTTATTTATTGCACAGATTATGGTCTTGAAGTATGCTACATCTGGCAGTGTCATATGCAATCGATTTATGTAAATGAAGCGCTTATTAAAGCCCAAGAATTAGGATCACGCACATGGAATCGAATCGTACATAGTATGTTTATGCCTCATAAACACATGAAGAAAAATACTATAGCACACTTCAAGGCGCTGGCTGTAATTACATTATTGTTTGTTTGTACATGCGTGACAATGTTTTCAATTTGTATCAATTTCAATTAGAGAGATTCCAAGAATGCCAAAAGAAGCGCACAGCGACCATCTCCATTGTACTCCGTCTAATGCGTATTAACATGTCCAATGTACGTAAAGCACATTAAGGGGGCCAGCATGGACGCCTGGCAAAAGCAATTTGATTCTTGAACAAATGTATTTTTCCGCTGCCGAAGAGAAACACATTAGTACATTTATTTTTGGCGTTGCTGGTTGACTTGTAACCAAGAGGACTCCAAAACAAAAAAAAAAAAAAACAAAGACCAGAAAAATTTCAGGTCACACTTTTTCTTTTCTTTGTTTCTGCTTCAATGTAGGCGCGTGTGTAAATTGTTTGGGTGTACAAAGGTCACTGGAAACGAACCTGCTTAGACGAGACGGAGACAAGGTTTCGGGGTTTCGCACACATACGAATGAGTGTCAAAGGGTAAATTGGGCCTTTTATGCTTGAGAGTTCTGACAGATTTTCGTTTTGTTTTTTTTTTGTTTTTTTTTTTGTGCCTTTTTTTGCACTTTGTTTTTCTATTCTTTTGGAGAAACTTTCAGCTTTTATTTTCGTCTTGTGACATTACTTATGCAAGGCTTAAACAAAAGTTAATCTTGTTCCATGATTCCTTGGGCAGACACTAGAAATAGACTACATAGTGAAGCACTATTAGGGAAAGATTTTATTTGCTTTTCTTTAACGATATCTTTTCGGAAATGGGGAAAGCTCTTGAGAAAATTAGGTTTTCCCTAAGTCGTTTTACGTATTTTGCTTGATATAATTCTTTATATATTAAAGAGATTAACCATACAAAGCTGACCGTCTAGAGTACCCTATGTAAGCCAACTATCGGTGGAGACAACTGCTGAAAGAAAAATCCTCTTCATAATATTAAAAGTAATTAAATCTGTTGTGCTTTTAACAAATATTTTGCTTTCGCTTGCCAAGTGTGGTTGATCAAAAAGCATTTTCAGCAAGCAAAATTGTTCTTGATAGAATGTTTAAGAGCAAAAAAACTTGCTTCTTCAGGAAGTAAAAGCGCTTTACTTTTCAAGCGGGGAAGTAAAGTTTACAGTCACTCAATGAGCTTATGAATAAGAAAATGTATTCTTAATCAATCACGTTTATCAACTAATACGGGTGCAATAACTTTTTTTAGACCTCAAAGAATTCAACAGCCATATTACTTTGCGATACCAGTCACTTCGACTGATGTTTAGCTATCTTGGGTAAAAAAAAAAATATTAAAAAATATATTGTAAATAAACAATATGTTCGTATGAGATTCACATAGCCTTCAGTCTATTAAACAATAACCACACAGTAACTTATTTATGTCCGATTTTTTTTTCTTTTTTTGTGATGCTGCAAAATGCTTGCATAATTTTTCATTCGGCTTGTGTATTGACCTTGTTCGCTGTGTAACCTTTCATTACTAAATTTACGATTCAGCAATTCCACCTCTGTTCATCCTTCAATAATAAATCAAACATACCGAGTGAACAGACCAGACCATCCGATATTTTTCATTTATTTTTTCACCGACTCGATAGATTAAAAAAAAAAGGGAGAAAACATATATGAAAGAACATACATATAGTCACATATTGTATGCGGGCTTATGGTCGGTCTTTTCTCTCCGCCTTCATTCTAAGTAAATATGAAACGCGTGTAAGTTTTTATAAATACTCATGTAGGTATGTGTTCAGTGTACACTGAGGCGTTGATTTATTTGCAGCGCTTCGTTTGCATGTAGTCAAGTCGCTAGCTCTGCCTCTTTGAGCTTTCATGGCGTACAGTCCAACTTCCTTTATTGGAATCAAATGAAATTTATTCGTTTTAGATAGACTTCAAATAAGAGAATTGGACTTTTTTTGGAATTTTTTTGCTTTTGACAAAACATCCTAGCCAACCATATACGAAGTGCTCCGTAGAGGAGTGCAAAAGGACTCCCAACGGAGTTCTTCGAAATTGTGCTTTTGCCAAGACCCGACAAAATAACGCCCTGAAGATTTTGGGAGATTAAACAAGTCAGTTTTTCAAATATCAACATTCGAGCTTTTTGTCCATAATTCTCCATATTATTTTTTATCATTATAATTAGTAATTCTTAGACAATCAGAAAAAAACATTTGGAAAGCCGATGCGATCGATTTCGAACCCAGTTTTTATTTGAAAATTAAAAACTGAAGGGGAGTCCATAGTAGACTCTTAGGGAGCATTCTAGCAATCATGAAACATAAATTTTTTGATCTCGAGAAGTTCACGTTTTCCATTTTAAGTACTCTGCGCTTTTCTTCCGCAAAAGTGCTCATTTAGAGCTCCCGAAAGGAAGTCTTTATTGTGAGTATTCGACTTAAACTACTCTTCCATATGTCCACAGATATATTTCAAATTGAATCAAGCGGCAATAATTCCTGTTAAGGGAGAATTTATCATTGAATTGAAGGCTCCCAAAGTTCGTGAACGAAGATTTGAGCTATGAAAGCTTGACTGTTTATGATATGCCTACCTACAACAACAACAACGAACATCATAACAAGCCGCATTTTTCTTCATTCTTTAGTCTTTATTCTTTATTGCTTATTCTTTATTTTCCATTTTCATTTTTCAAGCCATTCCTGCTTTCTTTCTCCCTCTTTCTCTCTGCATCTTTCTCACTCCGTACTTGTCTCTGACGTTTCCGGCTTAAAATTCTTTTTGATTTATGACTTAGGTTTATTCATTTTGATAAACAAACCGTTTATTCCCAGTATTCCTCTTTGAATTCGAAAGCGCTTATTCATATCAATTTTCAATGTCCTGCGCGATGGAAACTCCAACGAAATGTATCTTAATGTAATGCTTCATTATTTAAAATTACTTTTCCTTTGAAGACAAACAAAAAAATTTATAAATTATTACTATTTCCCTGTTATTACTCTAATTGAATTATTTTCCATCAAAAGCAATGCTTCAAAAGTCCATCAAACTTTTTGTTTCATCCGAAAAGGTCTCAAGGAAAAAGTTCAAAATATTATTAAAAAACTAAATACCTAGCGTGTTTCATAAACGTCACTATGACATTCTTTTTTTTTCATTTTTCAAATTTCCTCGCAATTGAAATCGCATTTAATAATGCTAGGGAAAAAATTGTTTTATAATAGAAAACAAAAAAAAAAAAACCCTTAAGCAACTTTAAATTGCCTAAAATTATGCTAAAATTCTCGTGAGGATATTTTATTCGCCTTTAGAATTGCGAATTCACGAAAGAGCATCATTCGAGCGTGGACCTTAAATGGAATTTGTGAACTCACTCGAGATTTTCTTTTCAGATTAATGTGCGTTAAATATGAAATTCTTTCCTACTCACGTATGGCGTATGTATTTGTGCATGTGTGCTTGGGTGCGTGCGATTGAAGGGAAGGCATTTTTAAAGTAGATTATTACTCATGAAAGTGTTCTTCTTTCGTGCATGGGTTCGTATGTGTAAGTATGTAGGTATGCGAACGTTATTATAAGAGCACATGAATATTAATATTGAAAAGGATGGATGTGTGCGTGTGCGTAAGAGCGTGTGCGTTTGTGTTTGCGACTATGGCAGCCTCTTGCCAAAGGAATACACGCATTGACTTAATAAATCTTAAAGGCAATGAAAAAAATGAAAGCAAATATTACAGTAGATTGTTTGGAACCTACTTTAAGGCATGTCTGTCTTCTTTATTATACGATACTCTACTCGACTCTGCTGTTGTGTCAAGTGTCAGTTGGCAGGAGAGCAGAACACCCGGATATAGGTTAAACGAGCACGCCAGGTGCTCTTTAAATCCCTTCTCATACACAAAAATAGCTTAAAATGAAACGTGTGACAACGCCAAATGAAGCTGAAATGGTATTACCCGGCTTTGGTGAGTTCAAAAGACGAAAATCGCTGTCCTTAAGAGATTTATTTACTCAACTGAGAAACAAAAAAAAAATCTAGAATTCATATGCGAAGAAAGTCTAAGAATGTAACGAAAAACGATGACAAACGCACAAAATTTCTCTTTTCGGGGCTTCACACATCGTGTGCCCATTTAAGCGTACCTTAATACGACGAACATGTTTATGTGCATGCTCTCTCCATTTTTGCTTTTCATTTTTCGCACTTTTTTTGCTGTTTTTTTTTTTTTTGTTTTTTTTTTTTTTGTTGCGTTCCTTTGGTATCCGGGGGTGCTATTCATAATTTAAAGCACAGTAGTGTCAGCTTCATTACCTTCTTACCGTATATTTATGTGAGCATTTTGGAGCACATCAATCAGTGAAAGCAGAAAACGTTGGAATGCAGCATAGGAGCGGAGCGGGTGCGACAGCTTTTTTTAAAAAGGACGTTTTTTTTGTCTTAAAGGTTCCTTTTCTTTTTTTAACCTTTTGTCTTCACATATTTCGGGGGCTTTTGTTTTATTGCTTCAGAAACGCGTTTGTTTTTCTCTTCTTGTTTAATGTTGAATTGCATCATTAATTCCTGGCATTTTACACTCTTAGCAGTGTGATTAAATGTCGAATGGCATGAATTCCTTTTGGAAAGTACAATTCAGTTAGATTAAGGCGCGTTGGCACATGCAATTTAAGCTCAGCGAATGATAAAAAAAAAGTATGAGGGCAGGTTACAAAAATGTTGTTTTATGATTATGTAACGTGTTGGAATTTCCAAGGCATACTTTTAGGCTGACGTGCTAGAGCCAAAAGGTGTTTAATGGAAATGGTAGTTTAAAGCCAGGCAATTCGCCTATAAATTACCTCTGTAATCTGTTATTTTTACATTTGGCACGTGACTCGAGTGGAAAATAGATGCCATTTTAAATTGGCAAGTTAGGCAGGCCTTTGATTATGTAAGCGCATGTCGCTCATGCTATTCACTCAGACTCGCAAAAATGTGAATTTCGTTCTCGAAACTTTAGTAAAGAAAAAAATTGCATAATTGGATTTTTTTTATTAAATTATTTAAATTATTAAAACTGTGAAAAGGTACAGGAACTTGTGCAAAGAAAAATCTTTTGAATTCAACACATAAAAGTATGCAATGTTTTAAGATAATTCACAAAGTCTTCTTAGATCCATATATGTGCACTAGGGCGTTTCAGACGTGAAAAAAAGTGTTGAAATTCGAAAACGGCGGGGTCTAAAAAGAAAGTTTAGGCAAAAAGAAAAATTTGGGCACGATTTTCAATATTTTTCATTGAGGTTTAGAGGTAGCTAAAATGGGTTTAAGTTGAAATGTAACATTTTTGGTATATAGCCTAAATGCAAGTCTGTTACATAAACAAATTTATATGCAAATAAATGTTTTCGAATCGCTTAAACATATTATGAATCAATTGATCGGTAAAACATTGAACTGTTTCTGGAAAAACCATTAATTGAAATCAATTTTTGTGTTTTCTGCCCCTAAAAGTATACAGAAAAAGTTGAAAATCTGTCAAATTGAAAATTCTAAATTTACAAAAACTAAATAAAAAAAATTTAGCTCTCTTTAAGGCGTTATTTGACCAAAATTCAAGTCCTCTGAGCGACCTCTAAACCTTAATCAAAGAAACTTTAAATGATGCCCAAATTTTTCGATTTACATTATCTTTCGTTTGAGACCCCGCCGTCTTCGAAATTGAAGACTTTTTTTTACGTCTGAAACGCCCTAATGTGCACTTACATTTTTGAAAATATCTCAACAAGGTACACTTTTATTATAATAAAAACTTTTTTGGTGAAAGATAATACTTAGAGGTATATTTTAAACATAGCCAGAAGGTGGCACGAAACCGGAATACACTGGAAAAAATTACTTATTTTTAATTATTTTAATTTTTTTTTTTTTTTTTTTGAGATCTCAAAATAATCATTTTAGCTCGGGATAAATTTAAAAGAAATGTAAGAAGACTTTGTGAATTTCCAGAATGTTGAAATTTGTTTTTAATAATAACACTGTGATAGTCTAAAAATCAGAGAGACCTGACTTTCACGATTTCCCGTTCAAAGAAGTTCCTAAAAGTATGCAATTACATGTTTAAGAAATAATGGCAAAATTTTGAACTTTAAACGTGAATATCTCTCAGATGCGGGATCTAGAACGCAATGGTGTTTTGGAATAAATTCTTGAAAGCTTTTAGGGTAAATTTTGAGGACAGTCCAGAACATAACGAGTTTTGAGTACATACATAAATTCGAGCCAAGAAAAAGTTTCAAAAAAAATGTTTGTATGAAACCCTAACTATCACACAGAACACTAATGATGCAATTCTATTCCCCGTGGCCGAAAAAAGAAGGTAGGTATGTCTTAGAAGGTTTTTGAAAAAAAAAAAAAAATATATCACAGTGTAATAAGCCCTGATGGCACTAATGGCACACTTATAGCACTTGTGGCTGTAAGAAGATCTGCACAACTCCAAACATCCAGCATAAAATGAAAAGCTTAAAGAAACTTCTTTCTCGAATATATACATTTTAATAAATGAACAGATTCCCAATAACGAAATTATTTATAAAACCTTCTTTATATTAGGTGTAGTAAAAAGAAATCCATTATTTTTGCATTAAATTGAGGGCTTTATTTAAAATAGTTAGAATGACCCGATTTAAGTCAAATATGCGCCGTTTTGTTCGATAACTTGTTGCCATTTTAAAGGTAATTTCATTATGCCTCTCTCATAGAAGCCCTCGTTCCTATTAGCAAAAAATTGAGACAGTCGAATTTCAGAAGCCTCTCTTGAAGCGAATGTTTCACCAGCAAAATTGTTCGCCATGGACAGGAACAGATGGTAATCACTTGGTGCCAGGTCTGGACTATAAGGTGGATGCAGAAGAACCTCCCAACAAAACTCCCGGAGCTTCTGGCGAGTCACTATCGATGTGTGTGGCCTGGCGTTGTCCTGATGGAACACAATTCCTCTCCTATTGGCCAAAACTGGCCGCTTAAGGGCGATTGCTTCCTTCAGACGGTCCAATTGTTGACAGTAGAGTTCCGAGTTAAGAGTTTTGCCGTATGAGAGCAGCTCATAGTAGATAATTCCCTGCCAATCCCACCAAACACACAGCAAAACCTTCCTGGCCGTCAATCCTGGCTTGGCCACCGTTTCCGCCGGTTCACCGTGTTTCGACCTCGACCGTTTTCGCTTGACGTTGTCGTAAGTGACCTACTTTTCATCACCAGTCACCAACCGCTTCAGAAATGGGTCGATTTTGTTGCGGTTCAGCAGCGATTCGCAGATGGAAATTCGGTCTATGAGGTTTTTTGCGTTAACTCGTGTGGCACCCATACATCGAGCTTCTTTGTGTATCCAGCCTTATTCAAATGGTTCCAAACGGTTTTTTGTGCAATCTTTAGCTCTTTTGCAATCGAAACAGTGCTAACATGACGGTCGGACTCGATAATTTCCATGATTTTATCGACATTTTCGACAATTGGCCTTCCAGTGCGTGGTGCATCCTTGACATCGAAGTTACCGGAACGGAATCGACGAAACCAAAATTGCGCATGATTGGCTGTTACAGTATCAGGTCCATAAACGCTATTCACATTTTCAGCCGCCTGGCTTGCGTTTTCTCCCTTATCGAAGAAAAACTGTAAAATGTAGCGAATTTTCTCTTTGCTGATGTCCATCTTTGACAAGCTCTCAAACAAAACTGAATCAATCAATCAAAAAAGTGTCAAAAAAGCTTTTTTAGTAGGAACTGTCATCTTTCTAATGCCCCCTAGCGGAACACGATCGGACTTATACAACACGAGATGCAGATAAATAACGCCATCTATTGGAAAAATAATGGATTTCTTTTTACTACACCTAATATTTTCTATCGCTTCAGATATAGCCAGAGAGCACTTTATTTTCCATGAGGCTACGGAAGGAACATTTTTCATCTCCAAAATCTATATAAGTTCATATCATATTTTCAGTTTTACTTGGTTTCTTTTGTTTATTATTTTTCCTTCTGAATTTCCTTGGAATTCCCTTTTGAAATTACTCTTCAAAAAATAAATGATTAATCAATAAAAATGAGGAATAATATCGCTTCTTCATTCTTTTGCTAATGAAATACCATTCACTGATAAAATGTTAATTTCCCCCTAAAATATGCTAACATTTTCGTACAGTCAAACTCTCCGAAAACCAGCCCACAATTTTCAGTTTCAACTTTTAGAAATAAAAGCCTTTTATATGCGTCTGACTACACTTTAATAATTAAAATATATAAATAAGAGATACATCCGGCGCTGTGGATGTACACGTTTATGACTTAATTCCGTTGCTGCGCAAACGTTAATTAATAGCGGAAAATTACGTATGCGTATTCACGCACAACATATGCCATACGACGGTATGTGCCGACCCCAAAAATTTTGCCCGCCTTAAGCAATTCATGATTTCAAAACACTGAGCACTTTGTTCAGCCGTATGCTGCCGCAAGGAAACAGGAAGTGTTAAGGCTTTTTTGCATGTAAGCGTAGTATGTAGGCGTGCTGTGCCATCGTCGTCGTCGTCATATCGACGTGACTGAATGACATGACGGCAATTGGTGAATCCTGCCATTCGCTGTATGGCGGAAATCGACACAACCGTTCTGTTCAGTTCAGAAAAGGTTCGAGAGAAATAAATATTTAAAAAAAACCACAAAAATGATAAGATCGTGAAGGGTGAATGATTTGAAAATTTGAATATTCAAAAATTTTGTGTCCCATATAATAAGCAGGAAATAAGAGCTTTTTAATCACATTTATTTCGTTCAATTAAGTGAAGAAAGCTCCCTTATGCGGTTCGTTATGTCGGTAAGGAATATATGAAATAATTCATAAATTACACTCTGCTAGTTGAAAAATCCGAAAGACGGCTTTCATATCTAGAAATAATAACTAAAATACGCTGGATACAAAAGTGATATTGATTTTTTGGAATTGGTTCAAATAAAAGACCTTTTAGAGTTTAAGGTGGATCCTTAAAGTATGCAAGAATAATTTTGTTTTTTACTTAAAATATTTAACTTGCTTCTAAATTAATTTAATTGATTTAAATTAATCAAATAACACCATAGCTATTAAAGTTTTTTTTTTAAATACGTATCCTTAAACTGAAAAAATATACCTATTTACCAAAATCGAGTCAACAATTTTACTTTCCCTAAAAGTATGCTTCACTTTTTGAATAAATGAATAAATGGAATAATGGAATTAAAGTGAAAAGAACCACTTATAAAATACCAATTAAAATTGCGATTACAATAAAGTTTTGCACTGCAATTCAATTAAATACAAGTTATTAATGTAATCGTCATTATTCTTTATAAATACATAGCAACATGAACCAAATATACCTATACATTAAGGTGGATCGATTTTGTAACCTCCAATTGTCCTGGCAGAATATTATTCTGTTGCCCATACTAAATAATTATGGCGAAGAAACTATAGGTCAAATGTGAATTTTAACCTTCCGCTTTTGCCAACAAAGGTTTTTCTTGCTATATTCGACTTATTTTGGTCATCATTGTTGGTGAAAACATCTCAGAAATAAGAGAAACAATCACTTCAACGTCCCTCAAAACTCGAGCCATTGAAAAAAAATTATATTTTTTTAATAACTATCTTAAAATTGCCAATTTATGATGATTTTTCAAGCAAAATTTTAATATTTCTCATGCCTTAAATTATGCTAAGAATCAAAACAAGAAAATAGTAGAGAGAGTTCTGAACATAAACTGCATATTTTTATACTCAAGACTTGGCGTATGAGTGATGTGTTTTTGTACCATATTGCACACATTTGTACTGGATATTAGTAGCTAGGTGCACTAGCAATTTTTTGAATATCACACTGCTGCGCCATCTGATTGAAATATTTTTTTCTTTTAAATGAAAGTAAATACTAAGGGGTATTTCTAAAAGCAATTTATAGAGTGGCGGGAAACTGGGAATACACTGATAAAAATATTCAAAATTTTCTTTTTAGGTTTGTGAAAAAATTTTTCTCAGTGTAAAAATTAAAAAAAAAAATTTTAGCTTCCCTGTTTTATTATCTAACAGAATCTGATTAGATCATCTCTCTATCTCAATTGGTTGTTGAGATATAAAATTTTGAAAAAATGCTTATTAAAAGAGGATTTTCCAGGGTATTTCAAGGACCGTTCAAAATAAAAATCTAAAAAGTGGTCTCCACAGTGTTTTTAGATGGCACCTATCGAAAAATCAACAAAATTTAAAAATTCCATTCATGATGCCGCATGCCTTTGCTTAACCCGCCAGACCCTTTCATTTTTTTCTGCAATAATTTGTAGTATGGTTTATGATGGAAATAATTTTCAAAACACTGCTAATAGAGGGCGTTTCATAGAACAGTTGTACGTTTGCCTGTCTAATTATTAAAAATCCGCGGAAAGAATGTTTTTTCCGCTGTTAATGTTTTTGTAAATAATTGATCTCAATGTGCTTTAGAGGGAAGTAGGTCAAGGCACGCAGCCTAAACCAAATCAAATAAATATTTATACAGAGAAAACGATACCAGATAAAATGGAAGAAAAACAATAAGAATTCTCCATCGATAAAAGTGTAAGAACAAAATTCGGGTTTTACCCGATTTCCCTGGGCATTCTTGCACCAAAAAAATTGGTGGAATCTTATTTCACTAGGGCAATTTTCATTTTTTTTTTTTGTCGAACAAAACGATCCACCTTTCTATACATATATTTTTTAATGAAGTTAGTCATAATTTTTAAACCGCGATATCTCAAAAACTAGAGCCAATGTAAAAAAAAAAAGACGGTTGAAGCGACTGAGCTCAGCGCCAGCCAACTATGTTTTACAGATTTGTCTCCATGTTTTCGGTATGGAGCCTTGAATTTCATGCATAAGGATTAAAAACTTAAATAATCTCAAATGAAATAAAAATGAAATCGCACACCACATCATGAGGAATTTATCGAATTTATTTAAAACCATATTTTCGGCCTCACGAAAAACTATTCATATTTCATTTATTTTATAAGCCCTTGATCCATATGATACCATTTACAGTTCTCCATTTTATTTTGATTCAATGATGCCTTCCTCTTGGACACAACTGCACACAAGAAACACATCCACGCATACGGGTTTTAAAATATATTTCGTAGTTTGCTTCTCTGTGTTTTGTTTCATTTTGGTAATAAAATGCGAAGGTATTAATAACATTGAGGTGTTTTCGCTCTTTTCCTTTTTCCAATCGCACAACACTAAAACACACACACAGTCGCACAAATGCAAGCTCATGTATATTTTGTGCGAGATTAGAGTTGGTATGAATTTTATTGGAATATTTTACCGAGCAGCATATGCCTATAGGCTATAGGAAACTAATAATGATAATGATCATTATGCCGATGATGAAGTCAAAAATGATGGAATTGCCAGTGTGTAGCAGGTGTACGGACGTAGATTAAGTGGATAATAGCTCAAAAAAGAAAAGAATACACAATAAAGAGATACAGTTTCGGCCAAGGCTTTTCTGTTCAAATGAGCTTGTGGGTCCATTTGTGAATAATTCATGAATACGAGTTTATTTTTTGAGATAAACTTCTAAAGGAATTTATGCAACAGTGCTTTATTAGGCATTTCGGTTGAATTCTTAAAATATATGATAAAAGAATGTTCGTAATTTAGTGCGGGCTAGTTATTTCCAGGCTGTGACTTAATCACTTCTTTTGATAAACACATAAATCTGCAGGTTTTTTTTTTTTGTTTCTTTCGGTATCTCAATGTTGATTTAAATTCAAATTCATTGATCGGAAGAAAAAAGTCGAGAAAATGGGATATGTGATTAATTTTTGGAAAACACAGTGACTCTTACCAGCAAATATTTGGAGCCCTCAAATAGCCATTTGTTATTATTGAACAGTGTGTGTTAGCCCCCATAATGATATGATTTTGTGGTCCGATTTAAAGTTGAATGAACCTGCACACATACATATTTATAACTTTTTTAATTCATCTGCAGTAATTTCAATTACTCTCTAACTACTCCCAAAAAGTCACAAAAATACCAGGACTACTCACTTTTAACTCAATTGTCCTATTTGTTCCATTTGGTCTAATTTTCAAATCTTCATTTCTGCAGGGTCCTTTTTGGAATTCTCATCCTGTTTAGGTTTTGAAGTAAAAAGAACAAATGGACCGTTTATTATGAAAGTGGTGTGACTCAATTTTTATATTTTCCGGTTCTGAGCGGTTTTGAGGGAAAATTGAAGGCCGTGGGTTAATTTAGTTTTTTAATTCGTGATAAGCTACCTATTCTAAAGACTTTACAGTTTTGCGTGAAGTGAAGAGATTGAAAAAGGACAAAAGTGAAAACCTCTTCATTAAAAATTTCATTCATTAATTTTTGTAGCCTTCTTGATTAACCTATCTTCGAGGGAAAACCCCTTTAATTTTATAATGATTTTTCTCAGACCCTTTTTTGTTTTTTGAATTTTCGGACACGTTTCGGACTCATAAACCTTAACAATTCAAAATTCGATATCGGATGACAAAACCGAAAAATGGACAAGCGACCTTAAAACCACCATAAAGAGAATGAAGCTCACTAAAAGTTGTTAAAAATTATAGCCGTTCAAACCGAGACAAGAGTGTGTGGGCCAAACATGAGGTGTAAGAGTGGCTAACGTGTTTGTTGCTCTGTAATAATTGCATTGCAGCAGTCATAAAAAAATATCTTCATAGTTTCAATTCCTTTTTTTTTGCGATTTCTCTAGAAAATTTCAAAGGTTTGAATTTCACGGAAAATAGAACCCATCACATCGAATTTTATTTGCCTTGAAAATAAATAATTAGGAATCAAAAAGTTTTGCATTACATCCGAAAATTTCCTAACTATGAGAGCAAAATATGAGATTCAGGCACAGGATCGAATGAAAATCTGTGTGCAAAAATGTGGTTTTTAATGCAATGTGGAATTGGACTAATCAAATGGTGGGAATCGATGGCATCAGTCGTTGTTATTTATCCATTCGTCTAAATGAATTCGTGATAATTAGACAAATAGACTACTGTTGGGTCATCCGCCTTTAATGGAAAATTTTCTATGTCCTCCGCATGTAAGTATATAGCTGCACGTTTGAGCGTCATATTGAAATGTTTCAAAATAATTGATATGTTTGCTTAGTGGCAGCGGCATTGGCAGTGGTTGTTATTGTCGCTTCGGTTTGCATTTTACGCAGATTTCATTTGATGATGAATAGCAATGGCTGTAGAAAATGATTGCGATTGAATTTGTTTTCGTTGTGGTTTTCCATCGAATACGGATGGAAAAACAGAGTCACATTTTGAAGTACGTTTATATTTGAGGCAATTAAATGATGATTCGAAACGATTGATCAACCCTTCGCAGAACTTCCAATGCAAAGTATAGCTACTTATAGTTCTTTTTTCCGCCATAAAAGTTCAATTTGTAACGTATAATTTTACCCAAGAAAACAGTACACTAAGCTTTGAAATTTAAAAAAAAAAATTCGTTTGAAAAGTGATTTTTAATCATTCCTATTGATAGAAAAATATGAGTAAAAAAAAATTAAATACCGTCCTCCTAACAATTGCATGGAAAACCTGAGTCAAAGCTGTAGCCTAGCTTCTGAGCCGATCGGAAAATCACTTTTATCCATCTTTTCGTAGTTCCGACGACCTCATGATATTCTTTTGATAGCTCAAATCGTCCAAACGGATTTCTTGCACGATTGAGACACGTTTGATATGGCTAGGAGACCTGATATGGCTAGGAAAAAATGGAAGTTTTCCGACAGTTTTAGTGACATCAACCTCGCCACATGAAGTTATTTTATATCTTCGAAAACAGAGGCCATGACGCCATCCCATATTGACGAGATCTCTCACTTCGATTGGATTGTTTACGCTTTCGTTTCAGTTTCAGCGAACAGACAAACAAGAGGCATCTCGGATATGGAAAAATCTAGTTCGTTGCTCACTGAGAGAAAGAAATATTACTCGATTGTCGAAATTGTTTTTAACTATCACAAAGACCTTAACTCAAATCATTCACCTCTTTTTTTCACTTTCTCTGCATTGAGAGTTTATAAATTTCCTCATTTTTTTCAAAACTTCTTCAGTATGCGTTCGAGTTTACACGACTCATCAGCTCATCAACCGACTCGGCTTGGTCTTTTTTTTATGGAAGTTTTAATTTTTCACATACATATGCACACATTCCGAGAAATTTACCCGCGCTTTCGTGTGGGAATACATTTTTTCTACTGGTGTAATAAATATTTTTTAAATAGAAATTCTGAAACAAAGTCAGGGTAAATTGCAAAAAAAAAAAGGGAAGACCGAAAAGTGTAGTGAACATTATTTAACGGAACCTTTAGTTAGTTCGTCGCCTTCGCGCCCCCACTCCATTCGAATGAATTTCGCTGTGAAAATTATTTTACTCGCCTAAGGTATGCACAAAAGTATATTTTATGAGTGTAAAGCATTTCTGTTTAATTTAAAGTTTCAATTTGTTCAGTTTTTGTTAGAATGATTGAAGGTTTAATTAGTGATGCCACGAATATTCGGCCACTATTCGGTATTCGGCTATTCGGTCATTTTTCAGTATTCGGTATTCGCGAATAGTTAAAATATTCGGCCGAATACCGAATAGTAGAAATAACTTATTAAAAAAATCAGCAGTAACTACAAATAAATTTTTCTCACAATAACGTAAAAAAATTTAATTAACGAGAACTAAAAATACAGCAGATTTGCATTTTATTCTTTAGAAATATTAAATGTACGCTAGCTTCTTCTAAATTTTTTTTGAAAACATTATGAACAGTGGGCAAATATTATATTTCAGCGGCAGCTTTTGCCTTGACTCCAGCTAGTTCGCGAGTAGCCCAAGCTGTCTTTACTACGTCCGAATATTCGGTTGCCGAATATTCGTTATTCGGCCGAGAGGTTTGACCGAATATTCGGTATTCGGTATTCGGCAAATCCACTATTCGTGGCATCACTAGTTTAATTGGAACTTTCCCGTTGTATATCAATATTAATTTAAAAACTGAGAGGAATTTTTTTTAACTTGGTCCTTTATTCTTACTCTGTTTTCGAGAATTTTTTAACTATCACTTAGTTTTGATACAAATCACACTTTTAATCAAAAACAAATTACAGAAAAAATATGAGAAAAAAGGGGAAAAAAATTTTTTTTTCAAAAATCTTTTTTGTCTCTTTTGGTTAGGTTTTGCGTTTTTTGGCGAAGGTTTGCGAAAAGTACAGAGCCAAGTTGGAACAAGAACAGATAGAGAGGGAAGAGGAAACACGAACGCTTTAACAGCTGTTTTATCGAAAAGTTGATATCTGACTATAGGTACCTTTCCGCAGACCAGGTCACATATATTGTAATTTTTCACTAAGATGACATTTACTCTGTGTAATTTTGGTCAAAGATTGGAATATTACGTTTTTGTTTTTATATGATGGTTTTTGAGGTGTCGATAGTGTTGGTATTAATCAAGTAAGTGTGTGAATGGTGTCGAAAAATGTCTGTTTGGAGAAAATTTTCATTTATCTTAATATTTAGAAACATTGCATACTCTCAGGCGAAATTGTAATTGGAGTCGTCACACTGTCCGATGTAACGAATATTTTGATTTGAATTCAGACAAAATTTTCCCCACTTAACCTAGAACCACCCCCAGGGTATCATCGACCTGAGCTTTCGACCGTATTCTAAATCATAGTTATCATTTTGTATTGTGTTAAAGACTTTAATGAAATAATAAAATATATAAATAAATAAATAAATATTATTGTAAGTGGCATCGAGCTGTGAAATCTAAATAAGCACATAAATTGAAATCAATCAGTTCTTCCATCAATTAGATTTACTCGTGCAAAACAGTGTAAATTACCACTATTAAGCCTAATTGCATGTACTCGGTTGAGCTATGTTAGTGCGAAGGCTGCAATCGAACTGGCAATTATTTATTATTAACAGTTAAAATTACCGTATTTTTTCGAATTGTTGCCTTTTCTTTAATTTCCGTTTGTGGCTTTTTTATGAGGCTTATTTACTTTATTTAATGTCAAAATAAATTATTCTTGTTCTGTTTGCTTTTCCAGTGTAACGTATTTAAATGTAATGCAATGAAAACAAAAAAGAGCAGATGTTTATTTAAATTAATCGTTTAATCGTGACTCTTTTAAGCTATGAACACACACTGTTAATAAGAGAACAAAGGACGGTCATTTTTCTGCCATTTATTTAATTTAATTCTATTTCAACATTTCACACATTTTCCTCGCATTTTATTCCCTTTTACGAATCTCGTTGAATTATTATTATCACAATATTCATTATCCTAGTTATCTCATTTTCCATAAAGACATTAACAAGAACGTGCAGTGTCGTAATAAAGGGCGCTCGAAACGCTTAAAAAGGCGTAAAAATTATGGCATAAAAGTAAATTGAAGAAATCGCCGCATAAATCAGGCACTAAAATAATATAAGCAAGTCCAGTATAATCCACTTATGAGGCGTATATAAACCACAAACAACGGATATCTTATCATCGTCCTCGTCATCATCATCATTATCATCATCATCATCGGTATTGATCCGCTCCACGAAGGCATGTATGGCATATCGGCAAGAGGGTATTTATAACATTTTTATGTTTATGGAACTGCAAAAAGGATAAGCAACGATGGCGTCCACGCCATAACATGCGGCATTCTTCGGGCTTTATATTGTATTTATGAGTTTGAAGCAATAGCATTCGAGATTGGCATTCGCATTGAAGAGTCCAGCTTATTCACTTGTCTTTGTATCAAAAAATCCCTGCTATGAGATCAGCTTTTATTTATTAAAAGGATAGGGCGATTGCAAATATCTTTTTTCGTTCAAATTTTTTATCTTAACTTATCGATATTTTCGTATGTATACTCGTACACTTGCCGATGGAAAAGAACCATTTGCTTTTGGGTCACCAAAACTTGCTTTCAGTATTACATTTTTAAGGGATTTTTCTTCTGTTTCTGTTTACTTGCTTCGTGTCCTTTTGAGAGATGTTCTTTTCATGGCTTTTCAATTGGCTTGGTATCGAGTGAATTCAGGATGCGGAATGTACGAAATGTTGATCGAATTGATTAGCGATTTGTGAGCAAGTAAATTGAAAAGGCGAATAGATTTATCGTCGCAGGATTTTGTTTCAGCAATTTAAGAATCCTCCCAAGCGCACCATTTTATTTCCAACATTCAAAAAAAACCTTAAATTAATAACAATTCTTCGCTTTTATGGTTTCCGTCTTTAGAACTCTCAATTTATTTAATTCCATTCTAAGGAAAGCTTTTCCAAAATCTCCAATTGACTCCTAATTCTCTCCAAACTTTCTTTAAAAAAAAAAATAAAAACTCCTCCAACAGCTCAATTACTCCTTGTAATTTCATTTCGCTTTTATCACATAAAATATTTTCTTTGAAGTTTTTGAAATAACAAAGCCTTCTGAAGATTTCTTCTTCAAAACTTTCATAAAACAATTTCAAGAAGAAGCATTATTCTACTTCCGTTTCAAGAAGATAAGCTAAATTATAACCTCTTTTAACGCTCGAAAGCACTAAGAACGATTTTTACAACAAAATCCAAGTGAGTTGCGAAAAGGAAGAGTGAAAAAGTTACCTGCTGAGATGTAAACATTTTTCATTTTACTCGAGAAAAGCACTTGGAAAGAGCTGCACTCATTCGCAACTCCCAACCAACTGCCAACCATTACGCGGTCAAGGTTGTTCATCATTTCAGTTGGTCGGTTAGTTTCTTCCATTTAATGTTTGTGAATTTGTGAATTTTGTTGCTCGCTTTTCTTAAAAACCTTGGTTTGAAGTATTCTTCTTTTATAGAAAAACAGAAAATAATTCAAAAAAGAAAAAAATACTCGATTTTTTCATCGGTGATTTGTGCTTTTTCCATTTTCTTTTGTTTCCAGTTTCCTTGCTATACATCAGCTTACATCATCCTAGTTGTGTGCTTTCTTTATGTTTCTTTTTCTTCCAATTTTTTGTTTTTCTTTTGTTCATGAAAAAATAAATGAAAAATGGCAAAATGCCTAAAGCATTTATAGTGCAAATTCCAAAAGATCTTCTTTCAATGATAAATGAGAAGCTAGCAAAAAACATTCCAGGAATGTGCATGTGAACTTTCATATGCGATGGTTGTTGATTGATAAGTCGATGATGGAGAGCGCTTTAAATGAAAGGATAGTAAAAGGCTTCATTCAAAAGAGTCCTTACGTTAAAGTGCACAGAAATATGAGCCGAGGAATTCGAAAAAGAAAAAAACGATCCAATGCTTCAAATTCTTTTTGCATTTCGCTTTGATTAGATGAAGGTACGAAAACATTACTTTATGCATTGAGAGCTTTAGGATATGACGATGTCTAAAATTTTTGTGAGTGTTTATTAATTAAATATGGGTCTTAAAAATATTTTTTATAAAATTCAATTAAATTTAATTAATTTGCAATAACAAAATATGTCGAAATTCGAATAAAAAGCACTTCTGAAAAAGCTTTTCATGTGAAAAATTAATGAATCAGTTTAAAGTCTCCTGGGAAAATACATTTTTTGATGCCTATCTCTCTAATTGAAAGAAAATTTTCGCATGAATATAAAATTATCAAAAATAATTATATGTTATTGAGAATCAGCGTGAGTCCTAGCAACATAAATTCTTATCAGTCAACTTCTTCCATTAAGTATATCAATCATTTTGTGTCAACGTTTCGCCCTTCAAATCCTTCATATTTGAGGCTTTGAAAAATAAGATAAAAAAGAAAGATTTTGTGCGAGGAACCTCTACACTCTATATAATAAAATCGAATCACTGGTTTCGTCAACTGTCATCGTCATGTCTCAGAGTCAAGCTGACACACACGCCTGAGCTTGAATATAAGTATAAAAATAATTGACACCTGTAAGGAATTAAAAATGTTTACATACAAGTCTCGTTTTATGCGCTTCCATACAATGTGTAAAAATAAAACTAATGAGGCGATTAAAAACGTCGACAAATATCCTGCCACAAGCAAAGACGTCAACTGCGTATACGCAACGTTACGTTACTCATACGCCCGCGTGCTCAACAAGAACAATCCTAATGGGAGTTTTTTTTACCCCCCTCCACTTTATTTACAGAGCGAACATTGTTATGTGTGTGTATATGTGTAATCTGCTTTCGAAATTACATTCAGACCCAGTTTCCATTCTTTTAATAGCAAAAGCCATCAAACTATTAAGGAGAGCATTAAAAAGTTAAAGAAAGTATTCAAATTTTGCTCTTCGAGAAGTAGACAAGTTGCTAAGATACATATTGGTGCCTTTATGGCTGTTTTCGCTGTTGAATTTCTAACGGATTCGTAGATTCGAGAGGAAAATAAACGAAAAGTAGAAGTATATAAGTAACTCAAGCAAGCAAAAGAAGGGGGAAATTGACAATTTCATTAAGGAAGCAAGTGGCACGTACAGAAGTAAAAATTCAGATAGAAATTTAAGAACAAAGTTGCAAAAGGGTTGTCAAAACGGCTGTTGAAGGTATTCGAAAATTTGCTGTGAATTTTCACTAAAAGAAACGAACGGACGAACCTTTTTAAGTGTTTAAAGAGTAGATTTATTTTAAATGGAATTTTTTCAATGCTCGGAAAGTTAAATTATGCTTGGAATTTAGCCAGGAAAAAAGAAAAAAATATTGCTTTCTTTGTTTTCAATGGCTTTTCATGCTGGAATGGCGGGAATGGAAATAGAAAATTGAAAATGCGAAAAAAATCGTTGAAAGAAGCTTTATCTAAAATTTCATTAATTGTTTCATTTATTGCTTTTTGAGATGTAAAAGGCTACCAAAAAAAAAGTATTTTTCCCGACAAATTTCTGGAATCCATCGGCCTGGCCCTATCCTATGGTTTTGATTTTTTAATTACTCAACACATTCCACTTCTTTGCTTAACGATTCATGAACTCATCTTCTTTACAAAGTTATTCAAATTAATCATTTGAGAATATAAAATTGTAGCCGGTAAGAGCATTTTAGTCAGCCAAGCGCGAGATGAGGACTCAAGTAAATTTCTGATATAATGAGCATGGACGTTAGGACTACACCCATTCCTGAAACTTTTGCTAGGACTCAAAACCACCTTCCTTTCACAGCCAAATCAAACAAGCTTAACTTTCATAGCATTTCGAAATACCTCTAGACATTACCAACAAAATTTTCCGCCAGGAGATACAGACGTAAAAAAAATCGAGGAAAAAGGGGAAGTACATACATAAATGCGTTGTAAATAAATAAATTCGATTCTTCAAAGAGATTTCGTGTAATATGAAATATCGAAAGCCGCTAAAAATAAAAATGCTATGAATGTTAGGATACAAATATTCTCAGTAATTTATCGACGAATTATAAGGACTTTAATGAAAATTCCTGTGCAATCAACTTTTCATTTTTATTAGCCAGTTTGATTTCGAGAAAAAAAGAAAGAAAAATAAATAATTGACAGGCATTTTTTTTTTCAACCCTCGTCAACTTAACAAGGTCTAACCTTTTGAAATCTAAACCGAGAGTGCCGGATAGAGGGGGCAAAAGGCAGAACCCACCATTACAAATGTTATTGCGTGCAATAACGTTGAATAATTGGAAACGTACAAATCCAAAAAAAAAGTAAGGGTGTTATAGTCAGGCGAGCCTGACAATTAAATACCCGACACAGACACACATGTTTAAATATTTTTTGAACAACGCCCAAAAAACAGGACCACTAAGTAAGAATATTCAAGAGGTTTTTAAGGCCATTAGGGGCCCCATATACCGACTTTTGTTAAATTTCTTTATGAAAACCGCCCCTTTTCCACGCCCAATTTTCCATTTTTTTTTTTTTTTGCAATTCTAATCGGAGGCTTAAATATACACTCAAATTCTAAGTTTCATTGAAATATTTTGAAAAAGTCCGATTTTGAGGCAGTTTTGGATTTTTGTGACAGACCCTAGTACTGGAGGTACCCTTAATAATGGACTTATCAAAGAAATTTTTTGGGAGGATGTTTATGGCTACAAAGGAAGCATAAGTGCCAAATTTCGTTCAAGTCCCATTTGAATTTCGGGTGTAGGGGACAATTTTCGAAAAACGCCCTTCTGACACGCCCACTTTAAAAATTTTTGGAAATCGCATTACTTGCCTTGAAACATGTTTAAATATCCAACTTTATCAAAATATGTTGAAAAACTTCGATTTCAGAGCAGTTTTTGTGATTTTCGTAACAGACCCTAGTACTGGAGGTACCTCTAAAAATGGTCTGATCGGGTCCATTCTCGAACTTGTTCTTACTCATGTGCCTGTGAGTACGCATATTAAATTTCATCAAGAAAGCTCAACTCCTTCAATAAGAAAACTGTATACAAACAGACGGGCATACAGACGGACAGACAGACGGGCGGATATCGAATCTCCTGGTGACGCTGATCATTTCTATATATATTTTGTATGGTCTATCTCGACTGGTTCTGGGTGTTACACACAACCACACAAACGCAATATACCCTGGACACAGAGTGTGTCGGGTATAAAAAGGGGGAAACTAAGACCACACAATCGTACAATCGTGCTTGCCGAGGGAGTGTTTACAAGGCAGGAATAAGTTAAAATAATATTTATTTAGGTTTTATTTTTTTGCTGTATACATTTTCCAAGGAATTAAAATGCGGAAAAGGCTCCGCTAAGCGTGAAGCCGATTTCAAGGAAAACATGTTCGCACCATTAGCGGCGTAAATTTCCCATAATAAATAAATTGGAAGGATTTTACAGCAATTTTTTCAAGCACCAAAAAAAAAGAACTTAAAAACGTTAACGAGACTTCGAAAGCCCGAGGATAAAATGCCGCATCAATAACAAAATTATTGCTGCGAAAACATCAAAGTTTTTTGCTATCGTGGCCGCGTGTAAAAAAAAAACAAAATACGATGAAAAACAATTTCCGTTTTAGCTTTTGGCGTGTATTTACCACATCAATTGACGCATAATAACTAAAGATGGCTTGCCACAGGCAGTTGGCAATAACTTTCAATCCGCAACATTGTGCTTCAGGATTTTCGAAATCGAAATTAAAAATTTTAAATTTGTGAAACTTAAAGTGCAATTTTTGTATGCCCAAAAAATTCGGTGGCGACGGTAAATTTCATTTGTGCCTACGTGCGAAATGTCCGAGAATACTTGTTCGGCGTCGCCGGATATTCGATGTATCATATGTCAGTCTGCCTGAAAATAGATTTTTTATTGGAGGATTTGAGCTATCTTAACCAAATGTAGCGTGCTTATTAACGGACATATGATCAAGAATATGTTTCAGAATCGCCTTAATCGGAACATATGAAGGAGTTACTTCAATATTACTTCAAAAAAATGTCAGGCGTGGCTAAAGAGCGTATTTCAACAAGATCAGTCATACAGTCATCAGAATTTTCAAATTCGCTTGCCAATATCAAATGTTTAACAAACAAACCGGAAGAATTCACAGCAACAAAAAAGATGCTTCTAACTCCTTAACGCGATTTCTCGACCCCGAAGTGGATTGGGAAATTTTATAAGAAAATTCCTGCTAAGAAAATACACAAACATCTGGTAGAGCAGGCTTACATAAACACACAAAGCAGAGGCGGGGGCTATCTTCTTCCATGAACAGTCTTAATAGTTTTCGGCTTCCTTGGGCTTGAATTATTGTGTCAGACAAAAATATACATAAGGAACACCAAAAGTTGTCTGTAATGTTTCATTTCAGGAAATTATCGTCAACAATGATTGGAATTTAAAGTGTTGAGAATTTATTTTAGCTACGAATACACATTCCAATGTGTAGACGATTGTCTTGTGGCCATTACAAATGAAGTGTCATTCTTGATTAAAAGCTCTGTGCAGACATTGATGTATGGAAAAGGGAAAATTCCAGGATCTATAAGATAGGATGTTTTGAAACAAAACAGACAACTAAGATGGTGCGATAGGGAAAGACTTGGGGCATTTAACGAAATTTCTTAGAAAATGGGATTAATGAAAGTTGAACGTATTTATATTTATTTGTATGGATTGATGTTGTTTGGCAAGAATGCCAAATGTTTATGTATGCAGAGAGAAAAATTAAAACTAAATTTATTGTCAATTTTTAATTCTTAAAAAATTTTTAAAATTTTTTAATTTTTTAATTTTTTTAATTTCTTAAATTTAAAATAGTCTAATTTTTATAAGAAAGAAGGTGATAATGAGTGCTGTGATATTTAATCATTTAATAACATTGACTGTAATAGTTTTGTCTGAGATACAGTTTTGTGCAAGTTTAAGTAAGAGTCTTGTCGTTTGTGTAAAAACATAAGGGTGTAAGAGAATTAGAATCGTGACTGTTTTTGCGTTGTTAAATTTGAAACGTTTTTAAATTTAAAAAATTTTTTAAACCGTTTCAGAATCCTGAAGATGGCTTTCAATGAAAGCCGAAATATCGATAATGACGTTATATATTAAATAAATATATATAACACAAAAATAAAACGAAATTTTAGTTTTATTATATTGACCTAAAGCCCGATTAACAAGGAAAATCAACACAAAATTGAAACAGAAGGTCAACCAACAACATTAAAAACAAGAATAATATATTCTGTTTCATTTTTAACAGAAAACAAGTAAAGAAGTTTTCATCGGCTTAGCCGATTGCACACATACCTTTTCCTCTGGTTAAAATATGTTAAAACATTACCCTAACCAAAATTCCTGCCGTTTTCGTTGTTCTAGCTTGGATATCTAGTTATTACTTATCTGTACTTCAATTAAGCTTCTCAAACTCGAAATTATTATTAAGTACAAAATTTTCGCGAATCGTGGTCATGATCAAATTTTAACCGTAAGAGGGCATTATATCTAGCTAAACGATTTCGTAAAACTTTCTACGAAAATGCGAAAATGAAATTGAAGTAACCAACAAAGGAGAAGACCTTAGACCTTTAAAAAATAGGATTATTAATAAATATCAATAAAAAAAATCATATACAACTCAACGACGTGAAAGAAAATGTTTATTAAAGTACCTTACCTTATCAACATGCTGCTAACGATGCATTTCGGCATTCTCAAAACGAACGACTTCTCTATTCTCTATATCGCGAGTAAAACAGCTGAGAATGGCGAGAGAGCGAATCATTTCAGCGCATACAAATAATTTCACTTGCCTGACACACTTAACTCACCGAACGCACACTTAAAACACTCCGCGATCCACGACTTACGAAAAGCGACCGAACAGCAGCGCGCACCGAAAAAGACTGAGCGCTTGAGCTTGGCTTGAATGGCTGAAAGGCTATGAAATGTTCGATCAGAGACGAGCCAATCGCATGTTTGATGTTAGCGTTTGTGTTCGTCTTAATGTTAATAATATTTTTAGTTTTTTGTGATGTTGGAAAGTTAAATTAATTTATAAATATTAATTAATGAAAGTATTGAGTTACTGCATTTCAGTATTTTAAAGGAACACATTTCCTAACAGCGAAACAGCTGAGAATTGCGAGAAAGCGAAGCACTTAAGCGCATACAAATAATTTCACTTGCCCGACACACTTAACTCACCGAACGCACACTTAAAACGCTCCGTGATCCGCGACTTACGAAAAGCGACCGAACAGCAGTGCGCACCGAAAAAGACTGAGCGCTTGAGCTTGGCTTGAATGGCTGAAAGGCTATGAAATGTTCGATCAGAGACGAGCCAACCGCATGTTTGATGTTAGCGTTTGTGTTCGTCTTAATGTTAATAATATTTTTAGTTTTTTGTGATGTTGGAAAGTTAAATTAATTTATAAATATTAATTAATGAAAGTATTGAGTTACTGCATTTCAGTATTTTAAAGGAACACATTTCCTAACAGCGAAACAGCTGAGAATTGCGAGAAAGCGAAGCACTTAAGCGCATACAAATAATTTCACTTGCCCGACACACTTAACTCACCGAACGCACACTTAAAACGCTCCGCGATCCACGACTTACGAAAAGCGACCGAACAGCAGCGCGCACCGAAAAAGACTGAGCGCTTGAGCTTGGCTTGAATGGCTGAAAGGCTATGAAATGTTCGATCAGAGACGAGCCAATCGCATGTTTGATGTTAGCGTTTGTGTTCGTCTTAATGTTAATAATATTTTTAGTTTTTTGTGATGTTGGAAAGTTAAATTAATTTATAAATATTAATTAATGAAAGTATTGAGTTACTGCATTTCAGTATTTTAAAGGAACACATTTCCTAACAGCGAAACAGCTGAGAATTGCGAGAAAGCGAAGCACTTAAGCGCATACAAATAATTTCACTTGCCCGACACACTTAACTCACGCGAACGCACACTTAAAACGCTCCGTGATCCAGCGACTTACGAAAAGCGACCGAACAGCAGCGCGCACCGAAAAAGACTGAGTAAGAGGGCTGCGAAGTACTCAATTCAAAATTAAAGTTCTGTTAAATTCGCAAATTGTCGTTATGGTCAAAATTTACCCGTAAGTGAGGACTATGTTTGGTGGACTAAATACACAACCAGAAGTAGTAAAAAAACATCCGTTTTATATACAAATACGAGAATAACAGATAACATTTTTTTAATGTGTAGGATGGTGACCGTATTTATAGCGATGTCTCAATTTTTTTTCAGCCAAAGCTTAAGTCTATATTGTAGCTATTCCCACTCCAAATTTCAATAGTCTAGAATGTATAGTGAAAAAGCTATCCGCGAAAAACGTAAAAAATCGTGATTTTTGAAACTTCTGAACCACTTCCCACAACCCTAGATAGGACTACGAAAAAATTTTATGCAGTTTTTCGGACATCGGAAAAGGTATAATTAATCATTTAAAGACATCCCTAAGTAGTTGGGCTGACTGTTAGTCTAAAAAAAAGTCGAATGCATATCCCAGATTTTTATACCCAACACACTGTGTCGAGGGTATAGTGCGTTTGTGTGTTTGTATCTAACACCCAGGACCAAATGAGAGAGACCATATAATATATATATAGAAATAATCAGCGTCAACAGGAGATTCGATTTAGACATATGTCTGTCCGTTTGTCTGTATAAAGTTTTTTTTATCGAAAGACGAAGCTGTGTATGCGGTATGCGTGCTTACGGAGAGATGAGTACCTCTAGTACTAGGGTCTATCACAAAAATTCCAAAACTGCCCCAAAATCGGACTTTTTCAAAATATTTCAATGAAATTAAGAATTTGAGCGTGTTTCTCTGATTAGAATTCAAAAAATTTGGAAAGGCGGACGTGGCAAAGGGGCGGTTTTGAAATGGAACAAAATTCGGTACATGTGGCCCCTTATGGCCTTCAAAATCTCTAGAATATTCTGTCTCAATGGTCCTTTTTTTTGGCGAGTGTTTTAAAAATTATTTAAAAATATGTGTCTGTGTCGGGTATTTTATTGTCAGGCTCGCCTGACTATAACACCCTTACTTGTTTTTGATTGAATAAGAGTCCTTTTTCTGAATATTAATTGACATTTTGTATCGTCAAAGCAATCGCCAACAGATTCCAATGTCACAAGTCCGCCGTTTGGTCCTGCGAGTTTTTCATGATTGCCACGGACATATTTCCAGAAATCAGGACATTCAATGCATAAATGAAATGGTAATCACGAACATTTTTAAAATGTCAAGTTAGATGCTTCCACTTTTATCCTCCAAAAAAAACTAATTTTTTCAAAGCTTGTTAAAGAATTCCTTTTCTAGCACAGATAAAAAAGGACTCGAGAATTTCTTCAAAAAGAGAGAAAAAAAAAAGCTGCAATATAAACGATGACGATAATTTGAAGGAAGAAATTTTCGCTTTGCTTAAGACCCGCCTATTTCGGAGATTGTGAGAACTTTCCTCTGCTTAATGCTCGCACAAAATTCCCGCTGTGCGAAAAGCTTTTTATTTTCATTGCGTTTTTCTTTGCTCGGGAAAATCATTTCTTTGGTCATTTTGTCGTCTCTACTGCATTGAAATCGTTTGCCATTTTGGTTTTTTATTTTTTGCTTTTTTATTGCGAAATCTTCTTTTGCACAATTTTATTCTGCCATACTGTGACTATTCGTGCAATCAGCTTTTCCCGAGTCCTGCTGAGTTAATCAGCATAAAATCTAATTATACGCTAAAAGCTTGTAGGGCGTTGGAAGCGCGTAAAATTGTCAAAGCATACCCGCAGAAAAAATGGTGGCGTGTAATGAAAACATTTTTTAAGAACAATAAACATAAGATAATGTCCTTTAGAATTTTCCTTGCAACTCATTTTCTTCAGTCACATGGTATGATGCAATCACACTCGCATTCACACTCTCGCTGGCGAATACAGTACCGTACCTACAGTAGTGGAGTGGAGTAAAGTTGAGGTAATGCAGAGAAATACTAGGGATTTTTTTTTCTTTTATTATTATTTATTGAAATTTTTTAACAATTAATTAAGTTTTGCATGTGAAGTGCGAAATGCAATTAGTTCATAACAGCTAATTTAGAATGAAGGCACCGCTGGAATGATTTTATATGCATCAGAATGTGCAATAAATATTCAGTTCAACAGCACATTGCGTCGTTTAATTGAATGAAATTAATTTGATATACTGCAAAGAAGGAAGGAAGAGAGTGATCGGCAGGAAGTGGAAGAAAAAGAGGAGTTCTGTTTTTAAATAAATTATAATTACACATTTTTATGAGCGCAAATTGCAGTTGTTAATTTATTGAAATGAAAGGAAACTTTTTGCAATACTTTATTATTTTTTTTTTTAATATATATTTTTTGCGCCCCATGGATAAAGTGATATGCATTAAGAAGCAAATTAATTACTGCTCCAATTGAGCATGGTAACGGGCGCTCGAAGTGTAGAAACTAAAGTAAATTCGTTATGGAGCAGATGGTGTTTAAAAAGGAAGACGGAAAGGGAGAGAAAGATTCAAGTTTGACGGGAATTCAAATTCAAATTAAATTTTCTAAGTATTTATTTGAAAACAATTGACCGAATTCACCAAAATAATTAATTTAATTTAAATAAAATTATAACTTTTTACGTTCACTATTTCGATTAAACTGTTGTGTACTGAATCAAACAAGAATGAAAAAACGATTTACCTACAATATAGAATCAAAATTAGGACTCATAGTTTTCAACCTTGTATAAACTTTTCGAAGGTATAAACTTTCAAAAAATAGTCTTCCCGGGGGATTTATTCCAGGCGAAAGTATTTTATTTGAAAAATTTTTTAAAATTCAAATATAGCAAAGGTGCGTTGCTTCCAACTTAAACGCATTTATCTCGAAAGCACTTTTTTGAATCTGGCTGCCACGATTTCTCCAGTTCAACTGGACCGATTTTAATTAATCAAAGTGCATTCGACGCAAAATTGTCATAAAAAAAAAAAAAAAAGATTGCAAAATTTTTATCAAGGTGCACCTGCAAATGAAACCTATAATAATTATAAGAGAGGATAAAAAAGTCTCGCAAAATGTCGAGCTTAGGCGCCTAAAAAGTTCTGGAAAATTGTGAAAATAGTACTAAAAATAGGTTTTTACATGCAAAAAAGTCTCTGAAAAAGTCTCGTCAAAATAACAAAATAGTTCAAAAAAAGAATGTTTTCAAAACCAATATTATTATTTTTAACGATTCCAAAGCACAATACAATTATGTTTCAAATTTTCGAACAAAAAAATGCAAGCCTCAGAAATACTGTTATGATTTGAATGAGAAACAGCCGTGTGCACGGTTGCCACAGTTGGTGTTTTGGTGCCAAAACTGGCTCTTTATTTTTCACTTGAATTTGTGGCGCTTTTTTATTGTATTTGGCTCTTCTTTGGCTTTCTTACGCCAAGAGTAAAATTACTCAATAACCGAATGTTAGCAAAAAATATCAATCGTCAAAAGAACGATCGATTGATGCGTTCTTTTCTTCGTCTTTTCTTTGCTCAATTTTCTTTTGTCATCATTATGAAAATTCCAAGCAGTGTTGATTTTAGGCTCGTTAGACTTAAATTTGCAAAAAAAAAAAGTCCCGATGGCCAAAAAATATCCAAATAGGTAAAATGCCTAGGCTCTAGGTAAATAGGCATTTGTTTCCACTCTGATCATTATAATCCCGTTTTTCTATTTCATTTCGGGCAACTGGGAGACGAAATCGTGGCCGCCAGCACTAATCCGTTTTTTGGGGGGCTCTGAACTTTGACGGCCGAGAACTTTTTGAACCGCCCTCACATAGAGAAAGTGTTTAATTTTCATCAATTCTGAGCACAAAAAAAAAATTTTTTTAAACCTCTTTTCATGTTCTGTCAGGAATTTTTTTAAATGGTCCAAAAACAGCCTCGCGAAGGAGACAATCCCCCTAAAGTACCTCAGGAGTTTAATTGAAAATTGTTTTTGTGCGTTCCGTCTAATATTTATTTTTAACAAAAATTTTAATTTCAATTCTAATATTTTCAAGCATTTCCTCATTCTGAAGCTGTCAAAATCACACTTTTGGCGAAAACCAAAAAGGATCACAAATTTTTCAATATTTGTTTTATTTAAAATAGAAAAAATTTAAAAATATTCATTAGACAGTTTGTTGAATTCGGCTGTAAGTCAAATAAAATAGAAGAAAAAAAAGGAAGCAGAGACACTAATTAATGTAAATTCTCCAATGAAACAAAAATGTTCTTCCGAAACTTCATCGACAACGACAACGACATCGCATGTCTTGTCAAACCATTTTCGTAAGCCTCTATTCATGAGCATTGAATTTCAAACTTTTCCCTTCGATATATTTTGAAAACAAACTACATGCACATATAAACATATATATATATATAAAGATACAAGATAGTGTCATGACAACACAAATCAACAACTTAATCCTTCTGAATGTGCAAAAGCAGCTTTAGAAGAATTACCATAATTTTTCTCTCTCACATGCATCTATGTACGAGTACGAGTATATGCGAGCTAAATATATAGGTATGTTGGTATGTACATATGTAGGTCTCTCTTAAAACGTATATGTTATTGTAAATAATTAAAGTTTCGAATTTAGATAGCAAAAAATTGGACAGAGACGACGACGACACCCTCGATTACGCTAAACTCTTATCAGCAAACATACACACAGATACTTTTAGTCTTAATATTCTGAAGCTTTTCCTTTCTTTTTTTCTAAAGCGTTGCTGTATAAAAAGTCTTATGAGCATGAAGGAATAAAATTTTACAAAATTATCACACTTGGGTTGTCGGAAGAATATTGTACTTTACCTTGGGGATTAATGGCAGCGAAAACATTTCATTATCTTTGCATAATTTACGCTAAAATACACAAAAACCCTTCGCAGCGCAGTGCGTTAACGCGGGCAGAGCAGGCGCAACTCAGATTCTTGTAGAATTATATAAAATTATGCTCTTTTATTCATGTTGCATGCAACATTAACGCTCACATGAAAGAACGCAAAAAAAGAACAACAATTGCGGAACGCACCGACTGATAAGTATAAAAGAAATTAATGAGTTTTACATTAAAATTAAGTGCTTAATTGCAATACTGAATTATGCAGAAGCAAAGATAGCTCTTAAAGCATAACTCAAGATAAACGTACGTACGTGCTTATGTGCGTATGCACGACAAAAAAAAAAACATATAAAAAAAGGACAATGATACCATCGATCGCAAAATTAGGCGGAAATACTCGCGGGCTGAATGCTATAAGCGCAACACACGAAGCCATTCCATTGAGATGGAAATTTTGATGTGAGAAAAAAAAATGAACAAAAAATGAACGCGAATTTCTGATTGCTGACATTTCATGCAAAATTGATTTTAAGGGTTATTGCTTTCGAAGATAATAAGAGGAAATTCGGTTATTGTTGGTTTGTTTTTTTGCTGTTGTGAGTGAATGCGAAGGCCGTGGGCATAAATATGTTACCCTTGATTTTATGAGGTGTGAAATTGTTGGTTGATTTCTTCATAAAGAAGAGGTTCAGAAGCCCAAAGGAGCTTATTTTGCACAAGAAAATTCTTGTGAAATTTCTTGGCGAATTTTTTCATCAACCAAGTATTTAAGAAAAAAGAAAAGACTCAGCTCAGTTTTCCATTTCAATTTAATTCAAAAATTCCATTAGTAAAAAATCCTAATTAACATTTTTAACATTCCAATCTTTGTTCGGTGAATCTCTTCCACGCAACCACAAGAACAAAAAGTTCCATAAAATTTCCATTTTTAGATTCTCTTCTTCTTCCCACGAGTACCTATGCATGCGAAGAGACTAAAAGACCTGTTAACAAGCTCTATTAACGCGATTTTCATTTTCCTCTACATCACTACCACTGAAGGTAGAGACCAACGATTCTTGCTGACAACGATGAGGACAAGTTTTTTTTTTTTTTTTCTTTCTTTTTTTGTTTTTGTCGCTATCATTAACGTTCGCTTCATGCAATCATCATTTATACAACCGTTTCTTTTCCCCGTTGACCACATCGACGGAAATGAATTTGCGCAGACTTAACGTCGAGGGTTGCTGGTTAGCAAGGGAGCAAGGGAGCGGAAAAAAGAAAAGGCAGAAAAAGGATATGCATTACGTTGTAGAAGAGCAATGAAAATGGACAACGACAATTTGATGGGCGTATAAACAAAGAGAGACATTGTTCAACGGGTGGAGTTTTTCCTGCTCGTAGAGGACTTTGTGATTTAATTGTGGCAATTAATGCGAAAGCCTTAAGGCGGGAAATAGAAGAGATTAGTAGAAAATAATTTAGGATAATTTTTTTTGGAAACGAAAAATCCCTTTTCCTTTCTACCTATAGGGGCTGCTATCTCCAGTTCTGTCAGAAACGAAACAGAAATGAAAAACTTCATATAAAAAAACACTTCAGAAAATTTCTGATTCATTTCTGAAGCGTTTTTTTTTTACATGAAGTTTCTTATTTCTGACAGAGCTGGAGAAAGCCCCTAAAGGGAGAAATGTATAAAACATTTTTTTTGAGAATTTAATGAAACAATTTTGCAAAATGAAAAATGTCATTGATATGCGAGGGTTGATTGACAAGCACGGTCAAAATGAAATAGAAAATTATTATTCAGCAATATTCGAAAATATTTAATTTCCCTTGGAATTTTTTCCCTACAAAATTTTTCTCCACAAATTAAGGAAGTGTTCTAAGCAGACCTGGGCAGTCCAATTACAAAATGTTTTCCATTACAATTACTTGTAATAGATTTTTCCATTAGAACTTCTAAGCATCAATCAAGAAAAGAACGTGCTGATATCTGCTTAAAAATGTTCGAAATTCTTGCTGCCTTAAAATTTTTCTTCCCAATGTGGTTCGAAAGGCAGAAGTCTTTTCAAAGCCACACGGAAAAACTCCTCGAAAGTATTAAGAATCGGGCTGATATATTTTATAAAGATTTTTACTCCGTTAACCTCATATTTCAGGGCGTGTTCTCCGATTCAAAATATTCTCAGCTTTACAAAATCGAAAAGTTGGATTCAAAGTATCCAAACCCTGCATATGCACACACGATAGCTTTAAAGGGTATTAGCAATTACACTTGGATCCTCTTCCATTTGCTTTGCAAAACTGTCATTAAGTTCGCTACTAATTTATGGAAAATTCGAAAGCTTGTCAAGTGAGCGGTGGCAAAGCAGAAGCAAAGTTTTCTAAAACTATCATTGGAAAACGCTCCAATCTCAATGTTCCCCATTCAACCATACAGCGCAAGTTTCCATTTCTTCGAATTGGGGTTCAAATGGAAAACCATGTAAGAAAATTTGAGCTTGAATTGGAGAAAGTTTCATTGGAGCCAACATCGAGATGCACCTTCGGCAATATGCAATGAAAAAAGAAAAAAGAAATAAAAACAATGAAAACAGATTAAATCCGATCCAACAAAAGAAACAAAGCATCCCAATTTTCATTTTCATTTTCATTTTCGTATTCCTTTTCGTTCTCGTATTCCTTTTCGCCTTGCGCGCCGGAAATCGTGCGACCACGGAAAATTTTCTTATGGTTACAAGAAAACACATTAATCTTACGCTTGATCAATGCTCCAAAGTTACGCTATGCTCTGTCAAATTGCGATAAGTGTTGCCAGCACATGCAAACCGCTCACGATGGGCCACCGTTGCCCGGATTTTTGTTATTTCCCAACTTTTCCGTGCATGCATTACAGTCACTTGATGTGCATTCATTGCCTGGACGCAGCCAGTTTTATTTGTTAGCGCTTATCGGCTGCCATTTTCAGCGTACTTTGACAGTTTGAGGATGAATGTTCTACGAAAATATCGCAATGAGTAGGGAAAAGTTACTCGAGAGTATCTCATGGTGGATTTTTCTTTGTTTTTTGCTTGTTTGCTTTTGTTTTAGCTTGTCACATGCGACTTTTCTCGAAAACTTTTCGATTCCTTCTCAGTTTTTAAAACCGTAAATTTTTTCCCCTTTGAAATTCTTAAGCGCTTAAATGACTTTTATTTAAAAAAAATTCGGTTAAATAAAAATGTAACCAATTTCGTGCAATTTGTCGCAATGACAAGAATCGCAAATCGCGGATGCCTCTAGCAGCAATTCTGAGGTTCAAGTTTCTTAAGTCAAGCTTTTAATTAGCCAAGTTTTCATAATGCGACATCGAAACTCGTTATCAATTAAGTCGTTCGAGATTTTTGCTGCCTTCGCCAATGTGCTGGCCTTAGAGCTGTTCCCAACAAGCTGAGGCATTCATTGAAATGTGTACAATTTATTGTTGCTGAAGTTTTCGTTGTCAAGCAAATATCCCGAAGTGCTCTGTGGGCTTTCAATTAAATCATAATTAACAGTACATAATACCTACTTGAAAGAAGGCACTTTAATCATCTTCGTCCGCACGCTGGTAATTTGTCCCCCGCCAGCGAACGGGAACGAGGGAACGACCGTGTACGAACTCAAAGCAAAACTCCTGCCTTATCTGGGCACCAAAGTTTTGCTTTAATTCTCTTTTCACGAGATGCTACCGCGTGAACGGGGGGGGGGAGAGTATCAAGAGCAACTTTTTCTGTTAATCAAAAATCAACGAAATTTAATTAAGACACAAAGTTGTCACCGAAAAATGCTTTCGGATCGTCTTGTTGTTGTTGGAGTTGGTGGTGTTGGATTTCCTCCTCGAAAATGGGGACTTTACTTTCTCCCAGTTTCTTGGTATAATTTCTTTTGAGAAAGTATTTCGATGTGACGCTAAATACAGGACATTGACGAAATACCAACAACATAAGTCCCAAGTTAGTTACCCCGAGTCCGGAAATATTGAAAGTGTTTAGATTGTTGAGGCTTAAAAAGTTTTCTGATGGGTTTTAATATTAGTTTTTTCTAGAAGGTTTTTTCTGGCAGCAAATTAGGTCCGTATAGAAAACGGAACGAAACTTTTGCCAATCGAAGCTTATTATGATGATTTCTGATTGAGACATTGAAACTTCTTGAGTATAAGATGGTAAACGAATCGACATCGCCTTCATTCAGGACTCTTTGTAAAATAAATAATAATAATAGGAATGTTGACTAAGAAATTCAGTATAACTCTCGTTGAACTTGGTTTTGGTAGAGGAAAGTACTAGAACTTTTTAAAGGTTACCTGATTGTGAGTTTTTTTTTAAAGAAAATTGCTGTAATTGAAAATTCTCCGCTGAATACCCAGAACGCAACTCATCGTTCGCAAGTTTTTGTGTTCTATACCGCAAAATGGAAAAAATTTAGTTAATACCGTGTTTAAGTTTGCTTCTATCTTTTATAGTTTTTGAATATGATACATTGAATTTGTGCTATAAAACAGTTTAGTGACAAGCTTCGTATCCATTGTGTTCTGTATGAAAAAAATCGTGCAAATAGAAAAAAAACGGAAGAAAAATACGAAAAAAGATATTTGGTACCACCGAGCAATTTTAAGAATTAGTACCCGACGTATGAGCAATGTTCCTTCAGACAAAATAAAGTCCCAATTGTAAAAACAAGCATTCATGCCAGTAGAATCCATGATTCCTGCGTTCATGATCATGCATGTTTCACGACTCCTTGAAAACACATGAAACATTTTTTCTCCAGTTGTAAAACAAGAACGCATGCTCGTAGTATTCATGATTGATGCGTTTATGATCCTGTTTGATTCATGAATTCTTGAAAACGTTGAATTTTTTAAATACATCGCAAATCCACCCAAAATAATATGTATGTTATAAAGATACCATACATACAAACGAAGCCTCTACAGTTAGATTTTTTCGAACGTTAATATATTAAATCTAGCACCCGCGAATGAGATCTCTCGGTAGCATAATGGGAGCGTGTTGCGATTTGTAACCTGGAGGGCTCGAGTTTGATTCCCTGTCGCAGACGGAAAAACTGGGACTTAGAAAGATGCAAAGTAAATTTTCAAATTTGTGGTATGGTTTGACTCAATTAGGGGGGCGGGGGTTAGAAAGCAAGTTGGCAGTTATAAACTGGAAGTTTCCCATCCAGTTGTCAGACACGTCATGCATACAACAAGTGCTTACAAATTTTTTTTTATTTTTTCATTTATGTTTGAATGAAAGCTAGTTATTCCTCTTAGTTTTGAAATAATTGTTTTTTAATGTTATATTATTATCTACCTAAGTATTCACAAACAAAAAAAAACAAGTAACGGTGTTATAGTCAGGCGAGCCTGACAATAAAATACCCGACACAGACATACGTGTTCAAATAATTTTTAATATCAAGAAGTGTTTAAGGCCATTAGGGGCCCCATATACCGACTTTTGTTGAATTTCTTTATGAAAACCACCCTTTTGCCACGCCCACTTTTCCAATTTTTTTGTTTTCTAATCGGAGGCCTTAATATACGCTCAAATTCTAAGTTTCAGTGGAATATCTCAAAAAAATCCGATTTTGGGGCAGTTTTGAGATTTTTGTGACAGACCCTAGCACTGGAGGTACCCCTAAAAATGGTCCGATCGGGTCCATACACGAACTTGTTCTTACTCATGTGCTTGTGAGTACGCATATCAAATTTCATCAAGATAGCTCAACTCGTTCGATAAGAAAACTGTATACAAACAGACGGACAGACAGACAGACAGACAGACAGACGGACAGTCAGACGGACATGGCTTAATCGAATCTCCTGGCGACGCTGATCATTTCTATATATATTTTGTAAAGTCTATCTCAACTGGTTCTGGGTGTTACAAACAACCACACAAACGCAATATACCCTCGACACAGATACAGAGAGAGCGAAAAAGACGTTGAGAGACCTAGAGAGACGAAGAGAGACCTAGAGAGACGAAGAGAGACCTAGAGAGACGAAGAGAGACCTAGAGAGACCTAGAGAGACCTAGAGAGACCTAGAGAGACCTAGAGAGACCTAGAGAGACCTAGAGAGACCTAGAGAGACCTAGAGAGACCTAGAGAGACCTAGAGAGACCTAGAGAGACCTAGAGAGACCTAGAGAGACCTAGAGAGACCTAGAGAGACCTAGAGAGACCTAGAGAGACCTAGAGAGACCTAGAGAGACCTAAGAACTAGAGAGACCTAGAGAGACCTAGAGAGACCTAGAGAGACCTAGAGAGACCTAGAGAGACCTAGAGAGACCTAGAGAGACCTAGAGAGACCTAGAGAGACCTAGAGAGACCTAGAGAGACCTAGAGAGACCTAGAGAGACCTAGAGAGACCTAGAGAGACCTAGAGAGACCTAGAGAGACCTAGAGAGACCTAGAGAGACCTAGAGAGACCTAGAGAGACCTAGAGAGACCTAGAGAGACCTAGAGAGACCTAGAGAGACCTAGAGAGACCTAGAGAGACCTAGAGAGACCTAGAGAGACCTAGAGAGACCTAGAGACTAGAAGACCTAGAGAGACCTAGAGAGACCTAGAGAGACCTAGAGAGACCTAGAGAGACCTAGAGAGACCTAGAGAGACCTAGAGAGACCTAGAGAGACCTAGAGAGACCTAGAGAGACCTAGAGAGACCTAGAGAGACCTAGAGAGACCTGGAGAGACCTAGAGAAACCTAACGAGATCTAGAGAGACCCAGAGAGACCAGAGAGACCAGAGAGACCCAGAGAGACCCAGAGAGACCCAGAGAGTCCCAGACAGACCCAGAAAGACCCAGAGAGACCAAGAGAGATCTAGAGAGACCAAGAGAGACCTAGAAAGACCAAGAGAGACCAAGAGAGACCAGAGAGAGACCAAGAGAGACCAAGACCAAGAGAGACCAAAAGAGACCAAGAGAGACCAAGAGAGACCAAGAGAGACCAAGAGAGACCAAGAGAGACCAAGAGAGACCAGAGAGACAAGAGAGACCAAGAGAGACCAAGAGAGACCAAGAGAGACCAAGAGAGACCAAGAGAGACCAAGAAGAGACCAAGAGAGACCAAGAGAGACCAAGAGAGACCAAGAGAGACCAAGAGAGACCAAGAGAGACCAAGAGAGACCAAGAGAGACCAAGAGAGACCAAGAGAGACCAAGAGAGACCAAGAGAGACCAAGAGAGACCAAGAGAGACCAAGAGAGACCAAGAGAGACCAAGAGAGACCAAGAGAGACCAAGAGAGACCAAGAGAGACCAAGAGAGACCAAGAGAGACCAAGAGAGACCAAGAGAGACCAAGAGAGACCAAGAGAGACCAAGAGAGACCAAGAGAGACCAAGAGAGACCAAGAGAGACCAAGAGAGACCAAGAGAGACCAAGAGAGACCAAGAGAGACCAAGAGAGACCAAGAGAGACCAAGAGAGACCAAGAGAGACCAAGAGAGACCAAGAGAGACCAGAGAGACCAAGAGAGACCAAGAGAGACCAAGAGAGACCAAGAGAGACCAAGAGAGACCAAGAGAGACCAAGAGAGACCAAGAGAGACCAAGAGAGACCAAGAGAGACCAAGAGAGACCAAGAGAGACCAAGAGAGACCAAGAGAGACCAAGAGAGACCAAGAGAGACCAAGAGAGACCAAGAGAGACCAAGAGAGACCAAGAGAGACCAAGAGAGACCAAGAGAGACCAAGAGAGACCAAGAGAGACCAAGGCAAGAGAGACCAAGAGAGACCAAGAGAGACCAAGAGAGACCAAGAGAGACCAAGAGAGGAGAGACCAAGAGAGACCAAGAGAGACCAAGAGAGACCTAGAGACCGGCTTCAATAGTTGCGTCGTTTGCGTTAAGCGTTATAAAAAATTTGGATATCTCTCGATTTAGCTAAAAATCTTGATAAAGAAGACAAAAATTCCTGAAAACAACAGATTGAGTATTCAGTGAATTCTATGGCTAAGTAAACCCCGGTGCATCGAGCCACAAGTTCTCTTTAGCAAACTCAAGGGTTGGAAACAATGACCAAGTACCTACTAACAAAAGTTTTGGAAACGTTTTGGAACACCTCTCACTCATTTGAGTCCCATAATTAAGGGAACATTATATATGGAAATAGAGTTCCTTCAATCACAAACGTCAAAAGAACAATCAAAGTCCAAAACAAGTGTCTATTTGCAAGGATATTAAATTTTTGTCATTTTCAAATGCTTCTGTACAATCTGTGTGTATTTCATTGAACCATTATTTTTTTTTTGTTTGCTTTGTTTCTTCATATAAAAACTCCCCCAACAACTTTTCAACCAAGCTTCAAAGCAGTTCTTGAAATAAAATTTCAATTAAATTTAAAAAATTCAAAAAGCATATCACTTTAAATGTGGTTCTTTTTTTTGGATGATGACTCCTTAAGGAATTAATTTTCAGCGTAATTCCCATAAATCGTATTGCGATCAGAAGCTTTCTGACTTATTCCTTACTCCTCTGGGAATGTATAAGCCGTCTTTTACCACTCTAAACGCTGTTTCCCCTCAGCATTTTTTTTTTTTGTGAGAATAAATGTGCAAATATTTACACACACAAAGGCATGTCGCTTGTCTATTTAAGAAAATCTCCTCTTTATGGTCTCGCATTTTTAAGCATTGCTCTTTGTGTGAAAAATTCGTTTGTTGCTTTTATTCGCGTTCACTTTCCGAAAGCTATGAATTTCCCAACAAATAGTCGTCCAGCAAAAAGTAATAATTTTCTTCTTCTTGTTCGTTTTTTTCGTCTCCCTTTCTCTAATTTGTTTTACAATATATTAAGCTGGCTTTGTTGTCTTCTTTGTCGACGGGATTTACGTTCGCATATTTTACTAATTTTTATCATTTTCATATTTTATTGTGTCTAATAAATGTTTAAACATAAATTTGCATGAAAATTTATGCTCCTTTTGTTGCTATTGCTGTTGCTGTTGGTGATTCGGTTGTTGTTGCTTTCGCTGTCGTTGGTGGTGCGCTGTTTTCGGTGTTGCCATTTACATTTCCTGTTTCCGGTTTCCCGTTTCCGGTTATCTGTTTGTTGCCTTGGGAAACACTTGACTTGCATTGGATTATTTTCCTTTAACAATAGACTTCCCCCTTCACCCTGAGATACTCTTCGTGCTCTCGAATATTTTTCCCTATTTCAGTATATTCAATTGCCATTTTCTTTTGCTTTTGTTTTTGAATCGTGCCCGCAAATACGGATGTTATGCCGTTAGTCCTGATGTGATATCCATATAAAACGTTACTGCATCTCATTAATACGTTACTGTTAGGCATTAGTAGGTACCACTTCAACGGAATTGCTCTCATCGACTTAAGGAATTTGATGAATAAAGAAGAATCCAGCAGAACCATCCACTCAGATTGACCGTGTCCATGCGGCTTCGGTCTTGTGGTTTTCCTACATTTCTTTCCTCGAATATATGTACGTTTCCATGTTGCCTCGTCTCGGTCGTTCTGTTGGTCGGTCGTTTGGCCGTTTGGTCGGTCGGTCGGTCGGCCTTGGCTCTGTTTTTGATTAGCTCCTCAGAATACATTTGAATTGGCCAGCTTGTTTACTTATTATTTCGTTTGTTATTATTACTTCTTATTTACTTTGCTTACGAGCATATTGAACGTCGTTGAAATTCCTGAAGATGCAAACGATGAACTCTCTTGAGTGCGATACAAGTTTTTTTCACAATTAATTATTTTAAGTTGCTTTGTGTTCTAGTTTTCCTTAACTTGAATAACGAAGTTTTATTTTCGTAAAATAATTAAAGGAAGTTCTTGTTAATAATTCTTCAATTGTATTGTCGTGATTTTTCTTGGTTTCGTCGCAAAGTTTTCCATCGAATATAGAAATTTTAAAGGGAGCAATTCGGAATTAGGATCTCTTGATTTAATAGATAAAGCATCGCAAAACATTCTTCAGTTAATTTCAATTAAAAGTTTTAATTGGAAAGGCTCACTTTTAATGATAAAGTTACATTTTTACATTTTTAGTTATAACTAGGTTAAATAGACAGACTGAGAAAGGTAAATAGATTTTTGAAATTATGGGGATTCAATTCATGCTGAGAGAGTGCTAATTAGCCTTATAAAAGAGGCATTAATCACCTGAGATGCGGACTATTTCGATCTTGAGGGATGACCGTGGAATGGACTCTCCTGCCAGGTCATCTCGCACTCACCCAATTAAATGTATGTCACGTGTTTGTCGCATATTGTACATCAGCTCTAAGCCACTTTTCCTTGTCAAAAATAACGATGACCGAATCACTTTATGGGTGGATATATGACTTGAAATCCCCACGGAGCTTTGTACGTCACTAATTCAAATATTACCCAGACAACCATATACGGAGTGCTCCGAAAAAGAGTGCAAAATAACTCCTTTTAAAGCATCCTTACGAAGTGTTTTTGGAGTGCTCCGAAAAGGAGTGTAAAAGAATCCTAACGGAGCTCTTCGAAGAAGTGCTTTTGCCAAGGCCTCATGAAACAACGCCTTGGATGGTTAAGGAGACCAAACGAGTCATTTAAAAAATTTATATCTTAAGAAAAGTGCAAACAGAATTTTCAGGAGCATTCTAACAATCATGAAAAATAAATTTTGAGATCCCAAAAATGACTCTTTTTCCATATAAGGATTCGCGCTCCTGTCTTCCGAAAAAACGCTCATTTCATCCTACGTTTTAGGAGCATTTGCGCTCCGTAAAAGGAGTCTTAAGGAGCTCTGTGCGGACTCTTTTGAATGGTTGGGTATATACAGTCGTTGTCATATGAATAGAGCAGACATGAAATTTCCGTGAAGCTTATATAAATCCTTTTTGTAATAACAAATATTTTGAGACTTCTCTTAATCTTATTTGGCACATTTTTCAAGCGGTTAAGGACAAGACGAAAGCAAACATTTTCAAGGTTATTTTAAACGCAAAAAACCAAAAAAATTTTCCACCTTTTTCGCTTGACTAAACCTGTATACGAGTATAAAGCAATGAAAATGAAATATTTTGTAGCATACTGTACGGACTTTAATTCTTAAAATACTCAAGACTGCAGTTTTAACCGACGATTCTGAACTTCCTTTGGCATTGATAATCTTTATTACCTTGAATAAACATTTTTCCTATTGATACTTAAGCGATAACCAGCCATTAATTATGCTAGAAAATTTAGTTCGCTCTGTTTTTCTTTGCTTTAATGATAAAATAAAACGACCTTCATCGCAATATTTCACCAATTCATTCCCCGTTCTGCCTTTTGTTCTTTACTTATAAAAAAGCACGTGGCGCTCTGATTTAAATGTTTCCATTTCCAACAGCACAGACCTCACGACGGGCCATGCAGCCATTGGCCCTTTTTCTTTGGCTATTTGACCCATAAACCGTTATATTTTAGGCATAGAAAATCGTTATCTTACTTTATGATGCGCGGTATTTGAAATTTAGAATGAAAGCAATTCCGATACCGTGGACAGCTGTAAAAAGTCAGATTTTGTAAACACTTTTAAGGAGATCTGGTTAGTAAATCGGCCTTGCTAAGATGGGAGGTGTTATAGTCAAGCGAGCCTCACATAACAATACCCCACACAAGCTAACGATTAGCTTTTTTTGTACAGCGTGGGAACGTTTTGGATGGTCTTATGGCCCATGCCTCTGGCGATCTTTCTGACTGAAATTGCGCAATTTCATCGATTTCGCTCACAGACTTTCCTCACTATATTTGGAGTTTTAACGATGCTTTAATGTCTAACTTTTTTTTTTGCAATATGAAAGCTCCCAGTTTTCTTGAAGCGTGCGATAGCAGGATAGACAAACATTTTGTTGACTTTCAGAGTTTTTAACAACCATTTAATCTAACTTGGTTTTGCTCCTCCGAGATGTTTTATACCTAGATCTAGTTTGAAATCCATGCTCCTGTAATTTTTTAGACTAAATGATTAATTTATAATCCATGTGATACCTATTGAAGTGAGGAATAAGATGGATACAAAAAACTTCAAGTCTAGATATTATGCTATATTAGCAAATATGAATCTGATGATTTTTTTTAACACAGGGGCTTTTCAAGGCCATACAGGCCTTTTGTGGCAGACCCTAGTACCCTTTAAAATGGTCGGGTCTGATCCACTCTTCAGCTTAATCTTGCTCACGTTTCTCCAAAGAAGCTAGCTTCTGACCAGTGGCCACTAACGAAGACTGTGAACTTTTCTATCTTTGGCTAGATTGCCAGACAAAAGCAGTGCTAGAAGACACCTCACCATGGCTGCCACTGCTTTTGAAAATTTTCATGTCATCAACTTCTTCACATTATAAGATTATAGGCAAGACAAGATAAAGTAAGGTCCATGAATGAACAAGAAACACTGCGTCTGTTACTAAGTTAAATAAGTTATAAGTCTCAAAGCCACTTAAAAAAAACATCAACAGTAATTATTGTGTACTGTTATGCACCTTTTTCAATTCGTATATTCTAAAAATGTCAACGGCAAAAATATTTCCTGAAAAATACAAAAAAGTGATAGCGTAAAACTAAGCTTATTATCTTTAATCGGAATAGCGTTTTACAAGATTCAATCTCCATCGCCATCATCAAATTCTTTGCAAATTCAAAAGGCCATCATCTTCAGAAATCAGCGATGAAGATAGTAACACTTCGCCCGCGCTATAATTGCATTGCCTCATTCTGGGAACCATAAAATCTCACACCATTAAAAAGCTCAGACGAAATTCGAGGAAAATCAGCTTTTCATGCAAACAAGCATGGCTTGTGTACACATCATTTTCGTAACATACTGAATGATTCATTGCCTAAAACGATGGAGACACTCTTTTTTTCGTATACATATATGTATTCCCATACTGCCTTGGTGTACCAGAAAAGAAGCATAAAGTAAACTCCCCATTGAAGACAAACTTTAACTCGAACCCGGGACCATTACTAATTCTGGGCACTCAACAAAAGTACGCTTAATTAAAGTTGAACTCTATGCAGAACCCACGATGGTCAGTAGCCGGCTATTTACATGTTATCCAACTTTTGGACCAAATAGCCTGGTTTATCCTCCCGCTCTCAACTTATTCATGCTCATCATGCTTGAGGCACAAGTTGAAAATTCTACACAAGCGGAAACTAAACTGATAACGCACTTTTAAATAGTTCCGAAGTTTTCCCTTCATGTTCTTACATTTCTGTACTACCATAGGAACGTCGAAAGCCAAAGCCGAAACCGAAGCCAAAGCCATAGCCATAGCTATGGCCATAGCAACTCCATTTTTCTTTGTCTGGGCTCTGCAAATTTAAATTTTAATGATAAGCAAATAATTAAATGCATGACTTTTAGTAGATCTCCATTGCGGTTAGACGGCACCGTTGGAGGACAAGGGCGACACAGAAGAGAGAGAGCGAGACAGAGAGAGATGATGGCTAATGACTTTCCAACAGGCTTAAATATTTTAAGTGAAATATTTTATTTAATTCGGTCGTTCGAGGCTTTTGTTGCATTGTTTTTTTGTGTCCCTTTTCCTTTTATTTTTATTTTTGGTTTTTTATTTTTTTATATATTGTTTTGGCTCATTGTTAAGCTCAATGGTAAATATGTGCGAGAACATTTGTTCAACAATTCGGCTTGCGTTGAAAAGTTTGCTTAACAAATTTTTAAATAGTTTTCCCTTTTCGTCCTTTTTGTTTGCTTTTGTCGTCCTTTTTCAGAGTAACAACATTTGTAACAAAAGGATCTCTCGACTCCGCTCTGAATGAGTTATTCGTTCTTCCGATGAAAGCCGTTGAGGCAGTTCAGGAGAAAAAATAATTTTATTATGAGCACATGAACATTTTTAAATTAAATTAAAAATAATAAATGTTCATATTTTAATTCTTTTGCTCCACAAAAGACACTGCCCCTTTGATGATGCATTTATCTGAGTAACTAGGTACTGCTAAGCTCTGAAGATATTTTTAGAATAGACTCACGAATTTGAATGATTTCTTCAAAATATTCCATGCTTTCAAGAAAAGAACTTTTTGAGAATATTTCCGAGCAAACATATGTGGATTATTGGTGTTTTTTCTTTCGGATTCCTTGATGTTTTGTGTAAAATAGAGAACAAATTTTTCGAGTCTACAACTCGAGTTCCTGCCTCATTTTAAGGGGACCGAAACAAATGAAATATTCAAAGTTAAATATTAATCGATAATCAAATGGTCCCTGAGCAATGACAAATTGTATATTCGTCTTTGGCGCCTCCTATGATTCTTCATATTTGGTTAAATAATTAAGATAAAATGGAAAAGATCATGAAAATAATTTCAAATGAACTTTATTCATATAAAATGAATGTGAACATACCGACCGACACATGGCGTTATGGTTTTATTGAATGGCAGAAGGTCGTTCATGATTTTCTTAGATAAGCCATCACGTCTTCCTTGAAATGGATGTGTGCTTTTTATTTCTGAATGGCATAACATTTTTCTTGCCGACACCGCTGTCTAACGACAAATGCGGCTGTGGATCTGCTTTCTTAACGTCTCTCGTTTAGTATTTTCACTTTTCTTCAATGTTATATGCCTAAAAGTATACTTTATCCTGTTAGAATTTCCGCCTCACACGCACACACACACACACAAAGACTCTCATATATAAGCATATAGCCAGCGTCTGAATGAGAAATTGTGAATTTTATACAGCATTTGTCAGTTTAGAATTTGATTCACGCGAATTTGTCTGTCGGCTGAAATTTTTTTTTCACTTTTACTCTCAAAAGCGTGCTATAAAATGTTCTTTCTCATACTTCGTTTACAAAGGAGTTCCATTTTCCCACGTCTTTGTTTCTTTCACCATTTCAATTCAGAAATTCTACAAACAAAGTTGTTTCCGGAAAAAAGTTTCTTTGTCTAGGCATGCAAAAATATTTGTACTTTTTTTGTTATGGCACAAGCAGCCAAGAAGTATGCTCATATTTAATAAAATGGAAACATCTTTTTCTTGTGCGGCATTGTTCTGTTTATCTGAGGAGTTGAGGAAGACTTTCTTTTTTGTTGCTATATACATACATATGTATGTACACATGTTAAATGTAAATTTTGTTAGGAGAAAATTTGTTAGCTTGCATGCCCTTAAGAATCATCCCGCAAACATGTGCCTTAAAAAAAAAAAAATTTTTTTGTTTTGAAAATATAGCATACATCTGGGTGTTTACTGAAGTTTTATTGCCTGCTCATCTACGAATCATGTTATAATCGAATGATTATATTTATTTTTACAATTTAGGAATAATATTTTGCTATATTTTCCGGCGGTTGGACGAACAAGTTGAATATTTGTCTTACGAGCAATAAAAGTGAGCATCATTTCAGGAGATTTTTCTGATTTTAGCCAAGATTCTTTAACTTACAAATCGTTGATTTTTGTCAATAACTTCAAAACAATTTCAAGTGATTTAGAAACGATATGATTGCGCTTAAGGACACTTGCATTCATTTCTATAAAAAAAAAATACCACGAAAAAAGTTTTTTCACTCCCTTAACTTTCGTTAATCCGCTCTGGATCCGAATTCGCAACGATTGTCCCTGAAGTGAAAAACTTCAACATTCTGAATAAGTTATGCAATGCCAAATAGGACACACACATATCATGTTATATTTGCGCATTGTAGCGAGTCCTTCTGACCTGCCACAGGCCAAAGCTAATGTTGGTCGTGGAAAATTTCGTTGTCTGGAAAGCTAATATTTTCATAGCCTGTGGCCTCACTTTGACACAACCAGAAGCGGGATCTATTACTCTCGGATTACAGCATGTCGAATTTGCAATTTAAATGAATTTTCATTTCATGCGTATTGAGGAAGCGGGACAGTGCATTTAATATGTGGGTCTGACTTTTAAGGCAACTTAAAGCTTATTTGCTACGAAATTACTTGGTTTTTATTGCAGTACTTTGAGGCACTATTCCTGCACCACTTTTTTTGCAAGCGAATATTTGAGGATAAAAGCAAAGACGGAGCGCTCTACTGAGACCGTTGACTGAGCTAAGTAAATGATGGATTTAGACCAATAAAACCTGGTGGCACATTGTCATCAACTACCAATGATTGACGGAATGAGAGTGAAATATGCGTCAGCAAGCTCTTTACTCGATTGCATTACGAGCATAGCGCATAGCGGACCTACTTTCGGTCCGGTAGGTGTCCCTTTAAGAGAGAGAGTACACTGTATAAGATTTAATATAATAAGCAAGGTGTCATTTTTTAATTTTTTTTCAAAATCGTCCGACAAATCTAAAATCACATTTTTTTTAACGAAAAATCTTCAGCCTTCAAGTTGAAAAAAAAAATATTTTTTTTCCATATTTATAAGAAAATATGGAGCCATATATGTAGCTTTTTCAGGAAAATTTATTTAATTTATGTTCCGTTTTCATACAAAGTAATTAATTAACGGGGGTTATGTTGATGTTTTTTCATGTGATTGATAAGTCTCTAAAACAATAGGGATATTCACAAAGGCGTCGGAAAATAGGAAAGTCCGAAAATCGGAAAATTTGAACTGCTTAAAGTTGTGCAAGATACAAAAACAGTTTAAACATTTTTTAAGAAGTCGCAGATTTCCGATTTTCCGACTTTCCAACGTTTTTAACACGCCTTTGTGAATACCCCTTACATATATAAATATTTAATATATCAATAAGGTTTTTGGTCTGTATAGCTTAAAAGCCGTTGAAATTCGGAAATGCTCATTTCGGAAATCGTTTGCCTTACCCTAAAACAAAACCGATTTTATAGTTAGTACCCATTTCAAATTACCCTTCAAAATCCACTTGGCCCGAGAAAAATTGACCAATATTATGGAAACTATCAAGGAAAAACGAAATTCCCCATACAAAAAATCTTTTTTTTTGGCGTTTTCAGAGCACGATGCCACCCGTTAAAAACACTTTGTTTTGGAAATCGTTTATACAATTAGTTTTGTCATAATATTAACTTTCAAAAACCACCTGGCCCTAAAAAAATGCTAAGCAAATTTGGCAGTGCTGAAGTAAAATATGTTACAACATTTTTCAATGAAGTTCATAAAATCTTGCAATGTAAAAAGAAAGAAATTTAGAGCATACTTTTAGGGTAAAAACTTTTCATATGAAAAATTCATTTCAAAACAAAAGTTTATACAAAATGTGTGCTCTAACGAAATCAAATTTTTATGAAAACTTCAGAATGTGCCAAGTTTCATCACTCTGCGAACACTCCGTATAGTTTTTACACTCAAATGTATTATGCGATGCCACTGTGTCATGGGAGGGAATTGGAAACGCCCATTTCCCGAGTTTTATCTAAACAAAATTTTATACTAAATATGTGATCTAATGAAATCATAAAAACAATTAAATTTTTTCCAAAACAGGGTTTTTGACACCTTGCTAAATATAATTAGAAAATAATATAACAAGTTAGTTTACTTAACAATGACATAAAACAATGATCCTTCGTTTATCAATAAAATTTCATTTCGGGGTTTGCATGAAATATCAAAACCATCTATTGCGATGAACAAAGATGAGTGAATATAAAAACTGAAATTTAAATATCCTTTCCAAATGTACCCTATTGTAAACTGCTTATTTATGAGATACTTTTAACGCTTCGATACCTAATGAAAATGCGCTGACTAACGATTTTACAATGTAAAGCCTATTATTCGCCAAAAGCTTTTTGAATCCCTCTTTATATTATATTATTAATGAATCCTGTATGAATTTTTCTAACTTCGTTAAATGAAAATGCCAAGTAATATTTCGCAATTTCTCTCTCACTTTCAGATTCTGCTGCTGCTTTACGGTTCATGTAATTGGTAAGTCGTGCTTCTTTTTTTTTTTAAGCAATTCGAAAATAAATTCTAAATGAAATATCAACAATCATCAAATAGTCAGAGTTCGTAGAGTCAGATTTAAGATTGTTTTATCATGATTTTGTGTGTTTTAACATGAAAATTTCTCATTCTAAGTTCAAAAACATGCTGTGAAATTAAAAATTTATAAAACAAAATGTTTCGTTCGGCTTACATTTTTAATAGGATATGCTTTCGCAGCTGGCTCATGCATCTCGTATTGATTCATTTCGAATTCAGTTGAATTTAGGTCATTGTGGCTTTTAACTAACCACAATTTTAAATTGATGCTTTCAACGGAAAACAAAAACGAACAGATGTTTATGCTCATCCGTTGAGATTTTAACACTGCTCGTCCTGTCGGCATTAAGGGCAAATGCTCTTACCGCATTTTCGTTCGCGTTCGCCAGTTCTACTCTTTCATTTGCGAGTATAAACGTGTAGCTGAGTGTTGACTGAGGAATGACTTACTGACTAAGTGATTGATTGACTGTTGGCGTTGTTACTTACTGCAGTTTGCATTTCTCATTTCATTTTTGCCTTTTATCTTTTCTTTTGGCTATTTATTTCGATCCTTTTTTTCTACTTAATGCCGGAGTTCTTAGCGTTCGTTGGCAGTTCGCTCTTTTTCATATTGCCTCCATTTTGATGATGATGATGAATTGCTGACAGTGCGGTTTACTATTACGCGAGTTTTACGTGAATTCTTGCCATTTTACATATTTTTCGACTGTATTTCAATGCAAGCAAACTGTTGCAGCAATATGAATTTACAGAGAGCGTTTACAAGGATACGAAGAGCATTTCAAATACATCTTTTGAGAATATATTGAATTTTTCCTCATCACTAATGGTCCTTTTTAGTGCAAGAAAAACGCTATTATGGGACTTCAAATATGTCAAAAAAATGTTGTGGAATCGATTAACAGATGTGATCGATAACAGAACTATGACCTTTTCAATCTCAAGATGATAATATTTTTTTTAATAATAAAATAAAAGTAAGGTTTTTTAAAACGTTAACCTTAGTTTCTAAACATTTCGCTTAGAAGAAGAATGAATATTTCTGAAATTTTTCTTAAAAAAAAATTACGGCTACTCATTTACGTAAATATATATGTATGTATACCCACCCAACATTTTATTAAATTTCTGATCAAAAGCGACTCGAATTCGATCGCTTTTAAAACATATTGAAGAGTCGTTTACGAATCTTCTTTTAACCTTCCATATGATCAATCGCTTTTTAATCATCCCGGGATACTCGAAAACGACTCGTATATGAATCTTCTCATAAAGCAGTCTTCCAAATGCTAGCTGGGTAGTGGCTGAAAGCACAAATGTCACTTCCCTCCTGTCGTCCATTCATAGCTCTTTTTGTTTTTACTTTCATTCCAGCATTCATTCATTTATTCAGGCATTCAGCCATTCATATGATAATCTCCGAAATAATCTGTGCCCGAAGTTACTCTTCCTCCGACCAACCGAGCAACGCATTCATTCACGTACTCTGTCACTCTTTATTTTTTGTATTGTATGTACAATGTACATATGTACATATGTATGTATGCATTAAGTAAATTTCACGCTAGTAAAGCAGCATAACACGGCACTATCGAATTGTTCCCCATGTCCTTTGCCTTTTCATTTATTTATTTTTACAACATTTTCTTGCTCTTCTTCGAGCACCGGCATTGCATACCCGATGCCCCGCCAACATGCGTCCTTTGCCTCCTCATACAATTTCATTAAGTAAATATTTTTGCATTTATGTGAATTTAATGGTATTTTCATATTCCCTTCGAAAGGAGCATAAAGAGCAAACAGGCGCCCAAGCAGGGCCGTACACTCATAGCTGAATGTCATAAGCTGAAGTGAATTATACGAAACAAGTAGATGACTATGCTACATACAAAATAAAATGCAAAAAAAAAAAAAAACAAGAACAAACCCAACTCAACTATTTTCACAAACCTACTATCAATAAAAGCATATTGGAGCTCATGTCGTACTGGGGGACCAAAGGATTTCTGTATGGCTCAAGTAAATGCCAAGTTTATTATGTCAATTAAAAATGACAACATTGCGGCATAGTGCAGTGTATGTGTTGCACTACTGTAGTCAGTACAGTACAGTACAATATAGTGTCGTATGAATACAAGAACGAAATTCTAGTTAGTAATGAAGCTTTGGGGATTGACTCGGGTTTAATAAAGTTGCGTTGTCTGCCGGCGTCAATTAATGGCATAAAGTAGGCCAAAATCACTCAGCGGAGCTGTGGTATGAAATGACTGACAGTCTTGTCAACGAAATAACATGCTCTAACATGACAGCTATTGTTTTTAAAATACTTCTGTTGTTTTTGATGATGTTGTTGTTGTTTTGTTTTCGCTGTTAAAAACAGCTGTTGCTATTAAAACGCTTCCAACAACCTCTCATGCTAAGAGGCTTTGTCAAAACTTCGAAAACAAAAAAATTGTTACTGGAAAATTTTTTAAACCTTTTCTACTCTCACAAAAAAAAAAAAGTTTCGCCAAACTTTGAAGTTTTGTTTTATTTTTTTGTTGCTGGTACCTAGGACGACCGTTAATGGATAGAAATTCCTCTTCGAAGGTATAGTATTTGCCGCTTCGAATCGGCTTTAAAACAGTAGGCCCCCAACATTCAATTTGGTTGCATATCATTTGGAATAATTCAAGCAGCGCTTTCGGCAAGAAACGTAAATTAAATTGCTTCAAATTAGTAAAATTTATTGCTTCCACTCCCAGTCCCTCGAAAACACTGGGATGTCCTTTGTTTTATCTCGACTTATTTCCGCTTTTCATCATCACGATGGGCTCTCGAGTTGAAAATTGCATTCATTCGTAATAGTATTCTGCAATTTGTCAGCCGCAATTTAATTAATTTGCAATAAGTATTCAGGAAATTAGCATAATAGGCTGTAAAATTTATTTTCAAAAAAGGACTCCAAACGAAAAGCAAGCAAAATTAAGGAATTCCCAAAGGACTTTTATTGCAATTGAATTTTTATAAAAAAATTTTTTTTTTTCATCAATGAAATTAATGAAAAAAAAAAACTCATTTAATAATAAAATAAAATTTCTTATTTATATTCTATTTCAGAAAAATCATTTCATCGTATCCTTCTTCTCTTATTTCTTGATTTACTAGAGTTTCTATTTAATTTTCGTCCTACGTTCGAGTGGTCAACTTATCCGGCTTAAGTCAAATCGCATCATTTAGTGGGTGTATTTTTTCTTTCTTTCTGCTCTTATTATAATTACACTGTGGTAGGTTAATAGAAGACCTGCATAATTATAAATCGATGTTGGATGATTAATTGAAACAAAAAATCGATTAAATCGATTAATTTTTAATTTTTCCAAACATATTTATAATGCCAATTTTTCGTTTTTTGAAGTTTATTAAACTAATATTTTATCAAAACAGATAACGAACTAAAAACTTTTTGCCCACGTATACTCTTAGAAAGTACATTCAACGCAACTACAAACGAGAATTGCCAAAGAATCGATGAGGAAGATTGACCTAATGTAAAAGCAGTCAATCAATTATTCAGGTCTTTTACACTGTAGAAGTTGCAGATCGGAGGAGGAAGAAGAATCAGTGAGCCACCTCATGTATCACTGCCCGGGTCTGGCCAGGAGAAGATCCAGGCTGCTCGGCTCCTTCTTCTTCTCCTCCCTCACCGGGCTATCATCTGTTTGAGTAAAAGACATGGGACGTTTCATAAATGAGTCCAATTGGCTCCACCAAACGGGTATCTAGGGAAGTATGCCTTCCCCCGTGGTATCACAACAGGCAATAATCGGCCAAAGTGTGTCCCCTTAAAAGGAGCAGCCACCCTAACCTAACCTAACCTAACACTAGTCAATTAATGATATTCAATTATTGTTCTTTTCTCTTTTGGAGATGCATTCAGAAGAACTGACCGTCAATTTCTGTATTTTTTTTCCAATTTTTTCAGATGGTTTTGCTTATATTTTAAAGAGTTGCGAGAGAGTTTCCAAAAAATGTAACATCGAAAAAAAAAACGATTTTATATAAAATCGAAAAAAACATAATCTATGCTAAAAAATCGACCCTAAGCCAAAAAATATCGATTAAATCAAAACTTTGAATGTTTTCTTTACAACCCTACACTGTGGTAGTCGAATTTAACGGTTCGCCCTATTTGGGGCACGAGGAATCGAACTGCATCATTCGTTTTTCGAGTTATCGGTACGCCTTCATGCAAAATTTTTGACCAATTTTTTGCGCATATCTGTATATGAGTTGAACTTTTGTATGCTTAACTAACATCAAAGTGTACTCTTAGATATGCCAAGTAATTCTTCCGAAAACACCTTTATTATAACCACATTAGGGAGCTATACCCATTTAAAACTCAAAAACCACCTACTCCCAGCGGGAAATGTCCCGCGGACATCCCCGATGATGTCCTACACTGAAAGAAATATCGGCAGTAATATTGAATAAAAATTTTCGTAAATATTTGAATACGAGTTTTAGTCAATATAACGAATTTCCTTCATGCTGACGAAAATATTTGTAATATTGCAGAAATTTTGTGAATGGAACGAAAAAAAATTCTTCAATATGAGTTAAATAGTTTAATCAATATAACAAAATTTCTTCATAGGTACGAAAACATTTCTTCATACTAAAGAAATTTTCTTACATATGACAAAAGCTTTCGTAGGACATTTTAAAATTTAGAATTTTCGTATAAATGAAGAAATTTCTTCAATATGACGTAATTTGCTTGTTGATATGAAGAAATTTCGTTAATATAACAAAACGTATTCGTGAATATAAAGAAATTAATTTCGTAAATATGAAGAAATTTTTTCAATATGACGAAGAAATTGTCTTAAAATTAATTTATATATTAAATATAACGAATTTATTTCGTATAAATAATGAAATTTCTTCAATATGACTAATGTAATTCTTGAGATATGAAGAATTTCTTCAATATTACGAAAAATTGAATATTTTTAAGAAGTTCTTGGGGTTGATGAGTCTTAAGGCAGAAGATTCAGCGTCATAAGCAAAGTTCGTCCATGAAGTGAAAACGCCTTTTTTATGGAAGCAGAGAAATTGTGTTTAATTTGAAAATTTAAAGAAAATATTGCCAGCGCTATAAATAATCTAAGTTAGTATAGTTTTGGAAACTCTCCTAACTTTAATAATAAATAAATAAATAAAATTTTCAAAAATTTCTTTAAGTCCTTTCATAATATTTTAGAATTTTCGTCCTTTTAACCACACAATCATATATACATAAAATTGTTTTTTAATTCTTATCGCGAGTCTTTATTTAGTCAATCATTATTGCTTGCAATGAGAAAGTTAATATACTGTTTTGTGTGTATGATATTTGGAAGATTTTCTTGTCTATATAAAAAATGGCAGATGTGAGACAGACGGGACTCACAACAGTTAATACATATGATGAAATTTTGAAATATATAAATATGAAGAAATTTCTTCAATATAACTAAGCAGGGTTGCGTATTTCAATAAATTTCTTCATATTGAAGAAAATCTTTTGTAATATTGAAGAAATTTATTCAATATCAATAATTATTTTCGTAGATATGAAGAAATTTCTTCAATATAACGAAGCAGGATAATATACTTGAAGAAATTTGACTAAAATAATTTCGTAGATATGAAGATATTTCTTCAATATAACGAAATGTTTTTCCTGATTTGAATTTTTTCATATTGAATATCGTCTTTATTCATATTGATTGCTTTTTTTAGTTAGCTCTATTTTTACTGCCGTTTCTTCAATAACGCAGCCCATTTCTTCAATATTACCTACGGATTTTTTTCGGTGTAGTGACTTCGGAGCCGGAATGCATGCTATTTCCGGTGACACTTTGTATGACATTTACACAGGAGCTGACAGGGACTTCAGCGGTGACATTATCACCGGAAGATTAGAAAATGTCACTGGTCATGCTAGGGGATGCGATGGCGAAAAAAGCAATTGAGAGCAGCACATTGCTCTTTTCTCTCTAAATGTCAATTTATAGAAACCAGTTTGATAACTCTCTTTTTTGCACTCTCTTTGAATGTTTCGAAAATTTTTTAAAATCTATTTTTAACAATTTTTGTTCACCTCTACCAGGGATCGAACCTGCGATCTTTGGATTCTGAGTCGAGCACTCATCATCTACGCCACTTAATGCTAACGCTGAACTGACGCTAAAACCTTATTTAAATTTTAGTAGCCAATGAGATTCAAGCACATGAACAGCATCCCTCCACGATGACATGTCCTCCAAGATGTCATGCATGACAATGTCACCTGTATGTCATCGATGACATCATTGGTGACTTTGTCATGCAGGAGATAACTTTCCGCTGGGCTATTTTTAAATTTTTTTTTTATTTTATATGAAAAATCCCTGAAGTATGCTTCGAAATATTTAAAATTCGAACAAAAAATTTATGATTTTGAACCGAAATGGACCTGATTAGAGCATTTATAGGATTACCGCTAGACCTTCATTTTGTCGGAAAACAGCAGAAGCTGCTCTCAACCTTGGACATTTTCTTATTCTGGAATTGAAACAAAGCGGAGCAATAGGTTCTCGTGCCTTGGTTTACAGAAAAAGAAAAAGTTTGAGAAAAATATCTCGGGTTCGCAAAATCTTCAGGGCAATTTTGTTTTTTTTTGTTTTTCTTTTTTTGATAGGAGGAGTTTTAGCTTCACTTTTAAAAGCATACTTTATATATTAATGATTTTATCGGCATCCTCCTCGGACTATAATAAAACTTTCATTTCGTTTTTGTTATCCCTAGGTGAAGTAGCTCTGGGATAGCGCAGGCTATGCGTTCTATGATCTTGATTCCAGGTCCGAGGTTCGATTCCCGGCACACTCGAATCGGAGTGTCATGTTCCAAGTCAAGCACTGGTTTTTGAAATAGTCACAATTTTGGGGGCACACTACATAAAAAGACATACACTCACAAGAAAGCAAGAAAACTCCCTCGTGGTATCACAACGAGCCTGTGTACGGCCTAAGTGGCAGCCACACACGACATACATTCATATATATCCCTAAGTGAATATATATCCCCATTTGGCTGTATCTTATACCCGGCTTATCAACTTTGCGTTAACGTGTTGACCATAATTTCTGGACATCTGGCCGAAGCTTGTGGTGTTTCCAATCTCTTTTGTTTACCTATGAAGTGCAAAAATTTTCTTTTCTTCTCTGTTATATTTGCTTTTCCATTTTTCTGATTTTGCCTTTTTGCTTTGTCTTCGTTGAGGATTGCCGGAGATTTGTTCGAAATTTCGGAAATTATTTTGTTTGCACATTCTGTTTTTGTTATTTGCACGTGTCTGCAGCACACAATGCTCCGGATTTCAATTCTTTCCGTTTAATGAGTTTTTCCTTTAATTAAATCTTTTATTCTTCTTATTGTTTATTCGCACATTCGGTTCTGTTTTCCTTTTGTTGAAGATTCAAGGCGATTTAATGTTATTTGCCAAACGAAGATGGAGGAATGAAGAGATTTTTAGAGCATTCCTTGCTTTATATATTCATTTATTGAATTCTTTCATTTCACAGTATGGCTTTTTTTACGTTTAGCGATAATCCTAGCATGAAACAGGAACCTGATCCTTCCCAATTGTCAAAACTTATAATTTTAATATTACACGAACGTGTCAGAAAATCACCTTTCACTCTGTAATGTGCCTAGAATTGTGGATCCGTTGAGGGAAGTCCGTCAGATTGGTAAAGAAAAAAATCGATCCACCGCGTCGGATAAAGAGAAGGTAAGCTAATCACATCTAGAAAAGTCTAGATTTCCATGATTGATGAGCTAAATATTTAGTGATCTAAGAATTTTCGTTAACCACTATTTTCTTAGTGGCAGTGAAAATTCTTAGTTTTCCACTAGCACTACATTTTTACTGCTCTTTCTCATTCTAAACGTCGCCAACCCAATAAGAACCCATTGGCACTTTAGTTACTGTAAGTTTAGCGTCCCGTGCTCCCCCACTATAGGTAAGGAAACATTTTCTTGAATTTTCTTCCGCGAACGCCTTGTGTGGGCTGTAAAAACCCTAATGAAAAATCGTAAAGTTTATTGCAATCCTTTAAGATGGATTTTCTTTTTATTTCCTTGGCTTCCACTGTCTTTATTTTGAAGCTGGCATTGTAGGCTCGTCTAATCGTATGCAAACAATCGCGAAAAGCTTTGAATATTCTTTGCGAAAAAAATGTCGTGCGAAACGAAAGGAAGAATGATCAACATTATCGTAAAGAATAACAAAACAAGAATATGCAGCTCTAAAGCATAAAATTGACAAAGGTGCGTGAGTTAAACGCAATTTTAAGTGTTTCTCCGATCATCCCCTTAAGCTACTAAGTGTGGGCATAAAATTTCTGACACGAAAATTCTTGCAAATGACAACGCGGGCGACGCATCCATCCTCAATCATCCATCCGGACACATGCCCTTCCGCAAAATTATTCAATTTCTTGCGGTATAAGAATAAATTGATTTCGAAAGTAATATCTCTTCTCATGGCGCGGTTTTCAATCATGTCACTGAAGAGTGGTGCGATTTAAAAGCCACGGAACCGTAAAAACAGCAAATTTCGCTTTTACATATTGTGGCTTTTTATTGGCAACGAAGCCGTTACGACACAGTCGAAGTGAGGTCATTCCATTGACACAAGTGAGAAAAATTTCAATTGATTTAAAATAAGGATCTTAAATTTTAAATTTCAACAGAATTTTTATCGTCTCTTTCAGGTCGAAATGGGGTTTTTATACCCAGCGTAAGCGGGGTATATTAGTTTTGTGCAAATCTTGTAACAGGGAGAATTAAGCTCCGGAGATATAGAAAAATATATATAGAAATGATCAGGATCAAAAACTGAATCGATTTAGACATGTCCGTCTGTCCGTCTGTCCGTCCGTCCGTGGTCGGATCTCCTCCGAAACGGCTGAACCAATGAAGTCGAAATTTGGCACACATGTATATCGGGGTCCGAGTATGATCCTAAGTAAAAATGGGAGACATCCGCCCACTGCCACGCCCACAAATTAATTTATTGTGTTTTCAGTAAAATGCTTGTAACTTGCGAACCACTCAACACATTTCATTGATATTTGGTGTGCTGGTAAGCTACCAAAAGGGACATTTGCTGGCAAAAAATGGACGCCGCCCTCCTCGAGCCACGCCCACAAATAAGCCCAAAAATAAGGGCTTATCGTAACTTGTGAAGTAAAAGGCGTAGAAGCTTCAAATTCGCAGCATAGGTTGACCAAGGCAAATGAAAGGTGTAGGAATAAAAATTTATGTAGCCCTCCCACTGCCACGCCCACAAATAGAGAATTTTTATAACTTCCGAAGTAAAAGGCGTAGAAGCTTCAAATTCGCAACATAGGTTCACCAAGGCGAATGAAAGGTGTAGGAAAAAATTTTATGTTGCCCTCCCACTGCCACGCCCACAAATAGAGAAGCAAAACATAGTGCGCTCATAACGTCGGGACGCTGGGTATTTCAAAGTCGGGCTTGACCGACTTTAGCTTTCTTACTTGTTTTTTTTTTTTTTTTGGTAGGTACTTGAAATCATTTATTATTCACATGGTACCTCAAGCTTTACTCCACAACGTAAATACTCATCGTAAGGTCTCGAAAAAAAACCCCCGAATAAGACAAAAAATTCTACAGAAAATACTACAAAAACTTGCGTGAAAGTCTTCAAATTAATGGCGCTGCAAAGTTTCCCTAAGATTTTTAATTTACGATACATACATCCATATATGATATTTAGGGAAATAGAAAATATTGAAATTCAGCACCAAAAAATTACTATTTGAATATTCAGAATATTTCCGACAGTGACAATTATGTTCATTCTTTTAGGCTTACGCATTTAATCACATCTTGAGAAAAGGGTTTGAAAGCTGTGCGGATATCTAGAATGCTTTCAGTAAGCTCCTCTTATAAAGACTTAAAATGATATAATTTGGTTTTTAATATTGAAATGCATACCTTAAGGAGCCGAATTTAAATATTTTCTTTTGCCCTAATGGAGCATTCGACGTGCGGGAAAAATAATATTCAGGATATTTTTTTATGTTTAAATGTTGAATTGGATGAAAAGATTATTTCAATGTACTCATATCAAGATACTTAACAGGACATAAGGTGTCCTTTAGAAAATTTTTAAGTAATTATATTAGTTTTTGTCTGTTTGTACGGGACAAAATTATCATTTTCTGTGGAATGCTCCTAATGATAAATTTTTTCATAGTTTCCAATTATGTTCGTTGCAATTTTCAATGGAGTGCAACAAAGTATAAATAATTCTATCAAATGACTTTAAGAGTATTCATCAATATTCATCAATATTTTTGAAACGAATTCATTTCGATATTTTAAGAGCCTTCATATCGCCTGATTTGTTGATTTTATCACTTTTTTCATATCCCTACTCATATTTTGTAAGAGACATCAATAGTCATAAGCAGCATTGAAGTTTAAAATCGATTTGAATCTTAACTTTATGTGGGTTGAACAAAATTTGAACTCCATGAAGTATGCTTTAAAGGGTCTGGCGGGTTAAGCAAAGGCATGCGGCATCATGAAAGGAATTTTTAAATTTTGTTGATTTTTCGATAGGTGCCATATAAAAACACTGTGGATACTACTTTTTAAATTTTTATTTTGAACGGTCCTTGAAATATCCCTGAAAATCCTCTTTTGTTAAGGCTTTTTTCAAAAATTTATATCTCAACAACCAATTGAGATAGAGAGACGATCTAAGCAGATTCTGTTAGAAAATAAAACAGGGAAGCTTTTACACTGAGAAAAATTTTTTCACAAAAATAAAAAGAAAATTTTAGAATATTTTTTTCACTGTATTCCCAGTTTCCCGCCACTCTATAAATTGCTTTTGGAAATACCCCTTAGTATTTACTTTCATTTAAAAGAAAAAAATTTTTCAATCAGATGGTGCAGCAGTGTGATATTCAAAAAATTGCAAGTGCACCTATACGCTCCCAGTACTAATATCCAGTACAAATGTGTGCAATATGGTACAAAAAAACATCACTCATACGCCAGACCCTTTATAAAAGTCAACCGCAACCCGCCAGACCCTTTATAAAAGTCAACAAAATCCTAGCCCTAGTCATAAGAATAGAACGAACAACTTTTTCACTGTGAATTCTCAGTAAAAATATACACAAAGTCATTTTAAGGTTTCGTTTGAACAGCTCAATTTTTGAGGACATACATACTTGAGGCGATACGTACTAGCTGACCACTATTTATGATTTCTTTATCTCAATTTGAACTTACCGCAAAGTTGCTTGGGTAATAATATCACAAGTTTCCTTTTAAAGTATTCTGATTTTTGTTTTTGAAAGCTTAGTTTTCCACTTCGTCCTTACAACACTTGAGCCGCCTATCCAGGCACTCACAAGTTCTTGTTAACTTTGTAGACTTGTCATCATTGCATTTCTATGAAGAGAGTTTAAAAAAAATCAAAACTGTTTTAATAAAAAATAGAAACTATTTCCAAATTTTAATTGCAAAACTTTTGATGTTTTCCTTTTTGATGTTTTTTATATTGAAAAGTAAAAACTAAACTTCACTTCTAATTGGATCTTTATGTTTGTTTAGAGGATGAAGTATTCCAAACGAAAATATGAAAGGACATTCAAAAGAATCTCGAATCAATGAAGAAGGTTTTTTCTTTTAACGATAAATTGATATTTTCAGTCTCGACTTACCTTAAAATGTGGTTTTTCTTTTTAAAAGAATCCTCACAAATTAGAAAGGAGAGAGAACTGCAATGCAAGCAAAGAAAAGAGAAATTCGTTATTCATAAAATCACTTGCAGGACACTCTTCGAATTGATATCATGCAATCGACTCCAGCATACATTGTATCTAATACAAAAGTCAAACATGGTATTACGAATCGTCTTATATTTTTGGCTTCAAGGACACTAACAAGGATAAAAAACTATTCTGTGTCCAAACTCATCACACACACATATGCTTGTGTATGATTTCTTTTCTTACAGTTCGATTTCGATTGTAAAGGCTGCAATAAACGCTTACATTGTCCCACATATTCTTCAACACTGAAGGACAATGGTCATTGAGATGACAATGGCAACTCATAAACCAAATAAAAGGACAAGTAAACGATCGAAGAGAAATGACAGCAGTTGCGCCTTTTTTTAATTTTTTTTTTACTTTCATTCTCATTTTGATTTTTATTCTTATTCTTTATTTCGACTTTTATTTTTATTATTCTCTTTTTGCCTTGCTCTCGTACAATTCTTTTGTTGGTCCACTGGTCACTATCCGTTTCGGTAGTGTTCCATTTACATTCCATGATTTATATATGGCTATCACAGCAGCTGACTGGCATCACAAAATTTTCCTGAGCCAAAAACAAAAAGAAACGAAAAATAAAACCAAAAATAAGTATAAAAAAAGAATAGAAACAAAAAAAAGAAGGAGGAAAGAAGAACATGTAGAAGCTGAGGGAAGAGAAAAAAGTAGGCGTGTCTGACCGAAATCAACAAAAAGCAGGAAATATGTTGCCAGTCCAAGTCGAAATATTTGTCAACCGTCCTACTGAGCAGCATTTTAACTGCCTGTCAGGACCTTCCCAAATAGAGGCGGCTTTAAGAGGACTTTTCCATGCATCTGTGTGTGTGTGTGTGTGTGAGTTTGTATCTCATGTGCTGCCATTGTATGTACTTAAATTACTGATATCTTCTCGTTTGACTATTTGTGTCTGGGTACATTTTTTCCCTGCCAACTAGAGTGAAAATTCATCAAAAATGAATGGAACTCGCCGCTTGTGCAACAATTTCCAGTCGTCGTACGACCGAGAGTGGCTATGTAAATCTCGGTTTCTCGAATTGGCTCAGTTAACAGGAGGAAAAACTTGCAGCAGATATTCTAGATTGTTCTGGTCACATATTGAAGCTTTAGTCTTTAATGGATACTTAATTCCACACAACATTGCATTTTCTATATATCTATATACGCATACGCATACATATACATATATTTTTTTTCCCTTTTCGATGAAAACACCGAACCACTACAAAGAGATTTTAGGTCACAAAAATACTTTTTTTTTATACATACATCAAATTTCATGGAGATCACATGTGTAGCAATATTTAACTACAAAGTAATGCGTCCAGATACCATAACAAAATGCTCTAAAAAAACAATCAGTTCAAATTTTTTTTTTTACTATATTGCATAATCCGCAGAAGCTGGCACTATGAACATGTCCTTTTTTTCAAATATCGATTACGGCATCAAAAAGAATATAAAATAAAATTGCATCAAAAAATGCAAATTGTCAAATGTGCGAAGTGTGATTTTCGTTTTTTCATCCGAGGTTTTCGCTACTGGAAAATTGAAACCAAAACTTTTAATATGTTGTGGTTATGTGTGAGCGGAAATTACCCAGTAGAAAAATATCTCCTGCAGGACAAAGTTTTCGGTGACATATAGGTGATATTGTCACGCGTGACTCCTTGGGTGACAATGTCATCGCAAGTAGGTGCTCTTCATGTGCTTGCATTTTATTAACTGCTTAAATTTAAATAAGGTCTTAGGATGCGTTGAGTCTTGGAATTACGTGGCGTAGCGGATAGCGTGAGCGCCTCACAAACCAAGTATCGCGAGTTCCGATTTCCGGCTGAGCCAAACAATAATTGTAAAAAAAATATTTATAATACCAGCGCTAAGCGATCAAATCGGTGAGGAGCCAGCAACACTGAAGTGCAGACCACAGGGTGGGGCTTTCAGTTTTAGCATGAGGCTAAGATAATTCAAATAAGCGATAGAGATATTAAAGATAACATTGAGGATTTTAAATAAACGACAAAAAATGAATTAATTGGTGATTATTGAACTGAAGAAGCTCACAGTCTCCCTTGACCGTCTGTCCCTACACTGCAAAAGCATGGATCAGGAGGTTTCAAATACTAGACGGCATAGTTTTTCGTAAAAATGCTACGGCCCACAGTGGGATTTCAGCGGCAGAAATAGGATTTTTTGACCATCCTAATTGTATGATTTGTCGATTTAATCTAACAGAGAAACCTCTAGATAAGAATAATTCAAAACTGTTTTTTCAAAAAACATAAATTTTTTATATAAAAAATTAAGCTAAAGAGAGAAAATGTTTTTTCTTTGAAAAATTGAAAAAAAAAAATTTCAAATTGGTTCCTATTTTTTTCGGATTAAATCTACCACTGTTGCTATAAAGGTGATTTTTTATTAAAATTTAGAGTTTAATTTTTAAAAGGAAATAAAAATTGTGGCATTTTATTGAATATCGAAGAGAAGGTGGGCTATCAAAAATTCTACCTCGAAAATGACGCCTTTCCTTTTTTCAATGGACAAAAAGTTTATATGCTTTGTCGTGCTTTGTCTTCTAGATGATAAAAAATAAAAGTCTGGAGTCTGTTCTAACGATCTATGAAAAAAAATTTACCGCCCACTTACGATTGTCTCGATAAAGTCCATTTTTATGTTAAAAACCACCGGGCAAATGTCTGGATATTAAGAAAAAAATCATTGCATATGTTAAGGATGATCAGTATTCATTAACGCTTTATTATAATTTCTGATGGAAATTTTTATAAGAAATTAAGAAACTAACTAAGAAATTACAAAAGCAAAACATTATATTAAAATTTTTGTTTACGAATGTGAGAACATACGAAACTATGATGCCATTTATACTGAAAAGGCAGTTATCCAGTGGAAGTTTCGTTAGAGACTGTCAGATTTGAACCATTTTTTGTATATATTCGTTTTTGTGTATAAACAACATTCTGATAAAGTTTCATTAAAATCGGTTGAGTTTTAGATGTAGCTGCCATACAAAACTGCATGTAGGGGTATATGGGGGGTACCCGAAGGGGTGAACCGATTTCGATAAATTTTCGTTTATATCTTAATGACCTCAATTTACATCCGCATACCAATTTTCATTGTGATAGGACTATTCCTTCTATTTTTTGCCGCACGATGTATGGAGAAATCCCACTGTGCGGCCTATCGCAGCATAGTACATAGCTCTTCAGTCAGTTCTGTATCAGCTTCTAACAAATATTTTCATAACAAAGAGCTTGCATTGAAATGTTATAAATCTGGTTTATTAACATTTAACGAAATTTTAATCGTATATAAGAATTTGTGACACAAAGACGGTTTGTTGCAGACCTGCTACGTGGGACTATACACAGAGAAAAAATTTCACCAGAAAGTTGGATAATTCAAACATACAAAACGGCTTCAACAAGGACTATTTTTAATTTTAACAATTTTTCTGGTTGGAAAAAATAAAGAATTTACTTTTAAATCAACCATACATATTTCAGGTTGAATTGAAATTATAATTTTCAAAAATGGATTTAAATTTAAATTGTTGTACTAGCCACGGACATTATTGCAATGACATTTCATTTTATTATTAAAATATAAACCTCTGCTGAATATAACCCCAAAAATAGCCATCGGAAGGACTTCATCCGATTTTGTCACTCCGTCACATATGTATAACCATATATGTCACTCTCATAGATATTGCGCGGGACGGTTCGCGCCAGTAAGAAAAGGATGTTACTCGGCAGGCCAAAAAAGAGCGAGAGAGAAATACTTCACAATGGCAGAGATGCCAGAATTTCCCGATAAAAAAAACCCTCATATATTGGAAAAAAAACCTACTTTTCCCCATTTTCAAAAACTAAAAACCCAGAATGATTTTTTGAAAATATGGGCGTACCGATTTCAAAATTTAACATTGGATTTAAACACAATATTTTAATATTTAAATAAAAGTATCAAGAAAATAACATAAAAAATAAAAGTAACTTAAAATTGCAGTTTTATTCATGACTTAAAAAAAACCAAGTTTCTTTACAACACTTAGGGAAAACGCGACTAGATACAGCAAAAAGAGTCGTGCATGGTACTGGAAGAGGGAAAACACGATTTTCATTCTCATAAGTAGTAAATATACCTTAAATGTAGTGCATAAATTTCGATATAAAATTACCCATACTTTTCCCCATGTCACGTTATTTGAGTTAAAAAACCCACAATATGGGGAAAAACCCACAATCTGGCATCACTGCACAATGCTTAAAAAGTTCCAATATGTATAAATATCTTATATGTCCTTTTTTTATAAATCAAATGAGAATTATACCGAACGTAAAGATTCCTTTCAAATCAACCAAAAATTTTGTTGACTCAACTATTTTTCTTTTGAAATTTATATAAAAAAAAAAGCTAGAAAATGCAATATTTGTTTTTAAAATAAAAATTATAAAAACGCAGCTTGATTAGGCACTCAAATGAATTTTGGCCCATAATCCTATTTTTTTTTCCTCCACTAAAATTAAAAACATAATAAATTTTTATGCAATTGCTGGGCATGAAAATTGCGTAAATATTTTATGTGACTCAGATGTATACTAATATATATGTACGTGCTATATTTTTTGTTTTGTTCTATTGTGCTTTGTTTCGTTTCGTTTTGTTTCATGCGTTAGCAGAATTTGCTCAACATGAATTCAACCGGAAATGCGTTGTTCCCCTGCCGCTCGTTGCAGCTCCGAAGCGGCCCATGCCGCGGCAGCTGCGCAGCACTCTTCCACTTGTGCATGACTGACAGATTTATTACGATTGCATGAGGTCAAGAGGGCTGCATAAAATTTTAATACGTTATTGTTTGAAAATCTCAGTTTTCTAAAAACTTCCAAGAATTTTTAATTTGAAAATATAAAATTTTTATTCGAGCAACTTCAGAGAATTGAGCAGAAAAAATGAGACGTCGTTTTAAATATGCATTTTCATTTGCTTTGGAATTTGTTTATTTATTTTTATTTTTATTTTTATTTTTTTTTTTACATTGCATGCGATGGGGTTTAAGAATTCACAATTAAATTGCGAGATACATACAAAAAATGTTAACAGATCCGCTTGCTGAAAGTTCATTGAATCAAACTGAAGTGCTTACATACATACATACATGCTTAAGAAAAAAAACAAAACAAACCTTTATAAAAAAGTCCTTTTTAATTACGACGCGCTTTGCTATTGCTTCATGGATTCCTTTTTGTTCGAAAGTTCACATTGTGTATTAAGGGGAAAGCTTCGATTATTCATCCGAGTGCTATGTTTAGAACTGTTCGCGAGAGGCCAAACAAAATATGTGGAATAGAAGAAATCAGTGGCAGCAGGAGGAGCGATTAAGCCATGTCCGTCCGTTCTTCCGACTACCAGTCCACCTGACAGAATACTGCGTTCTTATCAGAGGAGTTGCACTATTTTTAGCGAACGCAGGATGAAGAGACAGAAATGAGATTGAGATTGATCGGAACACTTTTAGGGGTACCTGAAGTTCTACAATTGTTGGAAAATTGGGCGTGGCAAAAGCACGATAAAAATTAAGGAAAAATGTACTGCACTCATATTTGATGGGACGATGGAGAAAACACTGTTTTTTATGAGGTCCTAAGATGCTTATAGATATCTTCTACGAAAAGTTCGTAATTGGACATGGTCGTGCATCCAATGGAAGTCTGGATTTGTAAGCCATTTCTGTTTGTCTAAAGAACCTTCTTACTCATAACATTTAAGGGTTTTTTGTCTTTAGTTTTCCGGCTTTTGAACATTTAATTCGTGTTGTTATGTTAGTGCTGCACAAGAAATATCAAACATTGCTAAGAAGGTTAACCCTTTCGCGCCGGAGTTTTTTCTCGAAACACAGGCATTTTTTTAAAAGCTGATTGCAGAAATGGATAAAGGATCAAAAAAAACATTCATATTCAAAAATTTTGAATGTCTTTCGGTTATCCTGGGATATATAATCCTAATAACAGTTTTAGATGCGACACATATGTATGTCCTAATAGAAAAAATCAAGTTTTAATTGAGCGGCAGTTCTTTTTGCAGTTTTTTTTTTGACTAGCTTGCTGCTTTGAAGATTTCTACCCAAACATTGATTCTTTAATGCGATTGAATTGCATCCACAATGAATGAGCGAAAAAGAATTTTCTTTTGATTTTCTAAATAAGCCTTCGCCGAGATCCGGGAAATTTCATTTTATGGTTTTGTGTGTAAATTAATATGGTATTACAGTCCCTCTTTCGCCGTTAAAGTTTGATAAAGTTTTTTAGAAAAACTGTTTTCCCACTAATATCAAAAGTTTTCGAATATATTCCTATTCCGCCCAGAAAAGCTCCGGACGAATGAAGACCCATTTCCTGGGCGCTCTTAGAGTGAAATCAATTCAACGAGCAGTCGAAGTTCAATTAATTAAAAAAATAAATCAAATATATTCGAAATAAATTCAATTGATTTGACAATTTTTATGAAATGATAAAAATTTTTTCAATAAATATAAACATTTAACGGCCCATCGATGGTTTGAAAGGCACATACTTGGCCAAATGAAATGGCAAAAAACGAGAGGCTCCCAATAACAAATCACTTCGATAAAAGCCATAAAAAACTTGTAAAAGCAATAAAAAAATGTAAATGACTTCGAATAATGTGGCTTTCGATATTTGTGAAGTCAGCCGTATGCTGCTAAATTAGCTTCGATTAGGCAGGTTTCGATAGGAGCACGAAAAGGAAAAAAAATATCAGAAAAAAATGTGCACAGAGGTCCGTGATGATGGAAATTGCTTTATGATTTTTACCCATCGATTGTGTGGAAAGTCAATTGGTGTTGATTGGGAAAAAAAGGCTCGCTTTCTAAAAATTATATATCAGAGATTGTGGAAAGAGTTCGGGGCTTATACCGTCAGTCAAAGTTTATTAAATTTTTTTGTTCGAAAGTGGATTTATATATTTTGATATCTTCACAATGTGCTTTTTATTAAAAGAGAACATATAACTAGAAACGGTTCATTTCAATCTCCCCTTAAAGAGATGCTTTGTAATTTTCTAGGATATAAATCTCATTTTAAAGCATCGCATGAGAACTTATATCCAGGGTGATCAAAGTTTTGTATTTTTATTATTAAGTTATATTATATTAGTATTATTGATCCTTTCGACCCTCTCAGGACACGTGCTGGTGTCACAATTGACAGCAAATATTTTCCCCTATTTTAACGGGTAGGATCACTCCTATGCACCAGCTCCTGAGACAAGCCGATTTTTTTTTTCAAAATTATGGAATTCATAGTTATCACTCCTAATATGAATGCTTAAGAAAATCCTGACTTAAAAACTAAAGATAATAATCGAGGATTCAATCCTAATATAAAGGCTTAAAGAAACCTTATCTGCCCTATGCTTCTCTTAGGAGCAAGTATATAGTGATATATTCATTAAAGAATAAAAAATAAAAAAATATGGCTTTAAAGCTTTAAAAAAACCTCCGTTTTTTTGGAGCATTTTAAGGTAGCATCATATTTTACATTCACGATTTTGCAATCGAATATTCCCTAGATGATGGAAAAGAAATTTCGATCCATCGCATTTATATTTCACTTCGAAAGCAATCACGTTGAATTTTCTTTCTTTTGGAGCAGTTAAACTGTTTTAGATTCCAAACTTCCACAGCCAACATAAACATATATGTATGTACATATATGTATGGCACTGCTCACGGGCGTCGCCGAAAGCCCATACAGGCTCACACTTGCCGGATTGTTTTGCCCCTACTTGATAAAACTTCTGGCTGCGCTCATTTCTTTTCTAGGTACCTTCTTCCGTCAACCGCGGATACAAATAAAATATATAAGCTATGAGAGAATCGCTTGATATTGCCAAAGTGAAATTTATCTGGTGACCTCTTGGCCGAAGCATGAAGGAAAAACAGACAAATAGACGAACGCTCGAACGCTTGAGCGGAAAAGGAAAATGGCCTAATGTTCGTGCAAGTATTTTTCACACCGCCTGGCACTGTATCGGAACTGGAGCTGGCTGAGCAATTACGAAAAGCCGCACTATAAACTTTCGTTGTGGCCTTTTCTTCAACATTCCCGTTTTTATTTCCTCCATCGGATTGACTGTTCAAATCCGCTCTTTTCTTTCACTCTGCTGTTCTCAATTCTTTTTTTTTTTTTTGGCAATCGAACAACAAACGATATTTTTCGAAGGATTCGAAATGGGAAATCTGCTTTCATGGAAGCCACAGCTCCCTGGGGTACATTAGATTTACAATTTAATGCACATAGAAAGAAAATGGAAAGAATAACAAATTTATAAAGAAAAAAACGAAGCACACAAAAGATTTCACAAACACACATAACATGCAGACTGACATTTTTACACATTTTGATTTTTTCTGAGTGTAAAAACAATTTGTCGCTAACCTCACTGAATAGCTGCCATTACGCTGTGTAATAAATCCATTTTGCTTAAAAATCTGACATACGAACATCGGGCTCCAGGCATTTATAAAACCAGAAAGCGAAAAATTTAAAACAAAAAATAATAAAATAAAAAAAACTTCTCATCTGTTTTTAATTTTCCTAATTTATGCGCCCGACTTTAGACATGAGCCTCTTTCCGCTTTCCTCTGCCCGTTTTTTTTTTTTTTTTTGCGGCGCTGGCTTTCTTCCAATTCCACATAAAAGAGCCTCGTAATTTTTAATGATCAATGCACTGAATGGCTATAATTTAACTATTCTACCGTACAACTGAAATACAGCGTCGAAGGAAGCAGATGTGGCTCCCTGAAAATATGCTTCTATTTTCAAAACTATTAAGTCAGCAAGACTTGCTGCACATGCTCGACGCGTTTTCCTGCTTACGGAAGTTGTTTGTCTACTTCTGTCAGAACAAAAATACATACATAATAACGCAAACGTGCCAAGAAAATTGCAAAATATTCCTTCACATATTCAGGTGGCTGGAGCCGACAGAGGAATTTAATATCTTCTTTTCTGTTCTCGATCGAAAAGGATTTTTGAATAAATGTGAATTGAATTCGAAAGTACGGCAAATAGCGAGAAAGGATTTTCTATTAAAGAAGGAATAACGCATGATTATAACAATAAAAACAATAGCGGGAACGCCAAAGCAATTAACAACTTCACTTAATCACTTTTGGGATTAATTTCCAAAGCTTTTCAAAAATTCATTAAATCCTTAATTTCTTATCGTCGTGCTTTTCGAAACGACCGTGTATCTCCTATCTTTCAATATCTTGTTCTTCAATTTGATCAGACCACCACATTTTTCATTCAAGTAATCCCAAGCCCATAAAGTCTCAGAGGACTTGTAACTCATTATTACCTCCAGCGAAAAGTACACAATAGTTATTTTAACAAACACTACGCTCAAGGGCTTTATAAAATAGCTATCCAGGCTGAAAGATCAACCTTACGCGCGCACTAATCTAGATTCTCTCCCGTAACATAGAAGAAGAAGGACGAGCAATTTTATCATACGCACAGATGCTCATATAATCGCATGTAGTTGTACTATATGAAAGTGTGAGTATGTGTGGGTAAGGCACGTCTAGCGGCTTACTTAATTTCCTGCTTGAATTACGAATTCCATGCTTAATTATTAAAGGCACTCGCTCAGACGTAATGCGCACTTAACCTACTGAACTGGCTGTTTGTTAACGGCATTATTTGCACGACGAAGACGCATATCCGGTCTTGTATCCGACTCATCTTCCGTTAGCTTAATTTATGTCGAGCGATTTCAGCCCAAATGCAAATAACTCTGTCTAAATAACTAAGAACGCCGGATTAAATGTCGACCCCGAAAATTGTCTATCCAATGCGATAGTTAAGTTCACACGCCTAGAAATCCTTTTGAAAAATTTTCACCACATCGCTACTAGCCAGCAAATGAATAAGGAAGAAAGAGAAAAGAAAAAAATGGCGGCGAAAAAAACAAATTAATTTAATGGTAATTCATGGAATAAAATTGTAGCCGCTTCATTATTGAGAAAAAATCCATTTTAAGGAAGCATGCATGCATGCGTGCTTGTACTTTTTCATGCTTAAGACAGCCCACATTATTGGTGCCACCAGACATTTTCACTTTACGGCACCCATTCATTATGGCCGCGCTTACACACACTCTCGCACTCTTACACATATACATATGCATATGTATGTTTGTATGTACATTCGACATATTGCAATACGATGTCACGTCGATATCCTTTGATATCCTCACAAAAATCCATTTAATCTCATGCGATTCGGTATAGCAGTTATTCAGGCGTTCCACCGCAAAAATTCCATTCCACTCCACTCCACTGCACTTCACTTCAATCCACTCCATGCGTTGTTCTTTTTCTGTTGCTATTTTTCTGATTTCATTTCTGTTTTTCTTCTTCTCTTTCATTGCGGCATCTTTTGGTTTTTTGTTTTATTTTCTCTTTTTTGAATCTTTTCATTGTTCAATCTGCGGGAGCTATCTCAATTTTTTTTTTTCTTCGCCCTGACTTCTTCTTTTGGCTTTAAACCTTGGTTTAACTTCCTTACAATCTTCCTTTCGTCTGACATTCATTTCCGTTGCGGTTCTTACTAATTTTTGGGGTCTTAAGCGCCCTACTAAGTCTCGGAAATTAATCAATTTGCTACAATCTCCGAAAAGGCACGAGTGGCCTGCGAAGGGGATTGCGCTAAAAATACTCGGAAAAAAAAGAGATTTTAATCATTCGGCAAATTAATTTCATTTTGATTGTTTGATTAGAATTTCAAGCATACCCCCACAGTAATTTGATAATAAATAGACAAGTCCGATTATGAATGTTGGGTCTTTTGTTTTCATTTATATTTCTATTTAAAATTTGTTAGTATTAAGATAATTATTTTCGGAAATGTAATTGAAGTAATAAGGATAATTCAAAAATTTTTCATAATACGAAATAACAAGAAAATTCAGCAGAATTCTGCTGACAAAATATGACTGGCTAATTGGGTCTATCATGGACTCTTTCTAATGAAGAGGCTTAAAATAATTTTACAAAAAAAAAAAAAAGGGATTCTAATTTAAATCATTTGCTTGTGTTTTGCCGTATTCCTGTCCCCAAAATAAGCCTCAAAAATTATATTCACCAAAGCTTCTTTCACTAAGGCGCTTATCATTCGAAAACATGACTACTTAAAAAGGTATGCTCTCGCATTTGCAATTTTCCCATAAATGAGATTATGGGCGGGGGGAAAAGCAAAAGGCATTTTCCATGAAATTCTCATAAATTAGAAAAGCACAGTCACGAAGCTTTATTACCCATGACTTCAAATGTTCTGGGATGGACACTGCACAAAATGCATTTCTCTTGCATTTTCCCTCTTCCGTTTCCCGTTGTCCGTCGTCCGTGTCACGTTTGCTCATTGCAGTCATTTCAAAGGCGTACATATCAACTTGTTTTTACTCCTACTCTCAACCGAATAGTCTAATCTAGGAGGACCAGAACGAACAAATTTATTCTTTCTTGGAAACTTCTTCAAAAATTCAACTTAATTAATCAAAACAGCTTTATCAGAAGATAAACAAAAAAATAAATAAAAATAAAAACTCTTTCAAGGAACTCGGAATTCATTCATATTTATTTGCTTATTTTTTCCAATATGAGTTCGTGGTTCTTGTGAAAATAAATAAAATCAATGAAGCTAGTTGCATGTTTCCAATAGCCACAAATGAGAAAAGTTCAAAGTTCCCAGAGTCCTTTGAGAACAAATACCGAATCGAAAATAAATAAGGATTTCCAATCAAGCAGAAACCGGAGATTGGAAATTTTACCAAATGAAATGGGGTCGAAACATCTATGAAAATCGTAAAATGGGTTGTATGAGAATCGTCTATGAAAATCTAAAATGAAAGGCATTCGAAGCCGTGCAATTTAATATGAATATAAAATTGTTTGGACTCGCTCAAATGCTAGATTTTGAGAAAACTTACAAAGCAATTGAGAGATATAAAGTAAACGCGATTCTTAATTTCAAAATGAGTTTCAAGCGAAAAAAAAATACAAATATAAATACATTAAGAATGAAAAAGGGTCAAATAAATATATAAAACAACAACGAAAAAAAAAAGCAAATTAATTGAAGTGGAAAAAACCCTCAATAATTCATTCAATATATTCTGCAATTAAACTGGCTTAGCCACAAAAGATTTCGGATAACAAATCAAAGGATCTTATATTTGAATTTTGCCTATATTTAGTCAAAACGAATTCACGAGTAGTCTTGTCAAATTATTCCTAAAAAATTTATAAATAATCGGCGGTGAGCTGTAAGTTCCACAACTCCAACATAAATAATAATACAAAAATAATCTCTTGCAACTATCGCGCCACAATTGTTTTTCACATCACATCAAGCTGACGATGGTTTTTGGTTCTAGTCTGCGTATGAGTAACGCAATGAAAAGACGCATACATAGAGTATACAACAAGTGTACCAACATTCGTAGGAGCAGAACTCGAATTCAATTTCGTTTTCAATTTTTGCCACATCAAATCTTAAGTTTTTAAAATTTCATTCCCGAAATCCTTTTTAATCGTCTGTACTTCTAAAAACTTAAAATAACTGAATGAATTAGAAGAGACTCAAAAAGAGTAACATGTAAATGCATGCGCTCTCAAGTTTTCTGTGCTTTCATTCGAGCACTCGACAAGCGCTCAAACATAAAACGGTTGGCGTAAATCATAATGGCGCCAAAATAATAAAAGATTATGTTGCAATTACAAAATTTTATCAGTTCATGCAGCGCATCCCGAGCTCTTTGGTGTGGAGAACGAACTTGGTTACTCTATCGTTAAATGGGTCGAGTAGTTCAGTTTGGTTTTCTCGTTTATTTTTGCTATACCCACATTTATGTAATGCATGGCGCTTGATGCTTACGAATAGAAATAGCAACGATGCATCCAAAAGCAACGATTTTCTCGAGTAGGAAGATAAGCTGAAATTAATCTCTGACATTAAAGTGTTAAAACTTTGATAAAATAACAATTAAGACAATGTTCTTTTGAAATCAAAAACACTTTCGCATGGACTTTATATTTGATAAGGATGTGTGTACTGAATCCAACAAGTATTCTAAAACTAATGAATCAAAATTCAAACTTTTTTAAGGCTATAACTTTTAAATGATAGTCTTCAGGAGAGTTTAAGCCATGTTTATTCGTTTTATATTTATGAAAATTTCTGAGAAATTCAAACATAGCAAAGGTATTCAATTGAGTTAAACGGGCATGAAGACTTAAAGAGTAAGGTAAATTGGGGTGCTGTGAGGCGGGGTTTGTTTGTTAGCCATAACTTTGTCAAAAATCAATATTTTTTGGATCAGAAACTTTCTATTTGTAGATTAAGAAAATACCTAACTACCTCTTATAGCAATTTTTCAATTTAAATAAAAATTATCAATAATTTTTGCCATGCCTGAAAAGATTAACTGATATTGGGATTTTCCAAAATTGTGGGGTGTTGCGATACACGACTCTAAATGGAACAAAATGGAATTTTTTATGACTAATCTTTACTAAACTTGTAAAAAATAAGAACACAGATAATTTTGAAGAAAAATATGAAAAACAAAATATATACTTATTTCAACCGTTTGATGGATTTTTCTCGGTCAAATTTATCGCCTGATCTGACGAAAGTAATGAAAAACACAAAAAAAAAAAGAAAAAGTCACTGAAAATACTTTGAATTTTCATTTAACATTCATACAATGTGTTAATGATGCGAAATTGTGTGACAGATATGAGCTCTGGTGGTAAAATGTGAACAACTGAGTATCTCGCAACACCCCCTATTCGACATTTTCAGAATGGCCATCGCATCATTGAACATTTTTACAAAATCTTTTCCGTGGGATTGAAAGCAATTGACCATAGATAATTTTTAAAACATTTACCTTTCAATCCACAGCGAATATATTTTCAAATCTTCACGAACAGAAATCGCTAAAAAAAAAAAAAAAAACTTTTGAGAGGAAAATCATAAGTCGAAATTGGTAGACAAACGTGTTGACGCGTCGGCTGCTTATATAAAGTGAGCTCATGAAAGAGAGAAACTTTGACACAAGCTGTCATATGTCAAAGGTTTACAGGATGGTGAATATTGACGTGTCTCACAACACCCCGTTTTTATCTTCATACACGAAAATTCAAACTTTCGAAGTTCTTTAACCGATTTGAAGACTATGAAGGTTTAAAATATAAGCAAATATGTTCAGCTAATTGAAATAAATTAAGATTGATACGCTTCATTCATGGCTACTGCTTGCTGAGTATTACAATCAAACTTTCAAAATAGACATCAATGACAATGAGGAAATTCAATTTAAACAATCACAGAATCATATTTCTAGAGCGAGCAAATACAAAATCGTTATTTCTCTAGTAGGGCTACCAAATTAACTACAGCTCATTGCAGCTGAAAATGTTAACCACTTCGTTGTGGAAGCATTTCAAAGGCAAGTTTTTTCGTCAAAAAAAAAACTTACAGAATTCAATGTAAAAATAATTAAAATAACTTTCTCGTCAAAGTTAACAACCTTTTATATTCGCTCACAATTGCTAATGTCCTTTTCAACTCGTTCCCAAAAAGGAATTTCTTTCAAATTCATTATTCTCTTTTGCGTTCACTTCACGAGACAAGTGCAGCATTTAACTTTGAGAAATACTTTTTGAGTCAAGTAGTCGCGTAAAATTGCAAAAAAAAACTTTGCTCAATGCCGAGTCCGAGTCGACTTGAAAATAAAATTACCACCATGAACTTAGAATTACTGAAATTGCAAGAAATTTAAGACCTTTTCGAGAGGAGTACCTACACAATTTTCGTTTACATTTTCAAAAAAATAAAAAAGCTACCTTCATTGCCTATTCTTAGACCGAACAAATGGCAAAGCTCGCCCTATGCTTCACAGCAAAAAAAAAAATTGAAGAAAAGTTGAAAATTTCACTATTCTTGACATAATTCTCAAGCGGCAGACAGTCAGCCAGTCGACAAAATGGAGAGTAGACCTTAAAAACGAGCATTTGAAAATGTGATTTTTCACCAATTATCCGCAGGCCAGAGGAAAAACTATGTTCGTGCGTATGTTCGGCTCAAAAGTGCCATGTTATCACTAACGAAATGTGCATGGAAGTAGAGCGAAACCGGATCCATCGTTTTCAGCGTTACTTGACTTTAACATCCAGAATGGCTCTATGTAAATTTTAATTGCTTAGAAGGATACTCTAGCTTAAAAAATATTCTTTATTGCCATTCGGGCAGTGCAAGCCTTTAAAAATGTTTAAATAACGTCGCACATAAAAACTTTTCACATAACTTTCATATTTTAATCCGCCGTTCTACGTGATTCGGTGTTTCTGGCAACTTTGAATGGTTGCTTCACTCGTTTTGTATACCGTCCAATAAAACAGAACTTTTAATCCCACCGCAAAAGGCAACCACATTATTGTGTCTTCGGCTCAGCCTCTACAGCTCTTCGGAAACAATTTTCATAATTTTTTAGTTTCAAAATTAAAAGATGCAGTTCAGAGGACTGAAAATTGCTCAAAAACTGCTTGTGCACTCTCGCTCTCACTCTCGCTCTCTCTCTCTCTCTCTCCTCTCTCTCTCTCTCTCTCTCTTCTTCCCTCTGTCTCCCTCGCTTTACACAGAATGAAATTGATTTTGGCATGAGGGACTTTTGAATTTATTTATTTGATTTATTTAACTTATTATTTAAAAGTCAGAACACGAACACGAAATCCGTTTAAATCTTTTCACTTATGTCACTTAAACATTTCGTTTCATACACCTACCGAAAATGCCTTTCTCTACCGACACAACATTGCCATTTCCGCCGGAAGCCCTTGTGACACTTGTGACATTTCATTACTTGTGCACACATACTTATCAAAAATGTTCTGCTATTTTATTATTTCTATTTTTATTTTCACCTCCTTCCCTCTTCGTCTGTTCTGTCCGGTCGCTTGCCTCTTTTCGCTTTTCCCTTTTTTGTCGCTAACCTTAAAATGCATTTCCGTCAATTTGAGGCGACTTGTTAGATGCAACATGTTGCTTATCTTGTCATTTAGGACCGCATGCAGCTGCTGTATGCGTCATCGTTTCATTTCGCAAAAGGAAAATGCATAAGTATGTATAAGTGAATGTGCTGCTGCCTTTGTTGGCGTTTCATGCATTTAAAGTACATTGAGTGGAATTACATTGAGAAATTGTATAAAAAGCAAAGCAGCTTCTTAGGCACTTCCGGTTCTTTTAACTGAATGAAAAGATATTGCTGCCGCTCGAGCCCTCGCTCGCTCCATCGTCAACCCTCTTACTGGTGTATATCTTGAGAATTTATCGTAATGCAGTCTTTTGACAAATTGTGTTCCGTAATTTTAGTTGAAATAGCGAAAAATGCATTTCAATTTTTCCTTCTTAGACTCACATTCACTTTCGCGTTCAATGGGAATGCTTCATTCTATTTGGTCGTCTCTCTTTTTGTGGCTTCTTTAAGGTTTTCTTTTTTTTCTATTATTTTTTTTTCATTTATTTCTTCTTTCTTTTTTTGTTTTTTCGCTTGTTTGTTTGTCATTTTCATTTGTGGCAAGTCAATTTTGCGACCCACGCTTACTCATTCGATGAATTGCATTTGTGCCTTTGTATTCTCTTTTCCAATCTACTTTATTCTTTTTCAATTTCTGTGCTTCTTCTGTTGACTGGAAAACGGCGAATACGGCGAACACGACGTCTGAAGAGGAGACGGCAGGAGAAAATTCCACGACTATTCCGCCGAAAAGTAAAGCCCGAGAAAACGCAAAGTCAATGTTTTTTCATTTATTAAGTTGTCAAATGCAATTTGTTCATTGAAGGCAACCGTGGCTAGCTGTGCTTTATGTTCCCACATGGTTGAGCGGGCGAACAGCACGAATGCACCTAACTGCACGATATAATCTCGTTCTTCTTCGATACGTCCGTTCGAGTGCACACACGCACACACAAACACACACGCGCAGACAAATATGTAAGTAGCCTCCGACTCGACTCGAGTCGAGTGTGGAAACTTGTGCTGAGTCAAGCCGATTTGTTGATTTAAAATATAATCAATGATTGCTATCGGAAAAGCTTCGGAATTCCATGAAGTTCCATCGTACAGTTTAAATGGTGGCTTGCAAGAAATCGTCTTAATAAAAGTGCTTTAAACTGTTGAAGCTACTTTGGCAAATGTTTGTGCGAATTGTCACAAAAATAATTCACTTTAAATTGTTATCGTTTTTTTAAAGCTTATTTTTTTTTCCTACTGAAAACGAAGCTGAAAGGCTAGAAAAGGGTGTGGTCTTCAATGTGGTTTTCCTTTATTGGTTTTCCACTTTCTCGGAATCAAGGAAGTGCCTCAGCGGAAGCAAGGACAATCCCTTATCTTTTCATAATTTGTGGAGTAAATCACACCTTTGCCTGCCTAAGTAAGCTTAAACACTTTAACAATTATACAATAACCAATGAATACAAATTTTCTAAGGACCAAGCCTGTAAGTCGTTTTGATCCTTTAATGTAAATACAAATCATAAGAGCAATTTGCTTTGAAAGCAAAAACATTTTGAAGTAATTTGTTTCGCCATAAAACAACCTTTCATCTTTGGCACCACATTTCAAAGGATAACATTGAATACCGACACTAAGGATTTGGAAGATATCAGACGCCTTTTCCTTTTGCCAACAATTTCGTGGCAATTTACTTATTATGCTAATCTCGTCAAAAGAATTCATTGTTGAATAATATTCTGAGTCTCAAATTATCACCACAATACCTTGTCGTAATTCGATTTATTGCCCTTCGCAGCGATTTATGTTCAGTGAATAAGTAGCAGAAATTGTATGAATTTATTGAGATTAACGTAAGCTTTTCTATTAAAAAAATCATCCTTGGAAAAATCAGCTTCAAATTAAAATTGAATTAAAAAAAAAACAATCTTGTCTCAAAAGTTTTCTTCTCTTACAGATTTCACGGCAACATTTTCCTTTTCAACTCGATTTTTTTGAGAAAGAATCTCTCGCCTTCGAAGACCTAAAGCACCCAAGTCACATAAATAAATTGCTCAAATGCCGATAACGCAAGGATAACCAAGGTACCATGAATGCTGAAGAACAACAGCATCATCAGGCACCATTGGCGCCTTCAATGGCAGCACCACCACCAACAACAACATCAACCAGAACAACAACCAGTGAATACGCTAACATTAACATTTGCGATGGAACGCCATTACTTCAGCAGTCAATGCCACCAGCACCATTGCAACTGCCATCATTATCGGCATCTCTGGCCACATCATCTTCGAATGCATCGCTCTCAAATGCAGCATTCGTTACACTCGGCCTTCTTGCAGCGCCCATGTCGCATCATCATGCGCCGCCGCCGCCAGCCACCATCTCACCGACATCGACGAGCACCTTTAAAACACCTCTGCTGCCCATGCCGTCGTTAGAAGATATCGAAGGCAGTATACCGCGTCAAAATGATCAAGAGCAAATCCCGACGACAACACAACCGCAACAAATGCATCCACAGCCGATTCCCGGTGGTATTTTAAAATATCCACCACCGCCGGCTGTTACAAATACCATAGCCGTGGGAATACCGCTCGGTTTGGGTCCTGGCCCAGAACCACCACCTCAACAGCCTACATTACTTAGTGGGCAAGAAGCATTTCCGTCCCCGCCATTATTAATGTCACAGGCTTCGCACGTGGGACAGGCAATGCCTCCAGCAGCACAACCACAACAACAACAGCCACCATCAACACTAGCACTCAACGATGGCGTTGTTGGCGGTGGCCTAAGAATGAACACAGGTATATTGCGGAATAGTGCCATGACGGCACAAATGGCAACAGCACACATCAATCTGAGTACCGTTGGTAGCAGCAGCAACAGCAACAGCAAAATTACTCTAAAAAGTAATGCCCATCCTAATATGGTAGGCGGTGTGACTGCAGCTGGCAACAGTTTACGTCAAAAGCCAACAGTTACATCAACAGCGACGGCAAAAGCTTCAACAACGACGACAACGAAGACAAAAACAAAACCGAACAGTAGAAAATGCTGTTGTGCTTGTTTCGGCAGCGGAGGCGGAGGCGGCACGCAAAGTGGTACGAAAAAGTCAAATTCCAAACATAAACGGAAGGCGCAAACATTTTGTTCGGCTTTATTAACGAATTTGGGAATTTGCGCCTTGCTCGTCGCCTACACCCTTTTAGGTGAGTGGAATCGAATCGATTTGGTGAATGTGTGTGTGTGTTTTTTTTAATTTTGAACTCGTGACTTAAAACGTTTTATTGTTTTCGATGAATTCAATCATTTTTCTCAATTAAATCGTTTATTTTTCGATCGATTTTCAATTACTCAATTTAGTCCAGTTTTTCTTGCTCATTTTCAAGGCAATCATGTCATTTCAAACTCCACCATCTTCAGCACAATTTTCCACTCATATTTCGCACTCACGTACATGAATTCCACGTACACACACACACCACACACACACACACACACACAGAAACCACTCACATCAACGTGCTTCGATGTGTCTCAAATACAGATTTATTAGTCCCAATTGAATTACTAGAACGAATCCCTCATGTTATTGATGATGAAACGAAACTATATGTCATTTGACCTTACAGTTTCCTGCAGCAAGACTTTCTGGATATCCCCAATTGATTCAGAAATTCGATAACGACTTTTCTTTTGATGCTTGTGAGCGCTCGATCGAAAGCTTGATGTGTAAGCCATAACTTATTTAAGTGGTGAGTGGTCAATTAGGAAAAGAGAAAAGCTACCAATTCCGGGGAACATACTTGTCATTTGGGAATGTGCGACTTAAGAGACTAGTTCTACTTTTCTTTCTCGTTTAAGTTTTTTTTTTTTTTTTCCGATTGGAAATAAAGCTTAGTGGAAATTTTTGTTCTTATATAGTTTTCTGATTGGAAAATTGACTGAAGATCAAGTTGATTGAGAAAATTTTTAAGATTTTTCCTCCACTCCATTTAACCGTTTTTTATGACAAATTTCATTTTAAGCACAAATGAAAAGAGGATATTTAAGATTGCCAAAAAAAAAAAAGGATATGTCGGATTTGCGAAATCAACTGAAATCTCATTCGATCCAAAATAAAAGTCAATTCGTTTGATTTGAAATTGCACTCAATATTAGGTACAATGCATGCGTTCAGCAGACGTATACGTAATATCCTGCAATGAAATAATCATTCGCATGGACACGCTCTTTTAGGCGCTCCTCACAAGGAATTTCAATTATGTAGCTTTATGACAGAATTAACAGCTCTTTCCTATTTCCTTACAATCATCAAAGAGATTTGAAATAGCCCGGTTTTAGTTTCACCCATGTCAACCATTTGCCAAATTAAAGGCTTTTTGCTCTGACTTCGAAAAACTCGATGAAATTTAGCAAGACCTAAATGCAGTCAATGCAGCAGAATCTCAGGGCAGTGAGTAGTGCATTTGAAATGCCTACAGCCCCAAATCGTCTAATTGACTTGGATCCATTGAATGCGAAGCGAGTTTCAAGTCTCTACGTAATTGCATGTTATCAAGTTTTCTTCGAAAAAGACATAATTAACCAATGTTTTCCAATTTTGCATTACAATTTGCCTCATCCTCTTACCAGTCCCATGTCAGAGCCGGGTTTTCTTCCTTGCATTCGAATTCATTCAAGTTATTTCATTAATTTCACTGCAGAGTGCTTTGCAATGTTAAATCCATATGTCATCAGACCTTGTGACTCGTTGACAGGTGCTAAAATTTAGTTGTTCACACGTCTTTGTTCTTCGCCGCAATGACAACTTTGACGTTTGTATGCACAGTGTACACAGAAAAACTTTTGCACGTAAATATGAACATTTTTTTAATCAGGATAACGAATTCGTTATTCACACATTTCGCTGTCGTATGTGATTTGTTTAATTGCGGCAATTAATCGGAATATCAACACTCAGCCAAACATTTCAAGCATCTACATATTTGCAATATTAGCCATCGAGTATTAAAAACGCAACCAATTATTTCAAGCAATTGTTTGTAAAATTAACACCTTCATCAATTGAAACCTGAATCGATTTTAAAATCAATTTTATTTTATCGTAACTTTTATTATTTTTTTAACTTAACCTTGCTTTAAGGTATACCTATAGGTATTTATAAATAAAAAAGGAAAAAACTCCCTCATTCACATATTCCACAATAAAAATTAGTGTATGTAAAGTCGGTTTACAGACGATAACTTTATGTGATAACGTTATAAACTATAGGGATGGGCTGAAAATATAGATACTTAGAAATATCGATATTTTTTAAACATCGATATGAAATTTATGAGTGATATTTTTTATTTCGATATATCGGAAATCGATACGTAAAATCCAATTTCGAGGAACGATCTTTTTGGATCACCGACTGTGTGTTTAGGGGGAAGAGATGCTTGTTTCAAGTTCAGAACACGTATTTTGTTTAACAATAGAAGTCAGAATAAAAAAATTCTATATATCGATAAATCGATATGTTTTTTTCGATACAAAATATCGATAATGTGTTCAGTCGATACTTTTGCTCAGAGCGCCCATCCCTAATTATAAACATAAAGCTACCCACACACGCTACAACAATCGATCAAACAACAACAAAAATATAATATATAAAAAATCTTGAAAACTTACGATCTGTTTGTCAAGCAAGCTACAGACACGAAATTTTACGTCGATTTCAACCGATTGATAGATTTATTGCAGGGATCGTAAATAACTGTTATGGAAAAAAAGAGAGGCAAAAAAATCATTACTTTCAAGACATCGGAGGCTGAAGATTAATATATGGAAGGGATTGCATTGAAAGTAACTGTCGAAATCCGTGATGATATTAAATAAAAATCCTAAAATCCAACTAAAACAGTTATTTTTCAACTGAAAAGAAAAAAATTAGAATGAAAGTCTTAAAAAGAGATTTTTATTTTTCGAGCCAAAAATAACAGTTATTAAAGATTTTTATTTTTTCAGTCCCACTTAACTGTTATTTTGCAACTTTTATTTAAAAGTCTTAAAATAAAAGTTATTTTCGGATTTTTATTTTTTCTGTTGAAAATAAAAATCCTTTTTATGTAATTTCTAAAATAACGGAAAAAATTAATTTTTGTTTCTTTCAATGCACAAAAAAAGACATAAGGTTTCATATAATTAGGTGTTTTTCCCGAAAACTGAAATGCTGCCTGTCGTAGCTTAGGGGATGCGTATTGGCCTAACACCCGAGAGACAAGAATTCAATCCTCAACAAGCGCAATCAGCAATTGTTCAAAAAAAATCTATAAATAGAACCAAAACGAGACGCAGAGAAAAATAAAGAGAAGTGAGCACACGACAGCGAACAGCGCTCTGCGATGACAATGTCATTGGTGATGGCCTGTCCCGTTTGTGTAGAAATGTCACTTAAAGTGTCTTACAAATTGTCAGGGGCATCGGCTCCGATGTCACGCTGAAAGCATAGGTGATGTCATGCGAACTTTTCCTGCTGGGATGTTATCTTTGTATACCCCATATCATCAAGCCACGGAAAACAATGAATTGAAATAAAATAAAAAATCACAATCATATGCATATATCCAAGGACTATATATTCGACTTTTAAATAAAAGTTGGAAAATAACAGTTAAATGGGACTGAAAAAATAAAAATCTTTAATAACTGTTATTTTTGGCTCGAAAAATAAAAATCTCTTTTTAAGACTTTCATTCTAATTTTTTTCTTTTCAGTTAAAAAATAACTGTTTTAATTGGATTTTTTTTTTTAAGTTTCAAAATAATAATTATTAAATAACTTTTTTAATATCTCTTATAACAGTTACGGTCCCTGATTTATTGTGAAGCGTTTGTGGGTCCCTTAAATGTGTGTTTTTCTTATTTTTGCTTATTTTGTATCTTTTTGTACGTAAATCCGCATAAATCTAATGAGAATTGTAGATAATTATATGCACTGAAACTTTTATTGTTTGGTATGACAAAAATTTCAAACAAATTTTTGTTAAGTGTTAATATCTTCGTTGTTCAATATAACAAAAGAGTCAAATAAATCTTTGTTTAAAATTTTATGTTACGAATTTTTCACAAATTTCATGATTTGCTAAAATATTTTAATTGGGGCAATTAAAACGCCGATGAATCGAGCTTAACAATCGCCATTATTTTAAATATTTTCTTCCCAGTTTTTCTGTGTACACACACATGTATGTATATTCTTCTGTATTAATATTGTGCTTGTATTTTTGTGTGTAAGTATGCGTGATTTCATGTGATTGTGTTCGGTGGATGTATTAAATTTTAGAAGGTTAATTCTTTTATTGTACTTTTGTTTGAAATTTACTCTCACATATGCATGTGTGTACAAGTGTGAACAATATTCCTTTAAAAAGATTTTCAAAAAAATCGTAATTAGAATGTGTTATTGGGAATTTGGAACTATTATTTTCGTGCAAATTTTCATCACAAGAATATACAATGTGACAAAAGTATGACTAAGCTTGCTTCATAATGCTTGGATGGATATTTAAACAATGAAAACTCAACTCTTTTTAGCAAGAAGAATTCATGCATTGTCTTCTTTTTATAGTCTAAAAACTTTGCAAATTTTGTTAAAATTTATCTCCAGTGTTTTCTTCGTTCGAAATCTCCATTCGAAGGAAAATAAAATCTCTTAAGAATTTAAATAAATCCCTTGCAAAGAACTGACATTTATCCATGTGGGTCATATCCACTTAAGACTCTCTACAAAGGTGATTGTAAAACTTAATGACTCAATTAAATTATGTTTCCAACAAAACAAAACAAAACAAAGCAAACAAACAAACAAAAAATTACACGCTGGGGCAAAACAATCCAAAAATACAGAAAGAAAAAAACCGCACAAGAGACATGGGAAAAGGATCAGACAGGGATAAACAGCCGAATGTAAAAACGAGAAAATGAAACGAGAAAAACAGCCGGAAAAAATAAAACAAGAATCTCCAAGATAGGGAAAACACAAATCCCCGAAGGTGCAGAGACAATCCATAAGTATTCCGTACAGGTTGGATAGCCGACTTAAGAGGCTGGTGGTGGTACTTTAGGCAAAAGGGGTCACTAGGAAAGTAGGAGAGTAGAACAAGAGAAGTTACTCATTAGGCGAATGTTGTCGCTTCATTATTTCAGATAATAAAACAAACCCGAAAGGCAGGATAAATGGGCAGAGAGAGAGACTCTTTCAATGAGTGGTAGAGTATAAGCATGAAAATTCTGCTAAGTAGACAATAAATAAGGATCCTTAAAGCAAAAAAAAACACCAGAAGCTGGAAAAGATTGAGGTAGAAATGGGACAAAAATCCGTCGAGAAAATCAAATTAAAGACAAAGACGGCAAAATGGCAAAATAACGAATCGGTAGGCAAGTAATTAGGGCTGGAAGGCATGTCGGGTTTTTTTTCTGTTCTTAAATCTTTTCGTCTTTGAATTTGTTTCCTTCACAAGGATTGCGTCTTTTTTTCTTCATTTTTTTTTTTTTTTGAAGGAAAAAAATTACCGCAAATTTGATTGCAATTAAATCGTCCTCAAATCACTGATTGGGGCTCAATTTCAGATTTTATTTGAACTCATAAACAAGGATGGGATTTTCCTATGATTTGATTTTTATATTTGAAATATTTTGAAGCAGTAAAGGATTTTCCAGGAGCTTGAAAGAGAGAGAGAGAGAAAAAATCCACTTTATTATCCAAAACATGTCCGCTACTTAGAAAAATTTTCTTGTGAAAAGGCAACAAAATATTCTGGCACGCTTTTAGCTTCAATAACAATCACGGAAATATCGGTCAAAGAGAAAAAAGCTTTAAAAAATCTTCTCAGAAAGCCATAAGCTTTTAGTCTAATCAAGATTTTGCTGATGACATGGAGTGTAACAAAAAACAAAAAAACAAAAAAAATAAATAGAAAAAGGAAAAAACGGAAACGGGAGGAAAATATTTAAAGCAAGAAAAGAAAAATAAATGGAAACCCACACACGCACTCATAAATTCCGACAGCTTGATGCTCAAAAAACTACTAGTGGTCAGGGGTGAACAAATGACGATGACGACGATGATTACGATGGTGATGATTATGTTGCAATCAGTAAGCTAAGCAATGAGCAACGATGTCGTGCCTCTTATGTCCATTGCACACCCACGATTTGAGGTCAACCGCTCGGTTGAAGCAGCCCTAAAAGCGCACTCCTTCTGCTCCTTGTCGTTCACTTTCTCCCTGGGTCTTAGGCATTGTTTTCCATTTATCAGTTCGGTGCCATCTCGTGACTTGTTGGAAAAACGTATGCCAACTTGTCTTGTCGCCCATTGTTAACACTTTTTTCCATTTTCCGTGCTTTTTGCCATTCTCGTTGGTCTTTCAACATTTTGCCGACTCATTGTTTCTATACTTTTTACTACACTCCTAGCAACTTTTTGCTTTACGCTTGCTTTTATTTTTTCTATATTTTTTTCTTTCTTTGTTTTTTTTCTCTCTTTTTTTTGTCATTTGCAATTTTCGCGGCGTTGTTTCCAACGTATGCCTCAGACTTGTGGGATTTGTTAGTTGTTTTTTTTTTGTGCTTTTTTTTTTTGCGCTGCTCGAGCACAAAAGTGACGCTTTTAAGTAGTGTCGTGGTTTCTCGAGGATTGACAGTAAAGGCTGACAATAGAGTTAGTCTTCTTGCGTCTACAATCGTTGCTGCTCTCGCTTGATATGCTTCCTCGAAAATATATTAAGCGGCTTATCTTCAACGCCAATGTATGTATGTATGTCAAAGTAGCTGCCTGGATTTGTTGGCCTCTGAGTGGAGTGTCTTGTTTCGTTTCGTTTAGTCGTCGTCCTGTGGCTGCCGCTTTCGGGGTGACACGGCCATTCTCAGCAGTTCCCACTTTCCACTATTTTCAATTAAAAAATGCTCGCCGCTGTTGTGGGTCGTGTAATCCCCTGCGATTAAGTTGACAACAATGCGCGACATTTTTATTGATGCTCTTGTGTTGGATGCTTTCCTTTTTATTCGCATTTCGTTTATTCCCTTTTTAATAAAACATTTTCTTTGCTGAGCTTCAAGTTAATTATTTTCTATGGCTTCATTTCCACATGCGCCTCAACGTTATTGTGTAAAAGTTATGATGGGGAAAACAAGAAAATTATATTGAGATTTTATTAAATGAAAAATTCCTTGAATTTATTTAGCCTCGATTGATTTTTTTCCCTCACGAACTCCTAAACAATGAGGCTTCTTTTTTGGACATGAACGCATTGGGTAGGTAGGTTCATAATATACAAAACCATAACCCATGTATGAGTATTTCGCTCCGAAATTATTTTGCTTTAATGAGGTTTTTAAGTCAAGGAAATCGCCTAACTTCTTAAGGAAGTTTTTTTAATATTTTTTTTGTATTTTTTTTTTTTTTTTTTGACCCAAGGAAGACATGAATCGGAATTCTTTAATAGCAATTTATAAAATCAACTCGAATGTATTTACGAACAAAATTTGATTGAAGTTATTTTACACAAAGTGTGTCGGGTATAAAAAGTCTTCCAGATCTGCCTTCACTTTCAGCCCTCAAGCAATTACCGAATAATAAATCATCAGTAATTAAAAACATTCTCAACAGCTAACAAAGGGAAGGAAAAAGAAACCATCTTCTTCTAAAGAATGATTTTAAAAGAGCATATCCTCATTTGGAACTCAACTCGAACTCAGCTCACGAGGAACAAAAGACCAGCGATTGTTCTAAAACCGTGTTTCGAAAAATGAGAACAGTTGTGAGACGTTTAAAAGCTTCTGTTCTCGTTATTTCATTCAAAATGGAAGACGAAATAAAATCTCGCAATCATTTAGGCCTGTTGGCAGCCAACAATCAATAAGGCAGCAAAGTTAAGTCGCCTCGGATAAGAGCTTTCCAAGCGAAAGGATTTTTAAGCCGCACTTAAGTGATGTCCCTTCGCTTGTTTTCCTTCCTGTTATTTGTCCTGTCTCTCTCTCTCTCTATCTCTCTCTCTCTCTCTCTCTCTGTTCCTTTTGCCTCGTTTACTGCGTTACTGCGCGTATGCTTTCAATCACTTTGCGTTATTCATCTTCATTTCCTTTTGTCATCTGCAGGCTCTTTCATATTCTTGACAATTGAGAGCGAAGACTCGACGGCGCTGCTGCAGCGCACATTGGCTTCCACGAAGCGCGTGGGCAACGATCCGGGAGGCCTGAGTGGTGGTGGTGGTGGTGGTGGGCGTGGCGCCAACAACCAAAACAACAATCATAATAATAATAATCTTTTGCACACACAACGCTCGGATAATGGGACATTAACGGCGGCCGCTGCAACATCGTCACACACCGCAACTTATCCAGCGGCGTCGTCATCATCGTCGCCGGCGGCGGCCTCCTATTCATCATCCACTGTGCTTGAGGGTATCATTCCTCTGAGTAACGTTGGCGATAGTGCTTCCAGTGGCGGTCATAACGATTTCACTTACTCGACCGACAATGATATTGAAGATGGCAACGCTTTTATCGCTGCTGGTGATGGCGCGAGCAGCAGCAGTGTCGACGATGATGTTGATGGCTTACGACCGCAATTGGCACTATCTGCGGACACGTATGACGTACGACAGCGCACCATTGAAAATATATGGGACATAACGGTGTCCTTAAATATATTGTACAAAGAAAATTGGACAAAGTAAGTCGTCCCGTTTTTTTTTTTTTTTTTTTTTTTTTTTACTCCTTTATAAATGTACCACCAATGGATTGAAAGGACAATTTGAATTTAAATGCAAAGTCATTCGAACACTCCATTTTCTCTTGTGCTTTACAGATTAGCTGCTTTGGAGATTGCTAAATTCCAAGACCAATTAATCAAGAGACTGAATGAGGATACTTTGCTACAATTGTCGCATGATATTGATGATGGCAATGGTGCAGCCGCTGGCGTTACAGCGAGTGGTAATAGTCCAGCAACGGAAGCTGTTCTACTCCATTCACAGCATCATTATCATCATCATCATCATCATCATAATCGTTTACACCATGGTCAGAATGGAGCACATGAATGGAATTTCGCAAAAGCATTTCTCTACTCACTGACAGTACTGACAACAATTGGTAAGCTTAAATGTATTGCTTAACCGTTGAGGATACTTAATCCTTTTATGTAATTTACGATGTTATTTTGATAATAAGCTCTTTTTGATGAAGGGGTTTTTCCTCCCTTTTGACGGATGAGTATCATTTTCGAAGTTCTCGAAACGAAAAGAATTTCTTCATTATTTTAAATTTTTTACTTTTTATTTTTGATTTTTTTTTTTTTCGTTGAATTTCTGTTCATGACAATTATTGTCCTTAGCACGCGCCAACAATTACGAATCTCTGCTTTCAGTTTCTTCTTCGAGACTTCGAGACTGTAGATAAGACATTCTTTGCAAAAATTATTTCTGCCTCGAAACTTTCGAGATACTTAATCAAGAGTTTTTCTTCCAAAAATTTCATTTACATACCTCTCATATTTACCTCTCGGTGTAATGAGGTACACAGTAAAAAAAAAAAAAAAAATTATAATTTTCTGAGAGGTCTTTAACAACTTTCCAAATAGAATACATTAGCTAATGAATGTTAATATATACTATACTATACAGGGTGCGACAATTATGTATTAAGACTGTCCCTAGAAAACACAATTAAAACACGATATCTGGTAATTTTTCGGTATATTTATTCGAAATATTCTCCTCCTGATTCAATACACTTTTTACATCGATTGTATAGTGATTCAAACGCGTGTTCCAGCTGATTTTTTCGGAATTGCCTCCAGTGCCCTCGTCGAAGCCCGTTGTATGGTCTGGATGTCATCAAAAAAGCACCCTTTCAACTTTAATTTCAGGATTGGGAACAGAAAGAAGTCACACGGTGCCAAATCAGGTGAATACGGCGGGTGATCCAACACACAGACCTGATTCCGAGCGAAAAATTGACGAACAATGAGTGCTGTGTGACTCGGTGCATTATCGTGTTATCCATGTTATCCATGTTAAAATTTCAACATCAAACGAACACGTATTTTGCAAAATGAATGTCAATAAACATTAAATGTCAAACAAATGCCATGAAATTTTGACAGTTAGTAGAGAAAGGTTGAAGCTTCAAAACGCATCTACTCACACATAAATGGCGCGCTTGGTTGCTGAGATATGGTTCGAGTCTTAATACATAATTGTCGCACCCTGTATATAATAAAGAGAAAAAGAATGAAAATCAAACCCAAAATTATATGAATAATTTCTCTCAATGTACCTCTGCTGTTCTGCTATTTTATCGTTCCGAAAATACTTTGCATAGTTAATTTTCCAATAAATAAAATTGCGTTCTTTACGCACCGCACGCATTATCCGACAAGGAAGTGTAGATAAAATCCCAAAAGTGTATATACATACATACTTATACATATATGTATATTGTTCTGTTAAAGCACTCCCCACATTGTTGCGCTCCGCCGATAAAGAGGAGCAGCACACTAAACTGCTCCTTCAACAATTTTATGTGACACAACGCAAACGAAGCACAACATCGTTCTCAATAGTCCAATTGATATTCCTCGAACATGCAAGGGCAAGAGCGCACCCCAATATTCCAGACTCCCGCAAACTCTACCGTCCCTGCGTATTATACTTATCCCGTCCTATCGATGATATGCCTCAATATCTTTCAATAAAATATGTAGATTTTCTGTTTGCCTTTGCACAATTGACTTGCTGCTGAATGCGGCGTATGCGGCGTATGGGGCGCATGCAAGGAGCACTAGGCACTTACGAGTACTGACGGCAGCAGCTGAGTTTTAGTATCAAAACTTGTGAAACAATAAATGATGAAGCAAAAAGAAAACGTAGCAGTAGCTGAACCAGAAGCAGAAGCAAAAGCCAGAGCCAGAGCACAAGAACAAATGAACAGCAGAACTGAACTACTAAGGGAAAATGCATACACACATATATAATAAAAGCCAATAAGACTTAAGTCAGTCAAAAACTTACGCTGACAGCAGCAAAGCAAGGCAATCACTTTAGATTTGGACCTCCTCGACATCTCTCGTGGCATAAATTTCAATAAAATCAGCTAGCACTGCAACTGACTTTGAAATTCTTTATACATACCTACTACGTACATATTTTGCATGGCGGTGGGTGTTTTACTGCGTGAGGTCGGTAAAGTTCATTCATATTTTTTATTCCTTTATTTGTTATTTTTTCTCTTCCCCCTTTTTCGTTTTCAGCATTTCAAAATATCAAAAATAAATGAATTTTTATTTCGCTGATTCTCTGTTTACATTGCAAATAATTATTCTTTTGTCAAGAAATTAATTTCGTATGGATGGATCAATTATCAATTTCCAATTATCAATTCGCAATTCTACGAAAGTCTAATTCTCTGGAACATACATCAATATATAGCGCGTTGATAGTGGAGAGGGGTTGTTGAAATGAAGGCTCCCTATATGTATGTATGTTTATCTCCTGCCACAGGATGATTTTTGTTTTTTTCTTATCAATAGAAAACTGCCTTCAGAAATCAGAGAACAGCAGGTACGCTTGCTCTGTGTGAGTATCCGACTCATCCCGCCCACTAGGATGCGATGTAAGAACTCCTTTTGTATGTCATTTACGTCAATGAAATTCAATTTGATATTCATATCATTTTCTTAATGGAATTAAAATGTAAATAATGTAAAATCTGCAGTGAGAGAGGGTTCAATATTTTGATTGGCAGGAGGAAAATGTTAATTTTGTAAGAGCTCAGCATTTTTGCTTTTTTTTTTTTTTTTTTGTTAACCCAAGATTAAATCTACCTTCGCAAAATTCACATATTTACATACATACATGTGCGTTCGTTGTGGCACCTTTTCAATAATTCTTTTAAGTTAATCATTACTTTATATTCATCTTAGCCATTTGGGCCTATTCATAATGCAAGCTTTATTCATCTCTGAGAAAATCTCATTCCCACCGTTTATTTGGGAGTGGGCCCAATTCTAATATTTCAGATAAGAAAGGTATTCTTTTGAATGGCCTGAACGGTGAACCCTGAACCCTCAACTCAAGCCCATTCATATGGCTTGGGTTCAAAATTCACTTATGAACATTTCGTTTCCATTTAATAGAGAGAGAGAAGTATATATATGTACGGTCAACATCGTAATTTGATGCATATCCTTTTCTTGTTCATCTAAGCAGGAAAAAAGAGCTCAGGTCTCATTATTAGATGCGTCTTATTTAAGTTTGCCATCGATTCAATGCCGTTATCTCTCTACCTTTTACCAAATAATCAAAGAAGAAGAAGAAAAAAATGTTTTAAATGCATGAATTTCACGTGAAATCCTCTCTGTCATTCATCTAGGCTATGGCAACATTGCGCCGCGAACGACGCTTGGTCGTTTGGTCACTTTGATTTATGCACTATTCGGGATACCGCTGACGCTGGTTTACCTCTCGAGTACGGGTGGCATTTTGGCGAAAATCGCACGCGAAGTATTCTCGAAAGCGCTGTGCTGTTGCCTCTGCTCGAACTGCGGATATTGTTGCTATGACGAACGGCGAATGGCCGAAAAAGAGCGTCGCATGAAACGTAAGCGGCAACAGGAAGAGCTACGCAAACAACAGTCCAATATGCAGGAGCCCTTTTACGTACGTTCCGGTTCAATGAATGAGAGTAGCTTTCAGACGCCCGAAAAACAGCCGAGCACACCGACATCGACAGCGAATGCGAATGCGAATGCAACACCGACAACGGTCCACCTGCCCGACATCGATTCGTTAAGTGCCAGCGAATCGCGTGGTTCGATGCATGGTCTTAGCATATTGGCACCGATTCTACTTTGCTTATCGATGATGGTTATTTATATAGTATTTGGTGCATTGGTACTTTACCGTCTGGAAGAATGGCCGCTGCTCGATGGTATTTATTTCTGTTTCATGAGTCTGTCGACAATTGGCTTTGGCGATATGTTACCCGGATTGCGGAATGAATCGACGACGACGACAACGTGGTTTTGCTCAATGTACATAATGTCCGGCATGGCACTGACCGCCATGTGCTTCAATGTGATTCACGAAGAGATCGTCCATCGAATACGCATTGTTGTCGAATTCAAACAAGCGAACGGAATCGTTGACACAAATGTAAACGACGAACAAGGTACGGGGGCAGCGAATAGTTCAGGAATCGGAAATAGTGGATACTATTTAGCTTCCTGACAATATGAGAAATCCGGTGCTAATCTCTATCAACGTAACCCCACCGAAGAGACACTGATTACAAGTAAGTTTATCATCCATTTGGTAACTGATCAATTCGTTTACAATACTTTCTTTTTTTTTTTTCCTTTGTTAGATACACCCACATCATTGGGGTACGGAAATCCACTCGATCCCGATACTGGACAAGTTACAACGACTCTCAAAGATTATGTCAATCATGAGCTAGTACCTATACTAACGATGGATCCGAATACAGCGAACACGCATATGCTTAAGACTAATCTACCGATGGGTAATATGATGTCATACAGCGGTGTTCTTACACCTTCCACAGCATCGCTGTCAATAACCCCGACGTCTTGCTCCATGCTCAATACCTTAGGCATGTCGACCACACTCAATACGCCAATTTTAGATAATATTTCAACAACGACCGCATCTGTGGACAGCAATAGTGGCCATATGATCCATAGTGCTGTATACACACTTGCTGAAGAGCCCGAACTAGAGGCACAGGAAACATAAATCTATAGGATTTAAGATCTCGACATATACATAAGTTAGTAAATTTAAGTTTCCAAACTGTGTACAAAGCTATATCATAACTTAAGTAAATAGTTCGATTTCCTGGAATGTCATTTTATTAGACAACTGAAAAGAACTGTCAAGTGGACGTTGTGCCCTTCAAATTATTTCAGACAAAAGATTCAAAATCTATTTTCCTGCTAATAACCTGTTAAATTGAATTGATCAGTATTTTAAATATGTGGCTCATAACAAATGAATAATGGGGATTTTTTTTTGGTAAATGGAAAAGTCTATTATTTCAAGAACTCAACTCAAAATTTCGAATTTTTCAGAAAACGCAAAAAACCAAATGCGTCGCAGTGTCAATCAAAGCAAGAAGAAAGGCATTGACGGGGTTTTTCGGCTTTTTATAATCACAAAAACGGAATAGAATTTTTCTTGCAGGTAGAAAGGTGAACTATGATCAAATTCCATATGTTAACTCAAAATTGACGATTTTTGATTTGTGTCGCCTTAGAAGAGCGTGTGCGAAATGTCTGTAGTAAAGACAGGTAAAAATTGAAAATGAAATAAAAACAAATTAAAATTTCGAAAAATTTTGGAATTGAAAGCTCTACAGATTGTCAATCCGTCGTTAAATTTCGATATAAATCGAAATCAAGAAGACAGTTCTTTTCAATGAAATTGTAAATAGCAACAAGTTGTTAATTAACTTCAGAATATGAAATAAAAAAAAATTATATTGGTAAGTTTTTAGGCGAACGAAACTGAAACTTTTTTACATGTTCTCAACTATCCTAGTGGAAATTTAAAAAATCGTGGACTAAAATTCTAGTAACGAAACAAATGTTTGTTAACTGTAATAATTAGTAACTTAAAACAAGAATAAATTATCAATATAACACATTCAAATAGTTTTCATTAAAGATTGTTACTATTTTGATAAAATTTTAAATATCAATTCGGGTTCCATTAATGGATATGGCCGACTGCAGCCCCTGAAAGAGAATGTCTTGATATTTCCATAAGAACTACCTAAAATAATGTAGAAACCGGTTTTTAGGTGCCTCTAACAGGTTGGCTGATAAGTCCATGGTCTGACACATAGATGTCGTCGCTAGTATGAAATGCATATTATTTTTATATAGTGGCAACCTTCAAATGATTCGTGTCAAAATTTGACGTCTGTAAGTCAATTAGTTTGTGAGATAGAGCGTCTTTTGTGAAGCAACTTTTGTTATTGTGAAAAAAATGGAAAAAAAGGAATTTCGTGTTTTGATAAAATACTGTTTTCTGAAGGGAAAAAATACAGTGGAAGCAAAAACTTGGCTTGATAATGAGTTTCCGGACTCTGCCCAAGAAAATCAACAATAATTGATTGGTATGCAAAATTCAAGCGTGTGAAATGAGCACGGAGGACGGTGAACGCAGTGGACGCCCGAAAGAGGTGGTTACCGACGAAAACATCAAAAAAATTCACAAAATGATTTTGAATGACCGTAAAATGAAGTTGATCGAGATAGCAGAGGCCTTAAAGATATCAAAGGAACGTGTTGGTCATATCATTCATCAATATTTGGATATGAAAAAGCTCTGTGCAAAATGGGTGCCGCGCGAGCTCACATTTGACCAAAAACAACAACGTGTTGATGATTCTGAGCGGTGTTTGCAGCTGTTAACTCGCAATACACCCGAGTTTTTGCGTCGATATGTGACAATGGATGAAACATGGCTCTATCACTACACTCCTGAGTCCAATCGACAGTCGGCTGAGTGGACAGCGATCAGTGAACCGTCTCCGAAGCGTGGAAAGACTCAAAAGTCCGCTGGCAAAGTAATGGCCTTTGTTTTTTGGGATGGGCATGGAATAATTTTTATCGATTATCTTGAGAAGGGAAAAACCATCAACAGTGACTATTAAATGTCGTTATTGGAGCGTTTGAAGGTCGAAATCGCGGCAAAACGGCCCCATATGAAGAAGAAAAAAGTGTTGTTCCACCAAGACAACGCACCGTGCCACAAGTCATTGAGAACGATCGCAAAAATTCATGAATTAGGCTTCGAATTGCTTCCCCACCCACCGTATTCTCCAGATCTGGCCCCCAGCGACTTTTTCTTGTTCTCAGACCTCAAAAGGATGCTCGCAGGGAAAAAATTTGGCTGCAATGAAGAGGTGATCGCCGAAACTGAGGCCTATTTTGAGGCTAAACCGAAGGAGTACTACCAAAATGGTATCAAAAAATTGGAAGGTCGTTATAATCGTTGTATCGCTTGTTATATCCTACGGTGCAATTACCTAACGCCATGGCACTTGGTAGGTACGCACCAAGCAAAACCTGGTGTAATTGGGCTTTAACCAAATAAAAAGGACACAAAGATTCAATTAATATCCTTTTTTTGAATTCAAATAAATTGAAGTTTTGCCTTATTATTTAATGTGTTATCATTAACATTCCGTCGAGCCTTTGAGTTTCCGATTCTTACAGTACGACATCCTTAATGATTATATTGCATTATATTAATTCCCTTTTTAGATGTTTATACTTACCAAAACTTGAACCGTTTCACTAATTCACCGAACTTCCATTTTTTTACTACATCATTTCGATCATTCAATTATTGTGATTTTTCTCAGAAGATCCTGAGTAGTTTCTGGTATAGATTCGGATTGCAATTTCCTGTGTTTGTCTGATTGTTAACCTGTTAACTGGCAATTTGTTGTTTCCATTGGCCGAACTCATGTTTGCTTCACAATTTTACGCTGACATTTTTGATAGCAGGAATCACCTTGAAGGAAATTCATATGCAGGTCTGCCTTTTGCTTTCGTTTAAGGTACCACATTCGAGTTTGGAGAGTACACACTCTTAAGGGAACATTGATAATAAAACGAATTTTGAAAAAAAATGAATTTGTTTGTTTGTTTTCGAACCCGCTTAGAAGAGCGTGTGCGAAATGAACTGTAGTAAAGACAGGTTAAAAATTGAAAATGAAATTAAAAAAAATTAAAATTTAACAATTTTGGAATGAAAAGCTCTACATTATTGTCAATCCGTCGTTAAATTTCGATTTAAATCGAAATCAAGAAGACAGTTCTTTTCAAATGAAATTGTAAATAGCAACAAGTTGTTAATTAACTTCAGAATATGAAATTAAAAAAATTATATTGTAAGTTTTTAGGCGAACGAAACTGAAACTTTTTCCTACATGTTCTCAACTATCCTAGTGGAATTTAACGTGGGACTAAACTTTAGTAACGAAACAAATGTTTGTTAAACTGTAATAATTAGTAACTTTAACAAGAATTATAAATCTACATGCAAATATTGGTTGTGCGTCAGCGTGCCCAATTTGAACTCGTGTTCGTAGACTGGCCCTTTAAGTATACTACAATTTCCGGCATCGAAATAAATTTTTAGAATCTCTTTCAGGAGGCCGGACGCCCTCCGCAAATCTTTGGAACGTTATTAGATGCGTCTCTAAAATTCTATACTTGCCTACACCAATTGGATGGTGTAAAGCTTAACCTAAAAAGGGAAACAAAGTTTTTTAAATTTTTTTTAAATAAAATATTTTTTTTAAATAAAAATTATTTTTCAAAACCCCTTTTAAAACAAAAAAAAAGCTGAGGGTTTCCTTTTAAAAAAAAAAGGGATTTGGTTTTTTAAAAAGGTTTTTTTTTTAAAAAAAATTTGTTCCAAACATTTGAAAATGGTTTTTAAACGTTCCTCAAGAACAACATTATAATTTTATTTTTTGTACAAGAACCCGTTTCTTAAATGCCAGCCGCGATCCTTTTCGTTTTTCTGCGGCTCTAAGGTTGGAAAGAAAAATGCGGACGTCCTGAGAATCGTGTTGGGATTTTCAGCCTATATGATTTAATTTTTAAAATTGGCAGGTGAATTGGGACACATTTTTTTTATATGTTTTGATTTATAAACGCACCCATACACATAAAATATGTTGATGGTCCCTCAAGATATGTTAAATTTTTCACCCAACGAATTATTGGGGCTTTAGTCGGCCGAAAAAGGTCAGTCTGAAATCGCATTGTCGTTGACTCAGAGTGTAGTATGGCAATTTTTTTTTGATATAAAACCGTGTTTCGAGTAAGCTGAAAATTAGAATAAAAAGTTTTTTTTCAATGTTCGAAAAAAATTTTCAAAAAAGACTTTCAAAAATTATTGATATAAAATGCAAATTCAAAAAAATTTTAGGTGCACTGGGTAATTTAAGCATTAAACATTGGATTTTGATTTTTTTATTTTTCGTTTTACTCGTGTAAACACACTGAATTTGAAATAATCATTATTTGATCGAGCAGGTCCAAATCTTAACAGTGCCACTATTTCCTTGAACATTTTTTCAACAAAATTTTCATTTAATAACAATCCCTTCCAAATTCTTCTTTATATTTTTACAACTAAAATAACAACAATAAAACAATAAAAAAATTTCATTTTTACACGAATTAGTGCAAAAAACTTTCCAAAGTTGGACTAAATGCTTGATTTTGATTTGTTTGCTAGAACGTTTCATTTTCTTGGACAAAAAGAAATAAAAAAACATTTTTTTGTTTTTTGAATTTACTCACATATGCAAAACCGCGTTTTTGTTTTTCGAATCAGAAGAGCTTGAAATGTTAGAAAGGTAAAATTGAAATGAAATAAAAAAAATTAAATTGTTTTTTTTTTTTTTTTTTTTTTTTTTTAAGTTTTTAGGCGAACGAACTGAAACTGAAACTTTTTTACATGTTCTCAACTATCCTAGTGGAAATTTAAAAAGTCGTGGACTAAACTTCTAGTAACGAAACAAATGTTTGTGTAACTGTAATAATTAGTAACTTAAACAAGAATAAATTATCAATATAACACATTCAAATAGTTTTCATTAAAGATTGTTACTATTTTGATAAAATTTTAAATATCAATTCGGGTTCCATTAATGGATTTGGCCGACTGCAGCCCCTGAAAGGGAATGTCTTGATATTTCCATAAGAATACCTAAAATAATGTAGAAACCGGTTTTTAGGTGCCTCTGTTATAGGCTCTGAAAGAAAAATATTGAAAAAACCTTGACAAATCATTTTTAATGAGCCTCTTTTCAAAAATTTAATATCTAAAAATTTAATAGCGAATAACATTTAATTATACAAGGTACTGTTGAATGTATTTGGGCATATAGAATATATAGACCTAATATCTTCTAGAACATTAATAGACGAGCACAATGCTTTAGATTTTATTGTAAGTAATTTTATTAAGACAATTTACATACATACATACAAATATACTGACTGAAAAGGGCTTTCCTAATTCCCTCTCTAATGTAATACTAAAAGTCAACGCTCTGCCGCCGTGGGTACGCTGGCTATATTGACCTTTTAAAGGGCTTTCCTAATTCCCTCTCTAATGTAATACTAAAAGTCAACGCTCTGCCGCCGTGGGTACGCTGGCTATAGTTGAGACCTTTTAAACTGTTTCTAATCACTGTCGGTGGTTCTCTTTTATAGAATTTCTAGAAGGAGGTGCTTGACATGCACATTCCATTGGTTGTGCCGTCAGCGAATGCCCAATTCCTGACTCGTGTTCGTAGACTGGCCCTTTAAGTATACTACAATTTCAGGGCATCGAAATATCAATTTTTAGAATCTCTTTCAGGAGGCCGGACGCCCTCCGCAAGACTCTTTGGAACTATATATAGATGCGGTCTCTAAAATTCTACTACTTGCCTACACCATTGGATAGGTGTAAAGCTAAACCTATAACATATTTTATCTGCGATTTTTAAAGTATCTGCAAGGATCAGAAATCGAATATTGTTTAGGCTGAAAACTGTTACTGACACTGCCTTTTTGTAATTCAGCCTTTGGGGTGCATTTGCCCGTTTCACGACTTTATCAAATTCTCTTTCAAAACAATCGCAATCAAGTGTAAACGTCCGAATTTTCGACATCAAAATCGTTTTAAAAAAAAAATCAAATATATATTTGATTTGATTCAAAATAATTTTTTCAAAACTGTATCAAAATTAGGCAGTTTTGGGCAGTTTCGTGGAGTACGGCAACAGACCTCATATATATTTAGTTAATTTGACATTTCTGGCAACCGAAATGACAACAACCAACAAATACATAGGCCGCATATTAAGGGATTACAGCAATCAGATAGTTTTGGATGAGTCGATTTAAGTGCCTAATTCAACAAATCTTAACCTTCAAAATAAAATATCCAAAAAATTAATAAAAATATGTAATTTTCTTTAATCGTGATTCGATTTCTAGAGGGTGCCTGATTAACTTATTTTAAAAAGTGGTTTATACATTTGGTCTATACCCGTACTGCACGAGACTGCCCAATTTTTGGAAAACTGTATGAAAATTGGGCAAAATTTGGCAGTTTTGTGCGTTACGGGAACATACCTATTTCCTTTTATGTCAAATTTTTTTGATCAAATCGGTCGACTCTGAGTCTACCAGGCTTGCTCTAGAAATCGAATCCAAATAAAAAAATTGGAAATCAATGTGATTTCGATAGAAATTTGAGCTATTTCGAATTTTTTATAAGGATTCGATTTCTAGAGCAAGCCTGTACATTTCTGCTTTTCTCTGATCTTCCTAGCTGTCTTGCCACCTTGCTTATAAATAAATACTTAACTTTAAACTTAAACCAATATTACTTAACCTATTCCAACTAATTGGGGGTTTAACCACCAACTTCGTTGAGACATATTTTTTGCGGAATTAAATCTCTGGTGCAAATATGTTTCGTCCTAAATTGTTTTTAAAACGCTTGATTGGAGATGCGCCTTGTTCTACCTTTGCACCCCTCTGTGGTGATGCCAAATTTGTCTGGTTGGCGCTGTTGCCGCTGTTGCTAGTATTATTGGACGCTACATTCTGCATTGAATCCTGCAACCATCGGACTTGTGTAGCTGGACCGTACCCTTTTTCATTGCGGGCAGCTATACGAAATATAATGGCCGGTTTATTGGAGCAATCCACATGGGCAGCAGACAATGCAGATTGAGAGACAGTACACTGATTCGCAGAACCAACATAAACACGTACAAAAGCTAACTGTGCTGGGGTACGCGTTCCACCAGGAGAAGTTTTTCCCTCTTTGTCTCGTCCGGGTTTTACAGCCAAGTAAACGGAGTATTCAATGATCTCGTTTGAATTGGTGCAGCTCGGTGGATCCCACGTTAAATGTGCACCTTCAGATGACTTGCTGATTTTTATAGCCGATGGAGCACCTGGAAATCCTGGCATACAAGTTTTAAAGCTTGATACCTCGCTGCAAGAGAATATTATTTTCGTTTTTTGCCCAAAGTTATTATCTCAAGTGTTCCTCTTTGCAGAAAAGTTACCTCCATTCACCAGCGCCACAAGCATTGATGGCTCTTATGCGAAAACGATAAGCAGTTCCTGGCTCAAGATTGATCTTCGGAAAACTCGTGAGCTCAGGTAGGTTTTCGGAGTTGAAATCACTGCCAGCTGACGTCCATAAGTTATTGTCAATATAGTTATTAACTGTTGCTGACAGTCCAGGGAATATGCCGACTGTGTGCCATTTTGAATCTTCCTCACTAATGACTGGCGCTGCTTTCAAGCTAGCCTCTTCTGCCTTCTTCAGGAAATTGTGAGAGTTTCAAAATTTTGAGAAAATTATGAATGAATACAAACCGATTCCACGAATTGTTTTGCTTCTTCGTTGTTTGTTGTTGTTGCTTCTGCTGTTGCTTCCGAGGTATTTTCGTTGTTGGTGCTCTCTTCATTTGGTAATTGAGAGCTCTCCTGTGGCTCATTGGCTGCCATTCTGTCGTTGCCTTCAACGGCGTTGATGAATGTTTCCATCTTCACTTATTTAATTCATTAAATTCAATCACGAACCGAAAGCGTTTATTAGGCTTGGCCAAAAAATATCGGTAATATCGCGAGTATGGAATTATCGCAACGGTATTTGTACTCGATACTTTTTCTTTGTATCTAAATACGATTTTTTCGCAGTATTGCCAAATCAGTGCTTTTTATCACTAGGAGGCCATTTGCACGTTGAGACATTTCGATAATGAAACAGACTTTTTGTTGGCTAGAGACGCGCGGGGATGTGGTATGGTAGCGTTTTTCTCTCTTCCCCCTGCCTCCCTTGCCAACGAAAATTTGTTTCATTATCGAAATGTCTTAACGTGTAAATAGCGTATAGGACGAGATTTACACAGAAAGACATTTCGATAGAAAAACATTCAGGGTGATTTGTTTTTTATAAGAGACGCACAGGGAAGAAAGAAAAACGCTCCCATACCACATCCCTGAACGTCCCTCGCCATCAAAACAAACTTTGTCGCTGATGATTTGTCGCCTAATCCGTGCGAAAACCGAAGGGTAGGGAGCAGTGCTCGGACTTGAAAATTTTTAAGGGTGGTAGATTTTTAAAGAAGTGGTAGATTTCTATAAAAAGTGGTAGATTGAAAATTGTTTAAAATAGTAATGCAATATATCTCATCCGATCATGTAGATAATTGGGAAACTTACCCAGCCGGATTTTATTGCATGCGTGACAAAATCATCGATGCAGAAGTATTGAAGAATTCATTTGTAAAGAGACCGATTGGTGCTGTTTCGAATGATTTTCTAGTGAAAATTTCATGGAAGCAAGAGCTCGTTACATGAGATCCTTCTTCAAACGACATTTTCATTTGAAAAATAGTTGATTACTCCTTTTTTCAATGTAGATCTTATGCAATTTTCATGAAAACAGTGTTTTGCATATTTTCAAAATGTCTGCTATGATTTACACATTTTTTGAGCAAGTTTTATTCACTTATGCTTCTCATTGAAGTGCATTTAAAACTAAACAATTGTGATAGAATCAGTAACGTTTTATGTTATGAGCTACCGTTATATTAAAACATATTCAATGAAGTGCTTTCAACCGAAATGGAAATACAAAATTTAAAAAATTAATAATAAAAAATATTTCTGTTTCTTTCCCTCCCAGATCTCAGTAGCGTTTACTTTTTTCAAATGAAATTTTCATTTGTATTAGGATCATATACTCCATTTTGAAATGAAATAATTATGCACGTTGAATCCATTTCAGCCAGCTAGCATGTGTTCTTTTCTCAAATGAAGTTTTCATGCGAATTAGGGTCATAAACTCCTTTAACACATGAATTTTGAAGTACTGAAAATAGCGGCCATCTTCTAACAAATTTCATTAGAAATAAGGGTTAGTAATGCGAGTAGTCGCAGTATGAATTTTCACCACTTCAGAAGTACTACAGAAGTAGTGAAATTTCCGGCTGGGTACATGTTTTTAGGTATTTTCTCTTATTATAAAAAAATGTGTCAATATTAATTGGATGTCGTTAAGCGCAAATACTGCCATTCTTGACAATAGGGAGCTGCCAACATATTTTTCAATGATACATAAGATTGAACCACACTTTTTATGTTCTCAATTATTCTAAATGATCATAAAATAAATGAAATAAATGCATAAATAAGTAAAAAAAAAAAAAAGGTGTTAGATTTGGACCTAGCGTGGTAGAAGTGGTAGAAAGTGAAAAAAGTGGTAGAGGTCCGAGCACTGGTTGGGAGCTCTAGACACAAGGACAAATCTTTTAAAACAATTCCGTAAGTAGAGCAAGACGTGCGAAGAAAAGAGACGGTTGTTTGTCAAATGTTTCGGAACAATATTGTTTCTCTTTCTTTCTTATGCATTCAAATGATATGTCGTAACATGTTTCATACCTCTGACCTGGCATGCTGTCATAGAAAATTTGTTTCACCACAAATCCCGTGGAAATCCCGTCAAACATTTTATATGTACGCTACCATACGTGTCGAAAGCTGTCACTGGCATTTCGATATTAATCCATCTGCGAATATCGAATTTACCCACCACTAGGATAAACAATATCAAAAATAGTTAATCCTTTGAATTATGAAAGAAACTTGTATGCATTTTGTACTGAATGCATAAAATGGAATCGGAAACGTGCCGTATTTGTGCCATTGCTTATCCGAGCGAAAGCGACCAGGAATTTCTGAATATATTTGAGCCGCATGTAAAGGTAAATGCATATTTTTTTTTTGGTTATGTTGTTGTGGTTATCCTTAATTATTATCCTTCTGTTTTCAAAAGGAAAGCCTTCGAGCTGAGCAGGAGTTCATTATAAATGAAATCAGTTCTTGGCACTTGCAGATAGTTCCAAACGATGGGTTGCCCCAAAGAATTTGTGAGAATTGCTTTGCAAAGTTTTCAACGATAAACGCGTTTCGACAAGAATGCGCTGCGACGCAAAATTTACTTCGAGAAACCTTGCAAGCACAAGGGCAAAAAAGTGGCGACGCTCCTGTAATTGCGATTCCTATGGAAACCATAATAATGCAAGCGAATAATGGAGATCGAGTAGCGCAAGAATTGCTCGCGAATGGTCAAACAATCGATTCAGGGACATGCTCAAATGCTACGGACATGACAGTCAATTATAAAGTATCCTTCGACGCCAATGCGCCCAATCGTATTGTTATCAATGAGGAATCGAATGTTTCTGATGCGAAAAATAACATCAACATTGCAACTTCAGAAGATCTGGAGGATATGCTAACAGGATCGATAATTCCGAAAAATTTAACAATAAATGCGCCGCCTGAAAAGTCTGATGGTCGAAAGGTCGATGAAAAAGATGAATTCAGTGATTCTGATGATGATGATCACATGAATGAAAGGCCAGCTTTTCGTTTATCGAAATATCCGTTTGCCTGTAATTATTGCTTTTGCCCGCCAATAGGTTCAATCGAACATTTGATATTCGAAAGCAGTGAGGAACTATCGCAACATTTCTTCGACGGACATGATCCAAAAGCACCCTATGTCTGTCCCGAATGTCCGAAACTTTTTAAGGCGAACAAACGGCGAAATTTTCACGTCCGAAAAGTGCATAAAATCGGGAACAAGCGGATTGTTAAATGCCTCTATTGCCTGAAGGCGGTGCGTACAACGCTTGAAGTTCACGACAACACTTGTACCTACATATCCGACTGGAAGTGCCGGGTGTGCAACAGAGTGTTTCATCAATTGCCTCGACATGTTTTCCGTGCACATCAGAAATCGCATATCTCCACAATAGTATACCGTTGCGAGCCATGTAGGCGAAACTTTTTGCGACGCGGCAATTACGAAGCACACCTAAAGACACACGAAGCGGAAGGGCCAATGGATGTATGGGAGGAATGTGTCGAATGTAATCAAAGTGAGCTAGAGATGCTTCTTTTTTTTTTAACTCTGAGTATAATTTTTGCTTTTTTTACAGCTTTTGCAACTGTACATAAGCTCAGAAAACATGAGGTGGAAGCTCATAGGGGCAAAGAATTTTACCGTTGCGAATACTGTAATAATGGTACGAAGAATGTTTGTTTTTTTTTTTTTCACAAATGTTCAGTAAACGCTAAATTTCAAATTATATCCTTCTGTGCAGGTTACTCGAGTCGGATGTATCTTCAACGCCACGTAAGAAAATTTCATAGTTCCCAGGAAAAGGAGAAGACATCGACCTTTAGTTGTTCGAATTGTGGAGTTACGTTCCCATCGAAAATTAAATTGTATTTCCATCAACAACGAATAAAAGATGAGAACGGTCAATGTATTTTACAAACTCCGCCAAATTCTCGACAGCCATATCGTCTGCTTTCCTGTCCGCATTGTCCAAGACTGTTTACAACGCAGGATAATTTTAATCTGCATTTAGAAGCACACGAAGCTAAATTGCTACAGCATGCATGTGACAAATGCTCGATGCGTTTTCATACTGCACTCGGACTGATGGAGCACTTGAAATCGGGAAGACATTTGCCAAAAGAAAACGAGAGTAAGAAAGTTTGCTAAAATTTGACCAGAAATATTTATCTCTCTCTCTCTCTCTCTCTCTCTTCTTCATAACTATATTTTAGCGCCCAGTTTCCAATGTAGCATATCAGATTGTTTGACTGAATTCAAATCTGAAACGGAACTCAGTCAGCACCTTCGGACGAATCATGAACCTGTTCCTTGCGAATTTTGTGCTGAAATCTTTACACGAGGAGAGTTGAGAGGTTGCTTAGACTGAATGATTTAGTTTCGTTTTTTTTTTAATTTAATTTTTTTCTCTCCCGTTTCAGTACATCAAAATTCTGGGCCTTGTCAAAAAACCAATTATGTGAACGGTTCAATCGCTGACAGTGGCATCGATCCGGATAGTTTATCTTCTAGTGTAAATAGCAATGCCTGTATCCAATACGTCAATAACCACCATCCATCGATTAAAATCAAAAAAAATCGCACAGCGACAGAAAAACCCCAACGAAATTTAACTACTTTCTTTCATTCGGACGAAGAATCTAATTCACAACACAATGATCCAGTTGCGCCCTCGAACGATGCTGACTATTTTATCAGTTCATTACTGGAAACTGAAAATGAGATCGTCGTAGCGTGATCCCAAATCGTACTGCCCACTACTACTACTACTACTACTCTAATAAAACAACGTACATTCATCCCAAATTCATTCGTGTATTGTTTTAATGTTTTTAGCTTTGCTCAACGAATGTTCAAAGAAACGAAAGAAAAAATTTTTAAAGAATTAAAAATTCCTGTTTTTATGTAGCACGAACTTTGAAAATTCTTTTGTAATGGAATCTCTTTTAAACACCACTTATGGTTAGTTTTTTTTTTTTTTTTTTTTTTTACTAAAAACAAAAAACCAAATTGAAAATAGATTAAGAATTCATAATAATTATAGTTGAAAATTTATAAGGTTCAATACTATAGGTTGTTCTTGTAGTTAATTTTATGCTACTATCACATGTTAAGTTTGTAATTTAGATTTGAATAACAATGAGAGTGTGTCGATCAAACTGTTGATTTCGGGAATTATCCTAAACTGGCAATAGTCGTCTATTCGTCAAAAGAAAATATAAAAATTGTAAATTCACCATTGGTATGAGCAACTGTTGCCCAGAATGTTTAGAGGAGAATATTCGCCTGAATGTCTCAAAACAAGGCCAAAATTATCTAAAATTTAATTTCGAAATTGTATTCAAAGAACAAAAACTTGTTCCCATAAGGTCCCTTAAAAATTTCCCTGACCACTTCTCTAACCTACCTTATGACTCCACCAAAGATCATTAATATCTTTTAATTTAGGGGGAAGATTTCCCTAAACTGGCAACAGTGCATTTCACCAAATGAATACATATTAAATAAGATAGTGTAGCGTTCTCCATCTGGCACATATTATACGAGCAACTCCATTGCTCGCACCGAGCAAGCCTGACGAGGAGAACATTTTGTAAGACGAAAGAAAAGGAATCTATTTCACTTCCAAGTTTGACTGCAAAGTCAAAGAAACAGCGATAATGTTTTCGTTTAAATGTTCGGCGAGCTAGCAGCGCTCACAGAGCTCCCTCTGCTCGTTTTGTGCAGTTGAGATGGGGAACGCTAAGGTAGTGGATTTGTATATTTTTTTTTTTTAACTAGACTAAAATTTTTGGCATTTTTGAGTTTTCACAAAAACGTCTGGTATGTTGTTCCTGTTTTGTTGTATGCACTTGCTGTCAGCCCGACTTAATTTTTCCCAGGGAGCTTTTCCGTGCTGAATTGAAAAAAATTCAAGTATTGTGAACATTTATTTATTTATGAAAGAATTTACATAAACTTATGATAACTAAAAGTAGATTATAGCACTGGCTGCTAAGGCCTTCGGCTGTATTGAGAGCATTTTTGATTAAAAGTCGCCACATCCTTCCTTCAATTGACGTTTGGAATACTTGCTTTTTCCAAGGAGAAACATTTCTTGTGGAAAAATGGTCGGGAAATATTCATTTAGAATAGGGCTATAATATTAAAGCACTAGATAATTTAACCAATAAAGATGGGAATAAAAATAAAACACAATTAAAACATCATTTTTAGGAATTTTAATTTTATTTTTGTATATAAAATGATAAAAAAAATAAGTAAAAACGAACAGCATGAATAAATAGATTTAATTTATAATATAATACTATAATAACAAATAGAATAAATTACTCATAAAAATTAAAAACTAAGAAATATCTGTAAACACAATGTCGAATGTAACATAGAAACACAAGTTCAATAATAAGAAAGGTGTCCAAAAAAGAAACTTTCATCCAGCACATTTTACATAACAGAACCTACGACTATCACACATAAAATATGAAATTCTTGAACTGAAGTTTATAAGCAATAAGGAAAACTGAAAAAAAATCAAAATATATAAACGAAGGTCCAGAAAAATGCATTGAAAATAAGAAAAGACAATGGAAAGACCAAACGTGCCTTTTGATCGATCCACATGGATATTTCCTGCGGTGTTAGTGTGGTCCAGCCGTTGCTGCAGACTTCATCGTTATCCTTATCCGAGCCGATGACAATGACTTCCGACTTTACGTTCATCTCATTATTGTTCATCTCATTTATGTTGAGCGTTGAATAGCTGGGCGCAGCGCTCAAGCTAGTTGCAGTCGATATATTATCCAGTGGTACATTCTCTTTGATGGTCGTAATGGGGAAATTGTGTACGGTTAGATAATTATTGAATTTCGGTACCGGCGGCAATGTGGGAATCGTAATATTTGAAACGGATTTCGAACGACGATTCGGTTTTCGTCGACGAGGAATCGTTTGCGATAATGTTGAGCGTAGTATATGCCTGCTAGTGACCTTTTTCACATCGACATTTTGCTTACGACGCCAAATAGTGTTCACGAAGGCGAACTCGACCAAGCTTCCGAATATGAACAAAGTGCAGCCGAGGAACCAGATCTCTGAGGTTTTGATATAGCTCACCTTTGGGAGAGTCTTACCTGACATGAAAATTTTTTGATTTATTCGAATTGGATTTTAAATTCACCCATATTCTGAATTTTTCACGTTCACGTGAAATATTATTGAGAATATGGGTGATTGGTTTTTGTTTTGGATTATTATTTTTGTTCTTGTTTCTTTTCGCACTCACCCTGTGCTGAAGCCAGAGTTATGAAGGTTAACATTGTACTTGTGCCGAGCATAATACGCGGAGGCGCTTGATCGGCCTGCAGCCAAAACGAAACCCACGATATGCTCACGATTAATATCGAAGGAAGAAAATAGTCCATCAAATAAAAACCAACTTCACGCGACAGATGCACTGTAAACGTTAGTGAGCTGTAGTTGCCCGCAAAGGCTCCATGTCGCAAATTGGTTAAATCGGCATTGATGACTGTCTCATTGGACCAGACATTCGTGAGCGCATACTCTGTCATATGAAGTGCTGGATTGAAAGTTATAGGACGTTTAGCTTCCCAATGAAGTACTAGCTCGGATGTATTATACATCCAGCTTTCCAAGACTGTCGAGCATTCCTGTTCGTCGAATGGAAACTTCTGAAGATTCATCCAGCAATAGAGCGTAGCTCGGACGCGACTTGAAACTATCACTGTTCCGTCTGGTGATACGGAAGTCAAAATGTCCTTTTCACTTGTACCTTTTTTGATCATTTAAATAGATCATGATAAAAAAAAATTAAAAAAAAAAAAATAATCCGATGTTGAATTTGCCAAAATGGGGACGGGAACACTTACCCAAAATATTCGAATCACGTTCATTCGCTAGAAATATGTGAGGAATCCATAAACGATCTCTCAAACTTTTTTCGCCCAGGACGGGTTGTTGGCGCTTGGGTGCGACTCTTTGAAACGTCAGACGAGGATCAAGGAATCTAAGCTGGAGCAAAGCATGAATCTTAAACTGCAGGTCGTGAGCTTCAAGATTATGCATAAAATAAATATAAGCCCTGGCGTAGACATCGATTGGAACATTCTTGCCATTGATTTCGTATCTAATGGGCCTTTCCAATTTATCGTAACGGCAAAAATGTGTTAATCTCTCGATCAGTTGTGTCTGAGACAATCGATCGGCATCATCCAGCGAAGGACAATCCGTATCCAATGCGTAATTCGTATGCGTAGTGCTCAATTTCGGAAGAATTATAACGAATAGAATTATTTTAAATGTCATTTTTTTCATTTAATTTTATTTATTGCTTCGATTTTTCCGATTTAAATCAGTTAAGCCTTTTTTTTGTTTATATGTACGTATGTATGTATGTAGATTTCATATTTTTCCCAATAAACAATGTAAATTTAACAATAAAACAAATAAGGGTGTTATGGTCGGGCGAGCCAAATACAATAAAATACCCGACACGAATCTAATCCTTGATCTATATTTGAATATTATGTATTTAAAAACGGGGCCCAATACCATGCCCATTTAGAAAAATTATTTTTAAGATCTCCAAGACCATTATGGCGCATCAATTACACTAGTTTACAAAAAAAAAGAGCAGAGACGAAATGATGGTTTTTAGACTAAATTGGGGTCGCTGATCACGAAAATGGCATCCGTTTTTTTTTTTCCAAAGAATAGTTTTTGAGATATTGGCAAAAAACGTGTTTTTTGGTTACTTAATGAAATTTTGCCAAATAACTCCAAAACGGCTAGTCTAAATAAAATAAAATTTTATCAGCATGAAGCAGAAAACTTTCCCTTTGCAACGATATATCATTTGTTACAATCGGTGTCTTAGTTTTTGAGCTATAGGCATTTGAACTTGAAAAAAGTTGACATTTTTGGGTTTTTTTTGAATTTTCAAAATTTCATTTTAACTTTTAAGTAAAAAAAAATTTTTTTTAATTTTTTTCGGTAACTAAAAATGATAAACATATATTTAACGTATATAGTAAACAAAATTTCTTCCAAATCGGTTGGCAAATAAAGAAGTTATAAGAGATTTTCCAAATTTCAATTCTGAGAGTTTTGTGATAGACCCTAGTTTTAGAGGCACGCTTAATAATGGACGGATCAAAGGAGTTTTTGGTGAGGATGCTTATGACTATAGAGGAAGTATACATGCCAACTTTCGTTCAAGTGCCATTCGAGGTCCAGGTGCGAGAAAAAATCTTCGAGAAATACTCTTTTGCCACGCCCACTTTGTTATTATTTATTTATTTATTTTTTTAATTACATTTATTGCTCTAAAATATGCTCACATATTAAATGGCATCCAAATATTTCTAAAAAAGCAAAGTCTAGTACATATTGGAGGTACTCCTAAAACTGGTCCGATCGGATCCATTCTCGAATTTGGTCTTACTCACGTCTCCGCAAATGCGCATAACAAATTTGTACAAGACAGAAAAGCTGACATTTCGCACTTGGCTAAATCGAATCTCCTAGAGCCACTGATTATATCTATACAATAGATATACAATAAACTCGTGATAACTATCTCTGGACGTTACGCACAATCGCACAAACGCAATACACCCTCAAGACAGTTTTTCGGGTATAATTACCATAAAATAGTATTCCCCGTATATATGCACACCGGTTATAAGCATTCCCCGCTTATATGCACGCACAATTGGGTCGACAATAGAACGACGGTTAGCTTTCGTGACGGAATTCCAATTCTTTCCGAAATTCCAAATCTTTCCAATATGCTTCTCCGAAAAGCACAAGGAAGGAGGAATGTTCCCCTATTTTGAATAAAATGATTAAGGTTATTTTTTCAAAACGAAAAGAACTGCAAAATACGTAATCCGAAATATGTTTTTAATGCTTTTCGTATATGTATATGTATGCACTGGCTGTGCTCATAAGCGGGATTTCGATATAAGCGTTCCCCGCTTATACATATGTACCATTTTTCGTGCTTTCTGGACGGTGCTTATATCCGGGGAATACTGTATTTCCAAAGCTTTATATACAAATCTTCTATATCGGGCATGTGATTGGATTCCCTTTCCCCATATTTTGGGGAAAGGGAATTTCGTTTCTCCAATATTTTGAAGAATGTATGGCTATTTTGAAAGAAATGACATTGTCAAAAACAAAAGAGCGGCTATACGATAAAATTTTTGAATTAAAAAATGTTGAAAATAGTTAAATTCCCGAGTATTTATTTCAATTTCCCGGGGAAATGAATTCCCGGGAATCCAATCACACACCTGTATATATCACATCTTATATCAAAAAATAATGCGCTCGAATTTGAAAATCTTAAAACGAAAATCATTTGTCTTTGAACGACAATGTAATGAGCAAGTATTACATTGGTACTAAAGCAGTGTGATTAAAAAGTTATTTGGACAGTTAAGGACTAAGAAAAAAACTTCCATTGCTCCTTTTTATTGAGTTTACTTGATAATTTTAATGTTTTTTATAGCATGTTTTTAGTTTGGTAGATATTTTATATGTAATGTACTCGAATCTCCCGAAATTAAAAATAAAAGTGGCAATGCAAAAGCACTTCATTTTACCACAGCAGGTGATTTTTTTCCCGCCATAGCCAAGTGTCACTTTTAGTATTGTATGCTCTTCTTCTTCTTTATCCCTCCAATGTGTTAGAGCTACGCTGCTTCAACATATACATATAGCATGAGGAAAAGAGAAACATGCTAACGCAGCGAAGTCTTTAGCTCTGCTCTGGTGAAATGAGGTGATTTTGCATTGCCACTTTTATTTTTAATTTCGGGAGATATTCGAGAACATTACATATAAATTATCTACCAAACTAAAAACATGCTATGAAAAACATTAAAATTATCAAGTAAACTCAATAAAAAGAAGCAATGGAAGTTTTTTTCTTAGTCCTTCACTGTTCATATAACTTTTTAATCACACTGCTTTAGTAACAATACTACATTCTTAACACAATAAAATGCGTAGACTTAGTTAAAAATGTATGTAAATTTATGTAAATTTATTATTAAATGATTTATTAAATTTGGTGAGTACCTAAATGAAAAATGACAATTTTGGTGGGTATCCAAGACCGTGGTGGGTACCCAAGACCGCGGTGAAATGAGCCAAAATGGAAACGGCTCCTGAGTGACATATATAAGTAATATATGCTACCCGTATTGTTATTGGTAGCTTTCTGGTAAATTTCTCGATTTTTTTCGATTTTCGAATAATCAAATTTCGAATTTACGCATCCCTAGTATCATGATCAGTGCTGGGAACTTATGGGAATTGTCCCTTTTTGTGGGAATTTTAGTCAAAAATTTTGATCAAGTGGCAAAAGGGAATTTTTACTTTCGCGTAGTGTAAAATGTGGGAATTGGGATTTTCTACATTTTGTACGATAGCTAACACTGTTGACACCGCGGAAAAATATCGATCGATCAATATATCGTTGAAATCAACTGTTTGTTTGTTCAACAGCAGTGATGCCAGATTGTGGGTTTTTCCCCATATTGTGGGTTTTTTCACTCAAATATCGTGACATGGGGAAAAGAATGGGTAATTTTATATCGAAATTTATGCACTACATTTAAGGTATATTTACTACTTATGAGAATGAAAATCGTGTTTTCCCTCTTCCAGTACCATGCATGACTCTTTTTGCTGTATCTAGTCGCGTGTTCCCTAAGTGTTGTAAAGAAACTTAGTTTTTTTTAAGTCATGAATAAGACTGCAATTTTAAGTTACTTTTATTTTTTATTATTTTCTTGATACTTTTATTAAAATATTAAAATATTGTGTTTAAATCCAATGTTCAATTTTGAAATCGGTACGCCCATATTTTCAAAAAATCATTCTGGGTTTTTTCGTGGGTTTTTAGTTTTTGAAAATGGGGAAAAGTGGGTTTTTTTCCAATATATGAGGGTTTTTTTTATCGATAAAATCTAGCATCACTGTTCAACAGAAGTTTTGTTTACAAAGAGATATCGATATTAAAAAGTACGTCGATGTTCGGTTAATCGATGTTGATTCGACTGTTGAACAGGGCTGGAACTTTACTGCAATTGCAGTAGATCTAGTGCGTTTTTTTTGAAATTTTTGACATCTACTGCGACACTGCGAAAAGCTTAAAATCTACTGCGATTTTCGTCCCTGGTGTCACTCGATTTTTTTTTTGTCAAACCAAACTCCTAACGATAACTACCAAAAAAGTACCAATTTTGGCTATACATTTTCAGCACCGCAATTTTAATTGTAACAAAGATACTATTGTTGTCCTTGTTTAACATCTTGGATTTTCCATTGAAGCTTATATGTCGCGATATTAAAAGTTTGACAGCTGATATAACAGAAAAAATTCTTGCCAAAAACCTTCGCGCAATGTGGAGAAATATTTACATGAAATGTACTTTTTGTTTATTTTTTCTTTTTATTTGAAAAGAATAAAATATATTTTTGGTATAAAAAAAAGATATGTAATGATTTTTATTTTTCTGCCCAAAATTCAAATCTACTACCCTTTTTTGTTAAAACTGCTGCACTTTCTTCTTGGCCAGGTTCCAACCCTGCTGTCGAATTAGATTTAAGGCGTATATAACCTCAGAATTTAGAGGAATTTTTTGTTTTTTTGTTTTAAGAAGTTTATTTTTAATGTTCACATAATTTAATAAATTTGTAATAAATAATATTTCAAGTTCTTATTAATTTTCCTGTAAAAATATATTCATTTAAAAAGTAGGATTTTTTGTGGAAATTTTGATGAGACTAAAGGGGAAAAATGATATTTTTAGGTCTTTTTGAGGGAATTCCAGTCAAAAAAAAAAAAAAACCCCAGCACTGATAATGATAAGGAAAACATTCACCAGCTGAGAGTGCATTCATATATATATATATGGTGCATTTTAAGTATGAAGCCCAGAAAGTATTAATTAATTGGAATTGGACAGCAGTTGCATACGCCCAGAAATCTATCGACAACGCAAATGCAGCAGACTATGGCCAGTGCACATAAAAAATATATGAAAGAAGTTCTTGTACCTGAAATAGTTGGAAATTTCAAAAATGAGAATTTTTCTGCCTACAGACGTTCTGGATTTTTTCTGCCTACAGACGTTCTGGATTTTTTCTGCCTACAGACGTTCTGGATTTTTTCTGCCTACAGACGTTCTGGATTTTTTCTGCCTACAGACGTTCTGGATTTTTTCAAGTTCTTATTAATTTTCCTGTAAAAATATATACATTTAAAAAGTAGGATTTTTTGTGGTAATTTTGGTGAGACTAAAGGGGAAAAATGATATTTTTAGGTCTTTTTGAGGGAATTCCAGTCAAAAAAAAAAAAAAACCCCAGCACTGATAATGATAAGGAAAACATTCACCAGCTGAGAGTGCATTCATATATGTATATATATATGGTGCATTTTAAGTATGAAGCCCAGAAAGTATTAATTAATTGGAATTGGACAGCAGTTGCATACGCCCAGAAATCTATCGACAAAGCAAATGCAGCAGACTATGGCCAGTGCACATAAAAAATATATGAAAGAAGTTCTTGTACCTGAAATAGTTGGAAATTTCAAAAATGAGAATTTTTTCTGCCTACAGACGTTCTGGATTTTTTCTGCCTACAGACGTTCTGGATTTTTTCTGCCTACAGACGTTCTGATTTTTTCTGCCTACAGACGTTCTGGATTTTTTCTGCCTACAGACGTTCTGGATTTTTTTCAAGTTCTTATTAATTTTCCTGTAAAAATATATACATTTAAAAAGTAGGATTTTTTTGTGGTAATTTTGGTGAGACTAAAGGGGAAAAATGATATTTTTTAGGTCTTTTTGAGGGAATTCCAGTCAAAAAAAAAAAAAAAACCCCAGCACTGATAATGATAAGGAAAACATTCACCAGCTGAGAGTGCATTCATATATGTATATATATATGGTGCATTTTAAGTATGAAGCCCAGAAAGTATTAATTAATTGGAATTGGACAGCAGTTGCATACGCCCAGAAATCTATCGACAAAGCAAATGCAGCAGACTATGGCCAGTGCACATAAAAAATATATGAAAGAAGTTCTTGTACCTGAAATAGTTGGAAATTTCAAAAATGAGAATTTTATATCTGCCATATCATGACGTTCATGGATTTTATTCTGCCTACAGACGTTCTGGATTTTTTCTGAACCTACAGACGTTCTGGATTTTTTCTGCCTACAGACGTTCTGGATTTAATTTCTGCCTACAGACGTTCTGGATTTTTTCAAGTTCTTATTAATTTTCCTGTAAAAATATATACATTTAAAAAGTAGGATTTTTTGTGGTAATTTTGGTGAGACTAAAGGGGAAAAATGATTATTTTTAGGTCTTTTTGAGGGAATTCCAGTCAAAAAAAAAAAAAAACCCCAGCACTGATAATGATAAGGAAAACATTCACCAGCTGAGAGTGCATTCATATATGTATATATATATGGTGCATTTTAAGTATGAAGCCCAGAAAGTATTAATTAATTGGAATTGGACAGCAGTTGCATACGCCCAGAAATCTATCGACAAAGCAAATGCAGCAGACTATGGCCAGTGCACATAAAAAATATATGAAAGAAGTTCTTGTACCTGAAATAGTTGGAAATTTCAAAAATGAGAATTTTTTCTGCCTACAGACGTTCTGGATTTTTTCTGCCTACAGACGTTCTGGATTTTTTCTGCCTACAGACGTTCTGGATTTTTTCTGCCTACAGACGTTCTGGATTTTTTCTGCCTACAGACGTTCTGGATTTTTTCAAGTTCTTATTAATTTTCCTGTAAAAATATATACATTTAAAAAGTAGGATTTTTTGTGGTAATTTTGGTGAGACTAAAGGGGAAAAATGATATTTTTAGGTCTTTTTGAGGGAATTCCAGTCAAAAAAAAAAAAAAAACCCCAGCACTGATAATGATAAGGAAAACATTCACCAGCTGAGAGTGCATTCATATATGTATATATATATGGTGCATTTTAAGTATGAAGCCCAGAAAGTATTAATTAATTGGAATTGGACAGCAGTTGCATACGCCCAGAAATCTATCGACAAAGCAAATGCAGCAGACTATGGCCAGTGCACATAAAAAATATATGAAAGAAGTTCTTGTACCTGAAATAGTTGGAAATTTCAAAAATGAGAATTTTTTCTGCCTACAGACGTCTGGATTTTTTTCTGCCTACAGACGTCTGATTTTTTCTGCCTACAGACGTTCTGGATTTTTTCTGCCTACAGACGTTCTGGATTTTTTCTGCCTACAGACTTCTGGATTTTTTCAAGTTCTTATTAATTTCCTGTAAAAATATATACATTTAAAAAGTAGGATTTTTTGTGGTAATTTTGGTGAGACTAAAGGGGAATACAATGATATTTTTAGGTCTTTTCTGAGGGAATTCAGTCAAAAAAAAAAGAAAACCCCAGCACTGATAATGATAAGGAAAACATTCACCAGCTGAAGTTGCAATTTCAAAAATAAATTTTGAATCATGAAATGAATAATAATTATTGGATGGATTCATGTCGCCTTAAATTTGAAACGAGAATCATTAATATGGAGAGAACATCCAAAAGTATATGGAAAGAGTTGAGAATTTGGAAATTCATACATGAAATTTTGTATCCATCAAATGATCAAGAACTGATGGATTCATAATCGTAAAGTTCATGAAAGAGTCTGACTGAAATCGTTGGAAATTTCAAAAGAGAATCTTTACTATTCGCAAATGAGATCTTCAATTATGGAAAATGTATCTCTTTAAACTTTATGAGGACATCATTAAATAAGAATTCCAGCAGATATGCATGAAACGTGTCTGAGGAGATTGTATCTCATTGCTAATGTGGTCTTCAAGTATCGACAAAGTATTAATAGTTGATGGAAGCAATAATTATCACAAATTATACTATTGATGAATTATTTGAAAGTTGTCTAAATTGCAGTTAATTATATATAGCAATGTCATATATTATATTATTATATTATTATTATTATTTATGTAAATATTATATATTATTATATTATTATATTATTTATTATTATATTATATATATTATATTATTATTATTATATTATTATATATATTATTATATTATATATTATATATTATTATATTATTATATTATTATATTATTATATTATATATATTATATTATTATATTATTATTATAATTATATATATTATATTATTTATTATATTATTATATATATTATATTATTATATTATTATTATTATTATTATTATATTATTATATTATTATATATTATTATATTATTATATTATATTATTATATTATTATATTATTATATTATTATACTATTATTTGATTATATTATATATGGGTCATTCCACGCACATATCTACCCCCCAAGAACGGATTCGATCGAAATATAATTTTTTCTATTTATCAAATTTATTCGACCCTATTTTTGTTTTTTTTTTTTTAACCAAATTTTGCGAGTTATGGGGGTTTGAAGTTTTGGGAAAGCAAAATTTTGATTTTTCTCAAATGAAAATTTAAAAGAAACGGCTTATCGGAAAAAATTTGTTTTCATACAATGAGACAAACAATCGCTTACGCTGAATATGTATCATTAAAAGAATTTTTTTTATTTTTATACAAAATTTGTATAGTTTCTTTACACAAATGCTATTATTCGCAAATTGGATTTTTGTAATTTTATAATTTTTTTTTTTAATTTAAGCCAATGACTTTCGTAACACTTTAAAAAAATATTCACTTAATAGTTTTTGCGATATAATCAAAAAAGTAGCATGAACGTGGAGTGGCCTATATTGTATACAGTCGAGCTTCCTTATAATGAAGTCGCACGGGACCAGAAAATCACTTCATTATATAGAAATTTCATTTTACAGAAATTATTAACACGTACACTGAAAGTGGAACGAAAAAGCTGTGCTTTTGAAATTATTTCATAGTAGGGAGATCTTCATTGTATAGACGTTCACTATACGGAAGTTCGACTGTATTATAATAATATCATTTAGAGATAAGTAGCTAGGTACCAATATCGAATTAATTTAAATTCTATTCACAAAGATCTTGATCAATTTGCGCTCTTATCTAATCGTTGGACTTTAAAGTTAAACTGATAAAATCAGTCAGATACCACAATATCCGTCCATTGAGAGGAGTCAAAAAGTTATAATAATTAAATTCGTTCTGATAATTTGTATTTGCATAAATGTTAGATTTGATTTGCCTTTTAATTAAGAGAGAATATTGATCCGAATGGGGATATCTACCATTTCGGCGCACAATTATTTGTTTTGCTTTTAAATTTTAAAACTAATTCCTTCGAATTAATTCTTTCGAACGCAGGTTTAAGCACATCACTATGTAAGCATGAATCAGTATTGGCTTTGGAGAATCTTAAACCGCATGGATATGTAATGGGTCCACATCTTTACCTCGATCGTGATCATTTAATGTTAATGGCGAATAAGATCGCACAATTCCATTCAATGAGCTATGTTTTGCGTCAGTACGATGAGAAGCAATTTGAGGCATTGCGAAGCCAAATAATTCCATTGTCATTTATTAGTAACTCTGATGCGGACGATGCAAAGAACAATTTATTTATCGTGCTCTATCGCGTTGCTTTTGATCGTTTCTTTGACTATTATGATCGAATGACACAGAAAAAGAAATTTGATACCAACGATCCGGATGATCGTAAGCTCATTGAAAATTTGCATCGTCTGCGCGAAAGATACTTTGAACAGCCAACATTATTGCTCGAGAAATTTCGCACAGATATTGAGAAAAATGTAGAGGATCGTCCCTTCGGTGTTATTATGCACGGTGATTATAATCGAAACAATGTCATGTTCCGCTATCAAAACGAGAAGGATTCAAACAATTTAAAAGTTGCAGACGTGAAGCTAATTGACTTCCAGGAGCTACGCTACGGATCGCCCGCATTGGATGTGTCATTTTTTATGTTCCTGAATACACCAGAAGATCAACGTTCTAACATATGGATTGATATTTTGAAAACTTATCATACTGAGCTATACAAAATGATAGAAAAGACGCTAAGAGGCTTACAGAGCCAAAAATCTGATTTATACATTCCTAAAGCTCTCCAGCAGTATAGGTGAAAAGAAAACATATTTATTTATTTTTAAATCCTTTTTAATGTGAAATTCTCTCTCTTAAATCTCGTTCAAATAGTTTCGATAAATTCAATGCTCACTTCTCGCGATTCGCTTTCTATGGAGTCATGGTTTGCCTGCACTTCCTGCCATGGCTTCTTGGCACTGAATCGGAATGCAGTGAAATCTCACACCATTTGGAAACTGACATGCACTCGAATGAGTTCTATAAAATTGCAATGTCGGCCGGTGGGGATGACGCCAATGAATGTGTTTTGAATGTTGTGCGATTTGCATCCAAAATGGGCTACATGGATTACCTATAACTTGAAGTTAAACTGATCGACTGATCGAGAAAGAACAACAATTTTTACAGTTAAAGCGGCATACATAATTCGAGAAAGATCTCCAACTATTGTAGTTAAGGTGGCACAAATCAAAATTTTTTACAGGCCAGCTTACCACTGAAATCAATCTATAAGCTGAACAAATATTTGAATTTTAGACGAATTTATTTTATCACTTTTTTAAAACGTACCTATACCCAAATATGTAACATTCTTTATTTAGGAAAAAAAAAAAAAAATAATAATAACAATAATTGCTTTATAATTTTGTTCGCTCTTTGAGTAGTTGCCTTGAGAATTATTCGAAATGGTGTCATACTTTTGTACATAACTGTAACAGAGATCAAAAGTAGCTGCGAACTCCTTTTTTTGTGTACACAGCTGAAATCACCGTTAATTTGGGTCTAGGCAGCATTATTATTTTGAATGTTTTTCAGATTGTTCCATACTTTTCTAAGCTTTGCGACTATAAACAAGAAGGCCAGTAGTAGCTTTCTTTAGCTTTAATCTCAAGTAATGAAATTAGATCGTTTAAGAAAGTCGTGCAAAACGTACATTTCGCGTTGTCTTAATTGAAATTTTGATTGAACTTTTCGTTCGGAATGCTATCGAAAATAATTTTTTCCTTCTTAATAATTTTGTTCGCTTTAATTTTGGTAAATGCTATATCAGTGAAGAAAGATCTTTCGAAACAATGCTTGAAAAATCCAAAAAAATGTAAAACTTCCCACAATCACATTGGCATGAATTCCGATGTGAACGGAACGGACAACAACACTCTGCCTAAGGAGCCGTCACAACATCTTCCTCATGCATCGGTCAAGAAGAATCTTTCCGACACTGATGCCGACATGGACTCTGAGGAGAACGATTATGCAGAGAATAAACTAGATTCAAATGGGAATCCTGTTGCTTCGGTCAAGAAGGATCTTTCAAATCAACGCTTGGAAAATTCAGACAATTCTAATAATCTCGAGACTGGCAGTATTGAGTCTGACGAAAACGATGATATTCTGCATAGAATGGAATTGAAATGCATTCCTAGCGCCTGTCCTCGTCTCTATAGTCCCGTATGTTTGACGGTCAATGAAAGGCTCTTAACATCACCGAATATGTGCCAAGCAAAAGACAAGATTCGTTGCTACAGACAATTACTTAAGTCACAAGATGGTGAGCTTTACATTTTTGATTAATTATAGATATTTTTTTAAAATTATTTTTTATTTATTTTTTTTTTCGTTGGTAAGTAGATATGCCCGAGGTCGCATACTTGCACGCAGGCGCATGCCATGGATCGGAACTTCAATATCCAAGATGGGCAAGAGGACGGCAAGCAGCTTCTCGTCTTTTGGGTTTTTAAAGCATATGAATATATTTTTAAGTTTCGGTGTTGAGAAAGTAAATGTTTAAGGAAAAAATAAATTATATTGCAAAATAAATCATGCATTTTTGCATTTATTCACATTGACTTACACATAAATACATATATCTTCATTACACAAAGGATTTTACATAAGAGTCACAAACAGACATGATTTTGTCTTAAAAGAGCACATGTAAAAGTTGTTATTTTTTTTTTTTTTTTTTAATATTTGTATATATATATTTAGTGGAGACACTCACGGAATTTTTTATAGACAGATAAAAAACCTCGGAGACCTGTGAACCTTTTTTTAATAAATATTTTGATTTAGTTTTTCCGTCTGAAAATAAATATATGTATCAGGCATACACCTTATATGGTTTCCAGACTGTCGCTTTAATTTCTGAATTTAGCACTTAGGAAACACCCTTTCAAACTGCAAATCCTGATTTTACGTGTTCAATAAGCTGAATTTAGAAACGTATGAGTACTGAAAATATGTCATAAATGAATCCATTCATCATGATTATGATTTGTAAGACTAGGGCTGGATTATAGGATGGACCAGATAGTCCATGACATAGGGGCCCCCCCGAAAAGTCTAAATCCCAAAATCCAACATTGCGAGAGCCCAATGCGAGAGTGCGCGATGTCACGAAAATGTTTTGCGTGACGCATTTCAATCTCCAATGAAAGTTTTGCGTCACGCAGATTAAAGCATAATTTCGCTTCTAGTAATGCAATATTTGAACCAAGTACCAATCTAACGAGTACCGAGTACTCATACAAATTATACGCTATCACTTGAGTTCAAATTTTAATTCAAAATTTTCAAAAAATTTTCAAAATGAACCGAAGCTCGCAAAATATTCTAACAGCTCTTTTTCACGGAACAGTGAACAGTTTTTGTTTTATTAGTTTAAACGAGTACCCAATAGCGAGTACTCAAAAATAGCTACATCATTAACCTTCCGAATTGCCTCGCAACGAGAAATATTCAATTTTTCAAAATTTTCTCGCTACGAGGTCTCGCAGTGCGATACATTGGAGCTTGAACCATATAATTGAATGTATTGAAACTTGTGTGCGTCTCGTCTCGCGCTCTCGCATCGGGCTCTCGCAATGTTGGATTTTGGGCTTAACTTCAATTAAATTAATAATTAATTAAATTTTTTTATATTTTAGTATCAAAACGTTGGGGATGGCAGCAACAAATGTCTGAATTCATAAATTTATTTCTGAATTTAAAGACCCTAAATTCAGTTTAATCTCACTTAAAAATTCAACTTAGCTCTCTGATTTTCCTCTTGAATTGCCCGACTGGCGTGATCTTGGCCTTATTTCTTATAACATAAGAGTAAATAATTTTCAAGCAAAAAAAGCGAAAATTTGATATAAAAGGCCTAAGTTCAGAGAGCGCAAGGATCGTAACTTCGGACGCACGCAAGATTTTCTGTATTGCGGGGTCTGTCAGACTACGATGTGAGCTGCAGAGGGTTAATGCATCTACTAAATTGAATTGTTAATAGTCTGGAAGCCATATTGGAAGCTGTAAACTTTGAAAACATAAACATTTAAATTGAAATATGGAAAAGTTGTGAGCCATTTTTTTTTTTTTTTTGTGTAATTTGGTTACAATTATTCTTTTGATACACAAATTTTACTGTTTTATATTTGATTCGAATTAAAATTACACTTAACAGCAGGGATCGTAACGGTTGTGAGGAAAATGAAAAAAAATCAAAATATACAGGCATGCTCTAGACATCGAATCCGAATAAAAAAAGTTCGAAATCAATGTTATTTCAATAGAAATTTTATCTATTTCAAATTTTTTTTTTAATGGGAATTCGATTTCTAGAGCATGCCTGATATTCTATGATTTTTATTTTCTGATTGAAAAGTAAAAATCCGGGAATAGTTTTTACTTTCCCAGCGACCAACAGTGCCTACCGCATACCAAATATACGATAATGTAATCGAATAGTTTACAAAGTATACGAGATTGTAGGCGAACTGCCTGCCAATAGCTTATTTTATGTGGTAGTTCACTCTACAAAACGGCCAAGCTCGAACAAAAGTATACTAGGATGGTATATGAGGTCGTATGCAATACCGCCTACGGCCTACAAAATGTGTTACGATTCATCGCTTCTGAAGGCTTCTGAAGGCAGCATTTTGGCCGCTGGGTTTTGACTGAAAAATTAAAATCAGAGAATTATAATTCTTATTCAGAAAGACTATGAAAATTTACTAGGTAAGTATTGACCCCGAAAACATGGGCCAGCGGGACCTAAAACTCTTTTATTTTCTTATATGAATTATTCAACTATAACCATTATTTTCGGTGCCTGCCAAAAAGAAAACCTTTTTTTTTTTGATAGTATCTGCGATATTTTTTTTTTTTTTTACATCGAAAAGCTTTTTGAGAGACTTTATCTTTCATTGGTGGGTTGAAGTTTTTATAAGTATTTACGTTTTTATCTAGTAGGTAATACATGAATTTTCAGCTATGTATTTATGTCCATTTGTATACGGATGAATATTCTATTTTATTTTATACATTTATATAATTAATTGCAATTGCGCACGAACATTTTGATGAGCTTTACTATTTCTTGTTTTCGGATTAAAAAAACCTCTTGTTTTTTATGTACATTGAAAGTTTAAAATTAAATTTCATTTTGCAGTTGTAGAAAGCATTGAAGCAAATAAATGATTTAATATTTATAAAATATTTAGAAAATGAAGCGAAATTTGTCGAAATTCAAAGATTTATAAAAATTCCAAATTCTTTTGCTTTATAACAAATTCTTGTGCGTTCGTGATTCATGTCATCGAGGCTAAATGTAAATAAAAGGCTTCGAGCAAAATTTTAAAAATTCTTCATGTAATTTTGAAAATCAAAATAAACAGAAAATATCATTTTAATTTTGAATAAAAAAAAAGAAGCTAGATTTTTATTGTATTTAAGCATAGTTTTATAAATTTTCTTAAAGCCAAAAAGATTATTATCTTTATATATTTTTTAAGTTATACACTATATTTACATGTATAATGAAGATTGTTGTTGAGAGTTGAAATAATTTTTTGCACCCCTCCAAATTGTATATATATTTAGTTAAATATTTATACATATAAGTATACATAAATTTACATTTATTAATTTTTATATTAAATTGATTTTTCCTAAACATATACACAGTCACATTTAACCACTAAAACTATAAATTGTCTGACTTTTCAAGAGCAGAAATGCATATTGGGCTCAGGCTTAGCTCTGAAATTTTTTTTTTTTTTTTTTGACTAAACCCAACCAGCAAAATAGGTCAAAAATTGGTAAATTCTTACCTAGTTTAGGTTAAAATATTTTCTTGACCTGACCTCAATGGGGCAAAAACTTCGATTCGTCGAAAGTGCGGAATAAAATGGAAGTCGTTTGGCGGTAATAATAGTGTATAATAAGGCGTTTCGCCTTTAAAGTTATTGCACTGAGAAGGCAATTTGACCAAACGCAGGTAGAAAATTAGTCGACAGGACGTCGAAATGATCAAATTTTTTTTACCTAAATTTGGCATATGAATTAAACGAATTCAAGCAGAAAAAAAGAGCCATCTCAATGATTTTTTTAAGAAAAAAATTTTTTTCCTATAGACAAGACATATGCAGAAGAAAAATTTTCAATACGGCACACAGTGGGTTGAATGGGTCCCAAAACGAGGATTAATTCAAAAAATCAAAATTATTTTTCATAAGCGATTTTGGTACCTGATTAAAGTGCATAGATGGCTGCATCACAAAACTGTACTATTTTTTGGTTAATTGTTTATAAACGCAACACGGCTCTGTCAAAAGTCGCTTTTTGGTAACAGTTTCCCGCGAATTGGAAAAAAGTAATTTTTCGTTATTTTCATTTAAAAATTTGAAAAGGAAAACCATTTTTTTATAAATATTTCGCCATGGAACCTTCAACATCAGGTGGTTATCTTTGTTTGGAAATTTTTTTTTTAATGTTTTTCTATACAGTACACTCGGGATAACGTCAACCCCCTATCCGTCAACACCCCAAAACGTCAACACTTTTTTATTTACATTGACTATTCTAAAACGTCAACAAAATCTAAAAGCTCCAAAAGATAAACTCTGCTTAATAGAAAATTTTAGCTGGAATTACGTAGACAGGGTATCCTGTTGACATATGGGGTACCAAATTAAAGGTAGTCGATCCAGAATTTTGAATAAAATAAAAAATTTGGGTGTTAATTGGACATGAAAAGTGTCCAAATGTCCAAAAGTAAAAAAAAAAAAAAATTGAAAGTTTTTTTCAGAATTTTTCACTTTGACCGTTTATTTTTCCCTCAATGGGTCAAATTTTTGCCATTAGTTTAATTTTGCCTAAAAGCACATACAATTGGCTTTCAAACTGCATTAAAATTTGTTTTCTACAGTTAACCATTGGTGTGGGAGAATTTTTTTTCTTGACTTAGTGTCAAAAAACTTTAAAGCCACATATCTCCTCAGGGGTGCACCCTCACATACGATTTTTTGTTCATCTTGGACCCCTCTACCACCCCTTTTAAGCAATGTTATTCCCAACGGGACACTCTGTAGAATACGAATTCTCAGAATTCCGGGAATCTCCCTTTGTGCGTCGTACAATGTAGTTTTTGCTCTCTTTGTTCAATTGTGTTTTCGAACTTGTTGACGCTGCGCGTATAAAATGATCTCTAACAACCGAAAGTGGCATGATCTCATATAAATTATTTTTTCAATATTTCCAAATACATAAAAATTTGTTTGAATCAGATTATTGGTTGGTTTTAGTATGAATACTAAAATAACGTTTAAAAGTATAATTCCAACTTTATTTTGGTCTAAAATAAGGACAATCATAAACGTCAACAATCTGGTAAACGTCAACTCTCGTGGTTTTAATTAGTTGACGTTATCCCGAGTGTACTGTATGTATTTTTATTGTTAAAAAAGAGACTAAAAATATAGGATTTTTCAAGTTCATGAAGACTTTCCAACGTGATTTGAGCCGAATTGGGTAAAAGTGGTTATAAACATATAAAAATATGAGTTTTTTGTTTTAAAATCCGAATTAAAAAATAGCGCATATTTGCGCGAATTGAAGAAAATACAGTTTTTGTGAAACAACTCGCATCAAAAAAGTTGTTTTTTTTGCATTAAATTGCTTTACTCGTATGAGTCGTATAAGACGTATACGTAATGCAACTGCCTACAATTTTTTTGTAAATAACATTGCTCATACGTCGATTTGTTAAAATTCTAATTATAACTTTTTTCCCAAGAAATAATAATTACATATTTTTGAAAAAAAAATTTTTAAAGTAAGTAATGCATAAATAAAAATACAAAAATCTTAAAATGTTCGTTAAAACGTTCGGCTGAATTAAGCCTCGTTTTGGGGCCCATTCAACCCACTGTGCGGCATGCAAAATACATGGACGAACGTGAAGTTTGACCAAAAAGTCGAATTTCGTTATTTTCAACGATACGTCGAAGTGATTTTTTTATTAAATATCGTGGAACGTTTTTTTTAATATCGTGATTTAATAATCGAAATTATGGTCCATATGCCTTAAAAGATTTACATAATTTGGAAATCAAAGTTAAGTTAATACTGGAGCATTTTAGGGGGCTTTTTTATACTTATTTTCGACCGAAAATATTCTTTTAAGTCGGATTTATTTTGAAGTGTTTACAAAGGTAGAATTTTGATAATTTTGTCCTTGAAAAATATACTTTGTCAGGTCAGGTCATTTTAAGACAAAAATATGGTAAAAAATAAGTAAGACTCAATCGAAACAGGTCGAATGGACTTCAGGCTGTTCAAATTTCCCTATTTTGCTTGTTGGAAAGGAGATCATGCCTTACAAAAATAACAAATAAAAAACAACTTAAGATAGATAAAATATTTGATTGATTTTTTTTTATATATATTTTTTTAATTTTATATGACTATTGTGGGTATTAACACAGCTTCGGAGCGCTTTTGAGAGCTCTGGATGTATAAAAAATCTGATTCCATCAGAGTTTTAGAGACTGTAAGTAAGTTAAATAGGGTAAATAAACGAAAAAAGCACATTAATACAGGGTGTCCCGAAAACTTTTGTAAAAAAATCAAACCATCGATAGGTCGAAATATTGAGTATACTTTCATATTAAACAAACAATTTTTTTTAAAACGCAAAAATTTCATACAAATTAAAACTTTTTTGAAGTGCTGCATCTCGTAAACGGTACCACTAAGAGAGTTTTGTCTGCAAACAAAAACTGTTTCTCTTGACTCGACCTATCGATGGTTTGATTTTTATATCCGACACACTCTGTGTCGAAGGTATATTGCGTTTGTGTGTAACACCCAGAACCAGTCGAGATAGAACATACAAATTATATATAGAAATGATCAGCGTCACCAGGAGATTCGATTTAGCCATGTCCGTCCGTCCGTTTGTCTGTCTTCCGGTCGGTATACAGTTCTCTTGTCGACGGAGTTGAGCTTTCTTGACGAAAATTTAAATGCGTACTCACGGGGACATGAGTAAGAACAAGTTCGAGAACGGAAACGATCAGGCCATCAGTACTAGGGTCTGTCACAAAAATCCTAAAATCCCCAAAATCGTACTTTTTTGAAATATTTCAATGAAACTTAGAATTTGAGTGTATATTTAAGCCTCCTATTAGAATTCAAAAAATTTGGATAAGTGAGCGCGGCAAAGGGGCGGTTTTCATACAGAAATTGGACAAAAGTCGGTATATGGGGCCCCTTATGGCCTTAAAAATCTGTTGAATATTCTCTCTTAAGGTTGTTTTCTGGGCGTGTTTTAAAAATTATTTAAACCTGTGTGTCTGTGTCGGGTATTGTATTGTCAGTTTCCAGTGCACCCTGTATAAAAAAAAAAATAATAATAATAAAGAAACAACTAATAGCCTTATTCATAAAAATTTTTTTATAGCAAATTTGAATTTTATCTTTCTATGAATAAGGCTATTAATTGCTTTAATTAAATCGTATGAATAGCCACCGACAATTGAGACCATTGGAAAAATTCTCATGTTTTTATACTCAATACCTTTCAATACACTTGATCGTTTCTAGAAATGATTACAGTATTTATGTAAATACTTTTTTTTTTTTTTTTAATTTAAATTTAGTCTTTGTTTTGCAGTAAGCGTTTTGTGTTTTTTCCAATTCATTTTCTTATTTTAAATATTCTTTTCATATATTCCTTGAAACAATTTCATTTGATATAAATTCCTTTCTTATAATCATGTTTCCTTTGGGGTTTCCTTTTGGTTTTTCTTTTGGTTTTTCTTTTGGGTTTTCTTTTGGTTTTTCTTTTGGGTTTTCTTTTGGTTTTTCTTTTTGGGTTTCTTTTGGGGTTTTTTTGGTTTTCCTTTTGCTTTTTATTTTGGGTTTTCTTTTGGTTTTTCTTTTGGTTTTTCTTTTTCATGCGTTCCTCATCTTCATTATCTCGCTTTTCGATTTTCTTTCCGGGGTGAATGCGACAGTCAAAATATGTAAGTTTCGATTTCGACGCAAATTCGAATGCAGTCTTGGTCGTTAAGATTGATCCAACGGTAGGCTTTAGCGATTGGTAGAAGCAATCCCGTTCAAAAAATTTACAAGGTGGGCTTTTTCACTCATACAGTTCGAGGTGTTTTTTTTTGGGTTATCATCTTGGGCCATTTTATAGTGACGAACGTTTAGACAGTTTAAATTTTTTTTCTTTTTTCTTGATCTTAAAAATAAAAACAACTCTTGGAAAGTTAAAAAAAAAAAATGTTTTTTTAGAATAGAAATTTTATTTCATTGCCTGTAGATGGTTGTATGCAAAATTCGTTCACCATTTTAATGTTTACGACTGTTACTGCTACTGCTTCCACCAGCTCCGCCGCTACTGCCGACGCTGCCGCCGCAAGCGCCTTCGCTACTTCCGGAAGCCCCGTCGCCGGCCCACCGTTTTCGGCGTGCTTCCTTGGCAGCTTGCATCTGGGCAGCAACGCGACTGGTAGTTGGCGTATTCTCGAAATTCGCATACATTTCGACTTCATCGTCAGCGGTCGAATCGTATGTCTCGCCACCGTCAGCCGCATCAACAGTATCCGAGCCAATGCCGCCGCCCCCGCCGCCACCGCCGCCACGGTCGAGATCGAAACTAACATTCTTACTATCTCATCCACCCCGATGGACTTGTACCGCCGCTTCAGCCGACTCCTGACTGCGCAATTGCTGACGATATTCGTCCAGCTCTTGCATACGATATGTACCCAGATTAACTTGCATCATCAGTGTTTCCATGATCCGTTCGTTCTTCAATGATTTCGATGGCAGAACAACGGTCAGCAGCTCACTCGGTGATATGCGGCATAAATTCAAATCGCGCGTCAAACGTTCCATAATGCATTCAAATTCGAATTGTGTATCCTTGTTCGGATGATTTTTCATTTTCGCGACCTTATTGCGCGCCCACGCGAGCATCGCTTCGAATTTACGTATTTCCGGCGTTTGCAGTTCGCGGCACATGATCATTTGGACCATCGATTCGGAGAGTTGCAAGAATTCCGGGCACTTGAATAGCGCATGCGCCTTATTCTCAACAAACGACAATATCATATTCACCAATTCGGACGCCGACGTGTAACGCCAGTAATAGTTTTCCAATGAAATGAGCATTGGGCACACGACTTCGATGCGCAGAAATTGCTTACAATGATGGAAGCAGGCTTGCAATAACTCAGGCAAATCGTAATGCTCGGCGGCACACAGAAGGCCTGCAAGAATTTTCATGAAAGTACATCGAAAAATGATACAGATAAATGCAATGGCCCTACGGCCAACTATGAAAGTACTTACCTGGTATGGAGACACACGTTAACGGGCATGTACCCGTATGTAGGTAATCCAATAGAACACGAAATGTATCCGGATCGAATTCGATGATATTGAATTCCGTTTGTGCCAGTTTTGCACGATCGACTTTTTGGGCATCCGCACACACAGATAAACGCGGCACAGCCAATTGGTTGTTACCGGGCTTATCCTTGTCTTTGTCTTTACTGTCCCTATCTAAAGTTTCAGAAAAACAAAAACAATGCCGCAGCGAAATAACCGCAAAAAAGTAACCGCATTTGCGAAAAAAAAATTAAACAAACATAATAGTAATGAGCGAACAAACAAGGAGAGTCCCAGAAATGACAAAAAAAATGACGAAAATATGACCAAAAAATGACCAAAATATGACAAAAATATGACAAAAATATGAGAAAAATCCGAATGAGAGAGAGAGAGAGAGAGAGAGAGAAAATTGCAGAATATGCGAATTTCAATTTTGAATTAAATGTTCAATTGCCAGTGTTATTTGTTGTTGTTATTAATTTTTAATTTTTTGTTTTTTTTTTTTTTTTTTTTGAAATTGAAATTTGTTTGAGAGCACGAGAGAATCATAAAGAAGTAACGATGCAGGTGATTTAAGTTTTACGCACGATAGTGGGAAGAAATGGTTTTCATATTTTACAATAGAATATACATTTAAATATATTTATGCGATATTGATATGAGTGAGAGTGAGATAAGATTATTTTGTTATGTTCAATATGGAATTCGTTTTGGTGAGGTATTCAAAGCCAATCATGTTTAATTTACATTTGAACGAGGCGAATGAGAATTCGGAAAGATAATCAAATGAAAATGCAAAAAAAAAAATATATAAAAAAATGTATATAAACAATGAAATGAGTAACTCGTATGCGAGAAGACCAATTTACAAAGCAATGGAAAGCAACACAATTTCAATTTGAATTCGAAATTCCATTTCGATTGAATGCAGTGCAGTGGGAAATAAAAATAAAAAATTAAATAAAAATAAAAACACATAAATAAATATCAATACAAAAATCCATTCAGCAAAATTCGTTTGATTAGTTTATGACAAGCATGTTCATTTTGGGACATAAATCCCAAGGTATTTGAGTCCGAAACATCGCCATCATGTTCATTAGCGCCATCGTATTATCGTGACCAGTAATAACATAGAAACGTTCAGGGTGTATTTTACACGAGGTAGACACACGTTGGTAGTTTAGTTCAGGAAGACAAAAATCAAAGGAAGACGGGAAGAAGAAGAAGAAAAAAAGAAAAAAAAAACACACATCGATATATTTATCTAAATGTGAGGTCAAACTCTTACTGGAACAATCTGATGAGGATATCCATTTCTTTTTATCATCGGGATTAAGTTGATTTGTATTCTTATTGCGAATGGAACGACCCCAACCGGCGGTTATTGTGCCCAAACGGGAGAATGCCCTCTTCACCATTGGCGACGATGGCACACTCTTTGGACGTATCGAATCCGAATCGGGTACCGTTAAATAATTATTACTCTTTGGCCTTTGATTTTGTGGTGAAACCAGTGAAGGCGCCGGCCGCGCAAATATTTCGGCGACAGGAATTTGCGGTGAACCGAAACCAGTTTGAATGCCATAAAGCATTTCCTTTTTGGTTGGTTGGCATTAAAAATTTAATTTGTTCTTAAGGTTAATATGTATAAAAAGAAAAACAAAAAAATGAAGGGAAAGGGCAATGAACTGACTTACCTGAAACACTCGACTTCGTACACCCAAAATTGCTCGAACGCCAATGAAACGAGCTTTCTGTTTTGATTGTCCAACTAAAAAGACAACATCGAAGAGATGGGAATTTTGTGATGGCTCGTCGTTAAGGAAAACACGCGTGAAGTCCTTTGCCAGTTGATCGTAATCTTCAAATTGATCACGTACGGAATCAAGCAATGGCGAAGATGGTCGCATGTGGCCTGTGAGGTGGGTAGGAAGAAAAAAAAAAAGAAACTCCAATTAGTAGAGTGGCAGAGAGTTCTTGTTATAAGCTTTAGAAAAGTTCATTTTAATTTATAAGAAAAAAAGGACACATTTTATTTTGCATTGGCATGCAACGACAAAGGTGACAGTTTCAAAAAGTGTTGTACGGACTTGCAAGACATCGAAAACAAAAAACAAAAAACAAAAACTATTGAAAAAAATTTTATTGCGATTTTAGTAAAGGTGGGGTTAATAAATTTAATGGATATAGATAACATTGTGAAGTTCGGTTCCCTGTGGCCGAAATAGGGGGCCACCGTTTATTCAGGTCTGTATGATTTTTGGACTACCACAGACAGTGTTGTCAATGAATTTATAAGTTGTCTAAACGGATGATCCTGTGTAGAGAATACGCAAAGCCATGAATAAAGACCAGACGCTATAAATATTTATTCAAAAAGCTTTTCGGAAAGTCTGGTCTATAACATTAGTTTACAAATAATTAATTTTTATTTATTCTGAAATTTCTAAAATCACTTTTCTTATGGATTTTGGCCTCCTGAACAAGAGAAAAGTAGGTAGGTAGGTTGAAGTGGCTGCCACTTAGGCTGTTAATCGGCCCATTGTGATACCACGGGCGTGTTTTTTTTGTGTTTGTGTGAGTGTATTGTCTTTTTATGTAGTGTGCCCCTAACATGCGATTTTTGAAAAACCAGTGCTAGGCTTGGAACATTACACTCCGTTTCGCCTTTGCCGGGAATCGAACCTCGGACCCTGGGATCAAGAGCATAGCACGCATCCCCTACGCTATCCCAGAGCCACAAGAGAAAAGTAACATATTCAAAAAAATATTTTTATGGAAGCGTTTTTTATACCCGACACACTCTGTGTCGAGGGTATATTGCGTTTGTGTGGTTGTGTGTAACACCCAGAACCTGTCGAGATAGACCATACAAAATATATATAGAAATGGTCAGCGTCGCCAGGAGATTCGATTTAGACATCTTCCGTCTGTTTATATACAGTTATCTTATAGAAGGAGTAGCTATCCTCACAAAATTTGGTATGCGTGCTCACGGCGACATGAGTAAGAACAGGTTCGATAATGGACCCGATCGGACCATTTTTAGGGGTACCTCCAGTACTAGGATCTGTTACGAAAATCATAAAAACTGCTCTAAAATCGAAGTTTTTCAACATATTTTAATGAAATTTGATATTTGAACATGTTTCAAGTAATACGATTTCCAAAAATTTTAAAAGTGGGCGTGGCAGAAGGGAGTTTTTCGAAAATTGTCCCCTACACCCGAAATTCAAATGGGACTTGAACGAAATTTGACACTTATGCTTCCTTTGTAGCCATAAACATCCTCCAAAAAAATTTTCTTGGTCGGTCCATTATTAAGCGTACCTCCAGTACTAGGGTCTGTCACAAAAATCCCAAAACTACCTCAAAATCGGACTTTTTCGAAATATTTTAATGAAACTTAGAATTTAAGCGTATATTTAAGCCTCCGATTACAGTTCAACAAAAATTGGAAAAGTGGGCGTGGCAAAGGGGCAGTTTTCATAAAGAAATCTATCAAAAGTCGGTATATGGGGCCCCTAATGGTCTTAAACACCTCTTCATATAAAAAATTATTTGAACATGTGTATCTGTGTCGGGTATTTCATTGTCAGGGTCGCCTGACTATAACACCCTTACTTGTTTATATTGATTTTTGAAAAAAAAAAATTGGTTTTTTTTGGTGCATTGCAACTTTTTCGACCAGAACTCGACAATACATCATACCACTTGAACAAATTATCTCTTAAATTAAAATTAATAAACTCCTCTAAATTTTTTTCTTACATAGTTTTAAGATCGGACAAGAATTTAAGATCCTGTGGACCTTTAAACTTAAAAAAAATCACATAATCCGATGAGAGAGAACAGCCTTCAACCATTGACTCTCAGCGACCCTGAAAATCGAACAGATCACATAAAAGACATGGAGAAACAGTGCAAAGATCTAGGTAGTTGTCAAAGAGGTACGCAAAAGAGTCTCTTTCTACCTTCCAAAGTATCAAAGAGTATCCTTACTGATAGACTCTATATACTCGCATGCATTCGTCATGAAATAATGTTGAAATATTAGTCGAGATTGACGGGGCTCTAATGTCCTTGATGGAACTTTGCGGTATTCCATTGGGACTTTTAGTGAAGTCTCATAATGGATTTTCGAATTCAATTTCGAATTTTTCGCACTCGGCAAAATGGAAGCATAATAAACTCAATTCAAAAGGTGAGCACGTTCAATTGATTAATTCCATCGCAATCGTATTTAAAGGAAAATCTTTATTTCTTTCCATCAAATAGATGTCAGCGACACTGTTGTTGTTCACCGCATTCCGCAACGTGATGGGTAATAATTTAGCTTTCTCATTCTCATTTTCATTCTCAAAACGATAGCGAAAGCGAAATCCCTTTTATACCTTGTTTGCCCAAGTGGAATATCTTATTACACACAAGCACACATAAAAACGTTTTGCATGAAAGATTTTATCAGCTATCGCTTAATATGTGATCCATAGTAAGGCCTTAAGTACCCCTAGTGTACCGCGAGGCTTGACTTGAATTGAGTATTTTGGAACGCCGCATTTTATTTTGGCTTTTCCTTTTAAATTTAAATATGAAAATGCCTGTCCGAATCGTTCGGCGTTCGCCTTGCGCCGCTGCATCTCTTGCGAATGTCTCTAAGGGATGAAAGTTTGGGTATATGTAACTTTCTTCTATGGAAAAGGTTTAAGGTAAAGATTGAAATTCATTGATTATTTAGAATTTTCACAAATTTATGGGCCCCCAATCGGAACGATAAAAATTAATAGAAGAGAGATGATCAAAAGGATATACACATATGTATAATGTCCTCCCATGGGTAGTTTTTTTCGTTTCAAAAAAAAAAACAAAAAAATTGGATGGAAAAATTGAAGAAAAGTTGTCTTCTTTCGTTGGCCATCCAAGTCTGAACCCAATCATAGCATAAAACTATCCATATTATTGCTCAATTGTAATTGTTGCATATCCCGATATAGGCACCTCAGCACCGAAAATTCTTTTTTGCTGTTGTTGTTTTGTTGTTCTGCTTAAAGTTATCTCTGGCGAATTCTTGACAGTGTTCGGTATATTGTTTTTAAAGCAATTCCTATCCTAATAACTTTATGGACAGTCATTCATGAAAAAAATTTAGCAGTTGTGCTCGATATGATTGATGATATTTTAACACGCCATTTTCTATGCACCGAAATAAATAAAATGCTTTATCATAGAATCCAGAAGCCGCTCCAAGGGCTGAAGTGTGAATTGTAGCAAAAAAAAAAAAAATGCTTCTAAAAGAAAGCTCTGTGGAATGTATTGACGATATAGTGTAGTTACAGTCATATGTAGGTAGGTATGTAGGTTGAAGTGGCTGCCACTTAGGCCGTTAATCGGCCCATTGTGATACCAAGCAGCTTTTCTTGTGTTTGTGTGAGTGTATATGTCTTATTTTGTAGTGTGCCCCTAACATGCGATTTTTTGAAAAACCAATGCTAGGCTTGGAACATTACACTCCGTTTCGCCTGTGCCGGGAATCGAAACTAGGATCCTGGGATCAAGAGTATAGCACGCATAGCCTACGCTATCCCAGAGTCACACAGACATATGTATGTAATATATAAATATGTATTTTTTGTATAAAAAATGGAGAACCCAGAAAACATTTTCGGAGTGCTCCGAAATATGGGTCCGAAATGAGTCTGATATATAATATATAAAAAATAAGAGGCTCATATTTATGAGTCCGAAATGAGTCAGAAATACTTCTGTTGAAAATAAGAAAAATTAAATAAATTTCAATTTGACTTTAAACTTATAAACGAAAAAAATCCCTGACTTTCGTTTTAGCTAACACGGTATCATGGGTAAGTATATGACTAGAAAGCGAGAGATCCGACCCACCCAACATTTGGAAGACTGTTTAATGAGAAGATTCATTTACGAGTCTTTTTCGAGCCTCCTTCATGATTAGAAAATGATTGATCACATGCACGATTAAAAGAAAACTCGAAAACGACTCTCCAATATGTTCTAAAAGTGTGTCGTATTTCAGTAACCCAGATGAGTCTTTTTCGAGCCTTTTGGATGTTTGAAAAGTGATCGATCACCTGCACGATTAAAAGAAGGTTTGAAAATGACTCTCCAATATGTTTCAAAAGTGAGTCGTATTCAAATTACAAAAACAAAATAAAGAGCAATCGCCAATTAACCACGTATGGGATTTAAATATGATCATTCAAATTGTTGCTATCTTATATTTCATTCAAAATTTGACTCAAAATTGAATTGAATGAAATTCGAATTTAAGCTTATAAACGAAAAAAATCCATGACTCTTAATTGGGCAAACACAGTGTCGACGGATGAGCATTGGACTAGAAATCGAGAGTTCCCGGGTTCAAGCCCCACACAAGGCAGGGGAAGAAAACGTTATGAATCTATAATATAATACGGTATACACACGTAAAAGCCAAAAATTTTGTATTGATTTATCCAGGGACCGTAACAGTTATAACTTTTATAATAAAATTTCAACAAAAACAGACAATTTTTGACTTTTATATTATTTGAAAAAATTGTACTGTTAAATATTGACTTTAATGTTTCTAGTCAAACGATAACTTTTAAACTGAGACAAATATTTTTTTGTCAGAAATAAAAGTCTTTGCGAGATTAAAATTTAACCATTTTTCCAATTTAAAGAAATTTGGTACCAATCGATAGGTTGTAAATTCTTGGATGCTACAAGTTTAAGCCTATCGATTTGTTTAAATTAGATAAATGGTTGAATTTCAATCTCTCAAAGACTTTTATTTTTGACAAAAACAATATTTGTCTCAAATTAACAGTTATGGTTTGACTGAAAAACTAAAAGTCTTTACTTATTAGTTAATAATAGACTTTTTTGAAAAAAGCTAAAAAAAATAAAAGGCATCCAAGAATCTCATAGAGAATGGCCTGAGGATTACAATAATGTCAAAATTTTTCCTGTGTGTAAATTTTTTGGTGCTGCTTTTAAAAATTTTAAAAAACATCGAAACTGTTATTTTCAGTCCCTGGATTTATCAGAATTTTTGTTTTTTTTGGAAAGTAATCAATTGTAAATATATCTCTGAAAAGACTCGAAAACGATATCAAATATGAGTCAAAAAAGACTCGATTATGATGACAAATATGAAAAAGACTCCTTGATCAAAAATGTCAAAAAATGCTAGCTGGGGAGGTTCAAATCCCACACAGGAGAGAGATATGAGCATTGAAAAAACTATTTAGAATTTTAAATATGTAAAAATCGAGAAATATATGTGTATCAATGAAAAGAATTTTTTACAGCATACGATTATAAATATCACACAAAATTTTTGAACCTTTTTAAGCTCATAAATATGAGTGCGATAGGATTCATATAATATATAGGGCTCATATTAAGAAGGAAATAAGAGTGAGATATGAGAGCAGAAAGAGTCATATATGACTCCAAAATGTTCTCCTTCGTTATATGACTTTGGACTCATATAAGACGACCTTCGCAAGAAGGGAAACACACTCTTTAAGGCTCTTAAACGAGTTCATTATGAGGGCTCCGACTCCTATAAGGATTCATATATGAGTCTTTTAGGACTTAAAATGTTTACTGGGAAGTTGTATTAATGATAAGATAATTGTGTTTTTTGGAAAAGAAATAGATCCAAATTCATGTCAATTTCATGTTCTTGTGTTTTTGGATAAAGATCTAAGGCAATGTGATAACAAAAGGATGAGTTGTGTTTTGAACAGTGTTTCCAAAACTTGATTCCTTTAGCCGTTAGGTTTTCCATTGAAGTGTCACGAACGGCGGTCTTTTGATAATGGATTCTAGTAAAGAGTTGGCATCGTATAAGCCTGTTTGATGAGAAGGAGAAAGAATTCTTTGAAGTCCATGTCGATCCCTATCTAATGTCTTTGAACGAAATTGTGTGTTCTATAGGCTATAGGTAAGAGTGCAAAGATTGTTAATAAAATAATATTTTCATGGCGCATTTTCCGCCCCGATTGAGTGAAGAGCCTCTGGTTAAAAGATTGATTTCAGTAAATTTATTCAATCGTTTTTAAATTTCTCTCAGGCTCTACAGCTCAACTCTTTCCGGATTGGTGGTTAGTTTTCGAACCACTTAGTGGATTAAAATTGATTTCTCCGCCATTGTTCGAAAATGTTGATTATTTGCGATGAAATTTCAGTGCAATGGGTCAACCAATAAGTACTTTGATTCCATATAGCCACAGATTTATTCATAAAATCAAGAAAAAAGCACTGTGGCAGAAAGAGCTTTCAATAAAACTTCAGGTGTCAAAAAGTTCTGGTGAGATTTTTTTTTTTTTTAATTCTTGAAGAAAATAAAAAAATTGGGAAAATCTGAGCCTAAATATTTTGAAACCACCTCGCCGATGTTTTCTGAAATGGCATACTTCCATTAAGGAACTTCAGATGGCTGAGGCTTGGATCATGGAATCCTTTAATAAAAATTCTCTAAACATTAATTTTCCGGGACGTTTTTGAACTAATTTCGAATCCAGAAAAAAAAATTCTTTTCAATTGGGGGAAATTTGGAAAACTTTGATACTCGCAAAAAACCGCAATGTTTATCAACGAAAACTTTTCGCCATTGTATAAAAGTTGCTATTGTGCCAAATAATTTTATGGAGAACGTGATACAATTATTTTTGAAATAAATTTTTGATATTAAGAAAGGGTTTCTTTGATATTTTGGATAAATACATATACTCGTATGTATGTACATGCGCATCCGGATCTGAAGGGACATGATTGTTTATCAGTCAATTCGATTAAGTGCTCTTGATGTTCAATTTATAAGGGAAAAAAGAATCGATGAGGCTGAGAAAAAGAAACTTTTGGACGGGGCCATGTGTATCGGTTCATTGAGCAAACTTATGCATTTCTTCTTTCATTTGAATTTCATGGATGTTTTTTTTTTTTTTTGGGGTTTTGTGTGGATTTCAAGCAATTGGGACGAAAGATGAACCCTACATACTATTTTGAACACAAAGGTGCATACAGCACATGGTTAATTCTGTCCGCGGTGTTTGTGTTGGTGTTACTGTCACCGTTACCGTTACCGTGTTCGGTGTTGGTGAGATATTAATTGTTGTGGATGTTGTTGTTGTTCCAACTGCTAAAACTCTTGCATGCAACATTTTGTTATATTCATCCTCACCGATCGGACGCCAACTGCCGCGACGATATGGTTTCGGAATTTGGCCAGTCTCAGCGTGATTCGATAAGTTCATAACCAAGTCTTCAAGCATTTGCGAGCGCGTACGTTCTTGCATGCGAGCAAATTTCGGCGCCGAATACGATGCACGCTCGCCATTGACAATTTTCGTTAGTAGCCATTCACTACAATTATATACAATGGAATTTTTTTTATATATAATGTAAATATAAAAAAAAAAAAATTGAAAAAATTCAGTTCATGGAAAAGTATTTTGAATGAAACCCACCGAAACATTGGGCCCTTCTCGAATACGGATTGCTCCCAGAGATACGGTTTGTAGGCGCCCACTTCATCACGTGTCACAACAGAGACTTCATATCGTGTTGGCCTATGTTTAATGCGCGCTGAGACACGCACCTAAAGAGGGGAATAGAATAGAGAGACCCAATACGGTTATCAATGAGAAAAGCCGCCATCGGGCATAGCGCTCGAACTTACCAAAATAAATGTATGCAGGAAATGACTTTTTATGCAGGATGGACTAAATCTGGTGTTATCGGCCTCCAGGAAGACGACGCAGACGATATCATTGCCGATGTGACGTTTCCTTTGCAATTTCTGCGGATCATGTTTCTCGTAGGGCAATAGAGTCGAAACATGAAACATTATTTCGATATTACGCCAATTCGTATATACCGAATACAGTCCTGACATGCAAATCGATAGGAGAATACGTTTTAATAATAATATTCACATAAAAATATACGTATAAGAAAATCCACTAACCCGTTAAATCATGTACTGTATCAAGGCCACCTTTGTATTTATCGAAACCACGTAAACGTACTCGATCGCCAAGCAACGTTAGGAATTCATCAAAAAGTGCTGAATTTTCATTATTGTCTAAAATCTGCTCCTCGCTATACTGATCCTCTTTCACAAAAATAACACCAACTTTTAGTTCGGATTTTATAAAAACCTGAAGCGAGAGAAATTTTCGGAATTAAAAATTTTAGTTTTTAATCCTTTTTCTGTCCTTCAAGTTTGATGTCAAGCGAAAAATGTATTAAAAAAAAAGCTTAAATTGACCGAAAATAGCCAAGGTCATTCGAATTGTTTTATGCTCTCCTGATCAACTCAAACTGAGACACGAGAGAGAGATAGAGAGAGAGAGAGAGAAAATCATGTTAAGTGTACACTTAAAATATGGCGTGCTAGATTAATAAGAATTGATCTGGATAGGCATGCTCGTCAATGAAAGTTAATTCCATTAGTTGATATTTAATTGCATTACTTAAAGATCTTAGAAGTCTTCTCACCTGGTCTAATTTTAACAACTCTTCCGGGGTATCTGGTAGTTGTCCTAAGATTAGGGGTGGATTTAAATTTACTTCTTTACCTAATGATCTAACTACTTCTTCACGATTATATCTGTTGGAAAATTGTTTGAAAAAAAAACAAACAAAAAATAGGTATATATTAATATATTAATATGAGTAAATAATTCGTTGCCTACCTATCGGCGAAAACACACGAAGCCGGTATCAGTCCATGGACCGTGTAAGAACCAGCGCGTACCAAAATACGAAACTGATCACGTCCATTGAGTGTCTCCTGTTTGATAGATAATATAACTGGGCCCAAGTCCTCATCGCTTGTAAAGTAGTTCCAATGCTCCGTACCGTAAAAGTACTTCTCATACGTCTCCTGTTCGACGGAGATGAGTTCAAATGCGCCCTGCTGTTCCCATTGTTCCTCGATTGTCGTCTTTTTCCTAGGACTTAAACATTCGTATAAAATTGTTCAAACCACTGAATTACTTATGCGGATCATGGATTTTGTGATCATGATTGGTGAGTGATTAAAAAAAAAATAACCATTCCTCCTTACATCTATAACCAAACCTGGTTTTATGATAATTTCAATATACCTTGGAGTTGCTTCGGAGTCTTCGTCATCTTCATACAGATCGCTGCATTCACGTTCGAGATATGCATCATTTGAGCTACCTCCCCGAACGTCCTCATGCTCCGAATCGCTTTCATCCCAAATGGTGTGTGGCGTTGGCAAAGAAATTTTCTGTCTCGAGCATTCAATCCAATAGCCAGGTGTTGGCATCAAATTATGCGGATATTCCTCACAGAACTCGTCTGTAAAATAAAAATAAGAGAGAGAGAGAAAAAAAAACAACATTGTCAATGCCTCGTTTTTTGAATGATCAGCTCATTTGTCTTTATACACATTTCTGAATACCGAAATCAGAATCCTATTAACAGCTTTCCTGCAAGTAAACACAATAGACAGTTCATCTGCTCCTAGGAAAGTAACTTAAATCAAACGAATAATTGACTCGACGCCAATCAACTCTACCGAATTGAGTACTCGCAAAGAGGACCATTCAATGAGCAGAGAAGCCAGCCACATCGTAAGAGGTAAAAACGAATTGCACAAAATGTGCTAATAAAAAGTCGGAAATAAATCGAAAAAAAAAATCGAAAAAGACGAAAATCTCTAACAGATTCATGTTCATGTTCTTGCTTCCGACAAAAAACAAAATTAAAAGCAAATAAACCAAATCGAGTCGACCTCAAACCGAAACTCAAAGTCAAACGAAGAATTTCGAGCATAGAATAAAGCATTCTTTCGCCCTCAACTATGCAACGTCAAGGTGCACTGAACCGTTTTGGCTCCGGCATGGACCTTCGAAACAACAAAGTATTCGAAGTAAAATGAAAAATGCAAAGAAAATTGAGTGTAAATTCACATTCTGCTTAGTTGCCAGGATGCCAAGTGCAGCTGTTCTATGCCTTAGATCGATGCCTTCATACTGTCGTAGTAGATTGAACTGAGGTAGTCGTTGTTGCTGTCTTTCGGAGGAAAAACTTAAAATTCACAACATAAACAACAACAAGCAGACAGCAGTGGTAATGCAGTCAAGCGAGCAAATCAAACGGTCAGGATGTAGTTTAATCGAATTTTCAGAATCGCCAAATCGAACCGTAGCTAATAGTGGCCATTTCAAGTGTTGATGCGGAATAATAATTGCAATCGACAGTGGAAGAAAAAAAAAATATTATAAAATAAAAACACAACAACTCAATCCCCATTTTGTGGAATAATTTATTTCGATACGATCGATTTCAACATTAGATAAATTCGTCGAAATTCGGAAATGTAAAGAAGCAATTATCGAAAATTTTTTGCGAAGTGTGACTGTAAAGAACATTTATTTTTTTCCTCAAATGGGATCAACACTAAGCAGCATTTATATGTTATTACTGTCAAGGGGTCAGAAGGTCGTGGATTAGTTATTTAGATTGAACACTTTCAACAGAAAAAGCCGATGCCAAGTCAATCGATGGATTAACATTGACAGATACGGATACATCGAAATCGGGCAAGAGACCGATGCCAATGCAAATCCTTCTTTTTCAAAAGCGCTACATCGTTTTGCCATTGCCTTGAAAGTGGGTTAGAACCTTAAAAACAGGTTCATTTTCTTGGATAATTTCACAAATACTCATAGATATTCACAGAAGTCGGCTTAAATCTAGACGAGTTAAACTGAAACTTTGAACAAAAATTTTTTACTGAACTTTTAAAATATTTTTCAGCTCTTTAATTTCGAAAACCGACGTTCTTGCTCATAAAATGACCCGTATCATGTGCCGTAACATATATAGAAGTATGTTAAGATAAGATTTGAAACAGTCCAAAAGGACCCCTTTAAGAAACAATTTCATCTTAAAGGGTTCCTCGGTCCGAAAGTTTTGATTGGCATTTGGCATAGATTCTTCATTTATCAAGGCTCGGCGACAGACAACAACCATCCTGTAATATAATATAACCAGGCAGGGAAAATCCTTAGTATGCTCAAAATAATTTTGATTGTTTGGCACATGGTACTTCCCATAAAAAATATGGCTACTTGAACGGTCCGCATCAAAAGTGATACATTAACCCAACTTTCAAAACTAAAAATATTTAAAAAATATTTTGAAACCATATTTTATAATTAAAAATTTCACACACAAAAAAAGTTCCCCTTTAGTTTGGAGCTTTCATAACTGTTTTAATGTGATACAGAAATTTTTGCTTCGAGAGCACTTGCATGTTCATGTTATTCTTAACTATAAATGTATATAGTGAACCACTTCGCATTAAAACTTTCCCATTTCAATGTTGTCATAACAATTTTCCAACTAACGTTTCGCGGCAGCTCTTTGCTAAGTTTAGTCTCTGCCATTCTTTGATACAATTTAATACCACGAGCAAAATATGTTTTGTTGTATTTGTTTATGCCTAATTAAATATTTTGTTCTTGTTTAAGCTTGCACTCCCTAAAACTATGCTGCTGTCTGAGACGCAAACGGCGAAATAAGAAGTTTTCCTGCAATTTGAAAATTTTCATTCTCTTTTCTCTCACTCGGCTTTCCATCTTTCTTTTTCGCCTTGCTCATGTTCTTCTTCTTATTGTTTTAATTTATCACCATAATTTCGCAAATGGCAAATCTGGTATGGACTGATGGTTCGTCTGACTGTAATTCTATTGCGGCGCTGCGTCGCTGTGTCGACGTTGTTGTCACTTACACACACAAATGCTATTAAAGTTATGGCAACTTGGCGCCCAACAATGGAATTCACTTACAGTCGTGACTATATTGCTTGGTTGAGAATTATAATCGTTAGTTTTCGCTTATTCCGTTATGTTTATTTAATTATCAATTTTAATGTCGTTTATTTTATGTAACCGAGTCATTTACATTTTCATTGGAGATATTCTTGTGTTTTATTTTTTAATTTTTTTATTAAATATTATTATTTGCTGTAGCGATCAATAAGTCCAGATTTATTTTTATTTTTGTATATTTTAGGGCTCTCTCTATCTTACGTCTATGCCTTTGAAATGAAAGTGATTCACAAAAAAGAGTTTTATTTGTTCCGCTTGATAGAACGCGTCTACTCAGACCCCTTATAAATGTCATCAACAGCAACAGTTGGCAAGCATACTTTGCAAACGCACAAAAGTAGGCAATACGTTTTATGCAACTTAAACTTTCTCTTTCGCTTTCACTTTTTGTTTGAATTTTGACGAGCTTTTGACAGGGGCTTTTCCACATCCAAAAATATTAGGTATACCAAGATTGAATATATTTTTGGATTTTTTTGTCTTTCAATAAGAAGGGAAGACTTTCGATTAGTCAGTTTGGCCTTAACGTACACTGATCGATGTTATCAATGTAAATGAGAATAGGTTTTCGAATTAAGCATAGATGGGCACTTTTCATTACCAGTAAAAATACAATAATTATACTTTTTTACTGATATTGCAATACAATTTGCATTGTCAGCAAAAGTTTACTGTAACTGAAAATACATACCGGTAGCTTAAAATAAATGGACTATAGCTAATACTGGTACCTAAAATGTTTAATGCATTTTAAAAGTACTGCAGTGTGCACATGTATGGAATTTAGCTTGAATTAAGAATTTAGTGACTTAAGTTATATTAAATTAAGTTTATTTATGTTAAGTCAAGTTGTATTCTGTTAAGTAATGTTCTGTTAAGTTAAGTAAAATGAAGTTTATTTCAATTCAATTAAGTTGAGTTAAGTTAAGTAAAATTAACTTAACTTAAATTCAATTAAGCTAAGTTAAGTTAACTTAAGTTAAGTTGCGTGAAGTTAAGTTAAGTTACGTGAAGTTAAGTTAACTTAAGTTAAGTTAATTTAAGTTTAGTTAAGTAAAGTTAAGTTAAGTTAAGCAAAATTAAGTTTAATTAAGTTCAATATAATGAAGTTAAGTTAAGTTTAGTTAAGTTAGGCTAAGTTACGTTACGTTAAGTAAAGCTATTATATACAAAGTTAAGTTACGTTAAATACCGTTTTGTTAAGACAAAAAAACTGTGTAACGAATCGGACTTTTGCGTCTCAAAACATAAATATTTTCACAATTATTAACTGTTAATTAATTTTACGTTAAGGCAACAGGGGAAGAAAAGTTTATTTCCAAATAACTTTTGCCAATCATTTATATGAAATAGAAAAAAAAGCAAAAAAAAAAACAATTGGGATTTATTTTCCGCATACAAAAAACTATAACGCCCTTATATCTATGTATTCATTGAGCGAAAACGTTCGGCAACCACTGTATCTGCTGTTATTATTGAAGGTGGATATCAAACTTTCCTTTGAAATCACTAATCGAATGAAGTGATCTTTGGATAAGTTGAAAAATTTACCCATAACTTGCAAATTATTGCTTTTATTCATAAAATATTGCTGAAGTGGCCCTTGCTGAGATCATCAATGCAGAAAAGATTAGAAGAACAAAAAAAGAAGTCTTGAACTTGATGTTAGAACTTTCTATCATCTTCATTCATTACTTTTGGTGAATTGGGTCATTTATAGACTATTTTCCCCATTCTCATGGATGTGTCTGTGAATTGATGAGCTTTTTTTTTTAGCTAAATGCCAGAATTCCAGAATTTTTCGGACATTTTATTATGTTAATGCAGTTTGTTTAAGGAATATTCTGTATGCCTTTGAATAAGAAAAAGGTGTGTTTGAGTCTCATTGACTGAATGTTAACGAGTCTCAAAACGACCCATTTGAATCTAATTAACCTTTTTGCACAGTACATATGGGCATTTGGTTGGACGAAAATTGAACAAACTGCTCCTTGCGTCTTTGCATCTTTCAGTCGACAACAGTTTGGCAATTAAATTGGTGCAAACATCGCCATTTGGCGCAAAATGTACTAAATTTGTCTTGCTGGGTTTTCTTCGAAAACGATTTCCAGTAAAATTCGGCACTTGAAAAAAACAAAAAAAAAAACAAAATAAAATAAAACGAATCCCTACATCTGGGAATAATCATATTTACGTCATTTATCTACCCCCAAAGACCTTACAATCCTAAGTACTTATTCTTGGTTTCCTTTAAAGAACTTCGATGCGATGCTAAGCTCAGCAGTTCAAAATGGCTTCGAATGATGAGATAACTCGATTTCCACAAATTGTAAATATTCCCATTCAAAATGTTCCGTTAGAATACAAAGCAATTGCAATGGTAGCAATTGCTCTAAAGTATTTTTGTATGTAGATGAAAAAGAATTTCTATATTTCCTTGACCCCTCCTTATGTTTTCTTTTTCTTTCTTTCTTTATTTTTAATTTTTTTTTTTTTGTGCGCAAAAAGTTAAAGATCTTTTCGTGTGCAGGACAAGAAGTCGTCGGGTCTGTGCAAATTGCTTTCGTGCTCCTATTGACCCCACTTGAGCTGTTTGCAAATGTGCTCGGAACATGTGCATAAAGCAGACAAGTGGATGGTTACTCCTTTTATTGAGGACGACACAATAAGAGTATGCATAATTCCGCTTGCACGGATACTTGCACTTCATTCACATGCAAGGATCCTTGAAGTTTTCACGATGTGAAAGCATCAAATACGGTTGCAATATGTTTATCATTGTTGTACTCTTGCTTTGCGATTCGCTCCAAGGGTTCAGAGTTAATATGATGTTCTTTTTTTTAAAGTGTGGTTTTTTTTTTCGTTTAAAAGAATAGCAACTTAAATAACACTACTTAGGGGGGGAGAAAGTAATTTCATTCGATATCGACGCTGCGTGCATTCGAACAATGAAAACAGCTTATAAGCTCTTATCGCTCAACTTCCCTTGTCAACAACTTTTTAATGTCGACAATTCTAACCATATTAAGTCAAATGTTATTGTAAAATAACTTAAGCCGCAATCGTGTCTTCGTTTTATTTGGCAAGAAGTTTTGATAAGATATTTTCTTAGTAATGTGAGTCGGAAGCAGTGACTTTCTTGATATTTGGTTAAAGTTTCTCTCTTTCCATAACCTCTCAATGTAAATTTATGTTTTTTTTTCTGCCTTTTCTTTTTAAGTTAAATTTGAGTAGTAAGAATCGTTTTTGCAGAGCATTAAATTGTCGCCAAGTTTTGTCAGTACGTCTTCTATAAGTTCCTAAGTACACTTCAAGTTGGGAGAGCACAATTCTTAAAAGTTACCACAGAACGAAGCTAGTATTGTTGAAGGACGTTGAAGTCTTGGAGATGTTTCCCATTTTCTTAAAAATTGGTATTCATATGAGCAGGAAAAAATCCCTTCAAGCTCTTCAAGAATATTAGCTCAAAGTTCGTGTTAAGTTTTCTGCATGATCTGGGTAAGAAAACTCGATATGAACTGATGGAAATATATTTAACTAATCTTCAGAGTTTTACAGAACTATTTGAGAATTCGGACAGTTTTAGTTACAATTTATAAAGTATTACCTACTTAGAATATTTCCTATAATAAAAGGAGTTGATTTTTTTCCAGTTTATGTCCTTTGCTCTCTAAAGTTATTCCTTTTAAGGCGATGGTAGGGTTTTAAAAAAAGTTGGCACAATTTTTTATTTTTTTCTAAATTATCTAACGAAGAAAAATCGTTTCAAAGCGAGCGCTTCACATGTTGCATGTTCAATTTAAATCGATTTTGTGAAAAACAACATTTTTGAAGTAAACATGTTACAGTGGCGCCGGTTCATGCAATTGAGCGCAAAAACTTAAACGAGTGCTAATTGATTGAAATTAAGAAAAACACAAAGTTTTATCAAAATCGACTACGCCCAACATCCTCGATTGTCATTGAAATCGTTCACCCTAAAAGTATACTAAATATTTGTTTCATATCACCAGGGCTCGGATTTTGTTGATTTTTATAAAGGGTCTGGCGGGTTAAGCAAAGGCATGCGGCATCATTAAAAGAATTTTTAAATTTTGTTGAATTTTTTGATAGATGACATTTAAAAACGCTGTGTAGACTACTTTTTAGATTTTTATTATGAACGTTCCTTGAAATATCCTTGAAAATCCTTTTTTAATGAGTCTTTTTTCAAAATTTTATATCTCAAAAACTAATTAAGATAAGAAGATGAAACAAACGTTGGCCGATTGCTAATATAACAGGAAATCAAAAAATATTTTTTTAAATTTTTACCCTGAGAAAAATTTTTCCACAAAACTAAAAAGATAATTTGAACAATTTTTTTCAGTGCATTACCAATTTGCCGCCACTCTACAAAATTTTTTTTAAAATACCTCTAAGTATATGCTTTCATTTAAAAAAAACTTTCATTCAAATTAAATGGCGCAACAGTGAGATATTCAAAAAATTACAAGTGCACATAGATGCTCTAGTGCCTACTAATATTAAATACAAATGTGCAAAAATGATACAAAACACATTACTCATTCGGCATGTTTTAAAAAATTTAATATCTCCAGAAATAATTAAGATAAAAAGATGAAATAAACGGTGACTGATTGTTAATAAATTTGTGATATTGTGATATGAAGAACACAAAATAAACAAAAAATAGTTTTCAAATATCTTCAGTTAGAATCATTACTACATATCTGATGAAGAGATAAAACCCTTCTTTAAATAAAACTTCATCTATTTTGAAATTTAACAGCGACAAAACGACTCAGACCAGATGACTGACAGAGCCAAATTAATTTATATATAAGAATAAAATTATTTATAACTTTAAGGACCATTTGCAATTATTTCGGTTAAAGTTTTTCGTTACGATATCCTCTCAAAACCTAAAAATTTTCCTACACAATTTTTGTTTTTCGGAACGAACGGGCCTAGGATCTTCAAAAAAAAAATATCCTGTTCAAATCTCTTTATCCTTTGTTTCCTAACTTTTTAATGTTCCATCGTACACAATTTGATAAGATTCCTTGTAAGCCAAAACAAATCGTTGAATTCTAAATTGCATAAAAATAAATAAACGCGAAAGTCAAAGCAATAAATTCGTTTATGTTCGTCTTTCTCGAAAATTTACCGTTCGTAAGCGTAATCACAAAGCAGAGAAAAGCACAAAACAAATGCCCATAATTTGTATTTAAAATGAAATTAACAATTAACAAAACAGTGCCGTCTAAACATTTTTGCTAATGTATACAAAAGAGCAAGACGAACACAGAGCCGACTTTCAGCGTCTTTGTCTTTTGTCCTTCCTTTCGATTAGGCTAACCAAACTGGGGAGCGGGATAGCCGCAATGCCAAAATCCTTTTGTGCTGCACGAAAACCAAAGTCCGTGTCCTACAATGAACAAAAAGCATTTTATCAGAAAAACTTTTTCCGGCAGTTAATGGCGTGAAACGAACTGTGCAGTGGCGCTCCTAAATATTGGGGGTCAATATTTTTAATTTTTTTTTTATTATTAACCTATGCCTTGAACTTGAGTGTGTTGAAAAAAAAAAAAAATTGTCATCAATAAATATGTACAGTAAAATGTTAGTTGTGGTCATGTTAATGGTTTTATACATATGGGGTCCACATGGCAACTGTCTTGTTTTTTTTTTTTTTTTGTTGTTGCTCCAAAGCATTTAGATCTTTAAATGATTGTTATTCTTTTTGCTTATTTACCTCCAACATCCTCTTCCCACCCTTTCTCTAGCTTACTCTGTCTGTACTGCGTGTTGTCGTACCTTCGTAGAGATTCTTTTGGGATTTTTATTAATTTAACTAAGTGCATCAGGCAGTAGGAAAAATAGTCACCATGGTGCTTTGTACTTCAAAAAAAAAAGGGGCAAACAAAAACAAAGAAGAAAATACGAAAATAAGGAAACACGAAAACAAGAACAAGCAGAGAAAACAAAACCGAATGAAAACGAAAATGAAAGGAAATGCTGCAGCTTCAATTTTACCAGTTGCACTCATCAGCAGAAGCATGTAATTGCGCCCGAAAGTGTGCTATAAAATCATGTTACCCTGCACTTGATGCTTGCCATGAATTTTCATGAGCCGGAAGGATTAAGCTTCAGCATTGGTCATGTCATGCTCTTACGTCATAAGACCATATCCCAAAATTGGCTACGGTTTTACGCTCGTATATTTTTTTTTGGAAATTCTACTTCAGATTTAGTGCTATTGGGTTGTGCTTCGCTTTAGTGCTGTGTACGCGCTTACACTTCAGGTGGACTGAGTCCATTAAAAAAATTTCAAATGGGAAGTTTTTTCAACTCATCTGTGTTTTTTTTTCTTCTCTTGTTTATTTTGTTTTTGAGAACTTAAAACATTTCGTTCTGTGTTATTAGCGGTCGCAGGAAAAAATTTTCGCCGAAAGTGCATTAAAAATTGGGGAGTGTGTGAAAATGTCACTGATGTTTTGCTTAAAACCTTATTTTAAATACGATCGGCAGTTAAGGAAAAAGAAGAAAAATAATGAAAAACATGTAAGGTAGCTAAGGTCGGTCAACTCCGACTTTGATAGAACCAGCGTTTCGACATTGTTGGCGCACTATGTTTTGTCTTTCCCTGCGGCAGTTGCACAAAAGGAATTATTTTAGTTTTGATGGTGGGAAGAAGTTATTAAAAAATGTATATTCGTTGGCGTGGCATTGGGTGGAACACATCAATTTTTCCTGTAGCATGTTTTGAATTTGAAAATTCTACTCCTTTTTTTTCGGAAGCTACGAAGAATCCTCATTTGGGGGCGAGGCATTCACCGGACCACGTTAATTTCCCTCATACGTCGTGGTTGACCTATAGATGAAACTTGAAGCCCCTACGCCTTCTCATACGATAGTTACGATAAATCTTTATTTTTGAGCGCATGTGTGGGCGTGGCTGTAGGAGGACGACGCTCATTCTTTTCAAGGATACGTCTCTTTTGGTAGTTTACCAATATTAATAAAATATGTTAAGCGATTCGCAAGTTATAAGTATTTTACTCAATACACATCAAATTCATTTGTGGGCGTAGCAGTGGGTGGATATCTTCCATTTTCGGCCCCACATATATACCTGTGTCAAATTCAAGTGAGATCGGCCATTTAGAAGGCGGACAGACGGGCATGTCTCAATCGATTCAGCTTTCGATCCTAGTCGAGAATATACATATACATTTATCTATACCTGCGGTGATAAGTTTGAGATGTTACAAGATTCGCACAAAACTAATATACCCTGCTTATGCTGGGTATGAAAACCATACGTGTGATACCGAAATGACTTTTCTTTAAAATTGACATTTCCTGTTTTAACTTGATGGTAAAATATTACCTTTTTCAACCCAGATGTACCCTTGCGATTAGGAACATCATGGATGGAGAAGGGGGTGGTGATGGTGAAGGGCAAGAGTGTGCGAAAGAAAAGTGAAAAGACGTAGAAATGTCAATTTAAAGAAAAAAATAAAAAATTGTAAAAAAAAATTATACTTCAGTCGTGCTTGGTGAAAGCAATTTTATGATTAAAGTTTTAAGATAAGATTCAACTTCTTGCTTTGAAAAATGGCCTCTTTTTGCTTGGGTGTATGGTACTTAAAAAGCTCAAAAGTTGTACTCTTCTAAGGGGTGTGTTTTTTTTTTGTTGTAGGAAAAATGTCTGCTTTTTTAACAAAAGTTCGTCACCAGAACTTACTGCGAGCGAACACATAAGAGCTTAAGGGGGAGAGTGGGAGGTAGAATTATTTTGGAATTTCGTTCCCAATTTTCCACAGTTTTAATGAGTGAAGTTTTTCGTCTTGATAAAAAGGCACAGAAGAATTGCATGGATTATGGCTATATTGAGGATTATGTGAAAAGCATGATTTCCATTTTTATTTGTTATTATGTTACGGCCCTAAAGAAAAAGGTCCTTGAGATAGATAGTCAACACAAGGACCCTGCCTGGGGTCTAACAATATCTAGTAGAATGTTGCCTATACTTTTAATCAAGGAAAAATATCCAATCAGAATATGGAAAAATTGGGCTCGCCTCTAAGGATATTATCGGTTTTAAGCGAAGATAAACGAATGTACATATATGTTTTATGCAAGGTTACAATCGATTTATAACTTTCATAATTTCATTTATGTTTTCAAGTAATGTAAAATATCATCCTATGGAAAATTAGCACGATTACACGGAGAATTTACTTTCATTTTTAGTGCCTCTTTACTCTTGTATCTCTATGTTTCCAATATCTCACCGATGCATAATATTCTAGTAAGAAATTTATATTGTAGCCCACCATTGAAGCTAGGAATATAATTAAAATCGAACGAATCACTGCGATCGAACTCATTTCATTTTATTCCTTTTCGATGATTTCCTTAAGCTTTATGGAAGTTGACATTTCTAATCTGTGTACCTAATGCCATCTTTGGTTAATACTTCTCTCGACAATCATCTCACGTTGTCAATTTAAGTTTTTTTCGTTTTTCTTATTTTTTCCTTGGCTACTTGAATGTCCTTTCCAAATACTCGTATCTTTTGCTTTCACATTTTTATTTATTTTTCCTCGATTTGTCGTGCTGTTTTTTTAATTTATTTTGTTTTTATTTTTTTCTTTCTTTTCATTTGAGACATATTTATCTTGTGGTCTTATATAATTTGCACTAAATGATCAGTTGCCGTTGCAAATGAAGTTCTTTTGTTGACTCAAGAAAGTATACAAGGGCGAAAGAAAAATGGCCAAAGTCCTTCAAGCCGACTGGAGGCACTTTGCAAACTTAATAAAGACAAAACGAGATAAAATTGTGTTAAGACATTGAGGCGTGAAATTTTCAAATTCAATTCAGCATGAAAAATGCTTTCAAGCATTTCTTAAGAAAATTCAAGACTCCATTCCATGTTAAGGCATTTTTTTTCGGCCAGAAAAATTTATTCGAAAATTTTAAGATGAAACTTTTTTATACCCAGCTGTAGGTTTAATGTGGATTTTTCAACAGCTAGAACTGAGCTCTTTATGTATAGACATTTTTTATAGAGGTATGTAACTATATCTTTTATTGGATCGGAAGGTCGGGTAGATTTAGACATCTTCTTGTGCCCATTCATCAGTGATTGGATCTCCCACAAAATGGCATAAAAATATCAAACAAATCAAGGAAGATCATAAGTGAAAACGGGACCAGCCGCCTACTGCCACGCCTACTGCCACGCCTACTAATGGAATTTTTTATAACTTCCGTCTGGATATTCGTATATCAGAACCGGAATTAATTGAGTTTAGCTTTTTTATTTGTTTGATATTTAAACTTAGGTCAACTTGTGATTGACGTTGATATAAAATAAATAAAAAAATTAGTAACAAAATGTTCTTGACTTTAAATCAGAGCAGTGCAAGCCCTATTATCCTCATAATGTAGGGAATTTAGATATTTTTGAAAACTTCTCAGAGATAACAACATGCCATGGTTGATGGTTTTAGGTACCTTTTTTGGACTTTTTTCACTCATAGAGTTATTTAGGCGCTTCGACAAAAGCTTGCGGTAATTCCTACTACTCTTCAACTACTCCTCGACGTGTCACATAATTACCAGGACAACTCCCTTTTAATTTGCCAACCAATGCCTTAAACTGTAATTGTGAACATTGAGATTTCACTTCAATAATCCAGTCCCACTTTCAATTTTTTAAATACAGTTCTAGACCACTTGTTTCCACTCAAGTCTAGTCAATTCTTATATACTAAATGCTCTATATTTTGACTATTCCGAGTAAACTTAGAGTACCTACTCCTTTTTGGTAAGGTGACCTCTTCTTTACTTGAGTGTAATTTCAGTGTAGCGATCACAACAAAATTCTACACATGGATAAATTGTGTGTGTGCGGTAGTTTCGCAGTTCAAAAATGAGATTTTTTTTTTTTTCCACTATGAAAACGTTTGAAAACTAAATTAGAAATCAATGCTATTAAAACGAACATCCACTTTGGTTGAGGCATTTAATGGAAGAGCAAACGAAGGCACAGATACGTAGAAACATTGACCGATATTCCTGCATGGATGCATAGAGAAACACCCATGCTGTGAGAATATCCATTTGGATAAACATGAGCGAATGTGTTTCGATTGCCAGTTTTCTGTTTTTGCACGTTCGCCCCATTCAATCAAGCGAGCAGCGTCAAGCGAGTAGGTATGTATGTGTGCTAAAGTCAGTTAAGCCTGACATTCAAATACGTCAGTCTGTTTTGACTTCCAATTAGATTTGCCGCAAGTAGATAATACCTTTCTGTGTTGATTTAGGATTATTTTTTATAAAACCGATATAATATTGATGATGAATGTTTATCATACGGGGTTTTGGGGTTTTTGTGAATACCTGTCCTTTAAGACCTAAGCCGGCAAAACCCTCCCTCCTCGGCATGCAAATTTTACAAAGCAAATCGAAATTAACAAAGATGAACACTATCATTCAATTTTAATTGGCAACAGCCCGGAAAGGAGGTTTATAGAGATGCCCGATCAATTTAATGGCTAGGGTGTAGATAGGGTCCACAGGTTCGCCACGCTCGAAAGCGTCAAAGAAAAGTTTCCTTGCGGAAAGGCACAAAAGTAGGCAGAAATACCGATACTGATTATAATTATTAAATTGGATTCTTCCCAATCAGGTCTGAACGTCTGAGCTACCAGGAATAAACGAAAAACATATCGGCAAATCCAGATGTTAGGGACTCTGATCTCGTACGCTAAGTTATGTTTTGAAAGGAATATGATAATTTCGATTTATTTAAATTAAAAGTAGGGTGAAAATATAGCAATTGAAATTATAACTTTCATTAATAAAAACACACCAGTTGAAAGAGTTGGCGTAGAGGACGCTGAAATAAGTGGAAGAGCTATTCAGATCAATTTCAAAACTCCTCGATATCCGTCAAATTAGCAATGTTACAAAAAAAATTCTAGGGGCTTAACAATAAAAGAATATTCAAAGTTTGCATATAGACCAACGGAAATTAACCTTTCTATTCATTTATCTACTTATACAGTAAAATAGACACTAAGGACGCTGCAATAAGGACTTTGCAAAAATCGAGCATCATTCATATAAGTCCTTTCTAATTGATAATAAAAGAAAGCAATAAATTACAACTCTAGGGATGCTTTCTGCTCTGTGATTGTTCTTTAAAGCATATTGCGAGGAGCATCCAATAGAGGTAAAAATTCTTAGAATTGCTTAAAATCGAGACAATTTTCGTTGATTCTGTGAAATCTTTCAAAAGGAAACTGAACAACAGGAGCTGAAATTGATATTGATAGCTTGAAAACAAAAAAAATAAACAAAAGATTTTTCAATTTAAATCAAACCAATTTTATTTTTTGGTGCTTAGTTTATCTTTTCCTGGATTTGCTCATATACTCTCTCAAAAATAAGCTGAAAGTTCTATAAAGCCAATCTGTGTGTGTGTGTGTGTATGTGTTCGTGTGATGAAAAGGACGATTAGCTTAATTTAATTGTTCATTTAGCACTTATGAAGAAAATAAAAGCCTTTAGAGAATTTCCCAAAAATTCTAAATTGAATTGGTAAACAATGAACCTTTCCGGAATAGAAATCCATCTCTTCCCATTTAGATTGATTGACAGTTGACACTTTTTACAATTTCACATTTTAGCAATTGTACAAACCTAGTTACATATATAGCATACATATACGAATTTTCCTTCGTCATTTTGAGATTGTTGTTTGTTTGTTTGTTTTCTTTTATTTTTCGATTAGTCCCTCTTGAAGTTTCGGGCTTTTCACCTTGGATGGCAAGAAGCATTCACAAGCTTCACATTTGGTCTAAGTATACGTGACAGTTTTAATTAATGCGGTCGACTGTGATGATGGAAAGGTACGAAATGGTTTGAGAATTCAACAAAAAAACAATTTTTTATTATTCCTTAAGACTGAATACCAGAAACAAGACTTCATATCGGATCTCGATGTTTGGCATAGTAGGTATATAGTTAGTATAGAAATGAAAATAAAAAAGTGCAAAATTTTCTCTTACTATGGTGTGTGTTATACATATGGGAAGATGGCTTTCAAGTAAATATATTTTTAAAAGGAAAAGTATACGATTCAATTAATATCAATCACTTCAATCTTTCATTTCCACCTATTGACGTAACCTTCGATGAGCTTTCAATGAGACATTTCCTGCAAGAGACAAAGTAATCCCAAAACAAATTTAACAAGCTCAATCGTAATGGGTATACATTAAATAACACTAAAGGGATTATGGTGTACACGGTTTAAAGTATTTAGGGGGTTCTTGAAAGGACGTTCGTCTGGGTAGATATTACCCAGATCTACATGACTCTTCTGGAAGAGGATAAGGCAATGTAGCATCCGGGAATGTGAAAATAATGCATTTGTTCAATTCAAACTTTAATCAGTTTGTGATTTTGCGTGGAACAAGGAGAAATTCTAATTTTATAATATGGGCATTCATTCAGACCTCGAACTTAGTCAACTTTGAGAACTTTTTAAACAGACGTCAAAGCTTCGATGTATTTATTTTGACAGTTAACGCAAAGAAGTTCTCAGAGTTCACTCCTTCGAGGGTTCGAATGAATACCCATAATCACTTGTTTCTGATGAATGAACAAGTGAAATTCATATAAATTGTTCAAAAATTTCAATAAATTAACAATTATTCGAACGATATTAGTCTTACATTGCTGAAAGATCTTCTGCGGAACTATTCCTTGATGTTTGTACACGAATTATTTACTATTCTTCTGGCATAGTAGCTAATAGGTCCTCAAAGTAACTCGCTTGTCCTTCTTAAGGAAGAATCGCTTGAGGGTGGACAAGTTTTCTTCATCGTGTGTGTGTGAGCATTAGCTGAAATCCATGTTCACCTGGGTTAAGATGATTAAATGTCACTTGAGCTTCACCAGAATTAAAGAATAATTAACAAACGGGTTCTTGATCCTTATCGGGAGAAATAATGAGTAACAAAAACAAAATCAATAACAACGAAAACAATAAAAACAACAAGGATGTATAAAAATATAATATAACAAAAAATAATTACTCCTATCACTGCCATTCCAAGGTCTTCTAAATCGATGGTTCGGGTGAGAATCTTTGCTGCACAGAAGAATGCATTGACCGAGTACAAAAATTAGCTTTTCCGATAGAATTTACAACAGAGAATTGGTTCGGTTGACCTCATCCCATTTCCTGCAGGGAAAGTGTCATGCTTCATGTACTTTTTTCATAATACACCATTATCGTGATAATAAAGCTGACACATAAAATAGATTAGCAGGTGTCTTCCATTGCATTAATGTATTCATGTTTTATACATACATACAGATATATATAAATATATATATATTTATATATATACAAAGGCACACTCACGCCAGCTTCTGCGTTCTTTTATGAGGCTATTAGCTCGCGAGTCTTTTTATTAAAAGCCTAAGACTTTTACCCTTCATGTCATTCAATAAAAGGCAAAAACGTCCTCTAAGGAATTGATGATGAATTCCATAGCCTTTCGGTGACGTTAAGCCTTAGAACCAGAACAAAAATTAATCATATTTACTTTGTATAGTAATATTTGCAATGACATTAGAAGTATTGCTTATTTAATTATCCTAAGGTCATTCACCGATTCTTTTGCTGTACATATTCGGCCGAAAAAAGTATGCATCAAATAGCCAAGGCAACATAAAAAGTTTATGTTTTGCTCTGATCTCTTCAAAAAAATGCTTGCGAAAATTCCCTTTAAAACTTTCGAAGCTAGAAACTTAATCCGAAAAACCGCTCAAAATGAAAAAATTTTCTCAATCTGACGTCAATGTCGTAAGGATGAGTTTGATAAATACTAATTATTTCTTCTTGGGGGATCTCAAAAAAATTAATTTAATTTTTTATACTTAAGGTTTTATTTGACAATTTCACTCTCATAGAGCTGGATTTGGGCATTGTGTGTGATTCTTAAAAGCATAACAAATTCCTCATCAATTTTGGACCCGTTCAGCGAGTCCTGACACTTGGGAAATCCCTTTTGGTTTACCCTACCTCTACAGGACTGGCTAATTCTTATGAGCTCTATTTTTTCCTGCTCTCTCTTTATTATGCTTTGTCATCCATATAGACTTAAAAAAGTAGTCACTCCCCTTGCCGTTGATGATAATTAAATGATCCGATGGGATTTGGCTTAGAAAAGAACAATTCACGAAACCCCTTCGTCATGCTAGAGGTGACAGTATTAAGCTGTTTGTCGATATTATTTGGTTTCTTTCTTTGTTGTGGGAGAATTATTGTTGATTGTTCCTAATAAAATGGGAACTCCATAATTTTTTCCAGCAATCAAAAGACAAAATGAAATAAAAAAAAAAAGTAATTTTTGCATTATTTCACTTTAAAGTTGACTCTCTTCGTAGCCACATTCTGTTTGTTGAGCTATTCAGGCGCAGCACAAAGTTTAAAAGCACTATTCAATCATTCGAACTCGTCTATTTGCTCAATCATTTAACACTAAGTCTTTTTGTTTTTTGTTTTTTTTTGGTTTTATTTTAAAGCACTTTACTTCACTCTCTGACTTTTTGTTGTTTGAGCTCCATCAACGCTCACTGTAAGAAGTAACACCAAGCAGCTTAAATTTCACGCTTGTTGCTAGCAACTTACAGCGATCGTCAATGGAAGGACTCGGCATTCGCGGCAACCAAACTTCCATTTATACACAAAAAACAAAAAAGAACACTTTTTTCATATTATTGTAAATAGCCGATAAAAGCACTTTTTATGAAATTTTTTTTTTCGATTGCACTTTTTAATAAAAAAAGCTATTTAAATCGATTTCAACGATTCAAAGCGATTTCAATGGCAGCAATTTCCTTGCTTTGCTCTTTAAATGGTTTTTCTCTCATTTCGTTCTTTTTTTGTTTTGTTATTTTTGCTTTTGTTTTTCAGATGTAATTCGATCTTTTCAATGACTTTTATCGTTGGAAAAGCGAAAAAATGAAAATAAAATGAAAAATTACAAGAAATGAAAGGAGAAAGTGAGGAAGCACGACGAAAGATCAAATTGCAAGGACAAGGTCCTTTTGAGCTTCGTTGTGTCATTCTCTATCATAAAAGCACTGAATGCTCCGATGCAATTTAACACGTGCCGGGATTTTTTAGTTTTATTCCAAAGCAATTTTTCCATTCACCTGCGTGGAAATGAAATTCATAAATTCTCGCTCAACGAATTCTCGCAAGATGATTATTTGCCTCAGAAAATACTTTTCTGATACCTAATAATTAGAGCGTGTATTTTTAAGCATTTATAAAATTGAAGCGTACTTTATGGGGCAAAAAATTTGTTCAATTTACATAAAGTTAAGATTCAAATCGATTTTTAGCCTATTTAAGACTTTTTCAATACTAGGAAATCCCCTTGAAGTTCAAATTCGCTACTTATTTCCAAAATGGTGATAAGAAAAAAAAATTCCCCCGCACAAAGTATGCTTCAAATTTATAAATGCTTAAAAATACACGCTCTACTAATAATTTCGAAATATTCCAGGTTCTTTGATACTAGTAAATTTACGTCCTTTATAGCTTCATTGAACGCCATTTTGATTTCTGTTCTTTATGTTTCATTTTCCTTTTGAAATACTAAACTTTGTTTGAAAAGAAATCCTCAAAAGTAAATGAAGGGGGAAAAAACCACAAAAAGTTTTTTCAGCTGAAAGAGGCTTTCAACGAAAAGTCCAAGGACAAATTTATATTCGACAGCTTTGAGTGTTGTTTTTCGAAAAAGAATAATTCGTCGGAACGAAGGTGCCGAAAAGTTTTTTTGTTTGTTTTTTGGTCTTGAATATTTGAAATCACAATCGAAGAATAAATGATAGGCGAATGAACCTTTTGCGAGTGCTTTGAATATTTAATCGAATTCATAATTTATTGTTTTTTATTCATGATTAGGACTTTTTATATCTGAAATTTGAATTTGAAATCTAGTTTGAGTTTCTTATTTCCGCAATTAACATTATGAGAAAATAATAAATTTACTTTTGTATTTTCACTTTACTTCAATTTACCTTTGAACGTCACATAATGAATTTTATTTCAGAATTTGTACTCTAAATTTTTAAGATGTGTTTAAAGTTGAATAAATATTCTCATCGAAATGTAACCGAACAGTTAGGTTAAGTTAAGTTAAGGTTTGTTAAGTTTTTTTGAGTTAAGTTTTGTTAAGTTAAGTTAAGTTAAGTTAAGTTAAGTTAAGTTAAGTTAAGTTAAGTTAAGTTAAGTTAAGTTAAGTTAAGTTAAGTTAAGTTAAGTTAAGTTAATTTACGTTAAGTTAAGTTGAGTTAAGTTATTTTAATTTAAGTTAAGTTTATAAAGTTGAGTTCGGCTTCATTAAGTTAAGTTAATTTATGTTAAGTTAATTAACCTAAAGGCAACTTTAACAGTGTTCAGTAGTCACTTCTCATTTCTAAATAATTAAAGACCCTTCAACTTGAAGTGATTTAAAGTGATTTTCTTTTTGTTCGGTGTTCAACGTATCCATTGCGATTGGCTGTTTTGACTTTTCACGCCTAATTATGCTTCGTATACGCTTTTCTTGCACATTATTCATTCACATAGGTACAACTGGATACGCAAGAAGGGTGAGAATATTTGGTTGGTTGTTTGTATTTTGGTGCGTGGGCAAGTGTGAATAGCAGACAAAACCGCGTAATTAATTAAAGTCAAACAAATTATGCGGTAGCCCTCAAAAATCGTGTTTGCATAACGAGCCGAAACCATTTTGTCAACTTTACAATTTTATGTTGGGCTATTTTTTGAGGGAGCAGTTGGCTTAGTATAATTTTTTTTTTTTTGAATTTGTTGTTTTTTTATTTTTATATTCTTTGCTGATGGTTGGCAAAGCTTCAAATGGACGTTCGGCTTTGTTTGACATTGCAAAGCGTTGCGCGGAGTTGCGCTGTTAAAAATGGCGCCAGACGATAAGTCTCAAATGAGTTCAAGTTTATGCAAATGCATGGAATGTAAACAGAGCTATCATTACGATTCCTCTCATTGAGAGAATGCGAGAATGTCATTTTATTTTATTGCCACCAGTCGTGCTGGGAACGTTGCGGGGTCATGAAAAATTCCCGCGTTCTGTCATCCGATGATAAAAGAAATATGCTTATTCTACGTGAAATTATGTGAAGAGTATTCTTATCGGGAAGTTTAATGTATGCGAGGACTTAAAAGAAAGTTTTCTCTTTTCAGATACTTGCCTTGAATTCAAGGAAAATAACCGGAAAATTCGAAACAAAAAGTTTTCTGTTCACTTGAACGGATGCGCAATTATAAAATAAAAAATTAAAAAAATAAAAAATAAGTCATAGAAAGGTAGAGATGATAGAGTAATTTTTATTCTTCTTAACCCATTAAAATTCACGCGCACGGAGCATATTTCGTGGTTCTTAAGGGGTTGAAAGAACAGAATTCTTTATAATATGAATGTTGTTGAAGTAAATTTTATAAAAATTTTAAGCACATAGTTTTCATACCGTTTATGAAAAATCTGGTTTGGTAGTAGGTGGGTGGGCAACCTTTTTGTGAAGACAAAGGCACAGTGAAGAGCGGATTTCCCAAAAAGTAGGTATACATCATGAATATTTAAATAATGAATTTGTATTTTGTAAAAAATTTGGCGTATCATCTGAAGAAACAAAAACCTTGCAATCATATGCTTTAAGAGGACGGTAAGGTTTTAAGCACAAAAATGTGTACAAAGGGATCGATCAAGTAGATTTTGCAGCACTGTGTTCGCTGATTTAAAAAATTCTGTTTTACAAAAAATAGATTTGAAGTTTTTTTTATCGAATATTGAGCCGCTTGCTTTGAAACGTTTTATCTTTGTCAGTTCTTTGTAATTTGTACACAATACTCTTGCAATATTGCAAATTAAGAATAAAATAAAAATTCCTTTACACTTCCGCCTCCAATATAGACTTCTACGTCACGGTTTCGATACAAGCAAAGGTAAATTGAAATGGATCTATTCAGATGTTCAATCATTTTACCGCGTACTTGATTGTTTAAGTAAACGATCGATTTCTATTGCATTAAACAAGAAATCGCGATGACGTGCTCAAGAAATTCTCTTTTCTCCTCATTTTTCCAGAAATGTCTGATATGTGCAATTACGATGCATACAGTGTTAAGGCAGAACCTTGAAATACTTTTACGCTGGCGCCCAGAGTTATGTCCGATTTATTGATTCGCTCGCATGGCGACAGTCTAACTATGCTTGCCATTCGATGCAATATGATTTACTAAAGTGCCCCATTTCCACGCTAGGCAAAGGCAGACCAAGGAAAAAGGTCACAAGGACTTCAATATTGAAGCGTGCTTGGATCATAAATGTCGGCCGGCCACGATGACCGATTTCCTGATCACATATACATGAGATGTTGTACAAATTACGTTTATCCTTGTTGCCTTTAATGTTGGATAATCACTTTTAAGTCAATAAATTTTTCTTATTCTTTTTGGTGATGCTTTTTTCTTATAGCTTCTGCTGTGACCCTTGCTTGTTGTTCCATATTGGTTTGCCGTTTAACTGGTGAAATCTATTAAATAATCTGGCTTACATTCTTTTTTCTCTCCATTTCTCTCTTTCTATCGGTTTTTCTTATTTTCCTTCGTCTTATTCGATTTCTTGTTATCCTTGTCAGCTTTTGTTGTCTTTAAATTTACTCTCATAACACGGCTGGCTTGCTATTCATGGGGAGCATTATAAAAAGTTCTTAAGTGCATCAAACATCAAGTAATTCGTGTACTTCAGCAACGACATTTGGCCAGAAAAGCACCGAAAATGTGTTGTCACATTATTATTATTATTATTATTATTATTATTATCGTTATCGTTTTATAATGTATCGATATAAAATTGCTGTTTTTACATGCTTCGATATTGATATCCTTTCACATAATTTAAAATGCTACACTGCAGTTTTAAGCACTTTTGAAAGTGAAAATTAATGCGAACGTGTGAGGAGAAGTACGGGCTCTTGCGAGCATTGTTCAACACGTCGATGGAAAAAAGTCGATAATGGGAAATATGTAAATTGAGAAAAAACAAATTTCCTTTTTTATCCGCTTATATTTTATTAAATGGAAACGATAGAAGCACAAATCACTTTGAACTATTTCAATGCTGTTGAGCACTTAATGGGAACCCTGAAGATGGATTAGTGGAATGAGAAATGCTTCTCTCACATTTGTTGCCAGTCCCCTAGCAAAGAACTTGCTTTTAAGGCACCTAGATCAAAGCAGTTTCGTCGTTATGGACTCACGATTTCAACGTCTCTATTCATAAAAACGGACATCTTCTTTTGATTGAAGACATTTTCTCAATTACTTAATTACTGAATAAATGCAGCCCTTAAAGGTATGCAATTGAAAAATGAAAAAGGCGAAATTATACAATTTTAATCTTTAAACGACGGATCTTAGTTCAGGAATTATTTAAGCAGATCTGCCCAAATCCCAAAAGCTGCGCCAGAGTTGAGTTGTAGCGGAAATGCCAACAAGAATGAAAATATTTCTCACTATCAGAAAAATTCCAAGTAGTTACATGCATACTTTTGGGTGCTACATTTAACTATTTGCTTTTGATTTTTTTTAACAGATTCCAGTAGAAAAATTTTAATTGTAAATATTTTTTTTTCGCCCTTCAGTGGAGGAAATAACAAGGGATTTTATTTAATCCGCTTATGATTAACTTGTTTGTTACAATATAATATTATATATAAATGGCTATAACTCCTTCAAGTTTAATGTCAAAGCTGCAATTTTTATAACATTCGATCCTTAGGTATGGATACTTCATATAATTGTATAAGTGAACGAATTCAGGGACAAAGCTTCTTACTATAATACCTGCTTTTAAAACGTCAACAATGGCACTTCCACTTAAAATGTTTCTTAAAGGATCTGAGCTCGGCTATGTGTATGTATGTAAGTTTCCATGCATGTAAGTCCTATGAATCCTCGGTGCAGTGAGATGAGTGTCCGAGATGAATGAACGCGACTGAGCGATGGTTACGTGTCGGCAACTCGACTCTTAACTGCTGCAAACTCTAATGCGCTTACTAATGAGCATGACGTATTGTTTGAGCGGGCGAGATTCAACGAGTCGAAGGTGAGCAAATATTGCAGTAGCCTGCAGTATCTACCTACTACAGGTTCCTAGGTAACTGCTTTCTGTTTTACTGAGAGCTTTTTCTTCTTCTTCTAAAAGCCATTGTTAAGTAAGTAGTCAAAGCTATTTTGACATAATAAACGTAAACGTACTTAGTTCTTACTTTATGTGCAAAAAAGGGACTTAGTGTTTTTCTCTTTATAGCATTTTTCTTGGTATGTCTATTTTTTTTTTATGTTTGCCTTTCGTTAGTATTGCAGGATTACGTGAGCTAACGGATTATTATTTCAACGTGTTAGTTAAAAAGTAGGTTACAATAGGATTATAAGAAGATTTTAAAGTTAAAATTAAAATCTTTTTACAAAAAAATAAATGATGCAATAATTGAACTTATAAAGGGTAGAAATATTAAATGAATAAATTTATTTAAGGATTAAAATTGAAACATTAAAAACTTTCGCTATTTTTCAATGTAAAACTTCTTTGAGAAAAAAGGTTTAATTTTTTTGGATTTTTTTTTGGGAATTTGTCAAAAAACCTGAAGGGTTTTGCCGACTGAGGAAGGCAATCGGCCCTCTGAGAGGGTTTTTAAAATTATGTATATTTTTTGCTGGCCACGAACTAAAAACATTGTGAAAATCGATTTTGGAGAAACGTAAGTGCACATAGGTGAAGGCTAGGGTCTATTCTCGCCCCACACAAGTATCATTTGAAATGATTCAATTCCGATCAAAATGAAATAATTATTACCAGGGCTCGGATATATATGCATTTATAAATTTAAAGCATACTTTTTGGGGGAAAAACTTTTCTTACCAACATTTTGCGAATAAGTCTAGTGAAGTTAAAGCTCAAACGGCTTTTCTACCTTCATAAAAATTCTTATTGAAGTTAAAAATCTATTTGAATCTTATTTTTATGTGAGTTGAACAAAATTTTTACTCCATAAAGTATGCTTTAAATTTATAAATCGATATATATCCGAGCCCTGATTATTACCAAAAAATATTCGGAGTATTGCTATGCAATGCATACTTTTAGGTGCTGAGTTTTTTACAATTCCATTTGGCCTAATTTTAATTTTAATGCAGAAATTCAGTTTCTTATATGTTATATATTTTATATTCAAGGATAATTGTATAAGCACAAAAAAGAAAAAGACAAAAATACTTGTATACACTCCACTTTGTCTCAGTGAAATCGAATTGACATATCCAAGACTCAGTGTTTGATACTCTTTCATATAAAATGTACAAGATTATACTTATACAGCTCTGATTGTAGCAACACCTACGCAATTGTCATTTACCCCTGTGAAGCTGAGCACAAAACATTTTGCATAACATGTTAAAGCTTCTTTGCTATGAATTTTCAAAGAACATGGTTTCGAGTCATGGTTACGCTGAATAACCATGAATAGAAATAAGTAACTCTAAAATTGTGTGGAAGAATGGTTTGTGCAATGAAAATGAAATTCCTCTGGTTATCTGTGATGTGAATGGGAGAGTGAGAAGAGGAACTAGACAAGTTTATTTTTGAAAAGGACTTAACAAACTGAAATCAGATTTTGAAAGGCTTTACAGACCCAAATCACATCACGGAAAGTTATGAGGGTACAAAAAAAAAAGCAAAATTCAAAAAAGAGGAATACGAAAAAGAGAGTTGAGGAATAATTTTTTTTTAAAAAGACATTTGTGGGAACATTTAAAGCAGCAACCTTCTCTTAAAAATTCAAATATTGATTTTAATTTATTTTACACATATTCATAGCATCCAGAGAGGGCAAGCAACCAGAATCATAAAAATTATTTAATTGAACAAATGAACCTTTTCTGATATGTCTATTGATAGAGGAATTATTTTTGGTGGATTTTCTTCGCTCATGCAAACAGTCATGTAAATGTACATATGTAAATGTTCGTGCGTGAACCTGAACACCTAAATAAACATTTTTTACAATCCCTTTTTCTCTGTGCTGCTTTTTGCTGTTTGTTCACAAAAGAATAACATGCCGACGAGTGTTTGATATTTCAACTTTTCGAAAGAAAAAAAACGAAAACTGAAAGCGCACAACGGAAAGACGGAAAGAGTTTTAAGTTTTAAAAAGTTATTTTGAAGAAAAAGAAAAAAAAAATTAGCAAGTCCACCGATGGCAGATTAAAAAATGAGAAATGGAATATGAACGAAAATAGCGAAAATTCTTAAATACCAAAGCTCGAAATACTGCGAATTTTCTACTTTAATGTGGTAATTTTATTCAGTTTTAATTTTTTATCATCTCATATTTGTAATTTAATTCATTCCATTCTCATTCTTCTCTGTTTTGACGATAGAAAACAAAAAAGACTTGCTCAAGACTTTTAATTAAGATTTTATTAAAAAAGTTCGTTCTTTGAACGCAAAAAAATGTCCATTTTTTCTGCTTTTTGGTCTTCGAATCTGCATTTTGCTGCGTGTTTCAATTTCTTTCACTCTTTCGCTTGGCAATAAGGAATGCAATAAAGTTTTGAGCATACATTGCTATGAAACTCTATCCATATTGATTCTGGCAATGCTTTGTGAATCAAAGAAAAAATGCCATCGAATGGAATGCTCAGTGGAAATTAATAACGTGACCAAAACAGTATCGAGAATATTTTCAGTGTGCGTGTGTGCGTGCTGGTTACTTTTACCTTTGAAAAAGGAGCAGTCACATCTCATTTGCTGAAGGGAAATATTCATTTTACGAAGTTATTAAATTTTCCTTGCTCAGAACTCAGAATGATACAATCAATGTTAGCGAATGTCTTATGGAACTGATCTTCTGTTTGATGATGGCATACAACAAAGTAGAACAGAAATGAAGTCATGAATTGTTGATATGAAAATACCTGCGGGGCTTAATTTCTGTTCCTTCATCTTCTTTTATAGCAAAGACATACAAGTATTGATATTCATTTCGTTTTTTATCATCTTTCTTTATCTTAAGGCTCAGTTGACCAATATTGAATCTTAAGATAGCTAATCGGAATTGATTTTTTTTTTTTTGTAATTCATACCCATTAAAAATTCCCTCAAATTATCAATGATTGTAATTACCAAAAAGTCAAAAAATTGTTATGATTATCTCAGAAAAAATTCAGAATTATTTGAAAAATAATCTAAGAAAATGAGACACACTACAGATACAAGATTGTAGACGATGAGAGCGTCCGAAACAGCTTTGGATGGATACAGTTAAATGGGACTTTGAGGCTGTAGAACTTACCGAAGAGGATGCAACTGATAGGACAAAATGGAAAATTGATCGCGTTTTGCGGACCTCGGACTAGGCAGTGGGGGATTCACCGAAAAGGCAACAAAGGCAGCTGCCTAGGGTGGTAAATTGTGACCGTCAACGTCAACGCATCAATAAAAGAAAGGTCTCTCTGAGACTAAAAAATCGCAACTGTCTAGAGCGGCACATTGTCTTAGTTCATCCTTGGGAATAGGCTGGGACTTTTAAAACGCAAGAAGAAGAAGATTAGTTATTTAAGCTATTTTTGTTTTTTTTTCACCTGACTTCTCTTCTTTTCTGATTCCTCAAAGATCCGATACGGATATGAATATCATTAAAATGAGCGAACACAACCAAAGAGAATTATAAATGGCATTTTGAAAGAAAAAAAAATACCATGGTTTAGACGAAAATGAAAAGAACACCGCAGCGCAGAAATAATGAGAAATTCTTATAAAACACACATACTCGCGCACACACGAACGCGCGCGTATACTCTTGTATAAAGGAATGCGAATGCCATACAATTAGGTCTATGGAAGAAATTCTTTGAAAGCAATATTTCAAAGGGAAGAACGATGCGTGAAATTCCAGGCACCCAGGTTGATGCTACGTGTTCATAAGAAGTTACCTAGCAACGTCAAGTAAAATATCTAGCAATAAACGACATTCGGATTTGTGCGTGCGGTTAGGCTGAGGAATTTTTATATTATTTCTGGTTTTATTTTTTGCGTGTTTAGTGCACGAATTCCTCTGCAGGAATATTCTAAATATTTAACACACCCAAATATATGGAACCAGTTTCAATCGACGGAGCTTTTGATTGTAATTGTTTCATGTACTTCCGTGCGTTAAATATTGGCAGGAATCGTTGTCCTATTGGAGACAAGGCGTTAAGATTGTTTTTGTTTTTTTTGTTTTTGGAAAACTTTTCAATTCAGCTTTGAACGTTTTATCATGTTTTCGAATTTTCAATAAAAGTTCTAAATTTCTTGGATGATTGATAACGGTTTGCCTATACGATGAACTATTAGCTCATCAGTTTGAAAAATTTTTTATATGAAAAGTGAAATGAATTCGAAATTTGCGTGTTTTTACCAAAAAAAAAAAATTTATAGTATATATGCATATATGTATGTACTAGAAAACTTTTTGGTTCATTGTAACTATGTGTTTTATTTTCAATTTAAATTTTTTGCGATTAAAATGAGCATATTGTCTACCCCCTTTTTTTTTCCGACTTTTTGATGACGTCATAGAAAATCGATAGCTCAAAAATCGATAAATCGATAACTACCGATAACTCAAACATCGATAAATCGATAACACAAAAATCGATAAATCGATAACTCAAAAATCGATAAATCGATCACTCAAAAATCGATAAATCGATAACTCAAAACAAACACACAAACAACTATTGCCTTTTATATATAAGATTCTAAAATTGTGAAATTATAATTTTTGATTATGCAATATTCAATAACCCTCACATTAAAAGTTTTGATTTTTGATGACGTCATAATAAAATGTAATAATATAATTATGCCCCAGTATTGTTTTATTATTTAATGAGACTCATTTTAATCGCAATATTTAGCTCTTCATTGATGAAGAAACGTAAAACTATCGTGGGTGCACTATAAAAAATACTTAAAGAAAGGGGGGAGTGCGAAGCGGAGCGAAGCAATACTACTTGTTTTTTTTCTACTAGGGTCATTATTTGGCCAGTTAGGGGATGGAACCCAAAATTCAGTTTTAAAAAAAAGTAATAATTATAACATATTATTAAAACATACCAAAAACGAATCCAATATTCTTCATATTAGGCTCGTTTAAAAGGTACTTGTGTAAATTTTTCGAATATACATACTGAACATGCTCGTTCTTGTTTTTTTTTTTTTTTTGAATTGCTCAGTCACGGATAAAGCAGGTTAAGGTTAAATTTCTCAATAGCATATGTAAAAAATCAAAAACGCTAATACATATCTCTGGATTCAAGCTATCCGCATTAGTCGGCATCATCGCACGACCCATTATTCTAGATACTGCCAAGAGGACGAAGAAGAATTAACACCTTTTACATCTTTAACTGAAATGCCCAGCATTTGCAAGGAAAAGATTCGCTTACTTACGATTGTACTTCATGTAGTCCACAGGGAACTTAGACATGATAAATCTTATCCAACTCGCTCTAAATTATTTTATCGATAGGTTTTCACCTCAACAGAGTATCACAACCGACCTCAGGTCCGAGTGTGCCTTTATAATAACAGCCCCTTCAACCTAACATAATATAACCTAACTTAACGATTCGAAAAAAAGTAAGGGAGCAAGTAGAACAAGTCAAAACAAAAAATTTGAAATGTCTCTTCCAAAGTGTGAAATATATCCAACCAAAATTGGTTTTAAAAACCCAAGAACCGATAAACAATATGAGGTGAAAGATTGAAATCATTTTTGAGGAAAATTGATCATTTCATTCGATGAAAATGATTTAAACAAACAAATAGCACACACACACCTACATATTTATATATATTAGGTGTAGTAAAAAGAAATCCATTATTTTTGCATTAAATTGAGGGCTTTATTTAAGATAGTTAGAATGACCCGATTTAGGTCAAATATGCGCCGTTTTGTTCGATAACTTGTTGCCATTTTAAAGGTAATTTCATTATGCCTCTCTCATAGAAGCCCTCGTTCCTATTAGCAAAAAATTGAGACAGTCGAATTTCAGAAGCCTCTCTTGAAGCGAATGTTTCACCAGCAAAATTGTTCGCCATGGACAGGAACAGATGGTAATCACTTGGTGACAGGTCCGGACTATAAGGTGGATGCAGAAGAACCTCCCAACCAAACTCCCGGAGCTTCTGGCGAGTCACTATCGATGTGTGTGGCCTGGCGTTGTCCTGATGGAACACAATTCCTCTCCTATTGGCCAAAGCTGGCCGCTTATGGGCGATTGCTTCCTTCAGACGGTCCAATTGTTGACAGTAGAGTTCCGAGTTAAGAGTTTTGCCGTATGGGAGCAGCTCATAGTAGATAATTCCCTGCCAATCCCACCAAACACACAGCAAAACCTTCCTGGCCGTCAATCCTGGCTTGGCCACCGTTTCCGCCGGTTCACCGTGTTTCGACCACGACCGTTTTCGTTTGACGTTGTCGTAAGTGACCCACTTTTCATCACCAGTCACCAACCGCTTCAGAAATGGGTCGATTTTGTTGCGGTTCAGCAGCGATTCGCAGATGGAAATTCGGTCTATGAGGTTTTTTTGCGTTAACTCGTGTGGCACCCATACATCGAGCTTCTTTGTGTATCCAGCCTTATTCAAATGGTTCCAAACGGTTTTTTGTGCAATCTTTAGCTCTTTTGCAATCGAAACAGTGCTAACATGACGGTCGGACTCGATAATTTCCATGATTTTATCGACATTTTCGACAATTGGCCTTCCAGTGCGTGGTGCATCCTTGACATCGAAGTTACCGGAACGGAATCGACCAAACCAAAATTGCGCATGATTGGCTGTTACAGTATCAGGTCCATAAACGCTATTCACATTTTCAGCCGCCTGGCTTGCGTTTTCTCCCTTATCGAAGAAAAACTGTAAAATGTAGCGAATTTTCTCTTTGCTGATGTCCATCTTTGACAAGCTCTCAAACAAAACTGAATCAATCAATCAAAAAAGTGTCAAAAAAGCTTTTTTAGTAGCAACTGTCATCTTTCTAATGCCCCCTAGCGGAACACGATCGGACTTATACAACGCGAGATGCAGATAAATAACGCCATCTATTGGAAAAATAATGGATTTCTTTTTACTACACCTAATATATAGAATTCGTCACACAATCGGCTACGTTTGAGCGTTTGAGTTGACAATATTAAGCCTCTTCTATTTTTTCTCTTTTTTATGACGCTTCCACAATAAAATCCAGAACTTTCAACACATATGTACATACAATTTGGCAAACGACATCATTCTATTCGATTCTCATTCGCATCAAAGTTGCAAAGCAAAAACAAAGACACACAGAAAGAGGAAAAACGAAATTGAAAATATAAAAATGAAATATAAAGTGTGAATTTTACGTAGAAAATTTTTGATGAGTCTACTGTGCACGACTAGAACTAAACCTCATACAAAATCGATCTATCAAAAGACAAAGTACTTCCTCCTGCTACCGCGCCGTCAGCAGTCGTGGCAGTGCGCTTATTTTGGCAGCCATCCAACCATGGCTCCGCTTTCGGTGATTCCACTTTGCACGACTGTTCTGCGTTTATGGATAGGGTTCGACCATCTGCTTAGTGTAGTGCAAATTGAACGTCAAATGGCATGTCTTTTTTCTTTCACAATCACTTTGACACTTACATTTTGTTGCAAACAAACAAAACCAAAAAAGAAAAAAAAAAAAAAAAAAATAAAATAAAAAAATATGCTTCATAGTAAGACTTTTATTGATTTAAGCGCCATAAAACGGAAAAGAATGCACAAAAACCAAGGTGTAGGAAAGAAAAGATCAGGATCTGAAGAATATTTTTGGGAGGGAATTTATCACGGCTTTGTTATTTTGTTGTTTAAAAATGTTTGGCCATAAATTGACAGCGTTTCATTTCTTGGTTAGCAAAACGAAATCATGATTTATTATTCAATGCTTTCAATAAAATTTATAAATATTTCAAGGACCTAACCAAAAAAGTAATTTCAGTTATATGTGTCCTCGGCTATCATTAATGGGGGATTTTACCCACGCATAATATCATTTATACCATTGTGACGAACAAAAGAACGTCTATACGTACATATCTAAATATATATGAAAGTTTTGTTTTCTTCGCAATTCGGTTTTAAAATTTTTTATTTGGGAAGCTCCTGGCCGTTGCTCTCCTCCCTTGAAGTAAGCAAGCAACGAATTTTCTGCAAATATCAAGCAAATTAACTCAACGATTACAATTTGAAATGATATTTAACTTTTATATTTTCCTTCTTTAATCCTGATTGGGAAATTTCTATTGCATCCGAAGCTTTGTATTTTGAGTACTGAGTGACGTATGAGCAATTTACTGCTGAATTCATAAAGTGCGTTACGTATACGTCTGCAAACATGTAGTTGGGTAAGCTACCTCCATGTAAGTTGAAAACTTTTTTTATATTTTAATTTTTTCATATTTTTTTCAGTATTCGAGACGAATTGAAGCTTTTGCAGAAAAATAATGGAAGCACTTCTCGTTACATTCAAACAATTATTGTTCATTTTAAAGCGCTTAGAAACAAGTTCGTTAAGGAGCACTCAGAAATTTCCAGAAGTGCTTCAAGTTCTCATATTTTTTTGCAGTTGCTTCCAATGTTTTTGTGAATCGCCTAATTCAATCAAATGCAGCGCTCTTTCATTTCCACCTTAGTTATTGCATAGCCCTTGCAGTGCTCCATTCCATTCCGAAAAAATATTTGCCAATGTCAGACTAAAGTTTTTCCATTGAATCCACTATTTTGTGGAAATTCCACATAACGAAACAGGATATTATATGCACGGAGTGAAAGAGGATTCGCATTTAAAGCGAACAATATGCGTTCAAACTTAATCACGAGTTAAAGCTCGTGCTGCAGATGAAATGTGCTCATTTAATTTGAATAATATTAAAGGACGCATCGCCTGTATGTGCCTGCTGCTCTGTATTTACATGCATCTCAGTTTTTTTTTTTTTTTCTGTTTGGTTGCCTAGAGCGCTGCGGAAACTCTAACGCTAAAAAATACTTCCCATTGCTGCTTCCGTCTGCTCTAAATGCTCTCAAATGAATTCTAAATGCATACATTACTCTTAAGCCTTGCGCTAATTGTTTGCAGCAATTAGGTTAACTGAATGGGGCGTGTGAATTAAGAGTCTCGTTCTATTCAAAATCATTTCCCGAATTTCTTTTCATATCTTTTAAAAGCGTCATAAACAACGGAAAGAATAAGAGAGAGAGAGAGAGGGAGAGAGATAAGAGAAATTTTAAGAAATTTATTATAAATTGGTACGTATATAAAATGAAGAATTGGTTGAAAAAAGAAAATATATATCAAATTTTATAGAATTTTTTAATCTTCCACAAGCTGTAATACGAGATTCTAATTCAAATAAATAAGCAAGGAGAATTAAAATATTAAAGACCACAGACAAGCGCTGACCTTTTAATATTCTCTAATTAAATTTTATGGCAAGAATATGTGACCACAATGAAATAACTTAATTCGAAGTTGTGTTCTTGCACGTTATCACGCTGCATGTTGATGCCCAAGGACCCACGTTGAATGTATCGCAGGCACGCAAGCACATTTTCACATACTCCGCATTGCTTATATAGAATAAGTATACGAAAATATATAAGAAAAAGAAATGAGAAAAGAAACAATAAAAAAAAAGAAAAAAGGCGAGTGGAAATTTTTAGAAACTGCTTCCCTGCTCGCAGAGCATTGAAAATAAACGTTGAAAATTTTAGATTTTACCCCAAGCGAAGAGGTTGTTTGGTTTATGCTTTCTGCCTTCCTAAAGACAATAAAATCACACAATTTTCGATGGCGTAAATAATCCTTTTTGTACTCAAGCAGAGGCTAAAATTGCCATACTACTATTGCAAAGAGCTCACGTCTTTACCCCATCTAACGGTAATTGTACGTGCCGCGTTTCGGTTGCACGCGATGAAAGGAGCGTCTCGAGTAACTTTGCTCGAAAGTCACTTGTTGGCTTCGATGCGCTCTTTTCACGTTCGGGGTTCCTGGGTTCGCTTACTTGGTTCAGAGTTCAGAGCATTTTGAGTAGACAGCGATTTATCAATATATGTAGGTATGTACGAATTCGCGGCCAAAGAGATGTTGTCGAGGCTTACTCAACTAAAAGGAATTAACATACCTGAACATGCTTGCGGCGGCAGCGGAAATATTAATGTTGTTGAGCTTTTACGTCTCGCAACGGCGCAGCCCAATGATTGTGGCTTAAAGCTTCTCAGCTGTTGCATAAAATCCGAGCACTCCATTAGGGCAACGTCTGCAAAATGCAGATCGCAGAGAATATGGTTCTGAAAATATTTTAAACAAAAGATTTTAGTACACATATGTATATATATATATATATGTATCGTATATAATGTATAAAATTTCTTTCGCTTTTAAGCTGTGTTTATTCTTTTCTATACAGGATTTGACATGGGAAAAATCTGAGAAAAATTTTATCAAAGAAGAACTTTCAATAATTGTGTTGTGAAAATGTCAGAGAATCGTGTATGGAATAACAAAATTCTTTTTGAAGTTATTATTCATGTAAAAGTATAAGCCTTATGGTCGCGCCCTATGCGCGGACTATAAATGATTTACTTATGTATGTGGCAGGAAAATTTGATTGATGTGTTTTATACTTGTGTGGTCAGACAATAGAAATTACAGAGATTTCATTAGCCGATTATTTGCTTTGCAGCATTAATGCCCCATCAGAAATAATAGAAATTATAAAAGAATTTGAAATGTTAAATAAAGGTTTCAATGTTTAATAGTCATATATTGTATTGCTTTTCAATATAAGCTTAAGTACTTACCTTGAACCGTCTGGCACGCTTTTGATTTGGCCCTGTTAAATTTAGACCGCACGAATTGCAACGAAGGCATTCCTCATGATAGTGATTGTTATCATAGAGTGGTGAAGGTTCTGAAATGAAAAGAGTTTAATAAATATTTTTCAGAAATTATATGGTGCCGAAGAGAAAAGTACAATATATTAATGTCATTAATATTTAAGAGGCGGACAATGATTGTCAATGCTGAAAGTCATCTTAAACGAGTTTTCATATTCTTAATTTCTCCATTCCAATTGCCGTGTTCTCTTCTCAGTTATTATATTGAATCAACATAAGAGGCATAAATATTAATATAAAAGCAATCTACTTAATATTCAATAAGCGTTTCATAACTTCCTTTTGCACTGTCGACAGTGACAGTTAAGCACACATCCAATAAGGAAATAATAATTTTCGTAAATTTCGCAAAATATTTTCCCGTATTCGCACAACAGACCTGACTGCCTGTGTGTGTGTGCGCGCTGACTTTCATCGTTTTGGTGTTTCGCTGTTGTTTAAGAAGTTCAGCTCATGCAGGAGAAACGTTACGACGACTATACTTCAGTATGTATTATGAAAACATGTCCGAAAAAAAAAAACAAATGCCATGTATGTGTGGGTGTGTGCCATTCGCAAGTATTGCTTTTCACTGAATGGCGAAAGCTTCTCGCTTGAAAAAGCATGGCGGTTTGTGATATTTTATTTATACTTTAATCAAACTTATTAGTTAGCTCATTGCCTTTTTGCGATTCAGTCTTTTATATGCAATCAATTCTAGTGGCGAATCAAGTTACTGGAAAATTTATACATCTATATATAAATACATATATGATTTTTATCATTATTGCCTGCTGTGTTTGTGCTGTGCATGATTTGGTGGTTTATCTACCATACATATGTTCTTTTATTTAATTTCTTAAGAAAATGAATGAACTCGGTTAGACTCCGCTCAATCTGCAAATGATGATGAAATTATGATTACAGCTTTGATTGGGATATGATTACGATTTGATTGAGCAAAATAGCAGCACACAGCGGCGACGACTGCTTAATGATTGGGTGGCAAAACCGAAGGCAAAAATATTGCAACTAAGATGTTCATACTGTTCACACTACATTAACCTGGAAAACAATTAAGAGAAAGTTTTACTGTCAAATATGACAGACGCGCGAAACAAATCGATTTCATCATTTTCGGATTAAGAATAGGAAATGAAGCAACAACAGCCGGCTGAAGATTTTTTTTTTAATACATGGTATTAGTTGGACAAAGGCATAGCCAAAGTATTGCGTGCATGATCAGCTGGTTTCAAATAAGGACATAGAAAATAGGAGCTTTAATTTTGTTTAACCGAGAACAATGCCGCACATCTGACCAAAGGCATTCTTGTCTATGTAGGAAAGTTGGATTCGGTAACTTTAAGGGTGGCTTTTTAATTTTAATTTAAGCTTTAATATTCCCCTTAGGTAAACCACTACTAAAGCGCCACAGAAAGGCATTCGACTCCTTAAACGTGCCTATTAACATATGTGCACATTTAGAAAAATTGAGTTAAAAATATTTTAGAATACTTGATGGTTTTAAAGATATGAGCGTTGGGTTATATGTGGGCCCCCTTTAAAAATCAACTATTTTTAGTGCCATTTGCTACTGTTCTGCTTAAAGTTTGCGTTTCGAAAAACAAAAAAATTTGTATGAGAATGTTGACATTTTGAGAGGATATCGTGACGATGAACTTTAACAGGAACAGTAGCAAATGTGCCTTAGCCGATTTATCATTCTGAATTAATGCTCTCATAATAATGACTGAATATCAGGTAATATCAGGTAAAATATAAAATTTAATGCAAGGTGAAAAAAAATATGGCTCAATTAATAAACAACTGACGAGTTGGTTGCAGGCGTAGTATACTTAATCACATTCTCAGGAACTTTTACGTTGCTCATACGTCATGCATGCGTTGATGTTTTTGCAGCGGAACTTAAAAAATGTGAATAGCTTGAATAAAATTCTTATGAAATCATTCTTATTTCTTATTTTTTTTTTGGAATCCGTTTAATATACCCACTTTACTTTATTTCTCAGACAGTCATTTTGAGAGTACTTCTTCGTATAAACTGCAAAAGGTTCAGCTGACAGCTTGATGCATTTTTTCAAGTTATTCTGCGTTACTTTTCCATGCTCGAATGCATAATTTACGATACAACATGCTTTTTCCCCATTACTTTTCATCTGAATAATCAAAGGAAATTCCAGAGAATATTTTTATTTTTACTGTTTTTCGAACTATAAAATTCATTTAAGTCGAAAGTCGAATGCGCACAGGCGTAAATAACAGCTTTTGAAATTTTCACTTTATTCTTTTGAAAAATTCATAAACCTTATTGAGACAAATGTTTCTTGCCCTTATTTGTGACGCAAAGAGCATATTTTACTGTTTAGTTTTCATTTCATTGCTATTTCTTTTTTGTTTTCGTTTTTTTTTTCATTTCCCTCTTAAATCCGCTTTCAACTGTTGTTTCGTAAACACTTTAGTGCTGTCATGTGACAAATGGCAATGACAATTTTACTGCAAGTAAGCCGCTTACCTTCGCACCTTGAGGGGTACGAATATTTCGGTCTAGCCGCTGGTTATATGCCCTTAGAATATTTGTTTTTCGAGTCAGGCAACCAAGTACAACAAAGAATGTTCGAAAAGAATATTCTGCAGAAGTTTCTTGAGCAAAAGCTTTGAAAAAAAAAAAAAATAATAAAAATAATTTTGAAGCGACTTAAACTTTGTAAAAAGCGAAAAGTTTTTTAAAATTTATTTCAACTTGTGCGAGTTTGATGACAAAAGCAATAAGTTTGATGTACCTACTTAAAGGAATCCCTTTTCAGAAAATTCTGTTGAGTGAAGGACAATTCTGAATCAAAAAAAAAAAATAAAAAACCAAAAAAAGAAAACTTTTTAGAGATGGGTCATTAATTGGTCACATTTCTGGTCATATTTCATCAGGGTATACTTCTGCCAGTAGTCTTCCGAGGCGAACTTCCTTGAGATGCAAACTTAAAATAGGAGAGGTCCTGGGATTCAACAATAGATGGGAATATTGAACTAAATTAGTGATAGTGCAATTTGTTTTTAAATACTACTAAAGTAAAGTGGGAATGAACCCTGCAGTAATGAAATGTTTTCGGTGTAAAATGGACCGGACCTGGGTGAGTCCATATGGGACCGACCTGAAAATGATATGCACCGCGACCGACCCGGGGTGAGTCTCAATTGGACTCACCCTCGTCTAGTCCAAAAATAAGCGTAGGTGGGGTGAGTTCGTATAAACTTGTACTTATTGTTGTCTGTTTGAAGTCCTCAATCTGATCGTTGTGCTACCAAAGGCAAGTTAGCTTAATGGTTAAGACTCTCGCTTCGCAACCGGGGTCGGTCCCAATTACTGCAGGGTGGACTTAACACCCAATTCGATCGCGGGTATTTGTTATATCGGGTATTAGGGTTCTTCCTTTTCTTTCTTGCGATTCATTATTGTCCTGTTTTAGGTCGAAAGCCTCTATTGCTGGTACTCAGCAGTTATATAACAATTGAAATAGTGAACTGTTATCTATTTCTTATCTTCCAATCTCTCTAGTGGGCCATAGGGCCGAGATAATTATTAGATTTTCTAACTTAGAAATAACCAAAAAAAAATATTAAAAAATTAATTAAAAAAAAAAACAAAGCAAAGCAAAACATTAAGACAGAGCTAAGTTGAAAAGGTATGGAAACTTTCTTTATATGGAAAGAACGAGCAGATCCTGTTCATAGCTAATCGGATCTTCTCTAATCTCTTTTCAAAATATAAGGCGCGCCCAAGTATATTTTTGAGCAAACTTAAGTTACACATAACTAATGCTACCATGATCAGATAAAGTCACCATATTTTCCATACATATATTTTGAACTATCCAATACACTTCCAAAACAATCACTCCCATTCTGAATAATATTTCTCGTGAACTTTTCCTCCGATTTCAATAAAAATTTCTATAGAATCTGGCGGCAAAGTGTGTTTGCTTTCAACTCTTCAACCAGTTTGTATTGTTTTTTCTTTTTTTCACATTTTCTTTTAATTTTAATTCTATTTTAAGTTCATTCGTGCTTGAAAGTCTTCAGCTATTTCGCTTTTAATAAAACATGGGACATACTTATATTTTTTTATTCATCAAAACGCAATGACAAGGCTTCCCTCAATGAGAAAACTCAAAAAGAAAAAAGCGTAAAAATTTTCTATTAAATTTTCAAACAATTTTGTATGTTCTCCTCGATTCTCTTCATAACATTTCATCATCGTATTCGATCCTTATTTCAGAACAAAAGAAGGAGCCTCAATACCGTTTAAGGAAGTTAAATATGTACACACATGTTAAAGCTAACATACACAAATACATTTTAACATCACCCCAGGCACCATATAAGAATAGGCTTAACATTTTTTTTTACCTTCAAATTTATATGTGTACGTGCTGTAAAAATACAGAGAAACGTCTCAATAGAAGATTTCCCTATTGGAAGCGATTATTGTAATGTTTGTTAGTCAAAACATTTAGGGATTCTGGTTTTTAAAGCAACGCAATGTCACGTCCGATCATTTTTATTACACAAGATGTTAGTGTGATTAAAGCAACCAAATTATCGGCATGGGAACGACCAAACGACTTTCGTAGTTCTTTAATAAGCCTGGAGGATATTAAACAGACCGGTAAATAATAATAATAGAAATAGAAATAAGAATTTCAGAGAAGCTTGAGTGAATTTCATTTAAATATTTATTCCAAAACTAACAAAGGTATTATTAAAAGTGTAGGTTAGTTAGGGTGAGCCCGACAAACTTAGCCTCAAGGCTTAGTGTTTTAGTAAATGGCTTTATGCTTTCTTAATTGTAGGTATATAATGGCTTACTATGGAAGTTAGTTAGAAAATAGTGTTAAAATGCTGGAGTGAAGGTTCATTTTATAAAAGATCCAGTTATAAATTTTATCGAACAGGGAAATATATTCCTACATTTCCTAGCGGGTTCATTCGACTTGATTTGCCTTCGATTTCGAGCCAGTCAAAAACTTTCCAAATTAGTTGAATAAGACCACCACATGCTGTGAACTGTGGGCAATCGCAGAAAATTGAAATGTGGTATTCCTGTTTTTCCCCACCCCCTTCCATACATACATACATGTGTGCATGTAAGATTTGAAAATTTTTTCTACAATATTTAGCTGAAAAAATTTAAAAAATCACTAAACGTGGTTTTCTCACATATATCTGTGGTTTCATTTTTATGCGTAACATATTTTCCATTTAAGGGAAGAAACCAATTTTGCTACATTCGTCCTTGAAACCTGCCATAAGCCCTAAAAGGCACATTGTTAATGCATTCTCTAACCAAAGATATTTACGTATGTAGAACATTGATGTTTATTACTTTAAGCTTTGTATACGTGGTTAAATGTCTATTACTCAATGTAAACAATATATATATGTACATAGCATAATATCGTGCACGTGTTCCTTGTGGAAACAATTCTTATTTATGTACGAGTATGAGCGTCGGAAAATAATAACATATTACACGTCCGTTGCCGAGGTAGGAAAACTTGATTGTTTATCGAGCAAACGATGACTGGAGAGAGTGCAGAAATCCAAGTAATTTCATAAAGACTCAATGAAGCAAGGGAGTGCGCTGGAGAATATAAGATCATTTCCAAACAAACATTTGAACAAAAATAAATTCACATTTCAAAATATGAAAAGTCCGAAGTGAATTGATTCCATTCAATGCCTGAGATTAATTATTTAAATGAGGGATTTGAATCCTATCGTTTCGTGCAAACATAAATAGCCATGACGTTGAATTTCCAGCATTTTGTGAATAAAATCCTATAAGCCAAGAACTGGGCAATAACCTGTCCTCGAATTTGATAACAATAGTTAGAAACGTTAGCGATTGTTAATGTCGATCGAAGGATTTAAAATTTTAAATGTAAATTCACACACGCAGAAGGACATTTGCCTTCACGTGGTGCGCAAAAGTTTATTTATTTATTTTGTATTTATTTTTTTGATGTATTAAAATCTTATTTGCTTGCAGAGATGTAGGCTTCAGAGTCCTTTTGTTATTTTAGCTCAATGAAATAACTTCGATTGGAAAAGTTTTACAGAAATAAAAGCTTTTTATAAGTTACGTATTAAAAAGTTTATTTAAATTGGGGAATGTTCGAATGTTTTCCCAGAAATACATGTTCTATGGGAAGTTTTCATGCAGTAGCGAGGACAAACCCAAGTGTACCCTTCATATTACCTATACTACGTAGTCCTTCTCTAATGCCACTACCCACGCTTTCAAATGACCTTTTTAACATGGGGGTGTCATTCAAGAAGCACCTATCCGCTGAGAGAACGAGAACAATATTAGAAAATTAGATTCTTGTTTGATTTTTAAATTTTTTTAAATATTTAACATATTTTTTAAGTGCTGTAACAGATAGAAGCCCTTAAATTCCTTCAGGATTGCAAATAATCATTTTTTTCTCAACAAATCGGGAGTGTTTTTGTAATGATGTACCAATTTTTTTTAACCTTTTTGCAGAGAGCTATGGAAAGAACATTCGGTTCAGAGAGAGGAGAGAGGTGGAGAGAGGTGGAGAGAGGTGGAGAGAGGAGGAGAGAGAAGGTGAGAGGAGGAGAGAGGAGTAGAGAGGAGGTTAGAGGTGGCGAGAGGAGGAGAGAGGTGGCGAGAGGAGGCGAGAGGAGGCGAGAGGAGGCGAGAGGAGGCGAGAGGAGGCGAGAGGAGGCGAGAGGAGGCGAGAGGAGGCGAGAGGAGGCGAGAGGAGGCGAGAGGAGGCGAGAGGAGGCGAGAGGAGGCGAGAGGAGGCGAGAGGAGGCGAGAGGAGGCGAGAGGAGGCGAGAGGAGGAGAGCTATTCCGACGACGACGTTCGCCGGGTTATGCTAGTTTAATATATTTCAAACCAACTTAGCACAGTGCTCTCTACTTTCTATTCTATTCAAGCTCCCAATTTTTACACACGGCTTTCACTTTAGACCCGTCACTTGCTCAGTCAATTTGGTTATGGGATAATTATCGTCATCACAGTCAATCATAATGGACTTAACACGATTGGCTTGGACTAAGACCATTGTGTGTAGTCAATTCTTTGAGAGAATTGAGTCGGAAGCCTTTGTAGCTGGTGCTCGAACGTAAATTAGTTATAATATTACTTAACCTCTATTATAATTAATTGTTATAAATAAATAAATATTTGGGAGAAGTGTATCTTGGGCCATGGACATGCAGAAACAGGATGAGTACCTAGTGAGACTTTAATTTTTCATATAAAACTTTCAATAATTTTCTATAAGCAGGTTTAAAAACCGTGAAATTGACTCACAGACACAAGTTTTATTGGGAATTTGTCAGGAAATGTCGACATACAAAGAGTAAGCAGTGTATATGTATGAAACTAGACCCGTTCAGAAATCGCTCGTTCAAGACAGAACCGTCCATGAAGTCTTCGACGACGTCGGTTTAAGTAAAAACTGAAATATCACCATCATTTATTTATACTATTTTCCCTTTGATGTCAAGTACTTTCGACGATGCTTTTGTGCTCTCAATAACACAATAAAGTACATTTCGCATTTCGCGGAACTATGCAAAAAAAAAACTGAAAATTCAAATGAGCAAAACAATTTGCCATAGAAACCGCTGTGTAATTGCTAAAAATGAAAACACATGTTGAGTTCTCTTACCCTTAAAAAATTTCCACTTTCAACAATTAATTTGGTTTTTCTCGTTTTACATTCAAAGGGTATATGTATGTATGTATATTGTCAATAGCTCGAAGCAATCGTTCGAACTATTAAATTGCTAAATTAACAGCAAAAACTTAATTGACTTAACACTTAATTAGTTTTTCCAGCGCAACACTTCTCGTCTGCGCATGAATGGACTTTCAATTTCGATTGCGAAGCTTCATTAACGAAATCAAAAATGACATGCAATTTTTATGCTCCAATTCCATGGAATAAAGTTAATGTCAGCGATAAAGACAATACGGCGACATAAAGCGAACAGAAACCGAAAGTCATTCAAAACACTCAAGTATCCGGAAAACTTTCGACTATCATTTAGTTGCATTGAAGGCAATAATAAAACCATGAGAGAGAAAGGGCAAGAGAGAGTGAGAGAGAAAGAAAGAGACGAAAAGAGAAACAATTACAACCCCAGTGCAACAGTTGCGGATATAATCAAAGTTAAAACTAAAACTTCATCCTTTCATTGGAAATTTTCCTCAAAATTCATATTCCCATAATTTTGTGTTACAGTTTAAAAGTTTTTCAATGAAAATTCAAAAGTTTTCGCATCAGTTTAGTGAGAGCGATTGTTGCATAAGAAAAATAACATTCGCGGATATTGGTAAGTGATTTTCGAAAGTAATAAATTCTAACTTCATTGAAAAGGACTTGTAAGTTCAGAAAAGTAACTTGAAAAAGACCAACCCTAATTCATTTAAAGGGGTGAGTAATCAATAAAAGTCGAAAGGAAGGAATATTAATTGTCAAAGGATATTCTTACGCATGAAAGCTCACACAGGTTCGGAGTATACCAGTCAGAAAAGTATAAGAAATTGAGGTTGAGGTGAGAGAATAACCATTTGGAGTAAGTTCGATGCAGCAAGAACAAATATTCGAAGGAAAAAATAATCCGAAATTAGAAAGCATTTTGAGAATTGTAGGGTTCAGATAATAGCTATTAAAATGTTTTTCCAAAACTATCTCTCGACTTCCAAAGCAAAAAAAGGAAGTATGTATTCTTATCATCAACAAAAAAAAAAAAAAAAAAGAAAGTGATGACCTTTGCTTGAAAACGTTCGAAGTTCTTGCTCAATTTATATTACCTTACCAGTTTTCTTAGAATCAAAGAGTTTTTTCAAATCCGCATGAAAAAATTCCCCGGGAATTTTTAGAAACAGGCTGTATTTGTTCGAAATTATTGGAAAATACATTTTTGAAAGACAATTTAAAGACATGGAGCATCTTCGAAGGATCTCAAGCTTTCGAATCAGCATCGAGCTATCCATTAAGCCGATCACAAGAGCAAAGGACTGGAGCAGTGATTTAGAATCGGTTTTGTGAATAAATTGATAGTAAAAAAAATGATATAAAATAAAATAAAATAAAATAAAAGTAAATAAATCAAAAATAAATAAAATAATAAAAAATAAAATTAAATAAAAAATAAAATAAAAACCGATTAGAATTGATTTTATAAATTTTCACCAATCGGCAACATCAGTGCTAAGGATAGCCTCGGTATGCTTAAAAAGATTTCAAAGATCTTGAGCTCATATAAAGAAGATTGAATGGGCAAAGTTTCTTCAATGCAAGTACTTGGCATTTATTCAATTATTTATGAGGCTATGAGTTAACGCAATTGTGTTTGTGTAATTATTTTTAAGAAATAGGTTCAATTACAAAAGAACGCTATTGATTTTATATACCTACATATATAAAAATTCTTTTAAAATCAGTCACGTTTCAAGACTTTGAAGTGAAGTAAGAAACGAACCAAAAAATTTAAGAGAAGACAGTGACAGCAAAGTTCAAAAGTAAAACCAAAAACACAACACGGCAAAGCACAATTACCTTAAAACTGTAAAAACAAAAAAAAAAAATTAATAGTCAGGAAATGACCAAAAAGGAGTAGTCCAAATGCATGTTGGGAAAAAATTAAAAGCAATAGAAACCAGAAGTCATATACGGTCATTAGTTCCGCCGTAATATATCAAAGTCACGGAAGGATGAGAAACACGAATGAGAACAATGCGAATGAAAAGAAAAGAAAGAGCAAACAAAAACTAAAAATGGAGTGTGAATGACGGAAAGTTTTATTACGAAAGAAAAAATACTCGCTGGAAATAGGTACTTTTACACACTTCAGTCAGTCCGTCCGTCTGTCCAACCATTCGGCTTATGTAATTTGCATTCGTCGGGGAAAGCATTTCAAAGATAATAGCCAACAACAAGTGAAATTGCGTGCAATTATTTATGCATATTTTTAGAACCATGTATGGACTTGCATGCCTTACCGGAATGAACTTGTATGTAAGAAAATGTTTTTAGGGCATTTAGGTCAGTTGAAGTGCCTTTACTTTTCTCCATTCAATTAAAATATGAACATAGTTAAGGAAAACTTATATGCGTTATTGTTAAGCTTAAAAAATTTGCGATAAGATAAGATTTTACACGAAAGTACATTTTCAGAAAAATTCGATCGAATGAAATGTGGATCTTTTGCGTGAGGCAAAATGGACTAAAACTTTTGCGGTTTATATAAAAATTCCATGGGAATATTATAAGAACAAAATATCAGTAAGTTTTTAAACAAAAACATTTTGAAGCTTTTCATAAAAAGATAAGAAGAAAATACGTATTTCACGAGAGGATTTTCAAATGCTTTGTATAAACTATTAAAATATGAAATGAAATTTTACTACCGAAAGCATCAGATACATCTAACTGTACGATAAAAACTACAAATAAAAGCCAAAAAATGTTTTACAAAGAACTTAAACTGATGGAAATTAGATTCAGGATAAGAGATCTACACATATTGTTTCCAAAACAACATGAAATTGTGCATGACATTAATTCACCACGAATTTTCGCAATTCAACCAAATTGATTTGTCACAGGAATAAAAGATTAATCTGATTGCAAGTCGCAATCAACACGAATCCTTTACGTCTCATTAAACATAAACGTCGAAACATTTCGACAATTTTTCACTAAAATGAAATTCCAGCTAGTCATCCGCAATCGGCAGCACATTTGTTAACACATTTGAGTTCACTCAACTTGTGATTAGGAGAAGAAACTCATCGAACCTGAAGCACCAGAATTACAACACGAGGTCTTGTCACATTACTGACAGTAGGTACCCAAAACAAAACAAAACAGAAACAAACATACGAACACAAAACAAAACAACCGAACACATAAACAAATAAAAAATTAATAAAAGTGAGGAAAATCTAATAGTAATTGAAATTAAAGAAAACCGGAAAAGGGTGTCGTCAGATTGATTTAATTTATTTGTTTGTTTTTGGGCGTTGGAACATTTTTGTCCTTAAATTGATTAATGAGGCTCTCGATGAGGAAAGTTTGCTTTATTTTTATAGTTTGGTGAAAGGAAAAATAAATAAAAGCAAACATTCTTGAAGATAGGTTCCCACAACGTAGGTACCCGAAATTACATTCGCAGACACACAAGTTTTTATACCTTATCCTTTTGTTTTTTTGTTCCATAAATTAACTCTTATGAACTTTTATAGTTTTTTCCTCTTCTAGACGATTTTCTTTGGCCTTTACAGATCCGATAGAACAACGAATTTTATGTAAATAAAGCTTTTAGGTATTTTTTAAAAATAAAATGGAAAAGTTTCGGTTTTAGAAAAATCAATAAATTTTTAATCACTTGAATCCCTTTTCATACCCAACTCGCACGAACGTGTGTGCAAAGCCAACAAATCCTATTGAAAGACTATCATACAAAGAAGTTTTGATTCAAGTATGTTTGTATCTACGGCCGTCTATCTGGCTTAGTCTATCGGTGTGTATTTACAAAGTTTTCTTATCGAAGGAGAACAGACCGTCGCCTTACTTCCAAAACCTCGTATCTGACATTTTTATGAAATTGGTTTTTTTAGCTTATAAAATAGAGAAACGCATTTTGCCCCACATGGCATTTCAAACTCAGTGACTTTGTATGAGAAAAAAATAATTATCGCAAATTTTAAATCCTCGTATCTGCAAGCTTACCTTAAAATTCCTTCTAAAACCTCGTATATGTAAAATATTGTTCTATAAATAAACTTGAAGTGGCTCATATGACATTTAAACGGCAAATTTGTTGTTGGTCAGAATATAACATCTCTAAACAATAAAATGTAACCAAGTAGGAAATGTCTTTAGCAATAATTAAGTCAATAATTTATCAATATGAAACAAAATAAAAATAAATAAAAAAGAGGGCATTTCAACCAAAAGAGCTTATACCCACACGGCATGTTATATTGCTTCTGCAAGAATAATGTTGCAGTAATATTATAACAATGTAAAAGTTGTAATATTGAAAGTGTAACATTGCTGTAATGTTGCAGCAGTGTTGCATTTACAATATTAATAATAAAATATTGCTGCAATATTGCATATATAATATATATACATATATAATGAAAAGGCGGACATTCACATATTGCAGCAACATTACTGCAATGTGCAATATTGCAGAAGCAATACTGCTGCAATATTGTAGCAATTTAAAATGCCGACTGGGTAGTTTCAATAACTCTCAATATCATTGCATGCCTTTGATGGTTTCAGTGCGATATTTTCTACTGGGGAATTATGCACTTATCTTGTCTCAATGTCCCGGATTAAACAGAGACACAAAAGCGAAAAAGCAAATTTAGGCTGCAATATTATAGTTAAGCTGAAACCAGTGGCGTATGTAGAGAAATACAGCTCTTGTAGTGCTCATATTTACCAAAGTGGCAGATTGGGAAATTATACGACAAATTTTTTTCACATATATTTTCACTGAAATAATTGAATTTAAGTTCAAATTGTTATTTTTATTCTTTTTATGTTCCAAATATTTGCCTTATGTTACATTAAAAAGAAATGAAAACTTTAAGCCACGTCTTTTTTAGTTCGCACAAAACCTCGTAAGAAACAACATTTGTAATTTTCTAAAGGACCCAAAACACGTAAGTGACAAAATCAGCCAGTGCTACTTCTTTAGTGAGCTTCGTATCGTAAACTCAGTTCAGAGTCTTCAGTAAATATCCTAGCTATGGTTTAAAAAAGTAAAATCGTTAATAAAGTGAAATTTACGTAAGATAATCAGTTTTTTTCGTTTTCTGAAAAACAGCATTTTTGTAGATACGAGGTTTTGGAAGTAAGGCGACGAGACGTTTGATTTTAATAACACTGGCTAACAACTTTTTTTTTTTTTTATAGTAGATCTTAGTGCTTTTTTGCTGGACAAAAACAAATACTTTTTTAAAATCAATAAAAAAATGCGAAAATCCACCGAAAAAGCGTAAAAAATTATGATTTTTGTATTTAAAAATATTATGTCAAAATAAATGAAGTAGTCGCTTAATCAATATAATATTGCTCATACGTCGGGTGAGTAGGTCAGGAAATCTTATAAGTTTTTTATAGGTTTTTGTATATAAAAAGTGTAATGAGTTGCTTCAAATGGCAATAATATTGCAAAATATATTGTAAAAAAGAAAAACCGGTAAGAATTATGTCGATAAATTTGCGCACGAACTACAAAAAAGCGCATTAAACAGCAAAAAATGGGAAAAATCGATGAAAAAATGGGGCAAAAAAATCATGAAAATAGACAAAAATTTTGATTTTCTCAGTTGAATTGTATGCTGTGGTGGTGAAAATAGTAATTGCGAGCCGTTTAAAGATAACACAAGAAATTTTGAATACAGAAAAAGCGACTTAAATAGACTGAAAATTGTCAAAAATCGACAAATTGACCGATTCAAACAAATCGCCATAAATTCCCAATGAGCCAATTTGGCACTTTCATCGATGCAGCAGTAGTCAGGGGGCTCACCCAAACACAACCGAATGCTTTTCACGTTAGTACCAAAAATTTCGCCTTAAAAACTATCACAGTGTAATTAAAGCTATAACGTTTTAAAATTCGATAATATCGCGCCTACTTTATACAGCTTGCTAACAAGGTCGTTCATGCAAAAGTGGAAACTTTGCTAGTGCAAAATTAGCACATTCAAATTTCTATATTAGTGATATGAAAAAAAAAGCTGCGAAAATATTTGTTAAAATTTTTTTTTCTTAGAAGGTCAAAATCATAAGAGAAAAGTGCTTTTAGATGTTTAGAAGAAATAAAAATGTTCATAGTTTGTTAATAAGTGTAAAAGACACGATCGGACTGCTGTGAAAATCGGACTTTTTCGATTTATGGACTTTGATTTTCCATCCATTATAAGCTTTAGTTCTTCAATAAATCTTGATGGGAAGGGGAGGTATTTTGGCATGGATAATCTCCTTTGGACATGACTTGAATGCCATCCTTGGTTGATTTTCAGGGGACTTGGAAAATTTTCTATTTGTTGGTAATATATTTTTTTTATTTTTTTATGGAATGAGAATTACTCTGACCTTATTGCTTTCGCCCAGTGGCATAAATCTTTGTTCTCTTATTTTCGGTCCTAACACAATTTAAAGTTTAACCAAAAATTATTGGTTTCTCAAAACCACTTTTATGGCATTAAAAAAAAATGGGAAAAAATTACTTCGGGCACCAGCATTTATGCACTTCATTCGACAGCTAACCACAAATTGCCAACACAACTAGCAATAAACTTCCAACACACACAAGCCGCACTACACACTACGAGTGCATACATACATACATTCCTATGTCTGTGTGATTGTCTGCGCGTACACCTAAACAATATGTCACTCACATGAAAATGGGATTTTTATACAAATAACCCATATAAACAGGCTTTCAGCTAGATTTTCTTTATAGGCCATACCGCTGTGCGCACAATTAACCTGAAACGTTTGAAATACTTGCACGGAATATATCGACGCGATGGTCTTATTGTTGTTGTGGTTGTTGTTGTTGTTGCTCCAACGTGGAACTTGATAGCATGTAAGTAGACTTTTCTTCTCACATAACAGGTTGGCTGATAAGTCCCCGGTCTAACAAAGAAAAACACATTTTTTTGTCAAAATTCGTTTTTATTATTCAACATAGTTCCCTTCAAGAGCGATACAACGATTATAACGACCTTCCAATTTTTTGATACCATTTTGGTAGTACTCCTTCGGTTTTGCCTCAAAATAGGCCTCAGTTTCGGCGATCACCTCGTCATTGCAGCCAAATTTTTTCCCTGCGAGCATCCTTTTGAGGTCTGAGAACAAGAAAAAGTCGCTGGGGGCCAGGTCTGGAGAATACGGTGGGTGGGGAAGCAATTCGAAGCCTAATTCATGAATTTTTGCCATCGTTCTCAATGACTTGTGGCACGGTGCGTTGTCTTGGTGGAACAACACTTTTTTCTTCTTCATATGGGGCCGTTTTGCCGCGATTTCGACCTTCAAACGCTCCAAGAACGACATATAATAGTCACTGTTGATGGTTTTTCCCTTCTCAAGATAATCGATAAAAAATATTCCATGCCCATCCCAAAAAACAGAGGCCATTACTTTGCCAGCGGACTTTTGAGTCTTTCCACGCTTCGGAGACGGTTCACCGATCGCTGTCCACTCAGCCGACTGTCGATTGGACTCAGGAGTGTAGTGATAGAGCCATGTTTCATCCATTGTCACATATCGACGCAAAAACTCGGGTGTATTGCGAGTTAACAGCTGCAAACACCGCTCAGAATCATCAACACGTTGTTGTTTTTGGTCAAATGTGAGCTCGCGCGGCACCCATTTTGCACAGAGCTTTTTCATATCCAAATATTGATGAATGATATGACCAACACGTTCCTTTGATATCTTTAAGGCCTCTGCTATCTCGATCAACTTCATTTTACGGTCATTCAAAATCATTTTGTGAATTTTTTTTGATGTTTTCGTCGGTAACCACCTCTTTCGGGCGTCCACTACGTTCACCGTCCTCCGTGCTCATTTCACCACGCTTGAATTATGCATACCAATCAATTATTGTTGATTTTCCTGGGGCAGAGTCCGGAAACTCATTATCAAGCCAAGTTTTTGCTGCCACTGTATCTTTTCCCTTCAGAAAACAGTATTTTATCAAAACACGAAATTCCTTTTTTTCCATTTTTTTCACAATAACAAAAGTTGCTTCGCAAAAGACGCCCTATCTCACAAACTAATTGACTTACAGACGTCAGATTTTGACACGAATCATTTGAAGGTTGCCACTATATAAAAATAATATGCATTTAATACTAGCGACGCCATCTATGTGTCAGACCGGGGACTTATCAGCCAACCTGTTACAATCGTCGTACATGTATGTACGTTTAATAGGTAATGTAAGTACCTATCTGACTCGGTATCTGTGTAGAGCTGAACATTCTTGTGTGTGTGTGTGTGTATGTGTGTGGGGGTGTTGGTGCTAGATGTGGGAGTGGGCGACATCAAGGATGCTCATTTATGTATACCCGCACACCTTTTTGGATGTAATGTTTCAGTGATGCTCACATGAGGCAACAGCTTGATGGCGCCAGTTCATTTACACCATGGGAGTGCAGTTTTCGCGTTCTTAGACACTCATTTCCTCGGCAGACATGAGCGATTGATACACGGACGCGTCGTATTCCTTTTTAAATGGCTAAGAACACGGAAAAGCACAAAAAGAGCCGTAGGGCTTGTTAGCTTCATTGCTTTTCATTACAATTTCTTGATTGCTTTTTCTGTTTCTGATTAATGTACGCTCTCGCTCTCTCGCTTTATTCTCGTTGATGATGTAAAGCACTCTCGGATACAGCCGGAAGTGTGCGTGGAATTTCCGGTTGCATAAAATTTCACGGAAGTACAGAAATTGCGGCTTTTGATAGCATTTCATTGGAGTAAAAGACAAACTGAAATATGCATTTGAAAGATTGCTAGTTATTGAATTTCACTCATTTACTTTCCGACAAAAACATATCCTTTTCAATGCCACTGCCAAGTCTTTAAATAGTTCAGGCGAAAATTTCGCTTCAATGAAGTTCTTAAGAATTTCAATACAAAGGATAAAATTCGAAATTAATATTGAAAACTCACTAATTCAAAAAGTTCAATTTTAAAATAGCTTAAAGCCAAAGCAATAACATTCAAAATGTTCACGTGCGTGTTTTTTTTTTTAATAAATTTTTTTTTTTAATTGAGGCCACCGGCACGTGAAGCAGAGAATTCGTTTCAACGCATTAAGATATCGTCAAGTTGAAAAGAAATTGAATTTCAATCGATCCATAATATTGAAACTGCTAAAACTTGTGATTTAATACGCATTACTATAACGTATTGATTGATAATCATAATGGGTCCTCCTAAGATTGTATGTATGTCCTGCTGTTGTCACATTGCTTTAATGATTTCCCTCCATCTCTTCGCTATAAATTTATCGCGACGTTGATTTGAGACCGCAAAGTATGAAGAAATAAGATTCATCGCTTTTGCGTCTAGATTGAAAATTCTTAAGTCATACGTAATTTGGTAGGTAGGAAATACACAACAAGGATATTCGCAACATTTTTATATTTTCATTGATCATTTTGGCTTTCAGTCATCTGGCAACACTTCGCCTCGTTCAGCTGTGTTTTTCAAGCGCACAAATTCAAAGTTTTAAACTTCAAATTTCAAGTAATCGACTATACAGAAAACCTACGCGCTAGGTCGTTTTTTCCTCGCGAAGGGCTGAGTGGTGTTATCCAGCCAGTTACCTACTTGTGGGCAGTGATCTGAAGAGTTCAAATAAGAAATTTCCTCTAAGATAAGTATTTCATATTCCAAGTCATTCCTATTTGATACAAAAACACTTTTATAGAAAGAAAGCTGCTTGCCGCAGCTGACTCAGCTGTCAGCTGATGCCAATTGGCCATTCACCAAAAAGCTCTTCGAAAAGCTCTGCTAAATGCTCTAGTAGCGTCGACACAAACCATGGTATGGTAGTTGTCGAAGATGATGAAGATCAAGTTCCAAAAGTTGTGCAACTACCCAGCAAGCAGTTTCTTCACGAAAACGAAACTTCCGTCCAGTCCGAATCGATCAGCCAGTTTTCAATGCTGAGAAGCCAGTTCCAAAGGCAACGCTCCAACTCCACCAGTGCAATAAATCCGAATTCAACAGAGAAAACCATCTCAAGTAAATTATATCAAGCTGAGGCCACAGCATCTCCTATTTCAACCGCTACAATAACAAAAAACGCAATGAACTCAGGTAATGCGGTTATTAAGTCGAACAATATTGTAAAAAAACAAAGCGAACAGCAAGCGGTACTTATTGGCATGCATCGCTACGTCAATATAATTAAAAGAAAAAGAAGCCCAACTGCAAACAATGCCAACAGGGCTAAACTTAATAAAACGGAAACCGTATCCACTCCGCCTAGTACTCTATCGGGTAACCGCTTTGCTCTTTTATCAGAAAATCTAAATGATAAATCATCTAAAAATGAGCCAAGTAAAGAATTAAAACCGCCTCCAATTTATTTGCGGGAGCGTAGCTCCAATGCACTAGTGGCCAGTTTAGCAAGCCTCCTAAACAATAGCAACTTCCATGTTGTTCCCTTAACTAGAGGAAACATTCACGAAACTAAAATCCAAACTGATTCTGAGGCTAGCTATCGCAAAGTTGTTAATCAATTTGAGAAGGGAAAAAAAAATTTCTATACATACCAGCTTAAAAGTAGCAAAGGTATTTCAGTCGTGATTAAAGGTATTGAAGGAGACGTTGATCCAAACGATATAAAAAATGCTCTCGGCGAACAGGGCTTTCATGCTAGAGCAGTAATAAATATAATAAACAAAGAAAAAATACCGCAGCCAATGTTTAGAGTTGACCTTCTTCCAGACAACTTAAAGCTTAAAAAAAATGAAAGCCATCCCATTTATAACTTGATGTACTTATTGCATCGTAAAATTACCGTGGAAGAGCCTCACAAACGAAATGGGCCAGTACAATGCAATAATTGCCAAGAGTTTGGTCATACCAAAACTTACTGCACTCTGCGTTCAGTGTGTGTGATATGCGGTGAACTTCATCACAGTTCCGTGTGTAGTAAAAAATCGCAAAACGACCGCAACTTAGTAAAATGTAGCAACTGCCAAGGTAATCATACTGCAAATTACCGAGGCTGTATAGTTTACAAAAATCTTAAGCAGCGTCTTGATATCCGAAAGCAAATGTCTCGAAATCCAGTTAAAAATACATTTGTTCCTTTAACCGCGCCATCCTCGAACATAGCTAGTGTTGCTTTTACTCCAGGTGTTTCCTATGCAAATGCATTGAAGGCAGGCATTCCATCAAATCAGTTCACACCTTCCAACTCAAATAGCAATCTTGAATTAATGATATCTACTCTTACTCAAAGTATTTCTAACTTTATGCAGGCGATGCAAAAATCAGTCGACACAATTGTGGAAATGCAGACTAAGTTAATGACAGCTCTTCTTTCCAAAATATGAGCAGTTTAAAAATGTGTGCATGGAATTCAAACGGCTTAAGCCGGCATAAGCTAGAAATCCAAAATTTTTTAATTCGTGAATCCGTTGATGTATTGCTTCTCTCAGAAACTCACTTAACTAATAAATGCTTCTTCGCAATTCCTGGATATATATTTTACAAAACCAATCATCCAGATGGTAAAGCACACGGTGGTACAGGCATTCTTATCCGTAAGAGAATTAGGCACTTCCTAATGGAATCGTATGCAACTACTTTTATACAAGCAACAACAATAAGTATTTGGGCTAATAGCAAAAGAATGTCCGTCTCGGCGGTATACTGCCCACCGCGTCACACTATTCCAGAAAAAATGTATATAGATTTCTTCAAAACCCTCGGTGATAAATTCATCGCAGCTGGAGATTATAATGCAAAGCACACCCTCTGGGGTTCCCGTCTTTGTAATCCTAAAGGTGCTCAACTATATAGGGCAATTATGAATAAAAATAACAATCTCGACTTTGTTTCTCCTAGGAAACCAACTTATTGGCCAGCGGACCCAAATAAATTACCAGATCTTATAGATTTTGGCATTATAAAAGGGATTAAAAGAGAATCCATATCAACATATACAACGTTTGATCTGTCTTCAGATCATTCTCCAGTGTTATTCCTATTGAACGAAAGACCAAAACAAGTTGATATTCCCCACAGATTAACAAATTTCAATACCAATTGGCTTAAATACAAAAAGTATATAAGCTCACATATACACACCAATTACAAAATCGAAAGTAAAGAGCATATTGATGACGCCGTGACAGTTCTTACTTCCATGTTGACTTCAGCAGCAGAGAACTCTACGCCTAAGTACATTAAAACGGAAAAGGTGTCCTTTACAAATACTGAAATAGAAAATCTGGTGGCCTGTAAAAGAAGGTGCAGGAGGGAATGGCAACAAACCCGATCACCAGCAGCTAAATGTAGATTGAAAGAAGCGGAAAATAAGCTCAAAGCAGCTCTTTCGAGGGAGAAACGATTAGAACAACATAAATTTGTGCAAAACCTTACTCCAAAAGGCAAAAATCAAAAATGCTTATGGCAATCAATACGTGGGGTGAAGACTCCGGTCGAAAGTGAATTCCCTATTAGAGTTCCTAACGGTGGGTGGGCGCGTAGCGACGAAGAGAAGGCTAACGTGTTTGCTTTGCACCTTAGTAAGGTATTTCAACCAAATCCAGGTAGCTTTGTTCACCCTGTTACACAAAGTTCTGAAAACACTCAACATTTGCACTACGAAATAACTCCCAGTGAAATCATTGACGTCATCAAGAATAAATTAGTCTGCAAAAAAGCTCCAGGGTATGATTTGATTACTCCGAAAATGTTGAAAAACTTACCACTTATTGCAGTGGTGTTTATAACAAACCTTTTTAATGCAATAATAAAGTATGGTCATTTTCCACATGACTGGAAGAGATCGGTCATAATTATGGTACGGAAACCAGGTAAAGATCCTTCTCAAGCCTCATCCTACAGGCCGATTAGTCTTCTTCCTTGTCTCTCGAAACTATTTGAAAAACTACTTATTCCGAAATTGTCGTCATTCTTACTTGAACAAAACATTATTCCCTCTCATCAGTTTGGATTTAGGGAAAAACACGGTACAATCGAGCAAGTTAATCGAATTACAAACGAAATAAGAATCGCATACGAAAAAAAAGAATACTGCTCGGCGGTATTTTTAGATATTCAACAAGCATTCGACAAAGTTTGGCATGATGGGCTGAAATTTAAAATCAGGCAATTACTCCCTAAAAATGCTCATGCAGTCTTAAATTCTTATCTGAGTAATAGAAAATTCCAAGTAAAACAAAATTCATTTATAACAAAAGACTTTGTAATTAATGCCGGAGTTCCGCAAGGGAGCGTTGCCGGTCCTTTTTTATACCTTTTATTTACAGCTGACATTCCTATTAGTGGTCAAATTTTCACATCGACGTTTGCTGATGATACAGCATTTCTAAGTAGACACAAAAACGTGGTGGTGGCAACCAACGAGCTCCAAGCGCATTTAAATAATATCCAAAACTGGTTATCCCGTTGGCGTATTAAAGTTAACGAACAAAAATCTCGTCACATTATATTCACACTTAATAGAGGGGTCTCTCCTGACGCATTCCTAAATAACATTCGAATCCCTCAAGTTGAAGAAATAACATACCTCGGAGTTCATTTAGATAGAAGGCTGACCCGGCGCAAACATATCGAAGCGAAGCGGACTCAGATGAAACTTAAAGCAATTAGCTTGCACTGGCTAATGAATAGTCGTTCCCCCCTAAAACTTGATTACAAAATCCTGTTATATAATCAAGTTATAAAACCGATATGGACGTACGGTTTACAACTCTACGGAAACGCAAGCGCTTCAAATATAGATATTCTGCAAAGAGCTCAGTCCAAAATCCTAAGATCAATTACAGGAGCTCCATGGTTCATTAAAAATGAACACATCCATAGAGATCTAAAGGTAGAGACGGTTAAATCAGAATTTATGAAGATCAAGCAAAAATATTGCCAAAAATTGCAATCTCATGTAAATCTCCTCGCCAGAGAACTCGCAACTACGTCCTCTCTTTCGCGATTAAAAAGAAAGGACCGACCGACTATCCAATTCGATCCTTAGAATTCCAGTTACTTAAACATATTGCATTCCACTGCACGACCGCGGTTCCTGATTGCGCTTGTGCTTCCTTGCACCTCGGTAAAATAATACTCAAGCATTCCATTGCACGAACGCGATTCCTAACTACGTTTGTGCTTACTTGCACTACGCTTGTGCTTCCTTGCACCTCGGTAAAATAATACTCAAGCATTCCATTGCACGAACGCGATTCCTGACTACGTTTGTGCTTCTTTGCACTCTTCCGGTAAAATAATACGCAAAATCTCCAAGTCTATTCAGACTCAACAGGCCATTTCACGGTCGGATCTCTGATCGAATTAGTCACATGTGTCGGTGAAGGGTAGAGTCCGTGTGCACATAGACTTTAGTTTTCACTAGCACAGTTGAAGGGTTCGTTCAGGGATCTGACAGTGAATTGGTCGTTTTACGCCCAGGTTTCCTTATCTGAGGCTCTCATGCAAATACTAATTACATTTATATGCATATTAATTATAATAATGCTACATATTATGTAATTAATTCCAAACTAGACTTAAGATTTTCCTCCTTATTGATGGACTCATGTAACATAAAATGAGTGATACAATAAATAAATTAAAAGTTAAAAAAAAAAAAAAAAAAAAAAAAATTTTGGCTTTAGAAATTTTCAATTAAATTAAGAAGAGCGTATATTTTCGCGGAATTCAATAGATTGAATATTTTTGTTTTTATTTTGTTATTGGAATGAGATATTTCATTTAAATATTCTCAAATTATTTAGACGTCGATATTAGAGAGCAAGAAAAAGCTTTTTGTCATAATATTTCCGGGAACATAACCGCAAGTCTTGTGTCGCGGTTTAGCAAAACCACACGAATGTCGAAATTGCTTCAAGGAGCGATTGACACGAAGTCAAGTTATCGTATAATAAGCGAGTGCTCAACAACATCCAGAAATCATTTCTTCGTAGATATTTTCTTTTAAATTCATCCATGGAACAAATTATGCTTATGCGGCTTACACAAACTGCACCATGATTTTGAAGACACCCATTTTTATCAAATGTAGTTTTCATGAGTTTCCCCCGGAAGCGAGTTGTGCTTCAATTTTTTTTTTTTTCAACAGAAATCTAACTAAGATTTCTATCAAATTTTGGTCAGAAAATTTCGATCAGTTATATACTTTCGACCGAACTCAGAAATTCAAATGGAACAATCACGAATCTCAGCCACGCTTTGGAATTATAAAGCATAAAAGAGTTAGAAAGCCATTACCAATTTCATTTGAATTATAATTAAAGAACGTGACTGTGTTTTTTTTTTTCCAATGCACTTTGCTTCGAAATTTCTATTATTTTTTCTTTCTCTTTCGTTCCAATGTTTTGCAACGTTAAAAAAAGCTCAAATGCTGAATTGTACGTTGCATTTTTCTACCATTCTTGCATGAAAAAGAAAATTTGAGGAAAAACCTAATTATGAAAACCATATCGTATTCCCAAAGGCGACCCATTTTTTTGAATTTTTCATGAAAAAACACACATGTTTCCAGCTGCAAATGGACCTATAAAAACCCAAAAAATATTATTTGCCTCAATTATTTGAGAAGCATTTCGTACAGGGGAAAAAAGAAAAAACAAATTAAACAAATAAAAAAGCTTCAAAAATGGAAACACGCAGATCTATTCGTGAATTTTTTATAGATTTTTGTTCAGAAAGTTTTCGAGCGCACGTGACGGATTCATGATGAAAACAGATTGAAGAAATAAATTAAAATATTCTTGTCCAAAATAAATTGAAAATTGTCTTTTATAGCTTTGGAATTGTGTGGAATAAATGTAAGTTTTAAAAAATATTTTTGCATTTCTTCTAAAATCCCTTTTAAAGGGTCTGGCGGGTTAAGCAAAAGAATGCGGCATCATCAAATTTTTTTGATTTTTCGATAGGTGCCATCTAAAAACATTGTGAAGACTACTTTTTAGATTTCTATTTTTAACGGTCCTTGAAATATCCTTGAAAATCCTTTTTTGTTAAGGCTTTTTTCAAAGTTTTATATCTAAACAACCAATTGAGATAGAGAGACAATCTAAACAGACTCTGTTAGGTAATAAAACAAGGAAGCTAATTTTTTTTAAACTTTTACATTGAGAAAAATTTGTCACAAAACCAATAAGAAAATTTTGAATATTTTTTTTAGTGTATTCCCAGTTTGACGCCACTCTATAAATTTGTTTAAAAGATACCTCTCAGTATTTGCTTTTATATAAAAAAAAGTTTCATTCAAATTAAATGGCGCAACACTGAGATTTTCCAAAAACAAGTAAAGGTGTTATAGTCAGGCGAACCTGACAATAAAATACCCGACACAGAAACATATGTTTAAACAATTTTTGAACCACGCCCAAAAAACAGGACCACTAAGAAAAAATATTCAAGAGGTTTTCAAGGCCATAAGGGGCCCTATATACCGACTTTTGTTAAATTTCTTTATGAAAACCGCCCCTTTTCCACGCCCACTTTTCCATTTATTTTTGCAATCCTAATCGGAGACTTAGATATACACTCAAATTCTAAGTTTCATTGAAATATTTCGAAAAAGTCAGATTTTGAGGCAGATTTGGGATTTTTGTGACAGACCCTAGTACTGGAGGTACCCCTAAAAATGGTCCGATCAGGGCCATTCTCGAATTTGTTCTTACTCATGTGCCTGTGAGTTTGCATACCAAATTTTGTCAAGATAGCTCAACTCCTTCGATAAGATAAATGTATACAGACAGACAGACGGACAGACGGACGGACATGTCTAAATCTAATCTCCAGATGACGCTGATCATTTCTATATATATTTTATATGGTCTATCTCGACTGGTTCTGGGTGTTACACACAACCACACAAACGCAATATAGCCTCGACACAGAGCGTGTCGGGTATAATTACAAGTGCACATAGATGCTCTAACAATTATCATTTTAGCAGGGAATAAAGGGTATGGCACTATAAGTATAGTAATTTGACCCCCAAAGCCGATTTCCACAAAAGTTGTTTTGCTGTTTAGGGCAAAATGCATTACATTTATTTAATTTGCGCCGAATTTTGGCTCTCTATATTCCATAGTCCGCGAATATACATACTTGAAAAATGGGTATTTTGTTGGAGAAATTTTCAAAAATATCTCAGCCATGAATAATGATAGAATTATGAGTCAAAAGTTCAAATATAGAAAATTAAAAACAAAAAAATTTTTTTTTAAATTACAAAAAAAAAAAAAAATTATTTTTCGGTCCATTTTGCTCAAAACCAATACATGCTCCTGTGGAAGAATATTTTTTCATCATATTTTTTTTGATCTTTCCGAAGTACTACTATAATACCAAAAATACACGAAAATAGGGTTTTTTGTAGAGATTAACTGTACTTAGTTTCATTATCAGGGCTCGGATTTTGTTGACTTTTATAAATTGAAAGCATACTTTATGGGGCTAAAAAATATTCTTACCGTCATTTTGCGAAAGTTTAACGAATTTGCACTTCAAACCGCGTTTTGAACTTCAACAAAATTTATATTGAAGTGAAAAATCGATTTGAATATTAACTTTATTTGAGTTGAACAAAATTTACACTCCATAATATATGCTTTGAGTGTATAAAAGTCAACAAAATCCCAGCCCTGTTCATTACAGTCAACCACCATACTGCTCTGGCGACCCTGAAAATTCTAACCCAATAAAAATTAAAAAACGACTAATCATTAAAATATGTTAATAAAGCAGTAAAACCAAAGTGAACAAACCCAATCTACTTGTCTACTGCAGAAGAATTATTTAATACATAGATAAAAAATAATAAATAGCTTAAGTGTTTATTACCTGATAATTAATTTGTAGTTAATGGACAAGAAAATAATTTTTTATATTTTCCTTCCAACTACAGAGCTTATGGAACAGTCTTCAATAAAAACTCTAAATATCTCGAAAAGCTGGATTTTTTTTTTCAAAAATCCCCACATCACAACGACCAAACGATTTCCAAAAAAAAAAAATGAAAAAAATTCCAAAAATGCTTCAACCCCACAAGCTTTCTAAAAAGCCACGTACAACTATGAACTAGCATTTACATTAGACTATTGTAATTTCATTTAACTTTTCTCAAAATTTCTATCCTCGATCTGCGAAATAAGGTTAAGGCATCATCAAAAACTTCTCACGCACAGAATTTATCGTACGGCATAGTTTTTATTTTCAATAGAATTCTAGAAAACAGTTAATAAAAACATTGCCAAGCCAAATGAAAACTTTCATAAATTTTTTTTTACGATACAAAATGATTTATTACAAGTTTGTTTGCCTAGGCCTGAACCCCTTTGGGATCTACGAAGTAATTAATAATAGAGCAAAAAGCCCAAAAGTATCTAAAAAAAAAATTATCTCTATTTGACCCACTGTTTTGGGTATAATAATAATATTGTCACACCATAACAAAGAATGAAGCGCCTCCAGGGACACAATGAATCGAAAGTCTATGCTCTGACTTCGTTTCTATTGAAAGGAAAATTAAGACGAAAAAAAAACTTTAATTATAATACATTACATTTGAGGGTTGATGGCGACAACAAAAGAGAAAAGACCAGAATAAAGATTTTTATTTTCTGACCAACGTTGTGAGACATACCATTAAAAAAGCTGTTTTTTTTTTATCAAAAGATCACAAAATGAAGGTGTGGTCTCTAAGAAGGTAAATGCGTGTGTCTTTATTGTTGAGACAGACAATCAAACAGAGGCGCTCGAATGCTTCTCGCAGACGTTCGTACGTCCTCGGTGACAAAATATATTGATCGATGGCGGGGGTTTTTTTTTTTTTTTTTCATTAAATTGACGCATAATAGCTTCAAGGAAAATTGATGGTCCCATGGAAATATATTGGAGATCTCACGTAAAGAAGTCAGTTTATGTTATACAGTAAGGCTTCAGATACTTGGACTGACATTAGCGTTTGGAGATAGTTCTCAATACGTTCCTATTACAATATTGATACGTCAGCTATTCGAAAATAACAATAATTTGAACTTATAAGTATAAGTAGGTACTGCTGATACGACCATTTGCATCGAGGAGTTATTTTGCTGCCTGACTGAAGGAGATTGAAGAATATTCATGTTTCACTGTATTTTTCGCAGCTTACAAGCGACGCAGTAAAAGTGACCTCATATGTATGTATGCATGGTTGTTCTGAGTCATAAATATTTCTGTACTAACAAATTTCTATTAAATACATTGAAATGCTGAACATTAATTTTGTCTGCGCCTAAGCCGAGACGTCCATAAAAGACGAGCCATCGTCCCGAATGGTTAATAAACGTGTCATATTAAAACGACATCCATTGCCGCCATATTTCTTCTATCCCAAGAATAGAGGGTGAAACATTATAAATAAATTCATGTAATTAGTCCGAGTACCTGTTAAAGGTAACGGTGAGGGCTATTTTATAAACGAGAACACTCGACACTCTACACTTCAACCGAAAAAGAATGCAATAAACAACATCGAAAAAATTCTCATATCATATCGATGGCACTCCAGAGGACTCTAAAGGTGAAGCGCCTAATATGAATACCGTGCAGATGCTTTTTGATTCATAGGTATAACTTAATCATACCAGTTTCATTCACAAAAAAAAAAATATGTTAATTATAATACAAATATGAATTTCACTGGAAGAACATTTAATCGATAAAATGTAATACAGTCAAAAGCTTGCGTAGATGAAGTACACAAAAAAGAGCTTAAATGTCCTTAGGCACAAATGAATGAAATGATCTCACGTTGGTGTAATTGATTGAAATTTATGCTTCATTAAAGTTACGAGCGAGCTTAACGAGAATCGTACGCAATATTAATAAATCGTTCACTCTCTTCTAAGGAGGCACAACTCAAAAGTTCGAATTTTTCAGAAAACGCAAAAAACAAAATGCGTCGCAGTGTCAATCAAAGGCAAAAAGAAAGGCATTGACGGGGTTTTTCGGCTTTTTATAATCACAAAAACGGAATAAAATTTTTCTTGCAGGTAGAGAGGTGAACTATGATCAAATTCCATATGTTAACTCAGAAAATTGACGATTTTGAGTTGTGTCACCTTAGAAGAAGGTGTGCGATATATTCTCCATATACAATGTATATTCTCATAAGTATATGAAATGAATAATAAGTACAACAGAGTGAGTTATCCGAATATATGATAGCGTCGTTAATTGCATGCATTCCAGGAATAAAAGCTTAACGATTGTACGACCACGTTAATTAGACTAATTAGACTAAAAAGATTTGAATTTCTCTTTTCCCACCGCAAAAGACACGAGGGAATGTTGAAATGTCATAAAAATATTAACATTAACATATTCGGGGTAATTTACATTTAGACAGAAATCGTAAGCAAATAGAGCAATTATAATTTTAGTTGGAAAAGTACGAAGGACCGCGAGCATGCATTCATATATGTTTTTATCTTATTTGCCCAAGGGCACGAACGCCATATATTTAAAAATTCATTTCGGGAAACACTTAAAACATCAAACTTGATACGATGAATTAAGATACTGAATCGAATTGCTTGAAAAGAAATTTTGTCTCGTCAATAATTAAGTTCTAATTAATCGAATCATCGATTAAGAGCTACGAAACTTTATATGGTAATTAATAGAATGAAATTAACGCCCGAAGGAATTCAACGAAATAATCGAAGATAGAACGTTCTTGATTCTCCTGTCGGAGAGCTTCCAGTTTAATGCACAGTATTCAGTAGGTATGTGACTTCATTTGATACCTTTGTTCAGAACATTTTCTTTCAAAAATAGCATGAATTCCAAGAAAAATTAAAGAGACTGGCTATCTGCGAAGAAAAAAAAAAAAAAAAAAAAACGAAGGCGGAAGAAGTCATTCCGCTTGTTAAGCATAGAAGAACGCTCTACGTCCCTACAACGTTACACTCTTTTACACGAAATGCGTTGAAACAATTTGCATTGAGATCCATTGTGGAAGATTATATTACGTTACCTTGTGTTTCAACACCGACAACCGCTGGCAGGAAACGAGAGAACAAATTTCGTTGTGAACTCTAAATGGGAAAATTTATGGGAAGGAAAGAACTTGAAATTGGCACTCGAAGTAACGAAAAGGCAAATTTTCAATGTTTTTCAGCTGATTGCTTTTAAACTTTATTGCTGTGTTCCATCTGGTTGGTTATTCAATTGTTAGTTAGAAAAACTTTCTTCCATTTTATATACCCGACACACTCTGTGTCGATGGTATATAACGTTTGTGTGGTTGTGTGTAACACCCAGAACCAGTCGAGATGGACCATACAAAATATATATAGAAATGATCAGCGTCACCAGGAGATTCGATTTAGACATGTCCATCTCCCTGTCTGTCTGAAGGAGTTGAGCTATCCGGACAAAATTTGGTATACGTACTCAAGGAGGAATGAGTAAGAACAGGTTTGAGAATGAACCCGATCGGACGGATTCTTAAGGGTACCTCCAGTACTAAGGTCTGTTATGAATTTCACACAAATTGCTCTAAATTCGGATTTTTTCAAGATATTTTGACATTTGTATATATTTAAAGGCAATTAATGTGATTTCCTAAAATTGGACAAGTGGGCGTGGCAGAAGTGTATTTTTCGAAAATTGTCCCCTACGCCTGAAATTCAAATGGGCAAGTGTACTTCCATTGTAGCCATAAACATCCTCCTCAAAAATTTCCTTGATCGGTCGGTCCATTATTAAGGGTACCTCAAGTACTAGGGTCTATCACAAAAATGGCAAAACTGCCCCAAAATCTGACTTTTTATACCCGACACACTCTGTGTCGAGGGTATATTGCGTTTGTGTGGTTGTGTGTAACACCCAGAACTAGTCGAGATAGACCATACAAAATATATATAGAAATGATCAGTGTCACCAGGAGATTCGATTTAGACATGTCCGTCCGTCTGTCCGTCTGTCCGTCTGTTTGTGTACAGTTATCTTATCGAAGAAATTGAGCTATCTTGACAAAATTTGGTATGCGTGCTCACGGGGACATGAGTAAGAACAAGTTCGAGAATGGACCCGATCGGACCATTTTTAGGGGTACCTCCAGTACTAGGGTCTGTTATGAAAATCACAAAAACTGCTCTAAAACCGATGTTTTTCAAGATATTTTGATGAAATTTGATATTTGATCATATTTAAAGGCCAGTAATATTATTTCCGAAAATTGGAAAATTGGGCGTGGCAGAAGGGCGGTTTTCGAAAATTGTCTCCTACACCCGAAATTCAAATGGGACTTGAACGAAATTTGGCACTTATGCTTCCTTTGTAGCCTTAAACATCCTTCCAAAAAATTTTCTTGATCGGTCCATTTTTAAGGGTACCTCCAGTACTAGGGTCGTCACAAAAATCCCAAAACTGCCTTAAAATCGGACTTTTTCGCAATATTTTAATGAAACTTAGAATTTGAGCGTATATTTAAGCCCCCGATTAGAATTCCAAAAAATTGGAAAAGTGGGCGTGGCAAAAGGGCGGTTTTCATAAAAAATCTATCAAAGGTCGATATATGGGGCCTCTAATGGCCTTAAACACCTCTGGATATTAAATGTTATTTGAACATGTGTGTCTGTGTCGGGTATTCTATTGTCAGGCTCGCCTGACTATAACACCCTTACTTGTTTTGAATATATTTGAATGAAATATAAAATTTGAGCATATATTTAAGCCACCGATTAGAATTTAAAAAATTTGGTTCTGTTTTTCGGGCGCGTTCTAAAACAAATTTTTATACATGTGTGTTTTTGTCGGGCATTTTATTGTCTATAACACCCTTGAGCAATTGAATGAAGAAATTTTTCGAACAATTTTATGAACAACAGTTTATTAATTGTAATTAATAACAGACAATCAACAATTTCCCCATTCATTTCGGTATATTTTGGCATGGTCAATGCCTCCATCTGGTAGCTTTATAAAAGAGATAGCGAGACAAATTGCTCAGCAATTAGGTTTCAATTAGCACTGACATCGAATAATTCTATTCCATTTGTATGGAAACAAAAATTTGTTTGAATTTCAACCTCACTAAATAATCTGTCAAGACTAGATGTTCTATAACGTGATCCCAATTGACGGTGTGAAAGAAAAGGGTCAAAGAAAGAGTTAGGGGCTATTTCCACTACACCGCATTTAGCATTTGCATCATTAAAGATGCTAGACCTGTTTCCACTGCGTTTCGCATTTAGCATTTTGTGAAAATTTGAATTTTTGTTCGGAAAAATATTTGAATTCTTTGAAGTAGGCTTTGAAATGTTAAAAATTTGAAGAAAATATCAATGAAAACTAGACGGTTTTCAGCATTTTTATCGCATTTTCTCAAGATGTTTTAAGAACAACAACAAATACATGTAATTCAAAGCCGCGTTTTTGAGCATTTTTTAAAAATGCTGAAAAATGCAAAATGCGTCTGTAGTGGAAACAGCCCCTTAAAAAATTAACTTCAACATTTTTGAGGTTGATCAAAAATTTTTCTGTTTAGAGATAATTTTTTTTTTTTTTATCACTTCAACTAGTTATGAAAACTAAATAGTTAATATTTGATCTAAATAGAAAGTAAATCAAAAAATAGATTCAATATGTTGTACTTTTTTCATGGTTTGATTCAGGTAATCTTGACAGTACTCTTGGGAATTTTCGAGAATTTTATATACAATATTTTAACAAGTTCAGAATTGTTACATATTGATGAAATATCCATCTTTGATCGAAATCATTAAGAATCATCATCATTATCAATGGCACAACAATCCTTGTCGACGTTGGCTGCAATGTTCTACGCGTTGTTCACAGACCACTGATTATGGGAACAGCTTAAACTACATTTTAACTTTGATTCCGGAAAATTGTAAAGTTGTCAGCTGGTTACTGAACGTTTTGTAATAAGTTTAATGACGACAAATTATGTCGTGCCGCGTTTTGAAAATTCATTCAAACAGAATGCAGTTAACCATTAACATGGGCGAAAGAGTATTTAAGAACATGTTAACACTTTTTTCTAATTTTGTTCAGCTGACGCAATCCATTTGGTTTGATATTCTATAATTTAGACACTCTTTAAATATTAATTTAGACACATCGGAGACGCCCCAGTTAATGTAACGCACGTTAACACATGATGAACAGGTGTTAAGTCACAGGAATGCTTGTTTGAGTTCATTCCCTCAAGCCGTAATACGAAAAAAATAAAAAAATTTTCTGGTGATCCACGACTAAGGCACAAATCAATAATGTACGGAAAATCAGATAACCATGATTGCGGATTCAAAAGAATACCATTTTCGATGAATATGTAGGTATGTAAGTGATCAAAATTGTTTAATTCGAAAATTTCGAAGCCTATTGCCTGCTCCATTTTCCTCCGCGAGCGTGCCTTTCGGGTAACAATAGAAAGCATAAAAATTTCAAATGGAAAGTAATTCATCCTTAGGTGCAATAAAACTCTGAACATGTATTAGGCAACAGTATGTGAATTGAGGCAGGCTTTGAAAACCTCTTTACTGCCATACGAAAAACAATTCGAAGATCTCAGCTAACTATTTTAACGAAAATATGAAAATGCAATTCCTGTTCACATTCCCGGTTATGACCAATGAATATTAATGGAAAAAATCATTGAAGCGAAATTGAACGACAAAACGAAAACAAATCGAAATCTCCTGTTAATTTCATTTTCTGTGAATTCGGATGACACATACACCCAATCAATGACAAACTCCCGCCGACAAGGCTCACATGGCACCCTGTCATTTTCGGTGAATCCATTGCGATTGGGCACTTAAATTATGCATTTCAATCGCATTTCCATTGTGTGAGTTGTGGGAGAATAATGGAATCTGGATTTAATCAAACCATTCCTTGCATCAGGATCCTTTGTCCGAACAAACGTAAATGAATACAAATCGCAAATGATAAAAGTGCTCATTAAACTCTACATGGTGCACATTTCTATTCTAGCTATGCTATCAACATATTAAGGGTTTATTTTGGTTGCATTGTTTGCGATGATTCGCGATTTTCGGGAAAAGTTCATGGATTCGAACATACACCGAAAAATTGAATATTAGCTTAATGCGAAACTCATCCTTTTTTTTTTTTTTTTGTTGGCTTTGCAAACGTTGTTCTCCGTTTTCAAAAAATTGAGTCCCAGGTTATTTTCAAGAAAGCCTTGAAGCATTATTCAGAAAATTTTAAAAAACCCCAATGAGAGTGGGAATGTGTTCAGTATTGAGAATACCTCAATCCTGATTTAAAAATTGTATATGCTTTTAAACAAAAAAGTAGTTTTTCTGATTTTTATCTCAATCAACAGGAAAAAAATCATTTGAATTTTTAAGAAAATTAATTTAGAGGCCAGCAACCACAGTTGAGTTTAGTTAAGGGTTTAAGAAGATCAACAGAGCTCTTAAAAGTCTTGCGCATATGTGTGTTCAAGAATGAACAAAATTTCAATGTCGGAATTATTCTATATATTTATGTATATGAATACCTTTGGGAGCTGGATTGCAACATAAATCAGATCCCTGCTACTTCTGTTATCATGTGCTAGGACGTTCTTTGGTATGATATAAAGTCATATTGTCTCTAATAACGCAACCAGGTTGAGGTTATAGGTACTTTTTGGAATTTTTTTGAAATCACATTTCGTCAAGGAGCTTCCCGATGTTTTCTGCAAATGAAAGTTTGAAATGCATCTAGTGTAAAGGATATATGATATAACCGAACACAATAGTTTTAATAAATTAACAGAACAATTATTAAAAGAAACGTTTTTATGAACCCTCAAGTCTTTATTAGCACCAATGCTTTGAACCACTTCACTTTAATCACAACAGATGTGCAACGGTACAATATAAAAATATTCTTAAGCAAAATTTCAGTACCACGTTAAACGGCAAAACACGAAAAATTTTCGTTACTTGAGAAAATCTAGGAATAAAATGAAATTAAGGGTATTCCCTTAAAAGTGAAAAGATCGGAAAAGCGAAAAAGTGTAAAATATTTCGGACAAAATTTCATTCATTCATTTTCGAGTCTACTTGATTTTTGTCTTTTCGAGGTTTTTGAGGCAAATACAATACACATTTAAGGGCATAGCTGTTAAGTAATGATTGGTAATCATAATCATTACTAACTAGATTACTTTTATATAAAAAAAAATTAATTGATTAAAATACGATTCTTTTTTTATTTCAATGATAATTAATTGATTACGATTACAAGTGATCAAAAAGAATTCACAACTACCCGAAATTACACAAAATAATCAAGAATACCTAGAAATAATAAAAAAAAAGAATCCAACTACTTTCATAGATTTTTTTATTATTATTTTTGATTATTGAAGTCAACTTTGGAATTAAATTGGGGATACTTTTCATGTTTTCATTCTGTTTTGAAAAATTCATAAAGCTCATTCGTTTGAATCCGGATAATAGATATTTTGTATCTTGAAATGTCGGACTCTCTTTTCGAAAGTGACATATCTGCAGGTGAGGAATTGGAGGATCGATCCTCTTGTCCTTCTACAAGCAAAAGGAGCATTGTGGTGGAGTCAGGACCGCTTATTTTGACCCACGGTCTTTTAACCCCAATAGAGCGCTATATTTCGCTGCGAAATGCACGATTCAAAAAAGTGAAATTTAAATTTACTAAAATTTCGCAAATCATGGCCATGGTAAAATTGTTACCCTGAAGAGCGGTATTTTTGGCTTTGAAATGCACGATTCAAAATAGTGAAATTTAAATTTCGCAAAAATTTCGAATCTTTAAATAAATAAACACTTTAGAATATAGTTAAACATGGAAATTAAGAGTAAAATATCCAAAATAATCAAAAATAATAAAAAGAAATCTGTGAAAGTAGTTGGATTCTTTTTTTGATTATTACTAGGTATTCTTGAATATTTTGTGTAATTTCGGGTAGCTCTGAATTATTTCTGATAAGTTGTAATCGTAATCAAAAAGTAATTAAAATTTTTTTCAAAAGAAAATTATATAATCATTACAATTCTTTCGAACTTGTAATTTAATTGATTACTAAATGTAATCGCAATTTAACAGCTATGTTTGAGGGATGTAGACACTACTTTACTAAGGCCAGATATTTCAGTGCATACTTAAGGTCTCCTTAGCACTTAAGTTAAGCTTAAGTTTGTGAAGGATTTTGACAGTATAAATTTTAAGTTTTCAAATTAATTGAATGAAGGAATTTCACAAATTTTACAAATTTTAAAAAATATTAACAAAAAATATAGGTTTTTTCAAATGTTAACTACCGAAAACAATTTTCGTAAGTTTTGGATAAAATTTGACAGTTAAAACACTTGACACTTAAGGTGTTCTTAAGTCTTCAAGCTTCCTTATCTTAAGCGAGCCTTAAGTATGCACTGTAATATCGGGCCTAGGACTTTTGATATTTACTTGGATTAACTTTTGTGAATTTATAAGGTAATCATAATCGTTTTCCAAAAGCTCTCTCTGTTCATAAAAACAATTTTTTAAAGTCAAAAAATATTTTTTATGCAATTCGACATCATAATAGGCCTATTATGATGTCGATTTTAAAATCATAATGAAGCATATTATGACACTAGTTTTGAGAAAGTATAAAAAATTGTTTATACAAATAAAAAGCATGGCATACTACATGGTTTTTTAAGAATGAATTTCAAGGCGTGCAATAATAAATTTCAAAACGCACGCATTTCAAAAAATACAAGGCAAGGCGTGCAATAATAAATTTCAAAATGCACGCATTTCAAAAAATACAAGGCAAAAATAAGCAGAGCATACTACGAAGTTGTATAATAAAGAATTTCAAATTATGAATCTGTCAAATCAAAATAAAAAATTTCTTCACAATAACAAACAAACAAAAAACACGCTTTCTTAAATTTAGGTTAAAATCTAGTTTAAATCTTATTGCATAAAATATTGTTCGGCACTCGTGTCGAAACTCAGCTTTTTTCGCACTCGTGGTATTGTAAAACTCGGCTGCGCCTCGTTTTACAACATTTACCACTCGTGCAAAAAAAAGCTTCATTTCGACACTTGTATCGAAAATATCTATTTCCACATCAAACTTCATTTAAAAAACATTTAAGAAAATTCCTGATTCATTCCTAAAGCGTTTTTAAATGAAGTTTTTCATTTCTGACAGAACTGGCGATAGCCCCACCCCTCCAGCAACAAAGGGTTTTATAAAAAGGAGAGCATCACAATACTATCTCGTCTATTATCAAAATTTTTCTTCCTATTGCCTCTTTCGATACGCGTACATTTCGTTAAGATAGGTGTAGATCGATTCCTTTGACAAGAAAACTGTTTACGGACAGACGGTCAAACAACCAGACAGGTGGTCATAATAAATCGAATCTCCGCACATTTCTATACACATTTTGGTCGAGACCTTAGTAACGTCATAGCTACCTGTGCCCAGTGGCGTGTCTAGAGAAATACTGCTTTGATAGTGCTTATATTTTCCACAGTGGTATATTGAGCAATTATAAGACATTAACCCAAAAATTTTTGGGGGGGGGGGAAAGAGGAAGTTTAGAGAGTTATGGCCCAAAAACCAAAAAAATCCAAAAAATTTATGGCGTCCGATTTGGATGAAAATTTATATATAGAATAAGCGAAAAATGCTTAGAATTTTGGCGTCAAAATTTTTTCAAGAAACCGATTACAACTAGTCTAGTTAGGGTCTAGTTCCAAACTGGTCCAGAAAGGACCAGTTTTTTTTAAAAATTTTAGTGCTAAAATTCTTAGAATTTTTCACTTATTCTTATATAAATTTTCATCAAAATCGGACGTTATGAAATTTTCGGATTTTTTTGGTTTTTGGTCCATAACTCTCTAAACTTCTTCTAGCCACCCCCAAAATTTTTTGGGTTAATATCTTATAATTGTTCAATATACCACTGTGGAAAATATAAGCACTATCAAAGCAGTATTTCTCTGGACACGCCACTGCCTGTGCCGTAAAGACGAGAAGAGTTAGACTGAAATAAATTTCTCAGGAAATCTTGCAACAACGAGGTACTAAATGAGCTCAATAGAATTTTTTTTGTAGGATCAGTGGTCTAGATTGATGAAAAAAATGGATCGGCGACTGGTATGTAATATGGGCAGAGCTATTTTAAGGCAGTCTAAAAAAAATTTTTTCGAATTATTTTTTGCAAAATTACGAAGATTGTCTTGTGGCTTTTCTTAAGTCCTTTTTTTTTAGTATGGGAATATTGTGTAGCAAGGGTTGGGATATTTTAAGGGTTTTTCTGATAAGCTAATGTACTTGAAAAACAGCAAATAAAGCCTAAGGAGTAGGAATAACCAATGTTTAAGAAGCGCTTTAGTGGTTGAGCAACATTTGAGCAACCAAAAAGTAAGACAACTATAATAAACATGATCAATTGAGGGAGACAAAATAAATTATCAATGAAAAAGTAAAAAAAAAAAACAAAATAATAATAAATGAATAAATAAAAAAGCTAGATTAAGCACTTATCCTTTGAGAGCTTGAAATTTGATGAAGAATTTTGTTTCGTTTACCTTTCTTCCGGCTTATCGCCATTAAGGATATTAGGCCATTAGCGTTTCACTCTTATTTATATTTTCGAAGTTTTTTTTTTTTTTTTTTTTTTATCGAAAAGCTCGATTTCACCGAAACGTCACACTGTGCGTCGGCGGTAAGCAAACAGAGAAACCCGCCTACGTCTTCTATAGGCATTAGAGAAGCATGCGGTAGCGTAAAGGAATGTCAAGGCGTCGAGAATTACACGAAAATAGAAACAGAGAAGAATTATGAATGAAAATTTTTGTGTTTTGACAAAGTGTAAATGAAATATGTCAACTGGGACTTGAAGGGAAAATTCAAAGTCCGGAAATCGTAGCCGCGAGTTTCACGAGCGAGCACTTAAGTAATTAAATTCTCCTTCTGTTTATATTTTCCCAATTTTTCTACAGAATGGCAACGATTTTTCCAACTTTCACGAACGTGACACGTGCGTGTTTTCAATGGACACTTGTTAGGTACGTAGAATGGAAAGGATGACGAAAAAGAGATATTAAAGAAAACCAAAAAAAAAAAACAACATACGAAGAAAAAATTATGTGAAGATGCAACAAGGCAATTTCCGCCGTTGTTCTCGCGACAATTTCTTTTTTTTTTTTTTTTTTTGGCACAACGCCTTAAAGCGTGCTAAGTTTCCTTAGCAGGACGCATTTATGACACAATTTGATCGTACGATTTAATGCTGTGTGATTTAATTCAAGAATTTCACGCAAATGGGGCCTTTTTCATCACATGTTATTTGGTTTTATTTGAAATTTGAATTGTTATGTTTGAATTTTGTGAAACTCCGATTCGACGACCCGTCTTGCTTGCTATTTGAACGTCAACTGGAGTATTTTGCTTTCAACTTGCCTTTTTAACTGTTTGTTGTTTGCAAATGATGCTAAGAGTAAGTTTCTCAATGCGTTGGCTCTTGGTTTCCTTTTAACGGAGTTTTCGACGAGAAAATCAACGGTAACGGCTTTTATAAATTGAGAGAGAATGCGAAAACGAGTGAAAGAGGAATCGAAACTCTCTCAGTTTTGTTTGGCGTGTTCCCGCAATACAATTCGAAAATGGAAACTCGATTTTGACAGTTTACGGTGCATGAGTTTTTTGGCGGTCTTATGGAAAAATGTGCTCCTGCTGTTCATTTTCATGTTTGTATAGATGTGTAGTATTTAGCTGTCATTTGGCGCGTCATATTCTATGAATGGAAAATGCGCGCGCATTTTTTATGACATTTCTTATGTGGGTCAAATCGTGATTTCGCTTAAGTTTCACTTTCAAAGGAAACCAAGTGAAAGGAAATGTCAAAATGTGCTTTTTCTCTTTGTTTTCATAACAGAAAAAGAATGAGAGCTACTATTTCGATAGAGCTTTTGCTTCTTTTAAAAAAGTAACGTTTCTTGAATTAACAATACCATGTGGTCGAAGAGCCTTTCTAAGAGCTAAGGAACAATTGAAAACATTTAGTAAAAATATTAGAACTTTGAACTTCAAGAGGACTTGCCAGCAAACAGTCCACTAATTGAGCAATAATGGAACACATTTCCATCTGAATCGAATTGCTGCAAGCAATGGGAATATCTTTTTGAATTATTTGTTTTTATAGTTTTTAACCAATAATTTATTGAAAACTAATCTACATTCTTTTCTTAGAAAAGTTTTTATTCGATGAAACTATTTTGATCTGTGTTTGGGAGCATGATGTACCGCAATCGCCCGGCCGTGTAGCATGCGATGATGTGGAGTTGGATGTTGACGCTCTCCGATACGTTTAAGGCGGAATTCGAATTTGGCCGCCGTTTGCTTAAATTCTTCTATACTGGATTTAAGTTCCTTTATTCGATCCATTGTCGTATCGAACTCTAGCAGTAGAGCTGGCATTTCGAGCAAGCCGTTCTGAAAGCTTCTTTCACGGATGTCCATCTTGACGCGTATGCGTTTGATTTTTAAATCGTTCAGATATTCACGCCAACCAATGAGCTCCGTTTGAGCACGATCCAGTTCTCGATCGAGTGCTTGAACCTGGTGAAACAACATGATTTGGCGTTCTTTTATGTGAGCCAGTGCGTGGGTATGATTGACAAATTGACTACGGAATCTTTCAAGGTCCTCATTGCGTTCTGTTTGAAGGGAACAAGCATTTTATCAAACGAATACTTCTTCTCGTAGCTTATTTATACTGAAGGGCCATATCTTTGAACCCAATTCAAGTCAAGGTAGCTCTACTCTTTCTAGAAGTGGAATCATGCCCGTATATTTAAAGGAATTTCGGACAAGAGTTAGGAAGAAGGAAATTCTTCAAGGCCCCTTTTGAGTACATATTTTGGGAAGTGTAAATAGATAAAGCCAAAGGCCTAAGAAAGACAAAAATGATTGAGCACACGGGCAAAACTAGAGGAAATGCAAGATTATTGCAGATAATTAAAAGTTATTCCCTAGAAAGTTGTAATTCAGAAGGTACAGGCCCGATGGAAAATCATCCCACTTTCTGGATTCTACCCAGAACGGTCCTACAGGTCACACTCGTCACAGCCATTCTGAGGAGAAATTAGGTTATTTTGTTGCTTAACTTTTACTTAACTGATTTAAAAATTTTAAATCCTTAACAACCCCATACTTTTTTTTAAAATGTTGTGGGCTTAGACCTAAAAACAGTGATTGTGACCGGTGTGATACAATGATTATGCCCAGTATTGAGTCAACTTTACGAATTTTGGCTACCTGTATAAAGTCCTTCAGTATAAACTGCCTTTGTTTATATTAATCAAAAGTTCGATTGTGCCCATTTTACCCTCTAGTTTTTTCGATAATTGAATCGCTTCCGTCTGCAGACTTATATATTGATGGAGCTTAAGTCCACCGCCCAAATCTTCGAACTTTGCTTGTTCTTCGTTGAGTTTATTCATTGTATCATTATACCTTAGAAGCACTAGCATCGTTGATGATATTTCTTTGCTGAGAACTCGTATTTCCTTGATGCGCTTCAAGACGAACGTATCTAAATGATCAGACGAACGCTTTTTAAAAGTATTTTTGATAAAACTTTCCAGCGACTCGACCTCCTGCTCTAGAACTTTTTTTCCATTTGCTTCTTCTTCTTCAAGTTTTTCAATTTCATTGTTGAAATGTTCCCGTTTCTCGGCCTCTTTGCCCAGAAGTGAATCCAAAGTTTCGATAGCATAATTGTATTTTCTCTGCTCTTCATAGTAAGTCTCCTCCGGATCCGGTGTTATTGGACGTAGTTTTTTATTACGCCGAAAGAAGTCGACACATTTCCGCTGCATAAATTCGTTTGTCGTACGTTCGACTTGCAGTTCAACCATAATCTGGACGAGAGCTTTGAAGAGCTTCTTCTTATCGAGGTTTTCACGCAATACGTCATTCGGATCAACATATTCGACGGTTTGGACTGCGTACGCTATAACACGATCAATAAAAGTAATCACTTCTTTTCGGAGTTGCTGTTCTTGTTCGAGTTGCAACATTTTCGCAATTAACTCGTCATCCGGTGAAATGTCGATCGGCTTTGCCGCATCGCTTTCAAAAAGTACCTCAAGTGCTGCCATTTCTTCATCCCTTTTAGGGGCAACCTCTTCTTCTTCCGATTCGAAGTCAAATTTTAATTCGGAAATTTCAGAACTTACAGTTGCTTCTTCTTCGCCGTGTTCTTCTTCGACGTCTTGGACGGTTTTATGTTCGGGCTCAGATGGTTTTGCTGGTTCGATCGCTGGCACTTCTTCCTCCTCTTCTCCAAGCTGGGACATTTCATCCTCAGCTGGGGGTTTTCCTTCAATATCCATACTTGGATCCAATGAAATTTGATCAAGTGATGGTAGCGTTCCCAAAGTTAAAAAGAAATCAGGAACAACGGGAAGCTTTTTTCGTAAAACAAACGATCCTGGCCTTAATGTTTCAATAACGGATTCCGCAGAGGATAAAGATGAACTTGGCGTCTGTTCTTCTTCTGGTTGATCTGATTCGATATTCGAAAATATATCAGCATTTTCCCCAAAACGTACGCTATGCCTGCTATCGTCTTCACTGCGGTTGGAAGCCTCAAACTCCTCTTCTTCCGACGGCATCATTTCCTCAAACTCAGACATTTTCAAGCAATAACTTTACTACCCTCTTTTAACCTTATGTGTTAATAAAAATTTTTAATTTAAAAAAATATACTTTAAAATATACCCAATTGTTCCCTTTCTCCTTTTATTTGGAAGAAGAAATTTTTTCTTCTTTTGAAATTTGTCCCAGAAACAATTCTTGATACAAAAAACTTCATAGCCTTTGTGATTGCAAGAGAGCTTTGAAATTTTACAGTTTCCCATAGGAGTTTCAGCCCCATTTTTGTACCTATTTACTTATATAACAAGTGGTCACGATAAAGGAAAAAAAACTTACCGGTTTGGGTACTGGAGTCGAAAAATGTGCTTGTTGTCTCTACAGTCATAGTGCCAATAGTGCCATCAATAATCTGCGCAGACGAATCTCGGCGTCCACGATAACTGGAAATGCAAAGATATTGTAGCATAAAGTTAATTTGAGGAGATTTATGGGTACTGGTATTTATTATACTCACCGGCAGACGTCGTCACTCTGAGAGCTTTGTCGTCGAAAATTTCGACAGCGTATCATTTCTTCCGTAGTGGATTGTCGGCGAAAGCCCCTTGCTATCAAAATCTCCTCAGTTGTTGACTGGCGGCGTATAGCCGGACGTGAAGTTTGCTCAGCAACGGGTAACGGAGGTGGACGCGAGCACGGACTGGGATCTCGTGACGAGGAACAGCTATTCGATTCCGGAGAGCGTGAGCTTCGAGCTGCCGAGGAGCTTTGCCGCCGTAGGGTATGCCGTCTTGGGCTGCCATCTCGATCATGGCTACGATCGGGCGAAAGATGGGCCCGCGAATCGCGACGACCGCCACGTGAAGCGCTATCGGGACTCAATGAATCACGGCGTGATGTACGCTGTTGGCCTTCCTCGGGAGGATCTGGACTCAAGGCCGGTTGGGAGCCACGACGGCTGCTGCCAGGCATACAGCTCTCATCAAAGGCAGTTGCCTGACGCTGTAAGCGTTGCATGCGCGGTGCACGCTCTGGGCTTATGCCTGCCTTCGAATCACGCCTGTTGACTCGCCCGCATTGGGTTGTCGAGTCACGACGCCCTTTTGGTGCGGTCGGACTTGTTGCTGGCGGCGTAACTGAGCTAGTTATAATTGTTGGTGGCGGCAACGCTTGACAAGCCGAATCGACCTGGTTATATGAAGTTGTGGATATTAATGGCACAGTATCGGAACCTCCAGAGCTAGTCGAGGGGCGCTGTTCTTGACGGAAGTTGGGGAACTCAGGTGCAGCTAATGAGTCACGTTTTTTGATGGATGGTGGTGGATGCTAAAAGGATTTTAAGGGTTTGATTTCATATACATACATTCAAACATATTTATGTACATGGTAGACATTTATGGATTGGAGAACAATTTTAGGTTGAAATAAAATTTGGGAAATAAATTGAACTTACAGTCCGGGTCTCGACAACCATCGGAACAATAACACTTGGCTCATCGACGTTACTTTCGCGTCTATTCCAATGCTTTACGAATTCCGTTGTATTCGAGTCACGTCTCGAGCGCATGCTGCGTATTCCAGAGTCAGCGCTCGATTCACGGCGCTTGCGCGGTGCAACGTAATTCGTTCCGGTATTATTGCCGGCATCCGTTGTCGAAGAACGCCACGGAAGGCTGCGTGCAAGATCAGCTAAAGTCTCACGACGATTTAAGGGGGCTTTGGTGGTACGGGGCTGTTGCTTTGCAGTACCGCCACTCCATTCACGTAGAATGTCAGTGAGCTGGGCCAGCGAGCTGCGTCGTCGACGCTGTAGACCTGCTAAGGCAAAATACGTGATCGTGTGGTTATTCTCTCTTTTTCTTTCTTTATAGAGGCAATACTTACCAGGCGGCGGCGATGTGCTTGGCGGCGTATTGATTTGAGCGGCGGAATCTCTGCGACCACCCAAACGCTGACGTATTGTTGATTCCTCCAGCTATAGATATGATATGAGATAAGAATGCGGCCTTATATTTTCTTCAAGTTTCATTTTTTTCGAATTTATCCTACCTGTTCTCTCACAAGATCGTCCCAGCCGTTGCCGCCTTGCCACACCAAGCCAACTTGGTGTGACATTATGGGTAAATTGCAGACGAAGCATATTGCCGTCATAGTCCTGGAAGAGGTTTGCAGAACAAACATGGAAAAAATTATTAGAAAAAATTGGAATATCAGTTGACTTCGTTTTTTGAAGGACATGCAATAGTTGAAATTTAGTAAAGCGTGGATTATTAACAGAAACCGCCGAAAGAGAGGCAAATAAGTTTTCGGACTTGTTTTAAACTTAAGTACGGAAAGAGGAGTTTTTTTTTGTTATTATTTAAAGCGAAATGTTTTTGGGAATTTTGTTTTTTTTTTGTAAAGCTTTAAAAGTAGTTTTTGGGCTTATTCTAAATAAAGAAATAAAAATGTAAGAATAACAGTAATATAGGCATGCAAAATTTTGTGTTTCGAATTTAGAAGCGAAAGCTTTTCGAACGTGCGTAGCTGTTTTGCATCGGAATTCCAGGGACATTGCTCAGTGAAAAGTTTTCTTTTAGTTCAAATGCTTAGAAAAAGAAAGAAACGGAACATAAACAGATTTCGAAGTCGAATTCATGAAAAGTTTTCCAAAAGAAAAAACAAAAAGGAAAGAAATTTCGATGAAGCATACTTCAAGGCGCATCAGCTTTAGGAAACTTGAACATTTTTAGATATAGCAAAGCGCTATAAAAACGAAAAAACTTTTTATAGCAAAACCAAAGAGAAGATAAAGCTTGCAGGTAAATCGAAAAAAAGCTTAATAGAAAGTAAAGCACAAACAAGATTTCAAGCGCTGTTCATAAAAGGCAGGAATAGAAAGAATTATAAATAGAATTTATGGATTTTGCTAACTTTTTGCGTATAGTCGTCGACGTTGGTTGATCTATGGACCTGTAATGCCGAAGTTTTGACATGGCGCATAGTTGGGGCTGGAAAAGCGTTGATTGTGTGAATATTGTGTGATTACTGTGTGCGTGTTTCGCAAGCTTTTTTCTAACGGTTCAAAATGTTGAGAGCTTTTTAAAGCTTTCCTTTAACACTTTCGCTTTCGCTTTCGATTTCGATTTCTATTTCGCTTTCGGTTTCACTTTCGGATAAAAAGCACAATTATGAAGCGAATGTCACACAGCCACGTTGTTCTTGTTGTTGTTGTTCGAAGTTTCGGAGTTGTTGTTCTATTGTTGATTGCATGCAGCGGCGTCCTTTATATGAATTTTCGTAGGGGCTGTTTGTGCAGTAATATTTTGATTGGGGATATGCTCTTTTTTTTATAAGTTTATATCTATTTTGGTGGTTTGTGTATTCTTGTTTTAATCAAAAAAATGAATAAACGCACACACGGGGACGTTCTACTTTGGATTGTGTCAGGGTATCTTTTTTTGTGGATGGGAACTTAGCTTTATTGCTTTTGCGCTACACACTGAGACACTGCAAAAAATAATTTAAGAGAAAAATTTCTTTTTATAAGTATTAAAAATTTATGTGAATTTAAAAATAAATAAAGAAAATCTTTATGGTTCTACGTTTGCTCTTTATTTTATGGGGTGAAATAAGATCTACTATTTTCACGCTCTAAGAAAAAAAAAACATGCAGGGTCTTTACTTACTACTCTTTGGATATTGTTGAAAGCAAAAGTAAATGGTATTTTTCTAAGTACTAAGAAATACTTATATTTTAATAAGGCATATATAATTATTTTATACTTTTAATTATACTTAAGACTAAATTAATTTCGATGCTTTAAATTCTGGCATAAATGGGAGAAAATTTAAAATGTCAGCTTTCTTAACTTCATCATTACTAATTCGATTGGTTCAGATCAATAAACAAATAAATAAATATGTTTCATCTTAAATACATTTATTTAAATTGAACGAAAACCCATTCCCTTTTGTCGCTGCTTCTTTCTTTTTTACTCTGGAATAAAAAATTCTTTATGCTTTTCAAATTCAAACGTAATTGTTTGTTTTGTGAATTTGCAGCAACTCACTTTATAATCCTATTACAAAATAACAAGAAAGAGCACTCTTAAGGAAAAAGGTTTCTTCTTCAACAGCAAAGAATCGTTGCTTATGTACCCAAGAAAAAAGAGAAAAAAAAAAAAGAACACAGAAACTCTGTTTATGGCTACTCAGATAGAATTGATAAGCGCTGATCCAATAAACCGCAATGTAACTGAAATGACTTGTCCTTTGTCATGACAACGACCCCTCAATCGAACCACAACCTTATCGAAGCAACTAAAAAATTGGCTACATCAAAGACAGGCTCAATGTTTAAACAGTGCTGCGCTTCCTTGGTGCTTTTGATGTGTTTTAAAATTTTTGGTTTCAATGGCAATAATTTTCGCTATTTCAACTCTGCTGTCTACGAAGTAAACAAGCGCGTGCTCAGTGCAAATAGTTCACAAGAATTCAGATAGTATCATTGGATAAATAATTGAAATCGGAAGTATTTGAGTATGCTTTCAAACGTGACAGCTTCAAAACAATGAGTTTCCAAGGGATTCATATGGGCCCATAAACCTTTTAACGACCTCGCACTCAGGCACCTTAGGAAAACGCTTTCGATAGCTTGTCTTTCAACTTCATTGGAGGTTGCGGTGTTTTGACCTAAGAGACAGTAACTGCCAATGTATTAAATGACTAAAGAAGTTACCAAGAAAATAGTTGAAAGGACTGTATCCTGTGCTCCTTTCTGCTAGTCAAATAAGATTCCTCTGTACTTCGCTTATTATACCTTTTCCGAAGGAAAGGGTATATTTAGTTTGGCTCGGAGTATGTAACATGCCAAAGGAGTCGCGATAGATATAGACATATATATATATTCTTGATCAGGGTGACAAGAGGAGTCGATCTAGCCATGTCTGTCTGTCTGTCTGTCTGTCTGTCTGTCTGTCTATCTGTCTGTCTGTCTGTCTGTCTGTCTGTTTGTCTGCCTGTCTGTCTGCCTGTCTGTCTGTCTGTCTGTCTGTCTGTCTGTCGGTCACACTTTAGTTTTTCGTAATTTACTCCTAAGCCATGAACGATATCATATTGAAACTTGGCATGGACTTGAACCAGGTAAATGTCCGAAAAACTGCATACAAATTTTTTTCGTAGTCCCTTCTTGGGTCGTGGGAAATGGTTCAGAAGTTTCAAAAATCACGATTTTTAACGTTTTTCGTGGATAACTTTTTTACTATACATCCCAGCATATTGAAATTTGGTGTGTGTATAGCTATTATGTAGACTTAAGCTTTCGCTGAAAAAAAATTGCGACATCGCTATAACTATGGTCATCATCCTACACATTAGAAAAAAACACTCTTTCTCTTATTCTCATATCTGAATACAAAAATGATTTTTTTTTTTGCTTCTTCTGGTTGTGTATTTTGCCGCCAAATAAAGTCGTCACTTATGGTTAAATTTTGACCATGACCACCATTCGCGAAATTCGCAAAAATTTATTTTCACTATTTTGAATTGAGGCTTTCGCAGCTAGACAAAATGTCCTCTAACGGTTCAATTTTGACCATGACCACCATCCGCGAAAATTTTGTGCTTAATAATAATCTCGAGTCTTAGAAGCTAAATCGAAGTACAGATAAGGTATAAATAGATATCCAAGCTAGAACAACGAAAACGGCAGGAATTTTTGTTAAGGTAATGTTTTAACATATTTCAGGCTAAGGAAAAGGTATGTGTGCAATCGGCTTTGCCGATGTAAACTTCTTTACTTGTTTTAAGTTGATTTCGAGTTATGTCCAAAAGTCTAAATGATTTTGATTGATGATAAACATTGTAATTGGGTGTGCCCGAAATATCTACAAGAAAATACAATCTACAGCAATACAATTTCAAGAAATGAATTTGAACGCGATATGACGGCGAATTTAAGTGTTTTCGAAGTACATTTAAAATGCTGCAAAGCTTTTATATTTTATCAAGCGGGAAAAATGTTTTTCCACTGGCTGGCAATAATGGAAAGTATTCATACTTCGAGATTAGTTACAGTGCCGTAGCAATTCTGTTTTGCGTGAGGGGGAAAAATTATTTTTCCAATTTGCGTGGGGGTGCAAAATTATTTTTTCAATTTTATTCATGGGCAAAAACAAAAATGCGTGGGGGGGCAAAGCCCCCTCTTGCCCCTATGGTTGCTACGGCACTGATTAGTTAGCTCTCGATTCTACTGAAATTCATTTGACAAAGGAACGGGAAAACAGAAACAACGTAACGAAAACTTTCGAACAAACTTTTTTGCTTTGATTCTCTAACACGACTGGTCAGATCACACGTTTTCAAATACAATGGAAAACTATTTTCGATGCGAAAGTTTTCAAAAAGTTATGCCAAAACATAAGCACGAAAGTAGTTTTTGCTTACGGAGTGGAAAGTAAATGATCCCGAGAGATACTTGAGGCAGTTTGACCTTGGTGGCCTTTTGATACATTTAAGTGGAAAGTTTTAGCGTGAACTCAATTAGAACTGAAAGCACTAAGCAAAAAAATTTAATTAAAATTAGTTTTTTTTTTAGGATGTGATCGCAAAAAAGCTGAGGTAAAAAGCTGCCAATTAGAAAGTTAAGAGTGCATCATATACTGAAGGTGGAATTGTTATTTGAAAGCTACCGAATCGAAAAATGCAATAACGGTGAAGCGATCGCTTTGTACTCTTTTATGCTCTCGTTTAGTTCTTCGAAAATTTTGTTCAAGGATAGTTTTGTCCTCGTTCAAGTTCACAGAAAACTATTGTCACACTTTCACTCGCCCTCCATTGCCCCAAAGAGACCGCAACAGAATAATTTCCGTGCACAAAGTTGTCAACTCCACATGAAGTTGAAGCCGAAAGGAAAACTATTGAAAAAATAAAGAAGAATAGAAGAAAGAAGACTTCAAGGAGCAGGAAATAAAGGAGACGCAAGGGAATTCGATGAAGACATAAACGAAGCCATGAATACATTTGAAATGCATGCCAAAAATTTGTGAAATGACAGCAAAAAAAAAAGTAAAATAAACTGGCAGGAAAAATGCAAAGCCACTATTCACTGCAATCGCGATCTTTTTAAAGAAGATGTAAATGAAACAACGAAGAAGGAGAAAGCTCGAGAAAAATTCTAAAAATTTTTATGCAAATACAATCAAGTTGATTTTGAAACCCGAGATGCAAACTGAATTTTGCAATGTAAGCAAGAAGAAGGTCAAAAAGGATAGGAAAACAGATGGAAATGTAAAACGTCGGAAATGGCCACTTCAAACAACGAATCTTGTTTCTTTTCTTATGTTCTTATACAGGATTGTATTACTCCATCTGCAAACTTAGCTATAACAAGTAGAATGCTGCACAGACATTTCAGGTTATTTGTCTTCAAGAGCGTTTATCGTTTAAGAACAGAATTGACATCAGAGCATTTGAACAGACTTTTCTGATAAATTTTAATAAATTTGGTCACAGTTTCTTTAGCTTCTTTTAAGCTTTTTACTTAAAAGTTTTTAGTCATCGAATGCTGCCAGAGTTTCTGTCTTTGCTCTTAAATGCAGGACCCAAACCAAATATTTTTGACTGATGCCCAGCAAAATCTTGCCTGTTCAAAGAGCTTCGAAAGCACGTCCTTCCTGTTTCGTTTTGCTCACGCTGCAAGCTCAAAATTGGTTTATGCATTTTGAAGTTATTTTCTAGTTGCGGTAACTAACGAGGAAATTGTGAAATTGTGAAATTGTGAACTTGATGAATCCATGACGTTGAGACGTCCAAGAACCCTCAGCATTCTCGTCGACCTTCTGTGTTCTTGAAACTTTTCAGCAAATGCTGTCGATGTTGCTTTTGAATACCATTTAACAGTTCAGTTTTCTTCTCGTTGCGAGCAACAGAAGAAACAACAAGAGTCAAAAGAGAATGCAACATTAGGTAAGTAATTTTCATGGTTCGGAAATATCGGTTGTTTTGGAAATACTGCGAGTTCAAAAGCGTTTAACAATAACGAAGAAATTGGAGTCTAGCTTAAAGAGAAACAGAATAAAATTTAAAAATAAAAAAAGCCAACGAACAAATTATTCAAAATTTTCAAGTAAGCTTTTTCTAAGCTCAGACTTCTCATTTAAAAATTTAATGCCGTAAATGTTCTAAGTTTTGGATTACCCACGTTTTGTTTTTATTTTACGCTGTAAAGCTTGCATTTCCATCATTAAAAAAAAAAAATAAAAACTGGTAAAAACATCTCTCACACGATAATGACGGGCTTATGTAAATCAAAATGTTGAGTATTCCGTATAATTCTTTGTCAATGGCAACAAATAAGAAAACAAAGATAATGAATGATCAACAAAATAACACCCAATGAACCAAATAACTAATCGGATAAACAGTAAACAAATTAAGAAAAAGAAATACGAAATGAAATAACCTCTTTTCGTCTGTGACAAACGTTGAAGCATTAAATGTGATTAAATTTGGGAACAAATAAAATCCTCCGGTGGATTTTGTCCAACAACTGTTGACCCATTAAATCGGTTTTGACATCACTGTACTCAACAAAAACGATGAATGCGACGAATACTTTTGACATCAATCACAAGCATATCAGCAATCTGTGTGAAAAAGTCCAGTTCCCGAAAATTTCTTTCCTCTGGCCAATCCGATCTGATCCTATTTTCATTTATTTTAAGTGGATTTATTAAGCAAGAATCACGTTTCAACCGAAACAATTTCTCTTTGGAATTCTCAATTTGGAATTGTTCTTAAGCAATGAACAATGGGAAGTGGTGTTTGCTGAAATACTTGAGAAAAGTTGTAAGGCGAGAAAATCAAAGCTATTTAAAGAAGTTAAGGGGGTAAAAAAGAAAAAACTCTGAAATGCTTTATGTGTGATGAAAGTGATGTCATTGCACAAGGCCTTCAGCTGCTCACTCAGTGCAATTCAGGACAGACACAACTATAAACGTATGTGGGACTCGACAATGATACGATGGAGTCTACTCCGCATCTGCTGAACGTCAGCCCAAGCAGCTGACAAGTGCCCCATATCAACCTAAATGTGGAATCCGTAAAATGTTGTAGCTTTCTTAAGCATTCCTCTATGTAAACATCAACTTGTTTTTGTAGTTCTTCCGGTTCTTTTGGTATGTGAGGAACAAGCAGCAGCGTGTTCTACGGCCGCAGATGCATTGAGGACAACAGATACGATGGCAGACAAAATAAGAAAATTGTACGTAAAAATACTAGCAATAATAAAAACGAGAACCGTACGATGAGAACCCTAAACGGATATTTAACAGGAAACTGTCTAGCAACTTTGACAAGGATATCATGCCGCATTAATAAGCACTCTCGCTTAAGACCTTAAATGTTGGAAAGGACAAAGGCAGACTGAAGTCTACTTTGTTTCACGTTACACAGGATTAGTGAGATTGTGAGAAGAGCAAAATCGATATTCAAAGTGGATTATTCATAACAGAATGAAAGTTCGAGAAACAAGGTTCATTACAATGCCATAGAATAAGATGAGTAGTGCAAAAGAATTTACAGAACGTCCGGGCTCAGGGGTTAAATTAATTAGTTTGTGTTATAATGAAATCCCTTCATCGAACATTATGACAGGTCTATTTTTTAATGGCTTGAAAATTACAGACATTTTGAATTTAATCTATTTGACGGTGATTCGATCTAATGTTAGTCCATTTATTTTTCTAAGGCCACCGATAATTCCTAAAATGATTCTTCAAATCATACAGAAGAAAATTTTAAATGACGTTTAAATAAGATGTTATTAAATTTTGTATGCCTGAAGGAATTTCATTTAATATTTTCCAGGTGAAGTCGTTAATTTGTTATGAAACCAGATTTTATAAGTAGCTATTTCAGGTTTGTAACAAAGATTTACAACTTCATTCCTTTATATATCTCAATCTCAGGATTAAATGAATTTCTAAACATTATTCAAAGTAGAACAAAATATCCTTTTTCGAATACTTGATGTCAAATCTTCCTCAAAAATTGTAAGTATATAAAAATATTCAATTTCAATTGAATTGTAGAGCAAAAATAAAACAAAATTAGGCATTAATGGTGCACGATTGCTTCAAAACAGTGGGCAAATGTTTTCACGTGCAACTGGGAAATCATTGAAAATAAAATATTCGGGAAATTAATAAAACAGTAGAAAAAGGCCCACAATAATTTTACCCAAGTGAGGTTGCATTGACGAACGAATACTACCGAGCAAGATTGGTGACAGCCTTTTGCACAGAACCTTTTCAAAGCCCATTTAAAAGCTTCGTTCAATGATCAAGGTCCAAAGTTGTTTTTTATTAAAAAGGAAAAAGGACGATTCTTTATTTTAGTAAGTTTGCATCAAAAAATTTAAATTCGTCCGGAAAGAATACGTACACTTATTTAAAAAGATTGTACGAATTTGCCATTGTCATCGTTAAATTTGAAGCTTTCATGGGGACATTTATAACAATAGGCTCAAATCAAGCACAAATATTCGTTGGAGGATTTATTCAAATATCGAAAATGTTATTCTGATGGAAATAACGCTTTCAATACATGAGTCCAGTCAAATTTTTTTTCGCTTAAACGAAATCATAGCTCATGAAGCGTAAAAACCCACATTTGGAACACTCTGAAGGATACCATGTGTTAATTAAAGTGGGAAAAAAACCAGAAGAAGTAAGTTTTTATTTGTGTTAATGTCTCGTACTTTTCTATAAAGTCCATACTCGTATTATTTGGGATACAATCTGTACAAGCATGCTCCTCGTTTGCATTATAAAGTCCTGCCGATAGTACTAACGACAATGGAGAAAGGACACAGAGCCACTTTCGAACAAATTAAATTTCTTTAGTAGTTTTGCATGGAATGCCCGCCCATTCAATCTTCTCTAGAAGAGGAATTCTCGGAAAATCGGTCGTCTCTAAGCTGTTTTAAATAATTGAAATATTTTCTATTTGAAAATAAATTTCCGAAATGTTTGGAAATTTCTATAAATTCGGAGAAATTCTCAATCACAAAAAAAGTACGTTTTATTTTGAATCACTTCGACGAGAATTATTTAAGAATTCTGTAATAATCAAATAAAACATTAAAGCTTTGGAATAATTTTTAATAACTTTGATTCAATAAAAACGTATCATTTTAGATAAGTTTTCATTTTCATAGCGATAGAAACATTCTTAATATAATCAGGCATACTCTAGAAATCGAGTCCGAATAAAAAAAGTTCGAAATCAATGTTATTTCAATAGAAATTCAAGCTATTTCGAATATGAGGATTCGAGTTTTAAAGCATGCCTGAATATATTAGGTGTGTAGAAATGGGAAAAATCAATTACTTTGTTTATGATGAAGTTAAATCAAGCCATAAGTGCTCTCATATCAATCTGGAGAATCATATTAGCATAAATTTCAATTGCTTGGAATGAGATGAGAGCTCAGATTTTGAACACACACGTACTTTTCGGTCAATGTCAAGATAGAAATTTTTTGTCTCATCGTAAACGAATTGAAATGTCGTAGTCGTACTGATTGAGGAAAATTAAATTTCCTACCCAAACCTGCCTTTCTTTTGACCATACATTTCGGAATTTTCACATATTTACTCTTCAAAGGTTGTGTTAGACACTTTCCATGAATTTCCTTTTTGATAGGCTTAAAAATAGAACTATCTGTAATACACCCCGACGGAGCCGGGTGTAAGCAGCGACAAACATGCATTTTTGCTTGCGATGCTTTAGTTTTATCCAAAATTATTTCTGTAATTGTTGTAGGCTTTGGTCGTAATAGATAAAAAGCAAACCACAAATTTGAACTTTTTCGTGTTTCTTCCTTTCTCTTTTATTTCCAATATTTCGGCTTAATTTTTTAGCCGTCATCAGGGAAAACTTTCTCCTGTGAGTTTCAATCGTTAAATCTAGCACTTCTAGCATAAGCTGAACCAGCAAAAAGATGTTCAAAAATTGCAGTTAAAAGCCTAAATTTACAGGCCAAAATAACTTTAATTCAATCATTAAAGCCGATTTTGCCATAAATTTTTTTCTACAAAAGTCAAGAGAGATTGCCATGCAATCATAGACGCAAATATTTTCAGGCATCGGAAAATATCCTCTTAAAGCGAGGAATCAGTGCCTTCGCGTTTGCTCGAGCAATTGTCTCTTCAACTCAGAGCTCGCATGCAACAAGCGATAAGGCTTCATAGAATCGCAGCTTATGCCAAGTGTTGTCAAATTGTGTGTGTTTTTTTTTCAAATGTCCATGGGACAAGAGGATGGATATGCCTTCAGTTAGATGTGATGTTATTGCTTCATTTTTTTTTAATCCAAGACCTTTTGTTTACGAACCTTTGCTGCGAACTTTGGAGGCCATTCGGACACAATAAAAACGTCAACATGAGAAATCACTTGAAACAAAAGCAAACGTTAAACAAAGCAAGGAAACGAGCAAAACAGGTTCTTGCAAACAGAACCAAGAGCATGGTTTGCCGAACAAAATGGCAAAGAAAATCCTGATAAGATGGTCGCGTGGAACCGGACTCGCATTGCTCTACGGAAAATGGCAAATTGTGTCGCCCTTATTTGTCGAGTAAATTAAAAATTGTCCTCAAAATTGTGAGCAGTGGAACAAAAACGAAAGAAAAGAAGAAACCAAAGTCTGAAAGAAAAAGCGAATTGAAAATATAAAGCAGCAAAAAATGGAGATCCTTAAAAGGCGCAACGCTTGGACTAACGCAAGAAAATTAATTAAAATGACAAATCGTGCATCTTTAATTGAATCGTTGAATTCAAATTCAAATCGTCCGACCATAAAAAGGCTGCCATAGCAAAAAATGTGGAGGATAAGCGAAATGTTACATAAAAATGCTGACAGCACAATCGGAGGAAATAATGCTGAGACATATTTTTGACACGTTTACAGGCGTGTTTCTTTCTTTTCTCGCTTACATTCAGGCATGCTCTAGAAATCGAATCCGAATAAAAAGTTCGAAATCAATAAGATTTCAATAGAAATTTTAAGCTATTTCGCATTTTTTATGAGGATTCGATTTCTAGAGCATGCCTGATTGAAGCAGTTTAGAAAAGTTGAGGCTTAGGTAAATGATTGGAAAGATCAAAACAATTCATAGTGATGACTGTGCAAAGTAATGCCAACAAGTATGGAATACATATCATTAACGGTTTTAACAGCTATGATAAGATTCTTTCAAAAACCAGTACAGCTTGTGTACGGAAAAAGCAAATCAATATGGAAGAAAATTTCAGTTGAGCTGGAGACAAGTGTGCTAAGAACTTTTCATTTAATCCAGTATTTCAATTCCTTTCGAGAGTTATGGAAAATATAGAAATCTGGGGATAAGAATCACACAAAATAAATATACACCGTCGGCGAAATTCTTCGAGCGATGATTAAAAATTTCATCGGCGCGGAAAAATTTCATTCAACTGGAATCAATTTTCAAATCAAGCGAAAAAAAACAGCATGTGTAGAGAGTTCTTCATTCGTCAGGGAAAAATGTAGCCTAAATAACTTTTTTCATGACCGAAATTCAACGGAAAATGTGCTCGAATGTGCGGAACCTGCTAATGATCTTGACATTGTCATTGTAAGGGTTTGCTATTCTCTTTGGCTTTTTTTTTCTCAAATATGAAAGCGTTGAATTTTTAAAAATGCTTTTGTCTGTATCTGAGCATGTGCTTTTTTTATACGAGACGAATCAATGAAATCGCTACTGTACAAGGTTCAAATGAAATGAGAGCAGCGCCCATAAGTAGGCTGTAAGAAGTGGCACATATCCTTGTATAAATAACCTTGACAAGTTGACTTACGTTACTGTTATTTATAAAAGGAACCCTCCAGGAAATTTATGATGATGAAAGGATGTTCTGAAACGAGTTCTTTTGTATCCAGATGAGGAGACAGCCTTTCATTGCAAGCTTTTGTTAATACTGAGATGCAGTGTGAATTTCCTCGAAAGTAGGAGAGCCTGGTTGTTGATTTTTATGGCGTGTTCTGAGCAAAAATTTAATAGGAATATTTTCAAACATTCGTTCGAGCTGTCCTAAGGTTTTTATTTTCCTTTTATTTATTGGAAAACGGTGCAATAAACATCATGACTCGTGTGAATCTCAAGTGTCGATTAGTTTTTAAATGAAGGAAATATCTTGACATTCGAGATATCTCAGAGAGCGTTGCTTCATCAACTTCGACAACAGGCAAAAGAAGTCCTGCTGGTTGCTTGCCAACTTACAGTTACTAACATATATTGTGTTCATACAAAATCATAACGAAGAGAACTGTAAATTTGGCAATGGCTTTTTAAGCGCACGCCGAAATTAAAGGATTTTTAACTGTTAAAACTGGGGTAATTCCACGCAAAACGGCCTTAAAGGTCATACCGGTCACAGTCATTTTGAGCATTAGCATTAGGTAATTTCATTGCTTAACTGATGTTAAAAGTTCTCGAGAATCACATCTTCTTGATTTTAAATACTATGAGCTAAAACCCGAAAAAAGTTGATTGTAACTGAATGGAATTACCCTGTGGGGATTCATTTTTCTTTGAAATATTCACCGAGAAGCATCTGTTTTGGGAGCCCAAATTTGTAAATAATAAATTCTGAAAATATTCTGCTCTTGGTTATGCAATTTTGTTTTCGCTTACATTTGGCTCGAGTTTTATTTGGAATCTAAACTATGTACGTTGAGCTTGGCATTCCGAAGAATGACCTTTTCTAAGTAACTAACTGGCTTTGGGTTTTTGTTTGGGTTCTGAGGAGAGCATTTTGAGAGAAAAACACTCGTTTACATTTTTCGTTTGCTTTAATGGATGCCACGTGCACATTCCATTCTGTTGTCTTATCGGAAATTAACAAATGTATTTGCTATTTTTTTTGAAATTTTTGCTAACCAAATTTTTTGTATACTTAATATTTTTATTTGAAAACTTCATAAGTCGGAAAAAGAAATACGTTAAAATTTAAAGAAGATTTCGATTGGAATAAAACTTCGTGCGTTACGAAGCAATTGAAAATTGATTTCAATTTTCTCCTTCCACAAATTAATTTTCGGGATATTTTCTGTTTTACAGTTTCATGCCTTATGATTGCTGAAAAAATTCCGAAAACACACAATAAAAAGATTTGCCAGATGAAATCGCTGCTCGTTAAATATTCGTGAATGACAGCATAACAAAATCGTAGACATCATCAAAGCAACGGGGGGAGTGAACTGAACAAAAATATCAATTTGGAAATGGTTGTTGGTATTCTGGGAATTCGCTTTCTATTGAATCCTGTGAATTTGGCAGCAGGAAAGCAGCTTATGCTTTTAATACATGAAAACCAGCACGTATGTATCTTCATATCATGCAGAGTGTAATTTATACTTTGAAATTTGGATTTTTTCGAGCATGTGAATGTTGCTCGGAGTACATCTCATTATTTCCAAAATGTATCATTTTAACTCACGAAATAACAAAATGAATTCGATATTACAAGCGGAGAAAATATATTTATTTCATGCTTGAAACGGAAAAGAAAAAATTTTGAATCATAATTAAAATTTTAAAATTAATCTCTTTCCGTAAAGGAAGTATTTTGTGTCCGCTTTAATAATTCAATTTTAAAATTGGTTCTTTGTTTAAGCAGGTTTAAATTTTCAGAAAGATACGCAGTACTTTAAAATGAATTGAAAAGATTATTTTTTAACTCTGCTGTTGAAATAAACCCTGCAGTAATGAGTAGTGTTGAAACGATACCATGAGAGTATCGATACCAGTACTCATTTAATGTATCGAGATAAAGTATCGATACCACTCAAATACCGAACCAAAAGTATCGATACTAGGTAGTACTTGCTCAAGATTAAGCAAAATTTTATGATTCTTGGTATTCTCACATCATAACACAGGTAGTACAATACTTCAGTGTGTTAAAACAAATACGGCACTGCGTAAAATGGATCCCGACCTTAGACTTGGCCATTTATTTTTGAATTACTGTTTCTTGTCAGTGCTGCCAATAATTTGGCGCAGGTTTAACCTTTAGAAAATTTTTAAAAATCCCTTTCGCTTCCTCGGAAAATGCATACGAAAAATCCATTTCAAAATGAAATCGAAAAAGTCCCTCAAAAAGGGAAAAACCCCTTAAATTTACAGCACTAATACAAGGAATAATATTATGAGTAAATACTGATATTAAAGTATCGATACCGCGAAAATACTTGGTGGTAAGTATTGAGTACAAAATATACTCAGTATCGACTTAAAGTATTCGATATCAAGTAGTATTTACTCATTTTGTTTCAACACTAGTAATGAGCCGATCGATTTCCTAAGAAAGACTGGCCTTTGACCGGTTCAAATCCTACCGGTTATATTTTGACAGTTTGCTCCATCGAATTCGGCTAGCTGGCGGTCGGTATTAAACGGATTGGTTTAAGGGTAGTCTGCAAATGGCATTTTCATCAACTTAGAATATATAAAAGAAATTGGCTTTTTAATTTCCTTAGTTGACTATCCTAAAGCCAGACAAAATTACGACAATTGATCCAAAAAAACTGACCTACTCAGCCGGTTTGCGGACTAGCCCTTCTCCAATGAGTGGCCCATCATAAAAAGGTCAGTTGAGTACATTAGAAGTGGAACTATGAGAGAATAGTACTGGTTACATGAGGTCTACACTTGGGTCAGTCTATATTACTCCAGGGAAGATTGAAATAAACATAAATTGAATTTCGACAGTTAATTAAAAAAGTTATTGAGATTCTTCGAACATCCCTTGCAGATGCAACTTTAATCTGAGAGTTTTTTTAGAAAAGAGGCATCTCAAAATATTTAAAAAAATTGGTTTCGAAAGAAAATAATCGTATACCATCTTGGGTTTGGAAAGGAGTTTGTTCAAGATAATATAATCCTTTTTTTGAATATTGGCAATTATTATTTATATAAGAAATAACTAAAGAATTGCCTTACGCCAAAAACAAACATTAAAATATATAAGAATATATTGAGGGCGTTCTTAAACGTTTTATTGTAAGCCTGAAAACTGTAGATCTGACAACTTAGATGTAAGAAAATATATGGTTTCATAGTTTGAAAGTCAAATAAATAAATATTATATTATATTTATTTTGCTTATTAGCACCTATCTGTCAACAGTGGACAGAATCGAATCCTTATTTCCAAAAAGTGGGATTTTTGCTATTTTTGAAAGTAAGCTTTACATTTTTTATATGTTCCTATTCGCGAAGATTTGCATTAGGGGACGCTATTTCTGCACCTTAAGCAGCTTTTCATAATTTTTATAAAAGTTTCGTGGAAAATCGCTGAAAGAGAAATATCTTTGAGGCCATACAATCTGTTGGAATGAAAGCTAAAAGCGGAAAAGCGAATTCGTGGAAAATTCCCAAAGCAAATTACCCAAAGCAAATTAAAAATATTTTTAGATCAGATTGCTTTAAGTTCATTGGAAATCAACGTGGGTGGAGTTCACCTTTTCAACAGAATCTTAGGATGCCAAATAATTTGATTTGATTTTGCGTCGTCACACGACGATAACCAAACGAGTATGTTCCATCAGGTTGGGTGGTGAAAAGGGGGTGCAAAAAAGTTGAAAGGCACACGGTTACATGTTTTCGGCAAAGCGCTACACTCAAAGCGCAGTTTTTGGATTCAAATTTAGCGAAAATAATCGCAAAGAAAAAAAAAAACTCCTTGAAACATAATGGAGCGAAATGAAACATGAGAATGTGGTGGAATTATATTGCACGATGTCTTTCTTAAAAGGGTTTCTTTGTTTTGTTCGTTTTTGATTTTCTAGGAAATTTAAAAAACGTCCCGAGGAGAGGACAAAAAGCGCAGAGAGAATAAAGAAACAATGTTAAGAAATATTGTGTTGATTTTGTTTCCACCACTTCCGGCATTTTGACTTGATTTCTTAGACTGTCAATCACAATGAAAGCGAGCAGCAGGAAAAGGAAATATAAAAATAAAAATTTTAAAAGAATCGAAAAAGGATATTTCCCCCAAGGGCAAGCGAAATCATAAGGAAAATTTAACGGAAAATATGTTGAGAACACATTTAACGGAAAATATGTGAGAAACGAACAAACACTTATTTAATGTAAAAAGGAAGCTTAATGCGACTTCCAATTTTTGAAAGCAGTTGATATACTTATACATCGTTCAAAAAGTTGAGTTACATTGCTAATCTTCGATGCATTGAATGCCTTTGTTAAACAGTTGAGTTTTTATGAAGCAACCTCGCTAAGAAAGATGATTACATTGATTGATTGTGTTGGCAATTTAAGATCACTTTGTAAATTATGCAAAGTATATATTGGAGCACAAGCTAACTGATACGTTCAAATATGATTTGTTGTGCATATCATTTCACCGTGAAAGAAAATGTGAGAATACAGGGCACAAGCTATCACTCTTGTATTAAACTATGATTTGCTTTGAGATTGTTCACGAAAGATAGTTTTGAGGGTCGTTTAAGACAAATAGTAGTAGTAGTAGTAGTAGTAGTAGTATAGTAGTAGTAGTAGTAGTAGTAGTAGTAGTAGTAGTAGTAGTAGTAGTAGTAAGTAGTAAGTAGTAGTGAGTAGTAGTAGTAGTAGTAGTAGTAGTAGTAGTAGTAGTAGTAGATAGTAGTAGTAGTATAGTAGTGTAGTAGTAGTAGTAGTAGTAGTAGTAGTAGTAAGTAGTAAGTAGTATAGTAGTAGTAGTAGTAGTAGTATGTAGTAGTTAGTAGTAGTAGTAGTAGTAGTAGTAGTATAGTAGTAGTAGTTAGAATAGTAGTAATAGTAGTAGTAGTAGTAGTAGTAGTAGTAGTAGTAGTGTAATAGTAGTAGTAGTAATAGTAGTAGTAATAGTTAGTAGAAGTAGTAGTAGTAGTAGTATAGTAGTAGTAGTAGTAGTAGTAGTAGTAGTAGTAGTAGTAGTAGTAGTAGTAGTAGTAGTAGTAGTAGTAGTAGTAGTAGTAGTAGTATATTTATGTATTAAAAAAAAAACGAAACTACCAAAATTATTGCAACAGATTTTTTCCAGGGCTTGGCTTAGGGCCGTCAGTCGTCATTTTTATTTTTTATTTTTTAATAAATAAATATACTACTACTACTACTTAATATAAAAAAATTTTAAATTGTCCTTTTGACAGAAAAAATGGAAAGCTTTTGGACCAGGCCGTAAAAAAACACAATTCTGATTGCTATTGGCAAACGACGGAGTACCGATTCTGATGAAACTTCATTATTTATCTAATTTCTATTAAAATACTCGTAAAGCTCTGTGCCAAGTTTTATTATTCTAGGAGTACTCTTTCTACTTTTTGCCAAGAAATTTATGAAGCCTAATAACCACTATCCGATGTGATCGTACATTATTGATTTTTCGTTTACACGTTGTACGAAGCTTACACGTTTTTTTCTGGTAAAGCAAACTAATTCAAGCTTCTAATGTATTAACCTTGTTGTTGTGTCAAGTTAATAAATTTCCCTTAAAATACAGCATCGAGAGTCTCCAGCGCGAGCTGCTACAGTTAGGCAATAAATAAATTACAAAGGATTAGCGAGATTTACCGTCAGTGAGGGAAATACCATCAACACCAAAACGACAAACATTTTCGCTTGACAAATATATGTACATGCACACATATCGATAAGAATGATAATGAACATAAAATGAAAACTATAAAAATAATGGAAAACATTTTAAAAGCCATTCTCGTTATGGCTGGCTTACTGGGTTTGCCTTTGTTACAAAAGTCTCATACCAACAAGGACGGTGCGCAAGACTCTTACATGTGTGTGTGTGTGACCATCAGCACGAAAGCACCTTATCCGGAAGAACCTCAAAAATTAAGCTTAATTTTATTACTTTACATCGTGAAAAGCGAATTTATGTATTTATTTTCTGTTAACTGTTTGTGCGTTCGTCTGACTCGAATCAGATTCAATAACAAAGCCAGCATCGGTATTTTCTTTGCCTCATGTAAGTGAAGTCTGCAAGCATTCAAGTGAAAGTTTCACCCTCGTTCAGCCTTCATTTCACGGTTCAGAGCACATTCGAATGTTTGTATGTATGTATGTGTGTATTTTCAATGTAATCCCTAAGTCTGCAACAGGTCTGTAGAAAAAATTGAGAAAGTATGATGAAAAATTGCTTCGTTTATTTTCAAAAAATACTAAAACGTTTCAGGAAGAATTTTTGAACTGTGCGCAGCTTTGTTTTTGTTGATAAAATTTCGTATTGATTGTCTACGGAAATAAACAAAACACATTCAAACAAAGCTTCATACTTTTCTCATTTCGCAGACGTTAATGCGACTAACCAAATCGTGCAATGGACTCGAAATCTTGGATTTGTCGGATTAAAAATTCAATGAAATGAGAAAAAATTGTAACGAGCACAACGTTGTAAAAAGCAGTGTTATAAAATTTAAATAACCTTCTTGAAGAAGGGCACGTTTTGAAGCTTATAGATTTGAAAGTTCTGCTTAGGTTCTACAATTGTGGTGAATTGCGGTATTGAGCTGTAGCGATGAAATTATTAAAGATAGATGTGATTGACATACTTAGGTTCTTCGCATTTAAAATAAATCGAGCCTTTTGTCGTTTTAGCATCCTTTTTTGATTGAGGTGAAAATTCTTTTGTAAAATCCGGGGCACAAAGGTTATCAATAAAACTTTGAGGCAATTCAAATTGCTTTCATAAGTTTAAGAATTTAATATCTGAATAAATGTCTGCTTGCAGTTATGCTCTTTTTATGATTTATTATTTTCTGAATGTCGTCCGGGGATTAAACATGTATATGCACTGTACTCGGCCCATGAAACCATTTAAGGTGTTTGAAGCTGTGATGCAACAAATATTGGAATATGGGAGAATACCTAAAACTGAATATTTGGTCCATCTCTCGGAGACATTAGGAATATTCGGCAGCCCCATATTGAATAAAGAGGCCGAATAGTGACTGAATTATCGTGCCATCACTAGTGTGAAGTTAAATCGAATAACGTTATTAAAAGATTACACTGTATAATAACAACAAATCTCATAAATTATACATTTTTTACATCCTTAGCGTTATAGTTGTTACATGTAATGTAATGTCAAATCTAATGAAATCGAAATTATTCCTGGAGCGAACGTGTGCTAGAAGTAAGGCGCTCGACGCATTGTATGCGTAATGTCTTGTTTACCTGCCCATATTACGTATACGCCGCCCGTGCCACAAATTGTATGTTAAGCAATTTCAATGTCTCAAAAATGTTTAGGACAGTAACGCTTATTTTTTATAGAAGTAAATGGTATGTCTTTTTAAGGGAATGATGCTGAAAATCGTTATTTTCCTTTTAAATACGAAACTTAATGGAAAATACTGGATTTGAATTTTCACCCTGAATTCAGGGGGTTATGAACCGAAAACGGGTAATATTGAAATTGAAATACCTTCGGGCAATAATTTTATAAATTTTAAATCTCAAACAAAACGAGAATCAATTACGAGATCTCATACTAAAATAATGAACCCTATCCGTTTCTCATTTCCACTTTTTGCAAGGACCTTGTTCTCATGTTCGAAATTTTGTATTTGAAAGTAGAATTTTAATTAAAATTGTACGTTCCAGACTAATGATCTACACTCATCGCCCTTGCCAGTTGCGCTTTTAACGCACGTCCAGCTTAATAAATATTGTATTTATGGCTCAAATGATTGGCAAATATTGACAGTGAAAGGCAAGCATCCACATTGAATAACAGAAATTGAAATATTTGGGAAAATTTTCCAGTGAAATGCTTCATTGAATTTTTGCGAAATTATATTAAAATTAATTACATGAGAGGAAGTCGGGAGGAAGTAAGTATTTTAATCTTCATTTAAATTAAGGTTCGCACTGGCCCCTTGAATGTGAAATATTTTATTCTGTTTTCGGGCAATCTTTTCGAGGAATCTTATTGTATTAAATCCAAAGCCAAGGGGAGAATAAACAAATAATAAACTGGGAATGTTTACGGCAGCCCAACTTCATATAATCTTTTAGCAGTTTGTTCATCTTTCTTCACCGACTCAAACAGGACGAGCTAAAAGAGAAACAAAAAATTATCGTTGATGTAAGCGACGAGGCGAAAGACTGACTATTTCGGGATATTCCTCTTTGCGGATTTTCGTCCTTATTGCGTGGGAAGTGTTCATTGGATAGAAGGTGTTTTTGCTTTTCTTCTTCCTTTTCTGTTATTTTCATTCAGTTGTGGCATTATTTCAGTCTGTCCTGTAAACTCATCGAATTCTTTTGACTCAATTTTTCTGATGCGGACTTCATTATATATGCAATATGGATAAACAATATAGTGGAGGGAGTAAAAAATAAAAAATAAAAAAGGAAAAAGCATGTTGCCATGAGAACATCTGTCTAAATAAATACAATGAAATATATGAGCAAAATGATGGTATTCAACAGTAATGCTACAGGAAATATTCTCAGTGACAGTCATGACGGTTGAAATGAGGAAGAAACAGCTTCAATGGAAATGAATAACTCGCGATGGGAGAAATTTATTATGAAAATTTTCAGAGAAGTTTTGTTAATTAAAATAAGAAATATGTATTTCATCAGTAAAAGGACAGAAACCAAATCACACATAAGTACCCATACAATTCACTGACTAAAATCTTCTGCACCAGCTGAATACACCTACAAGAGGACGACTTTGTCTACTAATCTTATTTATAGATGCAAAGTATGAGAAAATCAGCACGAGAATTAAAGAAAACAGGTAGCGGCTTGCTTCGGAGAGAACAATGCAATTGAATTAACCGCTTTATTCAACGTGCAGCAAGTGATAATGAAATAGCAGCAGTTCCGGTGGATAGTTATCTCCAAACGTGAGGCTAATGAGCCAGAACATTCCTGTTGCATTTCAGGATCTAATTTTATTATTTAATGGTAATTTCTTTTACTTTCTTTCGCTTTGTTTTGTGTCAGATTAACGATCTTTCATCAGACAACGTTAGGAAAATTGATATTAATTAAGATTGCTGCAAGGGATATTATGAAGTACGATTTGTTGGTGTCATTGTACTTGTCATTTACGATTTAGGAGATTAACGAGATTTATGTTGCCATGAAGTGATCGACAGCAGTTGCGTTGCCCGTTAGTTTTGTTGTTTGAGGCAACGAGAGATGGTCATGTAATTATTGGAGGGTGTATGAAGACAGATATTCGACGATAAGTAAGTGGTTTAGATTTATCAATATCAATCGATGTCACATACAAAGCTCTAATTTGATTTCAATTTTACATTTAAAAAACTTGAAAATGCTTTTATAAATATATATTGTTATTTTCTACCAAGTAAAGAGGGCGCGCTAAAAGAACTTGTCTTTGATGGTAAAAAAAAAGCCAGAGAACACCAGTTAAAGCGAAAAGAAAATCACGCAAGGCGAACAGAAACAAGTGCCTCGCTGTAACCCCACGCGAACACTTAAGAATTTAACCGAACGCACAACGATTCAGCTTAACGAATACTTCATGAAGGATCTGAGGTTAAAGTGATTTACCCACTATACATATGCAGTGCGAAATATGTGTGGGAAATGCCAAACCACCGGCTTTTTCAGCGCCAACCGGAAAAGTGCCGAGGAAAGATGCAGCCGAATCAGTTTAAAAGCGTAGAACGCTGTGGCAAATGAGGCCGAAAAAAGGTGGAAAATGAAAAGCTGCTGTGGGACACCAAGAATCCAGTGAAGGTAAAAACAAAGTCGGAGTACAGCGCATTAACTTGGGGGGAAAATAATTAAGCTCAGCAGAAAAAAATCAAAGCCAAAAAGGCCTTTTAAAGTTACAAATAAAAAATATATAATCCTGTATTTTATTTTTATTTTTCTTCCTTCGATTTATACTTTGACGTTCATATAATCTTAACTAAAACTTCATTAAAAGCTCTCTCTTTTGAGTTAGTTTTTTTTAAGTTAATAATTTCTTTCGAAAAAGTCAAACGTTGAGGCTACAAGAAATTAAAGGACATATTTATGGACGTTTGCCTAAAATAATAAGGCATATCAAAGGAAAAATGTAATTAAGGGAGAAAACAAGGACTGAAAAGTCGCTTTTAAAATTTCGAGTTGCCATTTATAAGCAAAAGCGCCGTTGGCCATTAATTTATTCAAATTTATGTAATTCAAAAATCTTTGTCACTTCCATATCTCATCGTGCTTTTGGGAAAATACGAAATTACTTAGGAAGATTAGTCTAAGAGACGGTCATATATATGAACCCAGATATTAAAGATTTCAAAAGTTTGTTTCTAATGTGCTGGCCAACTATTGACACCATGTGAAGGAGTAAAAGGACTCTATGCAAAAGTGAGACTTTTTTTCTGCAGTGTCAGCAAAAGAATTACCCACAAAAGAAAAAAAAAAAACCTAGTCAAATGGAATAATGAATAGAAAAAATAAGAAACTTTCGTTTTCACTTCAAAGACAAATGCATAAGATAAACATAACGATCATTAAGGAAGCCAAATGTCTTTTCACCACTTAGTTACTTTTCCAACATGTTCAATATAAGTATGTGAAAATGAAGGGCACTTACAGTCATAAAAACAAAAAGAAATTATGTATGTTCAACTAATTGAAAACTCTTATAAATTGAAAACTCTCATACATACAGAACATACATTGAAGTATGATATGGAGTTAGGCCAAAAAATAATCGCAAACAACTGCTAAAATTAAAAATGATGCCAGGTTTAGATGGATGAAATTCTATATGTGTAAAGAGTTTTAATGGGACCATTAGGACTTAAATAAGTATCGGATTTTCAGTTGATACTTATTCGATCTAGCAGCTGTTCTCATTCTCAGGGTCTTAAATTGTTTTTTGTGCGGCCAGCTTTTAATTCAAGTAAATGCGACATTTTTATACTAAATTATATACAAAAAAATAATGAAGTTGTTTCCCATATGAAAATAAGTATCTTCAATATTCATCAAGCAACACAACCAGAAAAAAAAAAAAAATGGCTGAAATAATGAGCAATGTGGTTTCATGGTCGCAGTAATGGGGGATAATATGAAAGCTAAGACATGTTCTGCTTGGAGAGATATTTAATAAAGGGAAAATCGTCATTTGATACAATTAAGACCATTATTTCATTAACATATGTTTCTGATATAAGTAAAGACAGCGACATATCTACGTAATTGGTTGGGGTAATTCTCTCTATGAAAGAATGTTAAACATAATCTAATTTCTTTTTCTTAGATCCCGAAATTCCCTTTCGTTCAAAATAGATAAATATATCTTTGGTACCTATGTATATAAGCATATAAGCATTAAGGAGGGCTTTTAAAGGCTATTGCAATTTAAGCATTTTTACATAAAGTAAACAAGAAACCATCAGATTTTACATGTAGAATGAGAAATATCTTCTTAACATGAATGCTGTAAAGTAAGGAAAATTACATCCAGATTGAAAATTCCAGAAATCCATATTCCAGTTTTTTTTTTAAATATTTAATAAACATAGCAAAGCGGCATGACATCCTTTGAAGCTTGCCATCAATTTTCCTTTCCCTTGAACCATTATAAAGTCCGAAGCAAAAGCACTCAGTGCTAGGAATTCGTATTGGGGAACTGTACAGTGAAGCTTTCCAGAACAATCAGGATTTTTCACTCACATTCTTAACTAAGATTTTGCATTGAGGTAAATTTAAAGAAAATTTTGGGAAGAATGGCTTATGAAAATAATCTCTTCTAAAATTTTGACACAAAAACAATCTATCTCTTCATACTTTATAACATGGGATGATTTTGAAATGAATTATTGCGAACAAAATAAAGCTGAGTGATTAAAAGCAGAGTCTTTCCCAACACCTGAGCTCAGTGAAACCATAGCAACCATAAGATGCGAAGGGAACATCAAAGTCGCTGCCTTGAAAGACTTGGGGGAAAACACACCCACGCTCCTCCGGAGTCAAATCCTACCTTAATAGATACGACAGACTCTAATTAATTATTTTTAATCGTTTCTTAGAAAAGCTTTTTTGAAAGAGATGGAACTGAGTGCCCAAAAAAGCATTTTGAGACTTCAACAATATTAAAATCAATTATTGGGTTTCCTTGAGATGGGCTAATATACCTAATAAGTCATACAAATGCTGTTTAACTTTACTTAAAGAAATCCTGTGTAGCGACTCAATGAACATACTGAGAGAACATCATTATAATTAATAACTAAAATAGATTGACTGAATGAATGCATAAATCTGAACAGAAATGAGTTTAAAAATTTATTCCAATTTACCTACTGGATAAATGATAATTCAAGCTTCAGAATTCATATGGACAAAGAATTTTCCTCCTCCTTTTTCTTGTAGCTTGAGTGGAAAATTTTTTCATGATGGCATTTCAACTCAATTGCACTATGTCAAAACGAGAAGTGTGTCCTTCCATGAGGTATCTTTTGTGAAATGATTGAAAGCAGATGGAATCTAGTTTGCGTAAGGACAAGAAAATAATATTTGCATTTGCTCATATGTCAAAAGGAAAACTTGAGAGGAATATTGGCAAGTAGAGTCGAGAGGGAAATAACTCAAACCGTTGGCAAAATGTTTGCATAGTTCTTGGAATGAAATGCATGTTTAAAATGCAACAAAAAATTGGATGCAGGCAAAGTTTAAAACCTTTAGCTTTTGGGAAAAAGAAATAAATGGAAACGATGGCTGATGGAATTTGATCAGCCACTCGAAATGATTGACAGATGAGGTCAGCACCAAAATCAAGTGAAACTGAAGCCGTAAATTAACCCAGCTCCAATCACGCATGCAAAAATACCTGACATTTTCAGATCTTGATCTTGAATTCCCGGAACCAATTCAATAAAGAGAACAACTCTCGACACATCTGCTCATTCATGCAAATAAATTAGCACCATCAAATCAATCAACTCAGAGAGGTCCTCAAATTACTTAACTTATGCTTCGAATCATCATCTTCGCGAGGCCAATCATCATTACGAATTCACTGTAAGTGGAAATTGGTCTTGGCTTTCATCAACCAAATAATCAAACACATCAAACCCGGACGCACTCAAAGCGAAAAAAGGGCCCCGCACTGCCCAACAAGGCTGTATATCTTTATTTAACTCCATTGTAATTTCCAGGAAACTTCTTTTTGACGACATGACAAGCCTGCTTTGGTCTTTATGCAAAATAAATTAAATTTCCATTGAGTGGCATAAATGTGGGTGGCGTGTACAATACAGTGGTAAGCACTTTTTCGGAGTGAGGAGGATATGACGTTGTCATTGCTACATTTTTCAGTGTACTTTGCTTTTCTTTTCATGAAAATTATTATGAATTTCTTTGTGATTATAATTGCCATGGTATGGTGAGTTGAAGCATGACAATCAGCGCCTTTGATTCCATAAAGAAGCGCAACATTAAATCTTAAAGAGTGATGCTTTTTAATGAACATGACAAAGCTCAGGTAATTTTTTTTTATAAGCTGACCATTTTAAATGAACTCAGAAGGTTGGAACGTGGTATGATAGATCATCGACACCATAAGCAATTACATTTTTTAAGTCTAAGTTCGTTTTAAATAAATCATATCCGAAGAAAACTTTTGGTGGGTTAGCAATTCTCGTTAAAATTTCACTTAAAATCTACGAAGCAAAATGATGCTGCTGGACAACGTGGAAAGTGAAACGTACGGGGTTAAGGCCTTTTAAAAAAAAGTTAGTCTTAGTAAAGCAAACTTTTTCATTAAAAATTCATAATGGTCTCTTTTGAGCTGCTAATGGAAATTTTTTTTAAAGCGTGCCCATAAAATTGCAGGGGTGTTAAATTATTTGCAGGCTCATATTTCGAGCTCTTGTACAAACAAACCACAAAGCAGCAATTCAGTGGGAAAACAAAACTAAATTTACATTTTCACGCTCATTAGGATGCGAAGTAATCGATTTTTCATTGAGCTACGCGGCCGCACACGATTCATTAGATCCACACGACTGCAAGCCTAGAGAATTATATCGTGGCTCTAATTTAATTTCCCATGTCAACGTGAGCAAAGTGCATGGCCTATGTTTTTACCTTATCAAGAAATTAGGCAAAAATAGTAATTAAATTAAATTCATATCGAATTATAAAGGATCGTTCGGAACGTAAATTATTAGGGATGCTGAAAGTGAAATGGGGACCGAAGGAACCACGGTGTATTTTGGGTTGCCTGTTCCTCAATGGACTTAAGAACCTTTTTTCTTTTAACATGGTTAGGAAATCTATAATTTATATGTTTTAACGCTGCGTAATATTATGAAAATATATTTCATGCTAATGAAAGAGTAGCTTCATCGCGACCTCAAGAACAGTTGAACGACATGACCAAACTGTTTCCGAGTGGAGATAAACTCCTGCTGGGCTATTCATTTTGAACGAACCTCATAGTTCAATAAATGAGTTTGCAGTTTTGCTCTCCAATGCGAGTCCATTGAAATCAGCAGGCCGGATTAGTAGCTACATTGACGGCATAAACGCCGGATGACATATGCAATGCACATCTTTAGGCAACAACTACAACGCGCAGTGAGGTCTCTGCTCGGCTGGAACACCCAAACGCAATTAAGCCGGAAACGTTAATCACTTTACCGTAGTCAATAATTAAGCATAACGCATTTGCGGATTTATAAGCTCCATGCGGTTTTCGGTTTTTGGTTTCCGGCTTAAAAAGTTTTTTCGCACTCTTTCTGTTTATGGCTTCAACTGCTTTAAATTCCGTTTGCCAAAATACTCAAGTATGAATTTTACTAAATTTTTCCCATTTCCGTTGTTGGCTTGAAACTTTGTTTTCTCGTTTCAGCTTTAACTCTTTCAGCTTGCTTTGTTTGGTGGAGGAAAGCTGTGTGGGAAAAGAGTATTTGTTTCCATTAATGGCGACGTTGCAAGTCCTTTGCACTTCAATTCTCAGTTATCTATCGCACACTACATGTTCCATTGAAGAGAAAATGAGAGACGGCAAAATCGCAAAAGCGGAAAAACCGAAATCACATTAGTCTGATGAGATTTGCATGAGCAGGAAAAATCGGATTTCATGTGTCGCAGAATATGTGATTTGATTTCAGGAAAATTTCGTTTGATGAATTCCCGCCAGAAAAAAGTGTGCTTCAGTTTGAAAACTTCGAAGGTCTAAAAAAAACGCATAGGAAGAGTCTCTCATATCACATTTGCACGTGTTCGGCTGTTGTGAGAGTTCGCGTCCTTAGATTTTAGTAAATTTTTTATGAAAAACTCAATGATGCAACATTCGTCAAGTTGCTTGTATTAAAAACATAGCAAAATAAACCCATTTTCGAGAGAAAGATTGATTAAATCCTTTTCGAGTGCTGCGAATGGAGAATGTTTAAATTATCAGGTAATTTAAAGGCTAGATGGCTCGGAAATTTGCAACAAAAAATTCTGCAAAAAAAAAAAAACCAAAAAAAAACAAAAATCTCACAAAAAAGTATAGAGCCAAAAAAAAAGACAAAACAATTCCGGATTCACACCAGGATGACACTCTTTGAATAACAAAAGGCGAGGATGGGAAAGGTTTTCTTGCTCACAATTTCGATCAGAGCCAAATGGAAAAAGGTATGTCCTGAATACGTGGTGCTCTCCACAATGACTGGAAGTAAAATGAAGGTTACTTTTGATGGTAGGCTGGTGGAGTCAAACGTGTCTCCAGTGGCGTAGCGAGGCCTAAATTTGACGTGGGTGAGATGAACTAGCGAGGCCGTATAACATTTTTTTATACTAGCTTTGACTGTACCCTTCAAACTTATGCTCCCTTACATCGGAGTCTGATTAATGCTTACATATGGCTATGCCGAGGGCCTTAGTCCTTTTAAATCTTTCATTCAATTGACTTCGTTCGAGGCCCCTTCGCCCACGCCTAGCTACGCCACTGAGTGTCACGTAGTGTTCTTGACAATTTTTGATGACGATTTGCATGAAGAATTTGAGGATAAAGATGATGAGTGGCCAAACAGGATAAAATGAAGTCAACCTTTAGTGCGAAAAGGTACACAAATTATTTTGTCGCTTTACTAACGACTTTGAATAAAATAAAATAATAAGGCGTTTAAAGAGCACTCAAAAGAATAAAGAACTGGAGAAATGAACAAAAAAATTCATATCCTGCCTGAAAAATTCTGTTTAATGAAAATTCATAGAGTCCTAGTATCTGAAACGACAATCTAACTCATTAAAAATGATATCCTGTATACTACTAAAATTTAGGAGAAATTCGGAGAAATTCTCGTTAAGGTTAAGTTTAAGTTTGGAACAAGTTGAAGCCAAAAACTTTGGAATTTTGCAACAAATTATGTAAAAAAGTAAAAATGGAAAGATGTGCAAAATATGAAAACACACAACTCATTATTTCATTTTATCCCTTTTTCATTGTTGCTAAGAACCTGTTAAAAGCTCAATCCCTTCCACTTCGGTCTACATTTAAAACGGGTAACTGAAACAAATGACCAAAAACGGAGAAAACCTCTTCCATTCTCTTAGTTCACAACTTATTTTGGAAAATTCTTTTTCAGCACGTGACCCTTGAACAAAGCATTAAAAGGGTTGTGACATGATGAGAGGGGCCGGGGCCGGGGAGTAAGAGAGAGAGAGAGAGAAAGAGAGAGAGAGAGAGAGAGAGAGAGAGAGGGAGAATGAAACAGAAAGAGAATAGAATGAGTTGCAAAAACTTTTTAGAAATTTTCCATTTAACTGCTCAAGGCAAACATAGCTTCATTTTAAATGAAATTATGCGTCGAAAAATACCTTTGCCCTTTTTTTTTCTTCAAGTATAATTATAATGATGAAGATGCTTTTGGGGTGTCTTTTGTGAATTTTAATGTTCCGGTTTTTAGTTAAAGGGTAAAACTAGTTAGATTTAAATTAAAACAGGAAGTAAGTCCGGTGGAAAGCTTTGCCGATTTAGAAAATTAGAGCAGTTTTTTAGATGTTTTTTCACACAAAAGAAATTCAAAGAGCTCCCACAAAATTTTGTTGTGGAAGATATCTAAAAAAAATTTGATAGAATTTGATGGATTGCCAAAAATGAAAATATTTTGCAGAGGAGAGTAAAAGAGGATTTAGATTAACCCAGCCGGAACTTTGTACGGGAGGTGCTCGAACACGTGCATAGCACAAAGTATGATGTGTAAAGCACGCTGCTTGCATACGGGACCTGTCCAATTTTCCTAACACACGTCCTAGGATATGCCGTGGTGTGAAAACTGGGTTCACTGTATAAAGCATTGGTATATTGAAATAGTAAAAAATACCCGCTTCGCTCGCTTCGTTTAGTAAACAGGCTATATACCGGGTGAAGGGTACAGTACACAGCTTCCGACATAATTTGAAAACAGTATTTTTTCTTATGCTGACCTATCTACTTCTTCATACACTTCGTTCTCATACATCAAAACACCCGGCTGGGAATAAAATTGTTAGGAGGACAATTATCTCAATAGCTTCAATGTTTAGTAACATATAGGTAGGTACTAGATAAAAAGCAAAATTAATGAAACCAAATGAAGTATATTTTTAGGATTTAAAGGAAGCTATAAAGACAATTTCTCTAGGATATTCGAAAAGAAAACTTAATTTCAGTTTGAATTTGTTACAGATATTAAAATGACTTATATAAAACGCTGCATCTGATTCGTTTCAAAAGCCCATTAAAATACGAAGAAAGTAATGATTTTTGAGGCTTGCGAACCAAGTATAAAGGGTCATTTCCGGCCTCTGCTGGAGAGCCTCTACGGCAATATCAAATATCAATCAATACGGCACGCTGACTGTTTATTTGATTAGCCTTAAAAGCAACGCTTAGGTGGCAACAGGGGAGAAAATTTGATGAGTGGCTATTAAATTCCATGTCATAGATACCTTCAATCCAGATGTCAACTGTTGAGTTGAGTTCAACATTCATAACAACATTAAACTTTTTGTTTTCATAATTTCCAAAGATCGTTTTATTTAAGAGAATTTTCATGGAATCACATTCTAAATGCGTTTCCTCATTTTCAGCTCAATTGGTTTCGATTGATGGACCTGCCTATATGTATGTACGCTCACCTATACAAGCTCATTGAAAAATCATTGTTACAGTTCCACAAATTTCTTCTAATTGTGAGCCAATGTTTGTTAACAATTCCACATGCTCGCTCTTATATTTAAGTCCTGTTAATTGGCTCAAATCCACATTTACTCGTACAGTGATAATAGTCTGCGTTGTCTTTCGCCTAGCCTTTTGGCTTTTGAACGAGCCGAGCACAAAATAAATGAAATGTTGAGAAAATTAATTACAAGAAAAACTAACTGTCTCTCAAATATTTGCACGAACAACAGAAAAATACCGCATTCCGTGCGTCTGTGGGCCACGATTAGATACCTCCGGCAACTAATGATGTGAATATTTCATTGACTCATGTTTGTTCCATAGAACAATTCAATGTAAACAAACTCCAGAGTTTCTCACATAATTTTCTTAGTATTGATGATAGATCCCATTGAATTTAATATGACTTGAAGCCTATAATTCTTTGCATGACTTTCTTTGCCTCATATGAGCTCCTTAGCTTCTTACGAAATTATTCCCTCGCGTTGCGGCATAAAAGTTGCCCGTAAACCTCGATTAATTCGTAATTATGTTTCTCGTATCTACGATCTAAAACAAAATGGCTCCAGGTCTCTAGTGGCCCATTTATTGTGATCTAAAAGCAACAAAAAACGAACTGAACAAGACTTCTGCGAACCTATGATTTTATGGAAGGCAGACGAAAATGGACATTGTGGTTGACGGGCTTTGGGAGTTCTGTTAGCAGTTTCATTAAAATCGAAGCGCACTTCAATTCACAATTGTCCTTTAAATGCCTTCAAAAAGGTGAGAACTTAATTTTTTTGTTAATACAAAAAAAGAAAGAAAAAAAAAACGGAAATATGATAGAACGTCCCCTTAATATCTCCATTGACACGATAGTTTGATGAGATGCCAAAAAAAAGTAAAACTCACACAAAGTAAAACCAAAATTGGAAAATATAAAAACCCTAATGCAAAAAATTATTTTCCCCAATCAGCTCAAAAGGCGCACAAAAAAAAAAAAAACCTCGAAAAAATGCGATTCAAACAGCAGCAGCATCATAAGCCGAATGCCCCCAGCAAACAGCAGCTCTCAAAAGAGATGCCAACAATAGGCCTAGACCGAAAAACTTTTACAAACTTTATAGACTTTTGATGACTTTACAGTAACCATTGACAACATCGCCGCATTCACGCACAGACAAACAAGTTTAAAAGCTCTACACACACAAGCGAACTCGCAAAACCTTGATTTGCTCACACATAAAGCAGAAATAGTTCGCAAACATTGTGGTCGCCCCTTCCAACATGAATTTTTTTGTAGCGTTTAGCAAACTGTCTAGTTAGGAAACGAGTAAGGACACACTTTGATCTGTGTGTGCCCATTTTTGTATTCTCATTCGTGCGTGTGTGCGTGAGTGCATGACATTCGCATTTTCATTCAGTGATATTCAATGCCACAGTAAACATTGTAGTACTTCCATATACTTGTTGAAGCGCTTTGTGGTCGGGAGCTGGAGACTAGCGGGGAATTACTCGTCCCAGAATATCGAGCGGTGAGTCGCTTTGAGCGGTGCTCGTCAATGCGAATTCGACGAACGTTCCATATTTTCTGGTCCACCATGCGTAGATGAATGCGTTCAAATTTATCATGTATGCCTGTGTGTACATGCACACTTATGCGTAAGTACCTCTCATGTGTGTCATGAAATTGGAAAACAGAGTTCTTTGCTTTCGCAGCTAGCCGAAGTACCAGTTTGAGTTCCCGAAAGTGTGCTACACGCTTTTAGAAATAAAATAAAAAATGATTTATTTTTTTTTTTTGGGCATAAGGAGCCAGGGAAGTAAAAAGTGTTTTCCATGAGAAAATTATTTTAAAATGATTGATTTGATGCCAGTGCGCAATTTTTCAAACTAATTAATTACTCGTAATGAAATGAAAGACTGAAGAGCAGCATAATTATGGCGTAGGTAATCCGATATGTTCCCTCATATGAGCGTATCATTCGGAAATGACGATGAGGGAGAAATCATTGGAAACGAATATTGTAAAAATTTCTTCCAAAAGAGTCCATTTAACGTAATACTTAAAGTCTATAAATAAATTAAAAAAATGGTGGCATTCTTCGAAAAAAGCAAAACAAAGCTTATGACTACTTTCCAATAAGCTTATTAAAGTGTTATATTTCCAACTTTTCATAGAAATCAACTCCTGAACTGGGCAACCTTTTTTATTCTCTAAATATTTTGACTTTTTCACTTCTTATCCTCGCACACACACACACACACACACACATTTCCTTGGTCATAGCGAGCATAGTGAAAAATCGGAATTCCCCGCTGAACTAAATTTATAGCAAAATATTGAAATTTGAAACTATTCGGGGTCTTACGATGAAATTCCACAACACATTTTCTCATCAGTTTGGAATTTCGGTGATGAAATCACGCAGGGTCGTTATGACAATCGATATTGAAAATATTTTAAGGGAATGTTGTGTTATTTTTGATGGTTCTTACATTTAATTTTCAACCTCTAAAGCCATGATTTTCGATGACGGCATTCATACATACACACGCTGTCAATGATGGATTTAAAATATGTGATATGATATTTTTTTTTGTGCAGAAAATTTAACCCAAGTCAAATTGAAAAATGCTTATTTAGAAATTCTCGAAACTCGAAATAAAAGCCTCGTTTCTTTTCAGAAAGTTTGAAACTTTAGCCTTGAAAGCAAAGATAAAAGCCCTACTCAGTGAAAAATAAAATAAAACTGTCATGTCATGTCATGATGTCAATCAAAGGACATGACATTATCCGATAAAAGACCAATCTATTTGACATTTATATCGGGGGGCAGATTGGATTTCAAATCGTCTTAAATGTGTCAATGATAGGATAAAAGAAACTTTTTAAATTCTGTTCCTAAAAATATGCAGTTTGAAAAAATTTAATTTTGTATGGATGTGTGTATTTCAGGTCCGTTTGCCATTGCTCCGACTAAGCTTGTCCCAAAGAACAAAAATTTTGTATAAAAATTTTGACATTGCGAAAGTTAATCGTTAGGAAAATTTTAAACGGAAACAGAAGAAAAGGGTTCTTAAAAACATTGAGGTAACTTAAAGATCTAGGAATTACCACCAAATATGTATTAACGTATATGTATTTATATGTAAGGACTGTCTCAGAAATAACATTCCGTTTGTGTTTTTTTTAATGTACAAAAACCAGTGGTGTTTTTTTTTGAAATTCTTTCATCGACATTTTTCGGAGTTTTTTTTTGGTCTTCTAAAGACTTCTTTTCATTCAAAGCCCGATATCTTTCGACTGGACGAAGTTCGGGGCGATTCGGAGGATTAGCTTTTTTTTGGTACCACAGAGACATTGTTGGCTTGTTACCAATCCATCGTCCTTTGGGCGTAGTGAGATGATGAAATAGTACTGAACTTGCTCGTACTGGAGCTGACGCCGCTCCAGACACTCTCAGATGTAAATTTCGATGTTGATGGTGTGGTCTGTCACAAATTCCTTACTTCGAAAGCCACATTTGCAAATGGGCTGCCAAACCATGTATTTCTTTAGAAATTTGTTATGCTTTTCCAATGCGAATTTAGAGGATACTCCAGCGTGTTTAACTGCAGTATAATATCCGCTTTGCAGTACGTTTCATCGTCGATGATCATTCAGGTAATAGCGATACAATTTCTAGTCCTCTTCTTGGCTTCAAAGCCTTTTTCTTCAGACTTATCAGGTAATTTTTACACTTTATAGCTCCTGATTAGTATTAAATTTTGTATACCGTTAAACAGTTCACTTCGGTGTTCCATATTTTGCTGCCATATCACAAACCAAAGTGCCTGGTTCCATAAGAAACAGCCGCTAAAGCATTTGGGCCACCGCTTGGATTGCTGGATCACTTTTTTTTTTACGTGATCCAGGTGTTTTTAATAAAGAAATAAGCTGTTTGTATCGTTTTATAGTCATTTCCAAGAATGATTTAATATAGGATTACAGCACGCGCAGGTTTAACTTTTATTCGAGCACTAGTGACGTTTTTGTTGGCGATGCCACAAAGTTGCGAAATTTTTTAAAAATATTTTTGCGAAAGTTTTCGAGTTTTACTCATTTATTCAAGTTATTAAATCTTCATTTAACAAGAATCTCTCTATTTTAAAGACGATGTATGTATGTAAACATCAGATTTTATGAAAGTTTCAAATTAGTAGTATTTTTTCGAACGTCAGTGGCAACGCTGTAAGCACATAAATTCTTAAATTTAAATTTTTTCTTTTGAAAATTTTTATCTGTGAAAAATTTCAATAATTTCAACCCATCAGAGTACTTTCAATGCTATGTCATAAGCGTACATGCGCAGAAGAATCAAATTTTGAACTCCGATTGTCGTAACCTTATAATCTATAATCCTTGGTCTTTTCGACATTTTTGGTGCACATCCCTACTTCCTTAGCGATATTTTTATTCCTTGTGTTTGGGGTCTCCAGGTATTTGAAAATAATTTCTCTCCATTTTGTTGAGAAGACGTCCTTGCTCTAGCTCATTTATTATACTAGTGATTGTTTTTTTTATATTTTTTGTTTGTTTTAGAATTTGAAATATTTATATGTTTATTATTTAGATACCAAATATTTTGCTATAGAGGTAATAGTTTGGATTAATAGCAATAAGAAACTAACAGTTATTTCTGGGACAGTCCTTAAGTACACCTTATGTATCTACAATAATGAATAGATTTTTACTGCCACAATTATAGTAAGTACTTATTTATATAAAAGTTTTCGGGAGCTGACATTTAAAATAACATACATTTAAATACTTAAGAATTTTCATGGATCCTTGCATCTAAGGCTAAACAAAATATCTAAGATTATCACCTTCGATTTGCGGTCATAAATAATAATATTATTTTCAATACCTTTTTTCTATAAAACCGTAAAAATGTTCGGCAAGGATTTTTAAGTGTTTTACTTCTATTTGTATTACTCTCACATTTTTCCATGCATAGTTTTAGGTGCTGTATTCTAACATTTTGGTTAGTCCTGTTTACGTATATCTCTAGAGTCTTGACCAATTTACCCTCATTATTATTTCTAATAAGATTTTTTTTTTTTTTTTGAAACTAAAAATATCTTCAAATACCTTAATACTTAATCAATCATACTTGTAACTTTTATGTAAGCACTTTAAATTTATTACACAACTTTTAAACAGAAGTCAATAACTGTACTTACATTTTGGGGATATTTTCTTGTTTGTTCCGGAGCTTAAATGAGACTCTGTGAGGATTGCCTTTACAATTTCATTGAAATTATTCCTTGGGGCTCTTCAGTTTACACAAAATTTGTAAGGATTCAGGAAACCGTTGAATTCAGGAAAAGATCTCGTTTATTGTATTTTTGATTTATGTAAAGAACATTTATTCTTTTGAAGGATTATTTATGTTTCTTTATATAAATGCGTGTTCATCATTTATTTTTACGATAATTTATTACAATATTTAAGGATTTTATACGGAAAATTGTTTTTTAGACGCAAGAGCAAACATTGAAATTTTATTTATTATATAAGATTAATGCATTTTAAAAACGTTGATTAGACTTTAAACTTTTTTATTTTTCAACAGCGATAAATTTTTATATTTATTTTTACGATTACACTTAGAAACAGATTGAAGTAGTGAATTTTCATTTCAACACTTTTTTGTACCTCGAGTTTCAATATCAAGTGACTGGCGGTGGATTAGAGAACGATTATTGTAACGCGATTTGATTTCGAATTCACTTTTCAGCATAAATTTTAATATTTTAATTAATTATTATTAGTTTCGGATTAGTTTTTTTGTTTAAGTATATGTAAGGCTTAAAGTTTTTATTATTATTATTATTATTATTTTTTTTTTTTTTTTTTGTAAAATTGTCTTTGAATTTTTCAAAATGAAATTACTAAATAAAATTTTCTACTTGCAGCTGCCGAATATCCTCCTTCTTCCATTGACGACGGGCAACTGTTGCATTTTCTGCTGCTGTGTGCCACTGAATTTCAATCAAAAGAAAGTTATATTTTATGTTTTTTGTTTTTATTCTGCTCTGATCTGTTCTGTTAAGGCTTTCTTCCGCCAGCGCTGAGCACATGCACACAACAGCAACTCAAACCGTCGACTGGTGTGGAAGGAAGCGCTGACAGGCTTTTTATAGTTGAAATGCTTTTCGAAATTGGAGAAGGTTCGCTGTAAGCAGACAAAAAGAGAAATATGTTGGGTTATGTTATGTTGAGGTATGTTATGTTATGCTATGGTATGTTAAGCAATTTTCAGACTAAACAATAAACGCGATGTCAAAAGAAGCTAAAAGGAGAAAAACTCTGTGAAAACCATTACAGATGAAGGTATACTTGTTGCTTTAAATTTCGAATTTAAACAGTGTTAAGATTTCTCCTGCAATATCCTGTTATGTTACATACCTTATTTTATTTTATTTTATTTTTTAAAATATATTTTTCTATTCTTTTTTTTACTTTATTTTGATATTTTAACGTCGTTTTTTTTTTCTATCTTGTTTTAGTACCAACACGTATGCCCCGATTATGTATTAACAACCTGTTTAGTCCAGAATTCTCGAAGAAAACACAACTAAAATTCATTAAATGATTATTTTTAACAACCAAAACTAGTATATTTTATGATTTTGACAGTACTCACAAATAGAAATTACATTAAAACTAGTTTGAGTATAATTGTAATACATAATGAGGGCATAAAATTTATCCCGGAAAGAAAATTTAAAATTTTTTTATTTTTCTCCTGAAAGACACTTTCATGCGATGCATTCAAAAAGAAATATGAGAAATTAATATTCCCGAAAATGGGCAATTACAAAACAGTAAGGGATACTAAAACTGTCTTGACACAGCTTAAAATTTTACTCGTTACGGTTAAAATGTATCCCGAGCAAAAAAACTCAATTAGTTTCTCATCTGATTTTGTTAGCTTGAACATGTGAATTTCTTAGAAACCTTCTTACGCACACAATTGTCTATATATAGCGCTGAATTCTGTTACTAACCATGTCTCTTTGTACAAAAGCAGTCTTACAGCTTCTTCTTTGAATCTGAAAGTCGAGAACAATACCAGGACAAAGAAAACAGGAGATCCTACTTCATTCTTATGACTTCAATACACAAAAGGAAAAAAAAACATAGAAAAGATACAAACGGGTGAGCACACGGAAACGGTTGAAAGCTTAAAGTGGAAAAACGCTTCATTCCGCTCGTCTTGCTTGATCCACGATAATATTTTTCATTTCCTTTGCATTTCTTATTTCACTACATTTTATTTGGCGGAAGTCACTCGCACCCACATGCACACACTCACACACATCAACGAAGTTAAGGTATGGCGGGCGGGCGTTGCGTGAAGAACTCCAGGACACAATAATGACGACGTTGGCGGAAAATTGCTTTGATTCAGTCAAATCGCTGGCAGCATTTGTTTTTTCAATTTTGTTGGACAATATTTAGAATTCATTAAAAACGGCTATTTAGGAATTGTTGTGAAAATATTTTCTTTAGCAATCATACGAAATAAAATGGAAATTTGGAAAATCGAAATCGCCGAGAGGAGATTCAAAGCTAAGGAATAGTTTCATTATGTGGTCTCTTTTAAAAAGCTGACACTTCCATGTCACCATATCGCATACGATCCTTCCTTTGCGGTTAAGGTTGTCGCAAACAAAATTAAGTGAATATTCATTAATTTTTAAGTCGAATTCCAAAAACTGTCTCATCAACAATCTAAACGACTCTGCGGTCCTTTCGAGATTTTCTTGACATTACGAATTTTTGGCAGTTTTTGACAAAGCTCAAAAGAATTTAACCGGCACGTGCGCAAAAATGCTTTAAGCGTTTTGAAAGCAGAGAAATTTCAAGCGCAACAGTTTGCCTATTGTAGAATTTTGTCCATTGAAGCTTTCGAGCAAGCTTGTCAGTGACATTTAGTCCTTGGGATTCTGGCATCATGCAAACCAATAAGCAGGAGATATGCCTCAGTATTTGGTAACGTTTCACAGCCGCAGTGCTTATGAACGGTTTGTGGTTGCATGTCAATGGAGTTTTCTTTTTTATTCAGGATCTAAAATACTTAGTCTGTTTTGCTGATTTCATATTGAAACCACAAGAGTAACGAGGCAAGCGTGAAAATGTGGTTACTCTGGAGCTACCAAAATATTGCGATGGGAGATGAGCGAGCCAATGAAATGAGATTTGTGTGCAGTTGTGAATAAATAACGAATATTTTTTCTTTAAAAGTTTTGCTGGAAGACATTCATAAGTACAACTAAACATATACACAGCAGTGATCGCTTTATCAAAATCATTGTATTTTTTTGATCAAAATGTAACCAATTACGTTTGTACATTATTTTTTGTTAGGAGGGAAAGAGATTGGGAGAGAGGGAGAGAGGGAGAGAGAGGGAGAGAGAGGCGTGAATGAGAGAGAGGGAAAGGGAGAGAGAGGGAGAGAGGGAGAGAGAGGGAGAGAGAGGGAGAGAGAGGAGGAGAGGGAGGGAGAGGGAGGAGAGAGGGTGAAAGAGGAGAGAGAGAGGGAGGGAAGAGGGAGAGAGAGGGAGAGAGATGGAGAGAGAGAGAGGAGAGAGATGGGGAGAGAGGGAGAGAGATGGAGAGAGAGGGAGAGAGATGGAGAGAGATGGTGAGAGAGGGTGAGAGAGGGAGAGAGAGGCAGAGAGAGGGAGAGAGAGGGAGAGAGAGGGTGAGAGAGGGAAAGAGGGAAAAAAGGGAGAGAAATGGAGAGAAAGGGAGAGAGAAAGAGAGAGAGAAAGAGAGAGCAAAAGAGAGTGAAGAGTGAGGGAGAGAGATGGAGAGAGAGGGAGAGAGAGGGAGAGAAGAGGGAGAGAGAGGAGGTGAGAGAGAGAGGAGAGAGAAGGAGGGAGAGGGAGGGAGAGGGAGGGAGAGGGTGAAAGAGGGAGAGAGAGGGAGGGAGAGAGGAGAGAGAGGGAGAGAGAGGGAGGGAGAGAGAGGAGAGAGGGAGAGAGAGGAGAGAGATGGGAGAGAGGGAGAGAGAGGGAGAGAGAGGGAGAGAGAGGAAGAGAGAGGGAGAGAGAGGGAGAGAGAGGGAGAGAAGGGAGAGAGAGGGAGAGAGATGGAGAGAGAGGGAGAGAGAGGGAGAGAGAGGGAGAGAGAGGGGAGAGAGAGGAGGAGAGAGGGAGAGAGAGGGAGAGAGAGGGAGAGAGAGGGGAGAGAGAGGGGAGAGAGAGGGGAGAGAGAGAGAGAGGAGAGAGGGGAGAGAGAGGGAGAGAGAGGGAGAGAGAGGGGAGAGAGAGGGGAGAGAGGGGAGAGAGAGGGAGAGAGAGGGAGAGAGAGGGGAGAGAGGGGAGAGAGAGGAGAGGAGAGGGAGGAGGGAGGGGAGGGAGAGGGTGAGAGAGGGAGAGAGAGGGAGGGAGAGGAAGAGAGAGGGAGAGAGATGGAGAGAGAGGGAGAGAGAGGGAGGAGAGAGGGGAGAGAGAGTGAGAGGGGGAGAGAGAGGATGAGAGGGGGGAGGGAGAGGGGAGAGAGAGAGGGGAGAGAGGGGAGAGAGAGGGAGAGAGAGGGAGAGAGAGGGGAGAGAGAGGGAGAGAGAGGGGGGAGAGAGGGAGAGAGAGAGGGGGAGGAGAGAGGGAGAGAGAGGGAGAAAGAGGGTGAGAGAGGGAGAGAGAGGGAAAGAGGGAAAAAAGGGAGATAAATGGAGAGCAAGGGAGAGAGAAAGAGAGAGAGAAAGAGAGAGCAAAAGAGAGTGATAGGAAGAGTGAGGGAGAGAAGTAAGTTCGCTGGGTCTGCTATTATAACAATATTACTAAATAAATAAATAAATTGGTATGTACATATGTACATATGTTAAACAAAATAAAACATTTAATCAAACAAACTGAAATGTTTCTGAATTTTTGATTTCATCCATCAATTGCAACACCAGGAACAATAATAAATGGTATGAGATAATGTCATTGATGTGGCTTTTGGGAGATAGAATTATTTCCTTTTTATTTTGATCACGCTGTCAACAAGAATTTTCAAAAAGAAGAACGCGATAACCCACAAAAATGACGCAGTCGTTCACTCATTGCGAAATTCCAACCAAATAAACCCAAAAACAAACAAAAGTGTAACGTGGAAATATTTACATACAAATTTGCAAGCACACAATTCGTGAGAAGTAAAAGCAAATGCAAACAAACATGGCACATTTTGCACGCATGAGGATCGTGGCTGAAAATAATCATTTAAAAAATATCAAAGTGTGAAAAGAAAATTAAAAATCAAAAAAGGAATTTTTTGAGCAACTGCACAATGAAGGGTTATTTGTAAGCTCGCGGAAAAATCGTTTTCGTCACCAGAGCTGCAATCCGCACTGAGACACCATTGTTCCGACAGGCAAATTTTCCGTGAAAATTTTATTTACTTAATTTCCGTTCTTGATGTGCCCCCTGATGTGCTCCCTGCAGGTGATAGGCATAATGACATTTGTTTTTCTTACCAAATATTTTTGGTATATGGTCAAAGTTTAAGAATAAAAGTGTAAAGATGTAACTAAAATTTAAAAAAATTTATAAAAGGCACAGTGATGGTTTAACTGATAAGTTTTACTTAAAGTTTCATTTGAGGTCAGAATTAAAAGTAAAGGGCTCAACGCTGTTAAAGTAAATTGAAACGAAGGAACGAGCTCATTCTTTTGAAGAAAGGAAATCAGAGTTGAAATTTCGATGACAGGTCGACAGAAATATAAAAAATGTATGACTTAAATGCAACCCTGTGAGTCCGATTACTTGTAATTAGCGTATGCGTTCAAATAGTGAAAGTAAGCCAAAGTTCTTCTTTGGTTTTTCTGCATGTGTTTGGTATAGGAAATTTACTTGCTGCTTTAGAGCGTAAAGCCCTTAAGAATGGAGGGCTTTTTGATTTTGAAGCTGGTTTGATTGCTTCTTTGACATGGAATTCTGCTTCATATACAGGTATATCTTAAATTGAAGTGAAAATTTAGTTCGATAGTAAGGCAGAGCTATTTAGCTGGTCGCATAAATAAATTGGCGACGTTCCTGTGGGTTGCTGGTACGCGAGTTTTCAGCTTTCATAACATAAGTAACTAATTTCTAAATATCTTTTTTTGGAATGCTTGGAAGGATCCGTTGTAGGCAGCGACTGAATAAACCACAATAAAATATTTTCAAACAGCAAAACTTTTGATGCCATTGTAATACTCAGGCCATTCTCAATGGCACTCCTGGACGCCTTTTATTTTTTTGAAGTTTTTTAAAATAAGTCGAATGTAAACTAATAAGTAAAGTAAGATTCAATTCAGCTCGGTTGGTTATTGCTTAAAATTTAACTATGTATGTTGTGCTTAACATTTTTAAAAAGATGATTAAAGCATATAAGCGGCACAAAACAGTTTTCGATCAGAGAAAGGATTAAATGTAGGCTTTTTATATTGAGTCTATGTAGTCTATATATGGCACAACCCATTGATGAATTTCTGTTTTTAATAGCGAAATAAGGACTTTTTAGGCTGTTCCGTTTCTGCAGGAATGGAATGAGCGAAAGAGCGGAAAAGCAACAAAAATTCTGCCATATGACGGTTTTGCAATTAATGATAAACTAAACGATTGTGGTTTTATATAACATACTATGAAGGCAGAATCAACTATGTATGTGTGCAGTTCATTTCATCCAAGCGACAGATTGGAGCATAAGCCATTTGTACGTAGAGACCTTGAGCTTTTCACAGTTGCTTAGAGCTCACAGTTGTGGCTACTTCATCTGGTTTTATTAATAAGCTTTTAATTGGGCCACGTGCATACGGAATCCGAAAATCCAATTTGAAGCAAAAATGCGATTATAACGGAGCCTTGGTAGTGCTTGTGACTTATTCGAAAATATGTACGATGAAATTTGGATTTTCATGCTTTATTCTGAAGAGCTTTCAAATTGAGCTCTAGTGATTAAATCACTGAAAGTCAGAACGAATCTCATTTCAGATAAGGAATAAGCTTTAGTGTACTTCGTACAGAGCTCATCCATAACACAGTGCCAATAGTATATACTGAATTTTAGATCGATATGGATTTTCGATCCTGTAAGGATAATGTAATAAGATAATGTATTAGGAAATCCACCATTTTTCTTTTCAACGCCATTCTCACTCCGCCAATTAGAAACAAAGCCGGGAGTTCGTTAATTTTTGAAGTGGTTATTTAAGTCGTTATTAAAAAGTATTTTTCTCATTTTTATTATCTCCAAAAAAACTTTCGAACCATGAGCCACAAAAGCTTAATCCTACTTCATTCCAAGTGGATCAATACACATTTCTTCTTCTTTTGAAAAGAATAAGGAAAAAATATCGCTAAAATGCCTCAAAATTCAAACTTTAGTCGATTACCAAAAAAAAAAAAACAAGTTGAGTTGTGTCATAGGACACCAGATAAGAACGAAGTTCATTATGGTATTTATAAATGTTAGTAAATATAATTCGCAGCAAGGTTTTTCGCAAAACTCATTTGTTTTTATTAATCGAAAAATATATTTATACAAGACGGCTGTTTGTTGTTTTCAACTGTTTTTCACAAGCGAAAATGCGATACAGTATATTCTGCTTAGCTGCATTCAATTATTTTCCAGACAATTTTATGCACTTACGTGAAAAACGCACCTACCCGAAATTTTTTGCTGTATTTTTGAGTTACGTATCAGAATGTCTTTAACAACACTTGAATTCTTAAAAGAACGCCGTCCAAATATTAATTTTATTAACAAACAAGTAAGAAAATCGGTCAAGCCCGACTTTGAAATACCCAGCGTCCCGACATTATGAGCGCACTATGTTTTGCTTCTCTATTTGTGGGCGTGGAAGTGGGAGGGCCACATTAATTATTTCCTTACACCTTGCATTCGCCTTGGTGAACCTATGTTGCGCATTTGAAGCTTCTACGCCTTTTACTTCGGAAGTTACGATAAATCTTCATTTGTGGGCGTGGCTCGAGGAGGATGGCGTCCATTTTTTCCCAGGATATGTCCCTTTTTGTAGTTTACCAGTACACCAAATATCAATGAAATGTGTTGAGTGGTTCGCAAGTTACAAGCATTTTACTGAAAACACATTAAATCCATTTGTGGGCGTGGCAGTGAGCGGATGTCCTCCATTTTTAGTTAGGATCATACTCGGACCCCGATATACCTGTGTGCCACATTTCGACTTGATTGGTCCAGCCGTTTCGGAGGAGATCCGGACACGGACGGACGGAGAGACGGACATGTCTAAATCGATTCAATTTTTGATCCTGATCAAGAATATATATTAATATATGTCTATATCTGCGGAGCGTTATTCTGGCTGTTACAAGATACCCTAATATACCCTGCTTACGCTGGGTATAAAAACAAATAAGTACTTTGACTTACTTTCGCTACTTGAACGCATACGCTTATTACAAGTAATCGGACTCACAGGGTTGCATTTAAGTCACACATTTCCTATATTTCTGTCGACCTGTCATCGAAATTTCAACTCTGATTTCCTTTCTTCAAAGTAGTGAGCTCGTTACTTCCTTTCAATTTACTTTAACAGCGTTGAGCCCTCAAAGTTCTAAGTTAGATAAGCAGAATATACTGGAACTAAAAAAGCATACGTGCAAAGGGTTTTCCATCGCAAATGAGATAGTCTCGAAAATGCGAATTTTCATACATAAAGATGTTTTAAAGTATCGATATTTTTCACACCGATATTACATCCGCAGCCCCCGGAGTACAGACGATGATTTTAAATATGTTTTAATTATGTACGAATTGACGTATACTTTGATAGCGCAAAAAAATTATAAGCTACCTAAAATGCCCTTATATATTTGCAACAACCTACTAATCGGAGTTATTCTGAAAACGTTCAGTCTGGCAGCACCACATATTGTTTTGTTTTGTTTGAATGCATTTATGGATGTATGTGTCTGTGTAGTTTCTGAATTTAATAATTAATTGTTTTTTCGGGATATCGTCGGAAATAAGTGTCGCCTAAAAAAGTATAATATCTCGGCCGCATCAGGAAGTCATTTTACGTAAATATATGTATATTTCTTTCTCTCTGCAAAGGTTATTGTACCCTTTTTTGCGAACTTCAATTTAGGTAACACGGATTTTATAGCGGTTTTTAACTTTTTCTCGACTAGGTCTCCTGTCGCTATCGTTTCATAAAGAACTTCGTTCTAAAAAAAAAAAAATAATGAGCCTCTTTAAAAAGAAAAAGAAACCTTGTTCAACAGCGGAAAATTCGTTTCTTATGAAAAAATAAGCCCGCTGATGGCGGATAAACGCTGATCCAATTAACTGAATTGTAACTCAAATGGACCTATTTAATGTCATGACAACGACCCCTCAATCAAACCATATCCAACCAGAAAATTGGCTACATCAAAGACAGGCCCAATGTTTAGCCAGTGCTGGGCTTCCTTGATGCTTTTGATGTGTTTTAGAATTTTTGGTTTCAATGGCAATAATTTTCGCTATTTCAACTCTGCTGTCTACAAAGTAAACAAGCGCGCGTTCAGTGCAAATAGTTCACAAGAATTCAGATAGCATCATAGGATAAATAATTGAAATCGGAAGTATTTAGGTACGCTTTCAAACGTGACAGCTTCAAAACAATGAGTTTCCAAGGGATTCATATGGGCCCATAAACCTTTTAACGACCTCGCACTCAGGCACCTTAGGAAAACGCTTTCGATAGCTTGTCTTTCAACTTCATTGGAGGTTGCGGTGTTTTGACCTAAGAGACAGTAACTGCCAATGTATTAAATGACTAAAGAAGTTACCAAGAAAATAGTTGAAAGGACTGTATCCTGAGCTCCTTTCTGCTAGTCAAATAAGATTCCTCTGTACTTCGCTTATTTTAAGTTGATTTCGAGTTATGTCCAAAAGTCTTAATGATTTTGATTGATGATAAGCATTGTAATTGGGTGTGCCCGAAATATCTACAAGAAACCAGCAATACAATTTCAAGAAATGGATTTGAACGCGATATGACGGCGAATTTAAGTATTTTCGAAGTACATTTAAAATGCCGCAAAACTTTTATATTTTATCAAGCGAGAAAAATGTTTTTCCCCTGGCTGGCAATAATGGAAAGTATTCAAACTTCGAGATTAGTTAGCTCTCGATTCTACTGAAATTCATTTGACAAAGGAACGCGAAAGCAGAAACAACGTAACGAAAACTTTTGAACAAACTTTTTTGCTTTGATTCTCTAACACGACTGGTCAGATCACACGTTTTCAAATACAAAGGAAAACTATTTTCGATGCGAAAGTTTTCAAAAAGTTATGCCAAAACATAAGCACGAAAGTAGTTTTTGCTTACGGAGTGGAAAGTAAATGATCCCGAGAGATACTTGAGGCAGTTTGACCTTGGTGGCCTTTTGATACATTTAAGTGGAAAGTTTTAGCGTGAACTCAATTAGAACTGAAAGCACTAAGCAAAAAAATTTAATTAAAATTAGTTTCTAATTTCTGTGGCGAAAGGATGTGATTGCGAAAAAGCTGAGGTAAAAAGCTGCCAATAAGAAAATTAAGAGTGCATCATATACTGAAGGTGGAATTGTTATTTGAAAGCCATCGAATCGAAAAATGCAATTACGGTTAAGCGATCGCTTTGTACTCTTTTATGCTCTTAACGTTTAGTTCTTCGAAAATTTTGTTCAAGGATAGTTTTGTCCTCGTTCAAGTTCACAGAAAACTATTGTCACACTTTCACTCGCCCTCCATTGCCCCAAAGAGACCGCAACAGAATAATTTCCGTGCAGAAAGTTGTCAACTCGACATGAAGTTGAAGCCGAAAGGAAAACTATTTAAAAAATAAAGAAGAATAGAAGAAAGAAGACTTCAAGAAGCAAGAAATAAAGGAGATGCCAGCGAATTCGATGAAGACATAAACGAAGCCATGAATACATTTGGAATGCATGCCAAAAATTTGTGAAATGACAGGAAAAAGAAAGTAAAATAAACTGGGCGGGAAAATGCAAAGCCATTATTCACTGCAATCGCGATCTTTTTCAAGAAGATGTAAATGAAACAACGAAGAAGGCGAAAGCCCGAGAAAAATTCTAAAAAATTTTATGCAAATACAATCAAGTTGATTTTGAAACCCGAGATGCAAACTGAATTTTGCAATGTAAGCGAGAAGAAGGTCAAAAAGGATAGGAAAACAGATGGAAATGTAAAACGTCGTAAACAAAGATAACGAATCTTTTTTCTGTTCTTATGCTCTTAGTTACTTCATTTACGGTAATTGCTGTAAGCAAGTGGAACGATGCAGAGACAATTTGGGGTATTTGAGTGCACAAGAGTTCATCGATTTAGATGAGAATTGATACGAAGAGCTTTGCCCGATCGCTGAAGGGATTGTTATAATGTGACCACTTCGAAAAATCGATTTTTTGTGTTCATATTTCGAAAGAGAAACCTATTTCACATACGGTCTGAAGAAAACGGACCGAATTTCTTAGTTATAAACAAATTACAGCTCATCATCGCCGATAAGCCGTAAGTGATTTGTTCTGCTCTTGAAACCTTAAACGTATTTGTTATCGAACCAGTTTTCTATAGAAGGATAACGGTCGAACCATTAATTGGTATCGTCCACACTAGAATTGCTTGGATAAAATATTCAACATTTGAAGAGAATAGTTTTTTATTAGTTTTTTAAATAGAATATTACTTTAAAAATTAAGGTTTTTTTTTTCTACACATAATATTTTACAATGAAGTAAGTCTTAAGAAAATCTCAGAAACTTGATGGTTCCATGCTCTATTACTTTCTAATAGCAAATGAGACTTTCATATCTAAGTTCTTGCTAATGTCCCGAGTTCGGTTTGGCACAGTGTTATCGCCAAAGCGTCAATAAATTTTTTGTTTTATTAATTCAGTTTTGACTTTGATTTTCTGTACATTAAATCAGAGTAGCTAAATAAACACAAACGACAATAACTATTGAAGTGAAAAAACTAGTGGGTATATTATTCATTATACTGACAGCGTTAAAAGGTTCACTTTTATCTCAACGAGATCGATTGGCTCTCAGGACGATAACGAAAATTTCTCCTTAGCTTGGCCCAAATGACATCTTTCGAGTAGTTTTGAAAATAACTTTGGCAATATTTGCGGCATAAAACCAAAAATTTCAAGTGAATTTTACCTTTTAAGCAGAATCAAATATTGATCATCGCCCTGCCTTAAGTGGCTTGCAAGCTCTGAATTGAATTAATCATTATGAAGTAACGTTCTTGTTGTGGCGCATAACGATGAAATTGTGAAATTGTGAACTTGATGAAAGCAAAACGTCGAGACGAACGAGAGCCCTCAGCATTCTCGTCGACCTTTTGTGTTCCTCAAACTTTCCAGCAAATGTTCTCGATTTTGCTTTTGAATTTTGTGAAAAATTTATCAACATTTAAGGCTTCATAGTTGGTCTGAGTCAGAGCACCAGTATCGGCCAACAATATGAAACATAAGAAGAATGTCCTTCAACATCAAAGCCCGACAGTATCAAGTGTAAGTTAATAAATTATTAAGATAATCAGTCAAAAAATTTAATCGAAGTGAATTGTCACAGCATTTCAAAAGATAACCTTTGAAAATAAGGGCATGAAAATTATACAGATCGGTTTTTTAAGTGGTTATTGGTACTTGTCGAGGGATTTTTAACACTAAAGCTTTTCTTATGAAAAATAAAGTCCTTTGAAAAAAAAAACTAACACTTCCATATGATAATGTTGTGTCAATTGAAAAACTTTCAATTAGCTTCACAAAGTGCCATTTGAATTGCAATGTTGCTTTCGTACAGATAAAAAGCTGAAAAATCTTGCTAAAAGAATTCATTGAAATTATCCAAACTCAATAAAGACTTTCTCTCAATTAATCAAACAACTTATCGGATACATAGAAAAGAAAATTACGAAAAGGAATTACGAAATGAAACAACCTCTTTCCGGCTGTGATAAACGTTGAACCATTAAATGTGATTAAATTTGGGAACAAATAAATTCCTCCGGTGGATTTTGTCCAAAAACTGTTCACCCATAAAATCGTTCTTGTCGTCTCTGTACTCAACAAAATCGATGAAAGCGACGAATCCTTTTGACATCAATCACAAGCATATCAGCAATCTGTGTGACAAACTTTTGAAAAAGTCCAGTTCTCGAAAATTTCTTTCCTCTGGCCAATCCGATCTGATCCTTTTTCACTTATTTTAAGTGGATTTATTAAGCAAGAATCACGTTTCAACCGAAACAATTTCTCTTTGGATTTCTCAATTTGGAATTGTTCTCAAGCAATGAACAATGGGAAGTGGTGTTTGGTGAAATATTTACTTGAGAGAAGTTGTAAGGCGAGAAAATCAAAGCTATTTAAAGAAGTTAAGGGGGTAAAAAAAAAAACTCTGAAACCTTCAGCTGCTCACTCAGTGCAATTCAGGACAGACACAACTATAAACGTATGTGGGACTCGACAATGATACGATGGAGTCTACTCCGCATCTGCTGAATGTCAGCCCAAGCAGCTGACAAGTGCCCCATATCAACCTAAATGTGGAATCCGTAAAATGTTGTAGCTTTCTTAAGCACTCTTCTATGTAAACATCAACTTGTTTTTGTAGTTCTTCCGGTACTTTTGGTATGTGAGGGACAAGCAGCAGCGTGTTCTACGACCGCAGATGCATTGAGGACAACAGATACGATGGCAGACAAAATAAGAAAATTGTACGTAAAAATACTAGCAATAATAAAAATGAGAACCGTACGATGAGAACCGTAAACGGATATTTAACAGGAAACTGTCTAGCAACTTTGACAAGGATATCATGCCACATTAATAAGCACTCTCGCTTAGGACCTTAAATGTTGGAAAGGACGAAATGGCAGACAAAATTCTACTTTGTTACACATTACACAGGATATGTGTAGTTGTGAGAACAGCAAAGGGGGAATCGATTTTCAAAGTGGATTATTCATAACAGAATGAAAGTTCGAGGAGCAAGGCATGACATTAAGATAGAATGGGATGAACTAAAAAGTCCTACAATTCCAAGAGTGTATTGAGGAATTGGCACGGAATTTGATCCCTTCGCCGATCTCTTTCGATTATCTACTTTCAATTACTTTCATTTAAGGATAAATCGTTCACATGATATGAGGCAATTTTCCTTGATGGAAATACCCTTATCGATTTCAATTCAGTTTTCTGTTGTGGGATTCTCAATCTGCGTTTGAATAAAGTTTCCATTTTTACCTTAAAAAATTTTAGAAGCTACAAGCTTCAATTGAATTCCGAAAAATAATTTTTTTTGAAATTTCATTCGAAGTTCGTACTTATCAGTTTTCAATACAAAAATTTCATGCAAACAATTGCATCTTTAATTCGTTTAAATATTTTAGGTTTCCGAAAGAAATTTTTGAATAAATTTTTAAGGAGCTTAACATTTTTCTACTGAAATTACTTTGCTTCACATGGAAAAATAGATGTATGAATGTAAATAAAAGCTTAGTTAAATAGAAAAACCTCTCAAATGAAAAACTTGTTTCTAAATTCTTAGAATTCGGAAGCAGTATGCTTGTCGACATGCAATAGTTTTTTTTTTTTTATATATTTTTCATTATAATTATTATTTTTTTTTTAATTTCATAACTTTTATTCAAAGCTCAAAGGGACGGAAAATATTTTAAAATCTAATGGAAGTTTACTTAGGCAAAAATGCAATGCCAACGAATATATGAGAATTCCCCAACGAAGTCGCTTTTTCGGACATAACATACTCCATGTGTTTTGTTTAGAATAAAAAAAAAAAAACCAAATATGCAAAGCAAAAATGTTAAAAAATTTAACACACAGAAAAATCAGGCATATGTGCTCGCACATCACTCAACAGTGAATTTTTCCGGGAAATTGCGACTTTCTCGTTTATTAATCAATATATTCTGGGTTCTCAGATGCTGCATAGACGTACGCATTCCGTCATTGTCAAAAAGGCCATTACTGTTACATAACGAACTAGCTAAAAGGCTACTAATGCAGTGAGCAAAAGGATTCTTAGAACATCAAGCGGATCTGCTTTGAAATTTGATTAAAACGTTTGGATAACGCTTGTAAAATTTTCCACCATTTAAATCTAGGGTAGGAAAGCTATACAGAATTAATGTCTTACATTGATTTCATTTTGTTTGTAGGTACTTTTATGTATGAAAAACATTGTTTATATTTTTCATAACATTCCCTCGTACTGGAAAAACACTTAAAGCCAAGGCAGTCAAGTCCATTTTAGAACTTGTTCTTAAAGATATCTCCGTTAATCTGGGTACAATATTTCGACAAGGTAGTTAGTTCAATGGAATATACCCTCCATACACAGTTGATCGGATTTTAAAGTAGAAAAGATTTCACGAGAAACTCTGATCACAAATTGCGAATCAACCGGTTGAAGAGACCAATCGATTCTACTGGGGATCCTAGTTTTGCGATTGCTTCATTTTTTTTTGGAAACATAATAAAATGCTTGAAAAATTGAGGTACAAAAATTTATGAGGATTGTGTTAATAATTTCATTCCAATCAATTCCTATTTTTAAATATGTTGATTTAACGTTGCCATTGAAACCGTAGCCTTTGAGGGGATTTAAATCTTTTAATCCAAAGAAGAATTCAAACATCAATTAGCGCTTAAAAAACATAATTGACCTGGGATGCGTTTCTATGGAATTAAAGTGAATATTTAAAATCGACTCATTTGTTTATGTGATGCAAGCATTTGAGTAAATAGAAAAGAAAGAATACCAAGAGATACAAAACAAAAAAAATATAACAAACATTGTTATTGAGCCATGAGCTTTCAAGCATCGGAAAATATCCTCTCAAAGCAAGGAATAAGTGCTTTCGCTTTTGCTTTAGCAAGTGTCTCTTCAACTCAGAGCTCGCATGCAACAAGCGATAAGGCTTCATAGAATCGCAGCTTATGCCAAGTGTTGTCAAATTGTGTGTGTTTTTTTTTTTCAAATGTCCATGGGACAAGAGGATGGATATGCCTTCAGTTAGATGTGATGTTATTGCTTCATATTTTTCAGTTCAAGACCTTTTGCTTACGAACCTTTGCTGCGAACTTTGGAGGCCATTCGGACACAATAAAAACGTCAACATGAGAAATCACTTGAAACAAAGGCAAACGTTAAACAAAGCAAGGAAACGAGCAAAACAGGTTCCTGCAAACAGAACCAAGAGCATGGTTTGCCGAACAAAATGGCAAAGAAAATCCTGATAAGATGGTCGCGTGGAACCGGACTCGCATTGCTCTACGGAAAATGGCAAATTGTGTCGCCCTTATTTGTCGAGTAAATTAAAAATTGTCCTCAAAATTGTGAGCAGTGGAGCAAAAACGAAAGAAAAGAAGAAACCAAAGTCTGAAAGAAAAAGCGATTTGGAAATATAAAGAAAAAATGGAGAACCTTTAAAGGCGCAACGCTTGGACTAACGCAAGAAATTTAATTAAAATGACAAATCGTGCATCTTAAATTGAATCGTTGAATTGAAATTCAAAACGCCCGACCATAAAAAGGTTGCCATAGCAAAAAATATGTGACTCACATTTGAAGGATAAGCAAAATGTCACATAAAAATGCTGACAGCACAATCGGAGGAAATGATGCTGAGACGTTTTTTTGAACCATTTGCAGGTGTGTTTCATCATTTACATTGAAGCATTTTAAAAAGGTTGAGGTCGATTGGTATTCCCTTTTCATATTTTTGAACCATCAGCAGATATTTTTCCGACTTCATTCCTTTTAAATCAGTCACTAAATCAGCAGTAAAGTGTTCAGGAGAATCGGTCCAGCTTAGTCGAACCTTCCCATTGAAAATCGAGTTTTTTTTTCAAAGAAGGCTTACAAGAGGCTTTAACACGATTTAACAATTTGGCTGATTGCTAACGGCTTTATTTGCTTTTCATGGAAAAGTGTAAGGATTTTTATTAGAACCTTTTTTTCAGAAAAGAAAAATTGTTTTTGATAGCTTTCCGCATGACTTGAGTAATACTTTCCATCTTGATGTTTATTTTGACATTTAAAAAAAAAATACGAATAACATACATAATAAATATTTTTGTAATGCAGAATAAAGAAAAGTCACATGTGATTGAAAATTTCATCGGCGCGGAAACATTTCATTTAACTGGAATCAATTTTCAAATGAAGTGAGAACGAAAAAAAAGTATGTGGGGAGGAATATCCCCACTCGTGGGGGAAAAATTTAGCCTAACAAACTTTCTTCATAACCGATATTCTAAAATTTGCTCGTTTTTTTGGAACTCAATGAATTTACAAAAAAATGTTTATCTCTAGAAGTTTCTTCTTGGGCTCGTGGTTTGTACGCTGCCAGTGTTAAAGGTTGTCTTTCTCATAAACTGAAGGTCTTATTTCCATGATAAGGATAACCCACCGTAATCATACATACATGAGTCGAATGTTGAATGGATCTTACCTGAGAATGAGTGTAGAGATTTTTTGAAATGAAAGCGTTGATATGTATATCAAAACTGCTTTTGTCTGTGTCTCAGCATGTGCTCTTTTATGCGAAGTGAATCAATGACTGTACAAAGTTCATATGAAATGAGAGCGACGCCCATAAGTAGGCTATAGAAAGTGGCACACATACTTGTATAAATAATCTTGACAAGTTGACTTATGTAGACCTATAGTTATAAAAGCACCCCTGCAGGAAATGCTGAAATGCTCCGGATGTGGTTACTATGTTTCCACGATAGTTAATGACTCAGTTTAGAAGTTTGTCTGTATGAATTCTAGTACAAAAGAAGTTTTTGGTGTAGATATAGAATTTTATTTTCTTATTAAGGTACAAAAACACGAAGCAATTTTCGTATTGCTGCCAAAGGTGCTTCCCTACGATTAGAAATAAAATTTTAATTAAAAATTCGGTAAATGGATTCTTTATTTTGGTACATACTAGTGCCGGTTAAAAGAGTGCGCGGAATGTTTTCGAGCCGACTTATGTGTTTCGTATGAAATATTTACTTAAAGCTCGCTGGAAACAGATTAGCATCCTTATGGCAGGAGAAAACCTTTAAATATCTGAAGAAAATATTTTCCCCAATTGCCGTCGAGTAAATCTCTCGCAAACATAATTGCTTTTTGGCTTCCAGAATAAAGCTAACGACTTTTCTTTATTAGAAGAAAGCCATTTCTTTGCATCTGAAGCTTTTTTTTATTTAAAAAAAAAATTATATTCGTTCTATATATTCTTTTTTAAAATAAAAAAAAGCTTCAGATGCAAAGAAATGGCACAGCGGAATGAGAATTATTCCAACAGAGAAAAATTTTTGTATATTTTTATATCGCACACCTTCTTCTAAGGTGACACAACTAAAATATCGTCAATTTTTTGAGTTAACATACGAAACTTGATCATAGGTCACCTCTCTAACTGCAAGAAAAAGTCTTTTTCGTTGTTTGTTATTATAAAAAGCCGAAAATCTCCGTCAATGCCTTTCTTCTTGCTTTGGTTGACACTGCGACGCATTTAGTTTTTTTTTGAAATTTTGAGTTGTGCCTCCTTAGAAGAGGGTGTGCGATATATTTTCTAATAAATTTAAAGTATTCGTTGAGTCACACTGTTCGACTGACGTATTAAGCGTATCAAATGAATTGATTGGAATTATTTGATAGAAAAGTGAACACATTCTTATACCAGATAGCTTCACATTTGAGGGAAATCGCTCCCAGCAGAGATCACCGTTTCGACACATTCTAAGCATAAGATAATAAAAAAAGAAATTAATTATGCTCCTTTTTCATTCCAGGCACCAATTCGACAAAAAGGAATAAAAACAAGAAAAATGCTCCGAGAATTTGTTGCTGTGCCAAATCAGATGAGAAAACATTTGAGTGTGGTGGCACATCGCGGCATTTTTATAAAATAAACGTTTTCGAATTTTCATACAAATTTGAAAAATGACCCGAGGAAAGGATAAATCGCAGAAATAGCAAGGAAACAAAGTAAAGAAATATGTTTTTAATATGTTTCCATCACTTCGGGCATTTCGACCCGATTCTATACGCTGCTCAGCAGAACAATGACGAAAGCCAGCAAATGCAGATGTAAACATCAAAATTTCAAAGTGGAAATGGAAGAGAAAACAAAAACAAAGATGGAAATGGAAAACATGACAAAAACAAAACAATAACAAATAATTTCAATGGAAACTTTCAGATACAAGCGCTTTTCGTTATGCTTTACAAAGAACAAGTCCATTGTGAATGCCTCGGAGGAAAAAACTCATTCGATTTAAGTCCGTGTCAGTCCAAATTTTACATTCGCTTTGTAGTTTCATGTTCGCAGAGAAACTCCTTTTGCGATATATTTCTTCAAAATGGAATAGCTCAAATACATTTTATTGCATAATAAGTTTTCAAGCGCTCTTTTTGAAGAAGTCTCATTACGAACCCACGTGGAAAGTTATGAAATTTGTAACATAAGAAAATTTCCTCACAAACTTCTTTATACTATCTTTATTTTATATTATAGCCATTTCCAACATCGATTCATCTGACGTGATGATACCATAAATTATTTAATTCTCGTTCATATCTTATAAAAGGACTGCACGTTTGTCTGGCAAGGCAAAATAATTTACGCTTCAAATGTATTCAAATGTGTCAAGTTAATAAATTTGCCTGAATATACAGGATCGAAAGTCCCCAGCACAAGTCGCAAAATTCAGGCCATAAATAAACTTCAAGGGATTTTCGAACGTTAAAGTCAGTGAGCGAAATACTGTCAACACCAAAACGACAAACATTTTTGCAAACACACAGATAAGAATGATTATAAACATAAAATGATAACCATAAAAGTAATGGAAAACATTTTAAAATCCATTCTTGTTATGCCTGGCTTACTGAATTCGCCCTTGTAACAAAAGTCTCATGCCAACAAGGACGCTGCACAACACTCTTACATGTGTGTGTGTGTGTGTGTGACCCATCAGCACGAAAGCACCTTATCCGGAAGAACCTCAAAAATTAAGCTTAATTTTATTACTTTACATCGTGAAAAGCGAATTTATGTATTTATTTTCTGTTAACTGTTTGTGCGTTCGTCTGACTCGAACCAGATTCAATAACAAAGCCAGCATCGGTATTTTCTTTGCCTCATGTAAGTGAAGTCTGCAAGCATTCAAGTGAAAGTTTCACCCTCGTTCAGCCTTCATTTCACGGTTCAGAGAACATTCGAATGTATGTATGTGTGTATTTTCAATGTAATCCCTAAGTCTGCAACAGGTCTGTAGAAAAAATTGAGAAAGTATGAGGAAAAATAATTTCGTTTATTTATGGATTACCATAATTTTCTAGCAAGATTTTTGCTTTTTACTCTGCAGCTTTGATTATCTGGAAAATATTACGTATTGATTGCATTACAATATTAATAAAACACAATCAAACTGAGCTATATATTTGAACATTTGGCACCCATTAATGCAGTAAGCTAGTTGCGTGAAAGTTCTTTCGACCTCCAATCTTGGAATTTTTGGGTAAAAAATTTAATGAAGATGTAATCTATTGCTACGAATTTCAGAAAAACATTGATTTAATTTCATGGTGAAGAATTTTACAGCTTCCGCATAACTTTCAACGGTTTACTTCGGAAACTGTAATAGTGATTATAATAATTATAAGTTCCTATAATAAAATTGTGTAGTTCAGAACTGAAAAACCTACAGTACTTAATGTAAGGAAATTTTGTCATATTTGGTTTTCAAAGAGGTCTTCAGCTCTTTTAATCTTTTCGAATAAAAGCTGTGAAAGCTTAGTTTTCTTTCAAATAAAAAACAAATCAAAGCTGTGCACACCAATAATGTGCACATGAAAAATAATGTTGAATCGAATCAAACCGAAATTTTTGCAGCAGTAAACTTAAATTAAACAATGAAAAATCAAGCAAGACCCAGCGTATGCGCAACGTAACGAGTGCGAGTCTTGTCCCAGTTGTAAAAACAAGCACGTATGCCCGTAGTACTCATGATTCATGCCTTACCCTGTTATAAAACAAGAATGCATGCCAGTAGAATTCATGACTCCTGCGTTCATGATCATGCATGATTCACGGCTCCTTGAAAACACATGAAACATTTCTTCTCCAGTTGTAAAGCAAGAACGCATGCTCGAAGTATACATGATTAATGCGTTTATGATCCTGTTCGATTCATGAATCCTTGAAAACGTTGAATTTCTTTAGAACATCGCAAATCCACCCAAAATAATATGTATGTTATAAAGATACCGCACATACATACGAAGCCTCTACAGTTCAAGTTTTTCGAACGTTAATATATTAAATCTAGCACCCGCGAATGAGATCTCTCGGTAGCGTAATGGGAGCGTGTTGCGATTTGTAACCTGGAGGGCTCAAGTTCGATTCCCTGTCGCAGACGAAAAAACTGGGACTTAGTTGGCAGTTATAAACTGAAGTTTCCTATCGAGTCGTTAGACACGTCATGCATACAACAAATGCTTACAAAAATTTTTTTTATGTTTCCATAAATGTTTGGATGAAAGCTAGTCATTCCTCTAAGCTTTGAAATATTTTTAAATGTTATATTAGTATCTACCTTAGTATTCTCAAAAAAAACAAAAAATAAAATTTTAAAAAATATGCTCACCGCAACGGGGATTGAACCCGCCTACATCGGATTGTTGCTGCTTGTTTAGGCGAACGACTTCCAGCAATTGGATTATTGTGTTCTCAGGATCATTGATTCATGCATGGTAGGGAAGATATGTTTCATGGGATCTCAAGCATTAATCAAACATTTTTTTGGCTATGCATGAACTCCTATGACAAGCCTGTATAAAAAAGAAATGAACAGGCATGCATGCAAAGCACCCTTAAGAGGCATGATTCATGCATCTTTCATGAATATTTTTACAACTGGGGTTCATCTACCCACATTACGTATACGCCGCATGAACTGTAATCTATTTATAAATATTATGAATTTTATAACAAATAATTTCCTTGTTTTTAAACGCAGTGGAACGAAATTTTCAGTTTTATATAAATAAATAATTAAAAAATCAGCTTTGATCATTTTAAATTAAATGAATTTAGAGCTGTTTACACTTCGACCAAATTCCGAATTTTAACGAATATAATGCGTCAATGGCGAACGGGAACTTCAAACGGTAGAGCACTGTAATATTCAAATGCCTTCTGGCAGTAATTTCAACAATTTTAACTTTGAAATATAACTCAAACAAAAGTCAGTTATAAACTCCAGCCCCCCTCCCACGCTCTCTCCTTCTCACTCAGGATTATTGATATCCGCTTCTCATATCAAATTTTTGTCGTTCCCTTCCTTGTAATGTGCTATCGAAAATCGTTATATTGATACAAAATTTTAATTAAATTTGTTCATTCCTGGCTAATTTTATGCTGATCTACCTCGACTTCCGTGCATTCAATGTCAAAATCAATAAACTTTGTTTTAATGCTTGGACTGATAAGCAAATATTGACAGCAAATGGCAAACGCAAATTACAAACAACGCAAATCGAGACGTTCGAATAAAATTTCAACAATAAAGCTTTATTAAATTCAATGTGGTTGCTGTTCAAAACCACAAATCACATGCATGTTTTTTTGTAATTTCGTTTCAAAACGAAAAATATTTGTCAAAGCGGTTTCATTATTGCGGAGAAAAACAATATTTTTTATTTCCTTTGAATCAAAAAGGACCAGAGTTAGACGCTAAAAGAAGTTATAAGGCTTTTTAATTAACTGCATTAATCGTAATTGTTCCATTGTGTTTGCATAGTAGGTAATTAACTCATTAGATTGATGAGCGTATTTGCTTAGGTAGGCATTATTTTCAGATATTGTTTCGTTTATTGTAGTGCTTATTGAAATGACTAGCTTGAGCTCTGGGAACAGCAAAGTCTAAACCACAAATCATTTTCAAGTAAAGCCTGAGAAAATACTTTTGTTTGGAAAATACTTTACAAATCGAAATTTAAGTTTAAGTTTAAGTTCTTAAAAACCTTAAGAGATTGAACGTGCGAATCAATACTTATAAATCTTAAATGCGGCTTTCACAATGATGGAAAATGGCGATTGAAAGAGCTCCTTTCAAAAGTCTATGATTAATTCTTAAGCTATTTACTCACAAGAAAAATGCGTGGGTAATTTTTAGAACGAAGGACTTTAGGGTATAAGTTTCTTTTCATCATTTGTATTGGAAGACACATACATACATAAATGTTCATAGATAAATATCGAAAGATATTTGATGAAACTCTGCCGAAACTTCCAAAGCATGTCATTTATCTGACTGCCACTGTCTGTGCTGTTCGAAAATTTTACTAAGATACAATGAGACATTCTACTCAAGAGTTCTTGTAAAAATTATGACGGTGTATTGAAAATGCCATTTTTCAAACCTTTCATGCAACATAATTTAATGGCTAGAACAAGAGAAAATATCGATTCAAAGCAAATATTAAATGGCTAAATAAATAAAAAAAAATCACGGGATAATTTTGTGCTGAAAAATATTTTTATAGAAATAAAAACATTCACAAGACGAAACCATGAAAACAAATAAAGACAGCCATAGTGATGGCCATGAGTTTGATGAACTTATTTGTAAGAATTGAATTTAAAAAAAAAAAAAACTTCAACGAATTTCAACATATTTCAATTTAAAATCCTCTTAATTTGAATTCCTAGGAGTGAATATTTCATTGGTGGTTTTTTGTCGCCAATAACTCATTAGCCGTAATAAGGCATTTAAGAAAAACTGTGGCAGCCAAACATCATTGCGGATCAAACACAAAACGCGGACGTAGAAGCTTATTTTGTGGGCTGTCGGGCGATGAAGCCATGAAAAATTAAGCTGATTTAATTGAATATTGATCAACAATTTTGAAAGCAAATTAATTAATTGAAAATGTGAAATACTTTCTTTAACGACTACATAGAAATATGAAAAACAGTGGAAAGAAAAATACACAGTAAATCAAATTCAATACTGACTTTTAGAAATTTCCTTACCTTCCGCCAACGACCCGTAAGAACTGAAAACAGAATAGACATATTTTTGTAGAAAATAAGTAATAAAATGGCATTTCGGCAAAGTCGTTGAAGTCACTTGAAGACATTATTTTTCGTAATTTTTTCAGTTTTTTGCTTTTCCCTCCGCAAAGTTCATGGCATAAGTTGACCGAGTTCAGACAATTTACCAATTTCATTCGAATAATTTTTTTTCTTTGTAGGTTAAGCACATTAAATATACGTTAAACATAATCAATTTGGTAGAAAAAAAAAATAAGGCACAGAAAAAAACCCATGGTTTGAACTTATACACCCCACAATTTCAACGTAATAAGAAAATCTGAAAGTGACATTGAAGAGTGCACTGTCAAATGGCGATGTCCTTGAAGACAAAATCATTATTCCACTGCTTCATGCTAAAGAACGATATATTCAATCAATTTCATCCACAAGTTGAACTGATTACACAAATTGCATAAGATTTAATCGACACAAAAACTAACAACCAAAAAGTTCATCTATTAAAGGATTTTTATGGCTTTCCTTCGATTGACTCCATTTAAATCTTACACCTTTCGAAAGGATATAAAATCCAAGCAATGTTAAAGTAATTCATAAAAGACGGAAAGCCTTTGTTGGTCTGTTAGAGATAAAGAATCTGAGAAATTCATTTTTAGACGAGTCTTGACAATGCATTAATGTAGGCCATTTATAGATTTTATTTTACATTTCAGATTATCCTTTGCGTTTGGAATTTAATTTAATTTTTACAATATACGTAAATAAACATAAATGTTTAAAATTTTTGGGTCTTTAATTTCACCCAATTGAATAATAATATTTTTGTCTTTCTACCTCCCTTCCTCCCTCCTGCGTTTATGTCACGAAAAGTGCTTAGTACCAATCGACTGCATTAGAGATAATTTTGAACATAAAATACTGGCGTTAATTAATTTATTCTTAAGCTATAAAAAAATTCAAAGGCTTTAAAGGCTAGGAAGGTGCAAAATTTGTTTCATATCGAGTTCATATATTTTCATTTTCTATTTGATTTCTTTAGTTCCCTAAAGTATAAGCCCCTTATTCATAATCAAATTTTAAATTGAAAAGAATAGGTCGGTTCCCGTACTGCACGAAACTGCCCAATTTTGGCCAATTTTCATACAGTTTTAAAAATTTTGGGCAATCTAAATCGAATCTCCTGGTAACGCTAATCATATATACATATGTTTCGTATGGTCTATCTCGACTGGTTCTGGGTGTTACACACAACCACACAAACGGGCCACGTTTATTTAGGTACCTATTTAATTCACTAATTTTTTAAACAAAAGCATTTGTCATAAAAAGCCAGGCAAAGCCATAGAAACTTAAACGAAAGACATCCGATGAAATTCGCAAAACAACGGATCCACTAGAAGGCTGTATTTAATTCTTGTCCTTGTGCAGAGAAGCGACGCTCAGTTTACACTTAAGCTGTGTAGGTAGTGTAAGCAAACTAACTACACCCAAGTTCAGCAATCAGTGAAAAACGCAAGCACGAGGAGTAAAGAAAACAGGTCGCGGCTTGCTTGGGAGAGAACAATGCAATTGAATTAACCGCTTTATTCAATGTGCAGCAAGTGATAATGAAATAGCAGCAGTTCCGGTGGAAAGCCAGCTCCAATCGTGAGGCTAATGAGCCAGAACATTGCTGTTGCATTTCAAGATCTTATTTTATTATTTTATAGAAATTTGTTTTGCTTTCTTTCGCTTTGTTTTGTGTCAGATTTACGATCTCTCGTCAGACAACGTTAGGAAAATTGATATTAATTAAGGTTGCTGCAAGGGATATTATGCAGTAAGATTTGCTGGTGTCATTGTACTTGTCATTTACGATTGAGGAGATTAACGAGATTTATGTTGCAATGAAGTGGCGTCGGAAGCAATAGTATTGCTGGGCTGTTTTGGTACTTAAAACAATTTGATTCAATTTATTAATCGAATACATGAAGCACTTGAAGATGACTCAATAATTGATTCAGTTCGATTGCTCACATCGAAAGTCAATTACTTTGATGGACAATAATCGACGTTGAAAGCCACATAAATATTAAGCAATCCTCAAAGACATTAATTTGAGTGCTTTAAGAAAATTTCAAAAAAATGAGAAGACAAAAATGGACAGAAATTAATATAAATCATACGAAAAACGGACATTTTTTAACTCAATTAAAATACCTCAAAACGGTAAATGGTACAAAATCTGCTTGGAAAGAAAGTCGAAGTCGAAATGCAAAATAAACGAAAATGAAAGAAAAATCACGAATTGTGAACACAAGCAGTTGCCTCGGTGTAACCGCACGCGAACACTTAAGAATTTAACCGAATGCACAATGATTCAGCTTAACGAATACTTCATGAAGGATCCGAGGTTAAAGTGATTTACCCACTATACACATGCAGTGCGAAATATGTGTGGGAAATATCAAACCAGCGGCTTTTTCAGCGCCAACCGGAAAAGTGCAAAGGAAAGATGCAGCCGAATCAGTTTAAAAGCGTAGAACGCTGTGGCAAATGAGGCCGAAAAAAAGATGGAAAATGGAAGCTGCTGTGGGACACCAAGAACCCAGTGAATGGTAAAAACGAAGTCGGAGTACAGCGCATTAACTTGAAGCGACAATAATTAAGCTCGGCAGAGACTGAATCACAGCCAGAAGGATGAAGATATTGATTCTACTTTTTGGAGTAAACTCTTCTAAATTGTAAGCTTCCAACAAAATTTGGGAGGAAATTCTGACTTCATGATAGCTTCATACCAATCCAATTTTCATTTCTTTTAATAGTTGCAGCAAATTCTGATAACCTCTTTGAGATTGTAGTTCCCTGTGTGTCTCGATCTTTAAAAACTTAATGAAGACCTACAGAAATTAATACTAAATCATACGTATAAAACTGTGATTTTTTCTCAATTAAAATACCTAAGTGTCCCATGGTAAAATGTCTCATTGGAGAATATCAATCAAATGCAAATAAACGAAAAGGAAAAATCAAATATTGTGACGACTATCAGTGACTGTGTAGCGACGCGAACATTAATATTTAACCAGCACAATGATTCAGCTTAATGAATTTTTCTTTCATGAAGATCAATTAAATTTTACATACACATCCAGTGAATATGTGTTGCAAACCACAGGACATTTTTCACCCATACAAAAGTGCAAGGAAATCCGTCACTGCAGCCAACAGTTTAACACTGTAAACGTGTGGCATATGAGTTTCCGAAAAAACTGGAAAATGCAAGCTCTTTTTTGACATGTCCAAGAACTCAGTGAATAAAAACAAGTCAGTCAGCCATAACTTAACGCAAATTAAGCAGCAGAATAATCACGCCAGAGGAGACAGCTCCTTGATGTGCTAATTTTGGAGTAAACTTTCATAAATTCAACAAAATTTGGAGGAAATCGACTTCATGGCATCATACCAAGTCAATTGAAGTTGCTAATAGTTTGCAGAAATCTAAACAATTTTGAGAGAGTTCCCTTTGTCTAATCTAAAAAACAAAACAACAAATAACTGAATTATATCAAAAGCAGACGTAGCTGCAAACATAAAGACAAATAACATTCAAATGATACAAAGTAACTGTATAACGTGTAGAAGTTCTAATGAAAATTTGTCTTATGAACTCGAAAAACTGGATACATTTAAATGATGCAGAAATGTTCTCGGGAACTAGATCCCATCTTTAAAAGAAAAAAATTTGGTTTTCTAAGATGTTGTAAATGAGTGTAGTTATACTTGTATCAAAAAATTTCGACGAATACATACATACACACATCAGGACTACCTAGCTAACCTTCTTCGTAAATGAAATCGTTTGTGCTAACGATCGTACATAATAAGTCTGAACTGAGAGATAGTATTGTTCATCGCACTCGTATTGCAACGGCTGTGTTAATCTACTGCTTCAAATTATCTATGTTTTACTTAGAAGTTGTAATATGCTTAAGAAAGCAAAAGCAACGTCCAAGATTATAACGAGAATAGACAGTAAAAGAAGTTTTGTCAACCCTAACTAAATACCAGTGCATCGCTATACTTGACTAATTGTTCGCTGCTCTTAACTTTGGCGTTTAAGCATGAGCAACTAAATGATTCTGCAACTTCGATAACGCAAGGCGTAGCAGAAGTGGTGCCAATTGGAAAGCTGATGCTACGCTGAGTATATTATTCATAGTTACGAAAATCTTCGATATTTTCATAAGAATTTCCTAGCAAAAAATTTATTTTAACAATTGTGAATAGTTCAAAAAAGTTCACGTGTTTGGATTCAATTTCGTAATAAAATCCAATTTTGAGTCTAGATGGGCGTGCTATTAGCCTTAACTCATTTGTATGACAACGAAAGTCATTCGTAGCACAGTAGACCAGTATTAATGGAATATTTATAACCGAAAGCAAAGCGAACGAAAGAACAGTGGGTTCATTCGAAATGTCTGTCGAGGCATGAGAATGTACAAAACCAAGTTGAGGAACACATATGAATCCCTAATTCACGCTGTATAGAAAATTCCCTTCAAGATGATACAATGCCTTATTTTCAAGAAGGAGTTCCTACTACGACGGACTTGATCGAATTTAACGGCAGAGGGAAGCTGCTAGACGACATTTAAAGATTCATTTGCCGATCTGTCTACTAACTATACGCAGTTTGAATTCATCGCCGCAAAGCACAGATAGAAATATATTCAACAACTGTTCGCCTTCCTCAAATTTCATGAAAGCAAAATACCTTTCGGGAGAATATCTCAACTTATAGCTTTGAAGTGATCCTGCTATATTAAACTTTAGTGAGAACAAAAATCTATAGTCACTAACAAATGACGCAAAAATTCATTTTCATTCGAAAAGCTATGCTTGGTACTGAGCACCCCATTAGAAATCATTAGCGAGTATCACAATGGCTGAGACCAGTTATGAATAGCATGGAACAGCTGTTGAACTACCGTTACAATATTTAGAACTGAAATTGTTGAACTTTTCTAAACAAATATTCTTATGCAAAATTCAGCTTCAGAATGGTATCATGTTTCAAGCATTAAGATAAAGTCACTTGATTTCCTCACAAAGAACATTCTTTTATGCGTTTGTTGTCACCATGAATGTTGACAACTGGTATGAGACTTTGTGATCCATTTGAAACAGTAACCAAATCAGAAAAGCAAACACATATGGCTAATGGGAGCGAATACTAGGGCTTCATGCAGTACGGAATAGCTCAAACGATGAGAAAATTATTCTTGTTTTGGAGAATATGCATGTTTCGAATGCATGGAATCGGTTGATTAGACACGCATTATTATTGCTGGGACAGTCAATTCAGCAAATAATTGAAGCCAATCAACTAATATTATAAGTGAACGATAGTCATACACTAACGACTTCGATGAATCCTGAGACAGTTGCCTCTTGATGTGAACGATAAAATTTAGATACAATTTTTCATTATGTTCACCAATAAATTTGACATAATCAATGGCACAAAAGGCTGAGTTAATTAAAACTCAATCGTTGTCACACACTGTCATTGAAACCTGGACATTGTCTCTAAGCAACCTTAAGATCAAAGGAACGATCAAGTCAGAACTGCCAACGACTCTATCACACAAGCTTCACAGCAATTCTCCAATAGTACGACAAATCAAACAATTTCAATCAAACGAAGTTAAAGCAGCTGAAAATAGCAAGTGAAAACAACATTTGAGTACAATCTTAATCACATAGTTTCCTTCGATGCGCAGTTCTTCTAGCACAACTCTGGGTTATAAGCTTTACTTAAACCAGGTAGGACTATGTATTCTTGACGAGCACATTAATGAGATAACAATGGATTCACGAACGAGCCTGAATACTGAGGAAGCAGAGCAGCTTTTGTATTCCGAATTATACACTACCAACATCCGAAAATCACTTCGTTCATGGCAAAGCAATTTCGCTCACTCCTGCTGCTACATTGAGGGGTAAATTATATCGCTTTCACTCTTCGCTTGAAACGAGAACTTTAGTAACTAAATTGACAACGTTTGGTGCTAGCAAAGCTAACATCTATATTCAAACCTCTCAAACTGCTCTCGAAAGAATTACCTAATCTAACTTGGAAAAGTTTATTTCTTAGAGAATCCCAAGTTTGAACAAAAGCTGGCAAAGATTCTATACTTCTACTTGGAAGATACAGAGTGCTAATGTGCAGACTGAAATTCTGAAGGTCAGCAAATCAATAAAGTTGACACTGAGCAGTATTTAGTCCATTTGCAGCAAAACGCATTTTCGGATCTGTGATACGTTGTGTCCGAACTAACAATAAAGAACAACTCTCAAACCATTCTCAAAAAACCAAACATATTGCAGGTCAACATACTTGCTTCTCGATAATCACTCCGTGCATCATCATTAGGGAGTCATAGAAGAATGTCTGGCTCAAACTACTAAACACTAATCCACTCGAAGAACTCGCATGCGAATCAAGCTTATTATGGTACTCATTCAACGTGATGACTCTGTGTTAGATATACAAGTCCAGCTTCCTTTTAAAGCCACTATTATTCATGATGCAAACCATTTGCTTCAAACATGTTAGACATTTATAACAGACTATATGCTTGCTATTTCGACGTCTTTAAGCAACTGGAGCAATCTTGCATGCAAAGACAAATTTCGATCTGTTGCCGCGTCATAATTAATCGAAAATTTATGAGATGAATATGCAGCGCTCTTGGGCATATGTATCGCATGGGTATCGTACCCGAATGGATGTTGAAGACCGAGCTCATATTATTTTACCGATCACGGCAGTGATTGAAGGGAATTAGCAGCACAAGCTAGCATTGAGAGCTGAGTACAGTTGTTTCGATGGTATTTGCAAATAAGCGCATAGATGGCAGGTCCTTAATGAATGAAGATTAACTTTCGAACTCGGCTCATTCTCTAACTAAAACGATACTACACTAACAACATTACTAGATCGGCGCGGAATTGCTAAGATTTGCGTATATCGGCAGGATCTAGAAAAAATGTTTAGCGACCAAATACTCGTGTCACCAGAACATTATCACAAACTTTCAGACAGAATTTTATGGCTCACGACGTAAATGAGGAAATTGGCATTTTTAGATTGTCAACTAGAATAAACTTATGGTACTGCCTAGCTGCGCCGTATCTATCGATTCGCGTTCATACACCAATTGGCAACAGACGAGCTTCAAGCGGAATCTATCCTGACAATGCGTTGCAATTGATTCTTCTTACCTATGATACTTACGTCAGTATGATGTCATACTCATGGAGCAGACTAACGACAGACAGAAGCTATACGCCTACGAACAACAAGCTTTGTCAACTGACATCAACGACTGGCTGCTTTTAACCTTCGAAAATGGATATCAAATTCTGAAGAGTTGATATCAGCCATACCCGAAGAAGCTCGCGACAGTTCAGCTAAAGCAATTTTTGATGAGAACGACACTATAAAAGCTCTTGGTCTTGAGTGGAGCATTCGGACGGATACTTTCTCGTTTACCGTAACCAAATTTAAAATTCGACCGATCACCAAACGCAGCCTTTTATCAGATGCATCAAGGCTTTACGATCCGCTTGGCTGGCTGGCACCCACGACTATAAGAGCAAAACTACAATTCCAACAGCTCTGGCTTCTCAACCTTCAATGGAATGATGTTTTACCGAAAAAATCCAATCCGAATGGAGGGAATATCAACAAGGCTTAACCGATTTAGCAGAAATTAAAATTCCACGTTGGCTTGGTGGCAATTTAAACTCTTCGATTGAACTGTTCGGATTCTGTGACGCTTCATCAGTAGCCTTTGCAGCCGTGGCTTACGCACGAATCAAAGTTGACAACAACGCATTTGTGGTGAGGCTGCTGCAATCGAAAACTGATTCGTCAATTTAATTAAGTGCTGCTAGATGGTGGAATTTTTCCCACTTTTCAGGATTTTGCAAAGAGGTGAGATATGTCCATTTTTAAAACTATATTTATGAAAACAGCTAATTAATTTCTAGCCCGCTTTTAAAGTGTATTTACCCGATACGGTTACTTATGGTCCCTATACACGCTTGCATTGAGAGTGTGCTCTAACAATATTTACTGAATTGTTTCATAACAGGTAAAAACTATTGTTTTCAATAACTAAAATAAAATAATCTAATGTTAATGCAAATTATGAATGCGTATCAAGTGTACGTATAAACACGTTTTTCGTCAGTACGTATCGCAACAACTGATTCGTCAATTTAATTAAGTGCTGCTAGATGGTGGAATTTTTCCCACTTTTCAGGATTTTGCAAAGAGGGTAGAATATGTCCATTTTTAAAACTATATTTATGAAAACAGCTAATTAATTTCTAGCCCGCTTTTAAACTGTATTTACCCGATACGGTTACTTATGGTCCCTATACACGCTAGCATTGAGCAGTGTGCTGACCTAACACGAGTTTATTTCATGTGGTAATTGTTGTCGTATAATCAGGGTTAATGATACATGTTTCTCATATTATAAAATAATTAATTTAAGCAATTAAAATCAATGAATAAAAATAATGCTTTTTTTACAGGCAGACCTAAAATTATACTTGAAAGTTACACAACATTTAACAATTAAATACTCCGTGAAAAATACGCATAAGACTACTAGTGCTCTAAACTATTCTCAGACACATATTTACGAACTCTTGTTCCAGCAAACCACAAGGGGACTACGACCCACACAGATTACAATACACCCCTACGGTTCAGACATAGACAATTAATATCGTGACTCCAATTTTATTTACCCAGTCAACGTAACCGAAGTGCATGGCCTAAACTATTACTAGACCCAATTAATACAACTCTTACAAACACAAATAGCTAAATGAGTTCAAACTATTCAGTATAGAATTATATGGGAGCTTCCGAACGTTATTATGCTTTAAGGTGGCTGAAGAAAACTGGAGGTCGGAGGAACAGCGGGATATTTTCTTTGATTGTATCAAAATGGGTCTGAGAGCTTTTATTGTTTTAACGTTTTAGCGCTGCTTTGAAATTATGAAAATATATTTCATAATGCGCTCATGAAAGAGTAGCTTCATCGCGACCTCAAGAACAGTTGAACGACATGACCAAACTGTTTCCGAGTGGAGATAAACTCCTGCTGGGCTATTCATTTTGAACGAAACTCATATTGAACTAAGAGTTTGCAGTTTTGCTCTCCAATGCGAGTCCATTGAAATCAGCAGGCCGGATTAGTAGCTACATTGACGGCATAAACGCCGGATGACATATGCAATGTACACCTTTAGGCAACAACTACAACGCGCAGTGAGGTCTCTGCTCGGCTGGAACACCCAAACGCAATTAAGCCGGAAACGTTAATCACTTTACCGTAGTCAATAATTAAGCATAACGCATTTGCGGATTTATAAGCTCCATGCGGTTTTCGGTTTTTGGTTTCCGGCTTAAAAAGTTTTTTCGTACTCTTTCTGTTTATGGCTTCAACTGCTTTAAATTCCGTTTACCAAAACATTCAAGTATGAATTTTACTAAATTTTTCCCATTTCCGTTATTGGCTTGAAACTTTGTTTTCTCGTTTCAGCTTTAACTCTTTCAGCTTGCTTTGTTTGGGTGGAGGAAAGCTGTGTGGGAAAATTGTATTTGTTTCCATTAATGGTGACGTTGCAAGTCCTTTGCACTTCAATTCTCAGTTATCTATCGCACACTACATGTTCCATTGAAGAGAAAATGAGAGACGGCAAAATCGCAAAAGCGGAAAAACCGAAATCACATTAGTCTGATGAGATTTGCATGAGCAGGAAAAATCGGATTTCATGTGTCGCAGAATATGTGATTTGATTTCAGGAAAATTTCGTTTGATGAATTCCCTCCAGAAAAAAGTGTGCTTCAGTTTGAAAACTTCGAAGGTCTCAAAAAACGCATAGGAAGAGTCTCTCATATCACATTTGCACGTGTTCGGCTGTTGTGAGAGTTCGCGTCCTTAGATTTTAGTAAATTTTTTATGAAAAACTCAATGATGCAATATTAGTCGAGTTTCTTGAATTAAAAACATAGCAAAAGAAACCCATTTTCGAAAGAAAGATTGATTAAATCCTTTTCGAGTGCTGCGAATGGAGAATGTTTATATTATCAGGTAATTTAACGGCTAGATGGCACGGAAATTTGTAACACAAAATTCTGCTGCTCCATTCAAAAAAAAAAAAAAAAGTATAGAGCCAAAAAAGGCAAAACAATTCCAGATTTACACCAGGATGACACTCTTTGAATAACAAAAGAAGAGGATGGGAAAGGTTTTCTTGCTCACGATTTCGGTCAGGGCAAAATCTAAAAAGGTATGTCTTAAAAACGTGGTCCTCTCAACATTTACTGAAGGTAGTATGTAGGAAAACTTTGAGGGTAGACTTGTGGAGTCAATCGCGTCACGTAGTGTTCTTGACAATTTTTGATGACGATTTGCATGACGAATTTGAGGATAAAGATGATGAGTGGCCAGACAGAATTACAGGAAACTAAAGCCGACCTAAGGTGGAAAAAAGAAACAAAGTGTCTTCTTTCGCTTGAGTTATTACTCTGAATGAAATTTAAAACGTTTGATGACAAGGCATGGAATGAGAAGGAACATGAAACGCGAAGAAAAATATGTAGATGTGCTTATAAGTACCCTTATTTGCGGTCACGATGGAAAGAATTTACAATTTTCCATCAGGAATATTTATTTTCACCGAGAGATTTTTTAATTATTTAACGTTCTACCTTCGGAATTTTAATACACTTTCGAGTGAAGAGTATTATTAAAAGTTTGGAAAAATGGTTCTCATAAGTAGACCTAAAAAAATTAATTTATTCAAAAGGAAATGGTGGTATAAAAAAATGGTAATGAGAATTAAAGGAAAAGAGAGCGAAATATATCAGCGATATTTGGGTTCTTCAAAAACAAAATCGTGTAACAGAAGAGCTTTGTTTTGGCATAATGTTTGGAAGCTTTCAATTCCTGACCCAGATCATTAGAGGACAAGTTCGAATAAAAAAAAAAAATTAATAAAAAATATTGAAATTATGTTATTTGAATATTTTACCCAACGACAATAGACGATGAAAACGGATAGCTTAAAAATGTCTTTTGTCTGAAAATTTTTAAAAGCACAATACATTCCAAGGCTGTCGTCATTAAAAAAGATAACTTAAGCAAAACAAAACAAATTTCTAAGGTCGTCAACCTTTCTGTTTAGTTTGCTAAGAAAAGAGAAATTCGTTGCCTAATCTAAAACTTTGAACAAAGCCATTTAAACTAACGGATGCCTCTTCATTATGTAGTTATTATTTTTGATTATGAAAAATGATCTAATTTTGTGCTTTTTACGAGCTAAAATAGGTACATAATGAATACAATATTTGAGAAATTCTTAAGAGCGTGATGCCTCAATTTGAGTAAAAGGTTGAATTGGAGTCTTACAAAAGCAGCATTGAGAAGACATCAGAGTAAAGACCTTGAGCTTACATATATGTAAAAAGAATTCCAAACCCAATTTAATTAGCTGTGGACTGAAGCCATTATAACAAATTGATATCACGTGCCAAGCAAGGAGTAAAAAATTGGCTGAGACACAAAAATTTTCCAACTTTTTGCTGTTTTTTGCACAAGTCTTTGAAATGGATATGCAACTGGCATGAGGTAGGAGAAAAACAGGACTCAATTTTAAGCTTATTTTTAATATAATCTCACATCATATAATATCACACCACTCTGTATCATACATTATCCAATTAAACCATACCATAATAACAAAGGCAGGCGCCTTTTTTTTTACACCCACGATTTCCATTTAAAATCGTTTATAAATTCTTACAAAATGCCAGCCAAAAACGACTTTAATGGAGGTGAGAGTGTACTTGAAAACTTTTAAGGACCTCATTAGCATACCAAAGAAAAACAACGATTTCGAAGGTCAGTCATTAAAGGTCGCTGCCACTCTAAAAGGCCATGTTGCTGTCATCTCAAATCCAACAGAAAATTCCACTCAAAGAGAGCATTTTTGTTTGCTTTTTATACCAAATTTACTTAGGAGTAAATCAGAAATTAAGCTCTGATATGAGGGAATTCAATACAAGTTATTCAACTTATATTATATATAATTCTAAGCTGAAAATTTCTTTTACACTCTCTTTTCTCTAACTTCAACTGCAAAATTTTCGAATTTCTTCTTCGTCGGTACAAAAGGCCAATTGTTATCCGAACCTGAGCCATTGGATTTTCGTTGTTTACGTAATCCCAGATTCAAATCTCTTGAGTGTTTTGCTGTTACAGTAAGATTTTGGATTTTTTTTTTGTGGTGCGTGATACATTATTAATTGAGAAGGTTCTCCTGCAAGGGAAAACAATGAAAAACAAAATTTAAAAAAATATAACATATTCACCGAAAGAATGAAAAAGAGCCTTGTACGTACATATTTTAAGCTTTAAAACTTGAAATAAGAGCCAAAACCTACAGTTAAGCCTCAATTAGCTGGATTTCAATTATCCAAAGAATTTTGGTTCGTCTCATGGAGTTTCCTCTATGTTAAATTCTCTCAAAATGGCTAAAGTTACGAAATGACAGTATTACGAACAAAAACAATTATCAATGCTTATACCCGACACACTCTGTGTCGACAATGTATTGCGTTTGTGCGGTTGTGCGAGACACCCAGAACCAGTCGAGAAAGACCATACAAAGTTTTCATACAAAGTTAAACCGAAATCGGAATATAAGGCCCGCAATGGCCTTAAAAATCTTCCAGTGTACCTAATCTTAATGGTAGTGATCTTGGGGCCTGTTTTGTTAGATGTTCCAGAAAACATGTCTCTGTCGGGTATTTTATTGTCAGGTTCGCTAGACTACTGTCCTCCCAGTTCTACAATCGAAATATGCCCAAACATCGCCGCATAAACGTATAGCCAAACAAACTCTAGCTTTTCAGTGTAGTGTAAAGTTTACACATACAAACACTCCCGCAGAAATATTAGGTGTAGTAAAAAGAAATCCATTATTTTTGCATTAAATTGAGGGCTTTATTTAAGATAGTTAGAATGACCCGATTTAGGTCAAATATGCGCCGTTTTGTTCGATAACTTGTTGCCATTTTAAAGGTAATTTCATTATGCCTCTCTCATAGAAGCCCTCGTTCCAATTAGCAAAAAATTGAGACAGTCGAATTTCAGAAGCCTCTCCTGAAGCGAATGTTTCACCAGCTAAATTGTTCGCCATGGACAGGAACAGATGGTAATCACTTGGTGCCAGGTCCGGACTATAAGGTGGATGCAGAAGAATCTCCCAACCAAACTCCCGGAGCTTCTGGCGAGTCACTATCGATGTGTGTGGCCTGGCGTTGTCCTGATGGAACACAATTCCTCTCCTATTGGCCAAAGCTGGCCGCTTATGGGCGATTGCTTCCTTCAGACGGTCCAATTGTTGACAGTAGAGTTCCGAGTTAAGAGTTTTGCCGTATGGGAGCAGCTCATAGTAGATAATTCCCTGCCAATCCCACCAAACACACAGCAAAACCTTCCTGGCCGTCAATCCTGGCTTGGCCACCGTTTCCGCCGGTTCACCGTGTTTCGACCACGACCGTTTTCGCTTGACGTTGTCGTGAGTGACCCACTTTTCATCACCAGGCACCAACCGCTTCAGAAATGGGTCGATTTTGTTGCGGTTCAGCAGCGATTCGCAGATGGAAATTCGGTCTATGAGGTTTTTTTGCGTTAACTCGTGTGGCACCCATACATCGAGCTTGTTTGTGTATCCAGCCTTATTCAAATGGTTCCAAACGGTTTTTTGTGCAATCTTTAGCTCTTTTGCAATCGAAACAGTGCTAACATGACGGTCGGACTCGATAATTTCCATGATTTTATGGACATTTTCGACAATTGGCCTTCCAGTGCGTGGTGCATCCTTGACATCGAAGTTACCGGAACGGAATCGACGAAACCAAAATTGCGCATGATTGGCTGTTACAGTATCAGGTCCATAAACGCTATTCACATTTTCAGCCGCCTGGCTTGCGTTTTCTCCCTTATCGAAGAAAAACTGTAAAATGCAGCGAATTTTCTCTTTGCTGATGTCCATCTTTGACAAGCTCTCAAACAAAACTGAATCAATCAATCAAAAAAGTGTCAAAAAAGCTTTTTTAGTAGGTACTGTCATCTTTCTAATGCCCCCTAGCGGAACACGATCGGACTTATACAACGCGAGATGCAGATAAATAACGCCATCTATTGGAAAAATAATAAATTTCTTTTTACTACACCTAATAGTTCGCAAACATTGCGTACACTTCAACGTTGAAGTTTTTTCTTTACCGTTTAGCAAACTGTCAAAACGAGTAAGGAAACACTTTGATCTGTGTGTGCCCATTTTTGTATTCTCATTCGTGCGTGTGTGCGTGAGTGCATGACATTCACATTTTCATTCAGTGATATTCAATGCCACAGTAAACATTGTAGTACTTCCTTCTACTTGTTGAAGCGCTTTGTGGTCGGGAGCTGGAGACTAGCGGGGAATTACCCGTCCCAGAATATCGAGCGGTGAGTCGCTTTGAGCGGTGCTCGTCAATGCGAATTCGACGCACGTTCCATATTTTCTGGTCCACCATGCGTAGATGAATGCGTTCAAATTTATCATGTATGCCTGTGTGTACATGCACACTTATGCGTAAGTACCTCTCATGTGTGTCATAAAATTGGAAAACAGAGTTCTTTGCTTTCGCAGCTTGCCGGAGTACAAGTTTGAGCTCCCGAAAGTGTGCTACACATTTTTAGAAATAAAATAAAAAATGATTTTTTTTTGGGGGTATAAGGAGCCAGAGAAATAAAAAGTATTTTCCATGAGAAAATTATTTTAAAATGATTGATTTGATGCCAGTGCGCAATTTTTCAAGCTAATTAATTACTCGTAATGAAATGAAAGACTGAAGAGCAGCATAATTATGGCGTAGGTAATCCGATATGTTCCCTCATATGAGCGTATCATTCGGAAATGACGATGAGGGAGAAATCATTAAAAATCAAAATTGAAAAAATTTCTTCAAAAATAATCCTTTTATTGGAAAACGTAATACTTGAAGTCTATAAATAAATAAAAAATGGTGCCATTCTTCGAAAAAAGTAAAACAAAGCTTATGACTACTTTCCAAAAAGCTTATTAAAGTCTTATTTCTCCAGCTTTCAGTAGCATTCACATTTTCAATACACATCGCATTGATTACAGCATAAGCTATGGCTCTGCATGATAGCGAGGTATTAAATTTTCAATTTTTTTTCTTTAATCTGCGGGAAGCTTTTTAATTTTAATCCCTCATTAAAAAAGTTACAAAAGGACTTCATTAAAACTAAATAATGTAAAGGACCGAATAAGAATTAAAATTTATTTTAAAAAGGAAAAATTTTAAACGAAAATTCTGAAAAATTTTGATTAATAAATCACATGTAATTATCTATAAAGTGGTGACAAAGCAATTAAATCGGAAAGGTGAAGCCGGAGATATAAAGTTTTAAGTAACAGAGAATTTGACAAAGAAGTAATGGTAAAATAATGGTTCTCCGTGAATAAAGGGTTCTACAAAAAAGGTTACAATTGTATTACATGACGAATAGTTTCATGTTTAGAAGCTTTTAAAAAAAATTAGCGCAGTTAAAAAAGAGCTTAGTTCATTTTTCCCTTTATTTTTTAAGGCTTATAACAGAATGACCCATGTGCTTTTTAATCAGTTTATTTAATTAGTTGTAAAAGCGTTAAAGTCAACCATATTATCCAGTCTCAAACGTCTTATCAAACAGATCTTTCTTTACAATCGCACTTAAGCCTCTGAACATTAATAGCTAAATGAGCTCATGGATAACAGAAACTTGCTCCCTAGAGTCTTTGCACATGAGTCTGTTTGCTTTTTCGTTCTTTCTTGCTTCTTTTTAATTGTTTTTGCAGCACGTCTCTTTTTCCATTCATCCAATATAAAATCAATGAGAAAAGCAAAAGAAATAATTGAGTTAGACGTTTTTGGGTTAAAAATTCTCTACTGCTTTTCAGACTTCAACTCCATGAGCGCGCTTTCTTAATTAGAGTCAAATGCAAAGTTTTTCAGTAAACAATATTTAATAAAGAGTGTACCGGGGGAATGAGCTCAGACCTGGTCCAATCTAGGCTCCCATCATTGATGAGTGCACTTCAGATTAAATAAAAACTTTTCAGTTCAATATTTGGTCAAAGAAGAAGGTCGGAAAAACAAAAATCCTCAAAGGTTCTTTTCATTAGACCTGGTAACATTCTTAGAGCTAAGAACACTCATTTTGAAAGGGAATAAATTAAATAATGATTTTAGAAAACCTTCTGCTAGTATTTTAAATATTTCGAAGCATACTTCAGGGTTTGTTTCATATAGAATATAAAAAAATATTTAAAAAATAATTAATAGATGATTTTTGAGTTTTATATGGGTTTTATTGTGTTTTCGGAAGAACTACTTGGCATATCTCAAAGTACACTTTGATTTTAGTAACGAATCCCAAATTTCAACTCATACACATGTATGCGCAAAAAAATGGTGTAAAAAAACTTTTAAGGAAAATGTTATATGAAATTGTAACTAAAAAACAAGTAAGAAAGCTAAAGTCGGTCAAGCCCGACTTTGAAATACCCAGCGACCCGACATTATGAGCGCACTATATTTTGCTTCCCTATTTGTGGGCGTGGCAGTGGGAGGGCCACATAAATTATTTCCCTACTCCTTTCATTCGCCTTGGTGAACCTATGTTGCGAATTTGAAGCTTCTACGCCTTTTACTTCGCAAGTTACGAAAATTCTCCATTTGTGGGCGTGGCAGTGGGCGGGCTACATAAATTTTTATTCCTACACCTTTCATTTGCCTTGGTCAACCTATGTTGCGAATTTAAAGCTTCTACGCCTTTTACTTCACAAGTTACGAAAAATCTTCATTTGTGGGCGTGGCAGGGGGCGGGCCAGATAAATTTTTTGCCTACACCTTTCATTTGCCTTGGTCAACCTATGTTGCGAATTTAAAGCTTCTACGCCTTTTACTTCACAAGTTACGAAAAATCTTCATTTGTGGGCGTGGCAGGGGGCGGGCCAGATAAGTTTTTTGCCTACACCTTTCATTTGCCTTGGTCAACCTATGTTGCGAATTTGAAGCTTCTACGCCTTTTACTTCGCAAGTTACGATAAGACCTTATTTGTGGGCTTATTTGTGGGCGTGGCTCACGGAGGGCGGCGTCAATTTTTTTCCAGGATATGTCCCTTTTTGTAGTTTACCAGTACACCAAATATCAATGAAATGTGTTGAGTGGTTCGCTAGTTACAGGCATTTTACTGAAAACACATTATATTCATTTGTGGGCGTGGCAGTGGGCGGATGTCTCCCATTTTTACTTAGGATCATACTCGGATCCCGATATACCTGTGTGCCAAATTTCGATTTGATTGGTCCAGCCGTTTAGAAGGAGATCCGACCACGGACGGACGGACAGACGGACAGACGGACGGACGGACGGACAGACGGACATGTCTAAATCGATTCAGTTTTTGATCCTGATCATTTCTATATATATATGTCTATATCTCCGGAGCTTAGTTCTCCCTGTTACAAGATTCGCACAAAACTAATATACCCCGCTTACGCTGGGTATAACAAATGATGCAGTTCGATTCCCCGTTGCTGGAAAATGGGGAAACCATTCGATTCAGGACAGTCTGAAAAAATTTGTGTAAAAAACTTGCACAGTGCTATAAAAATGATTTCATAAGCTTGAGATCAAATTGAAAGGGCGTTGGGCCCTTTTGCTCGTTTCGAAAAACAAATAAATTTGTATGAAAATTTTGAAATTTTGAGAGGATATCGTGATGATGAACTTTAACCGGAACTGGGACCTCGTGAGTAATTTATACTTTTACTTACATTTTTTAGCTTTCAAGCGATCGTTTCAGATTTTTGTGCTAAGGACTGTAAGGACTTCTTAACGCTTAACTTTTGTCATTGTTTCGTGGATTTAATATGGAGAAGTAAACATTTTTTGGAAACCAGGAAACTTTTAAAGCTATTAATACATAGTTTTGTATTTTTTTTTTCTATAGATTTAAAGTATGTATATTGTTTTCTATATTAAAGCGTTTCGATTTGTTTAAAACAGTCATTCGTTTTTAGTTTTTTTTTTAGAATTTTCAACTTACATAAAAGGAACACAGACCATTAACACTGAGTATTCATTTATGTATATGCATATATATATATATATATATACCTTTTTATATAAATGTTTAAATTTTTTTATACTTTATACTTTAATCTAGGTAGTAATTTGATTTTTGTACCCCAATTTCTCGCATCAACTGACTTTGACGGTGGATTACAGATATATATAAAAACTTTGAATTTTAATTTTCAGCAAATTTTGAGTCTTTTTTTTTGGCTTGAATTGCTCATAAAAGTAATTTGAATTTTGTCATCGGATAATTTGATGTTTTTAAATTGAAAATCAATGGAAAAAATTTCTATTTCGAGCTGCCGAATATCCTTATCGTTGGCAATGAGCAACTGTTGCACTTTCTATTGCTGTGTGTGCCACTGAAATTTAAAGAAGAGCAATAGTTTTGTTGTTGGTTTTTTTTTTTTTTTTAAATTTATTTTTGGCTCTGTTAAGTTTATTCTCCTCCAATTCAAAGCACATGTACACAATAACACCTCCAACAGTTGACTGCTGGGAGGAAGAATCTTGCAAGGCTTTTTATCGTATCGTAACATGGTGAAATCGAAGGACAAATGCTGTTGGTCGGATTGAAAGAGAAATGAGAAGAATGTTATGAAACGCTCTTTCAGAGAGAAGCATAAATGGCCGACATCATGAGAGAGCACAAGGAGAAAAAACTGTTGCATACTTTACAGCTCATGGTCTACCTGTTGCCTTGAATTTCGAACATTCCACGTTATCCTAGCTCCTGTAGCCACACAATTTCGAAATTGGTTTTTTTTCGGAATTTCACTAGACGATATGGCGCCACAAAAGTAATCAAGTCTTTGGAGGATTCTCATTGTTTAACTGAAATATTTTTGTGAGATATGTTCATTATCCTTCGAAGTAATGTGCACAAGACTTTTGTCAGCATTTTTATTTATTAATAGAAAATGTGGTCGCGGGGAGACGTCATCGAAATTGAAGATTTGAGTGGAATTCCACTATCGAAAAATTAATAAAAATGGAATTTTATTTATTTTGGTTTGTTGCTTTTTGGAATTTCAATTGCTGAGGATTGGGTATTGGCAACATTTGGGATGTGATTGTAATACATAGAACTATTGTTAAATACAATTTAACACTACGGAAAATCGAGTATAGCTTTCAATTGCATTTCGGTTAAGGTTAATTTATCAAATATAATAGTTATGATGAAACACTTTAGGTATAATAAATGACAATGCATGTGTATCTTAGAACGGAAATCTTCTAGATAAAAATGATGCCTCATATGTTCGAAAACATTTTTTCTTTCACTAGTCTTAACGATGCAGCATGTGTTTTGTGTCGTTTTTCAATGTAAATCATAAAAGGCTATTATTAAGAGCCCAATTATGAGTACAATTGTCCATACAGAATAAAGGAGCTTACCTTCGTTACATATTTCTTTTGTGGAGAATCATCCTTGCAGCTTCTTCTTTGAATACGAAAAACAACAAAACTACCGAGGACACAATGAAAACAGGAGACATAACTTCATTCACATGACTGACAAAAAAAAAAAAAAAAAAAAAAAAAAGCTGTTACACAAGAACACAATCGGGTGAGCACACAGAAACGGTTGAAAGCTTAAAGTGGAAAAACACTTTATTTCGCTTGTCTTGCTTGCTGCACGATGATAATTTTCATTTCCTTTGCATTTCTTATTTCACTACATTTTATGTGTCGGAAGTCACTCGCACCCCCATACACAATATATACACAATATACAATAATTGAAATTCATTTTTAACGGCTATTCAGGAATTGGAGTGACAATGTTTTCTTAAATATTTATAAGCAATAAAATGGAAAGTTGGCAGAAGGAAGAATTTCAATACGTCCTCTCACACTTATGGACTAGTGTAATTTCACTCATTGACGACAATCAAAAAGGGAGGTATTTAAGACCATAAATAGTTTTAATTTCTATGTGACTATATCGCACACTAGAAAAGTCCGAGAATATTCATGCAATCCAGTGAAACCGTATGTTACATCCGAGAAATATGTCTTCACTATACTCGTCCTTAAATTGGCTTGAACTTGAGATTTTTTGAAAATTTTTGATAAAGTTCTAAAAAATGTAATGACCACATGTGCCAGAATTGCTAAGAGGGGAGGAGTGCAAAAGCAACTAATTAGGTAAGTATCATGGTTTTCCATATTTTTGGAACTGAAAAGTATTTTTCTTCATCAAGAAATATGAGAATTTTTGAAAGATAGCACTTCCTCTTGCTTCAAGCAGATACTGTTCGCTGATTTTTCTCTTAAAGTGTTTTTTTTAGTTCTGATGGAAACGAATTACCACATAACTCAAAATTCAAAGAGTCTATTCGTTATTTGATATTGAAAGCACAACTGTTTTTTGTTTGTTTTCCTCAGTAAAAAACATAGGACAAGTCTACGATGTTTTCGCAAGCTTACAACATGCTATTTTCTAATTCGATTGAAATTCTGGAGTGACTTGTCGATGTGTTCGCTTTAAAGTTTTGCCTTCAACATTCAACAGAATGATACTTGAACCGTTCATTTTTGCTGCTATCATAAATCTTCAAAAAGTTGCTATGAGTTATAAAATATTCTTAGGACTGGTTTCTATGTCATAAAATAAATATCATAATTTTTCAACGAGCTTAACTATTAAATAAAACTTTATTATTATTAAGATCATAAACATTGTCGTTGCTATGAATCGTCCAACTCCCGCTACCGCAAAAAATACTTCCATCGACTTCATTCCCCGCATAAAAGATCTTTATAACTTATTAAGGGGGTTGTCTTAGTGGGAAATATTTTTTATAGCCATTTTTTTTTTTGCATTTTATCATAGCTTGGATATTTAAGAATATCGTACTAAAAATTTTTTTTCAAATTCGAAAAAGTTTAGAGGATATAGCCTTCTTTGTCGAGCAAGGTCTGCGCTAAAATGAGTAATTTCTCCAGTTCAACTGTTTTGCCATAAATTTCGCCATGCAAATAAAAAAAAAAAATAATAAAAAATAAAAAATTTATTATTTAAGCCCGATCCCGTGGCACATGTTATGTACAAACAACTACATATATATGAGTTCTTAAGCCCGCTCCGAGGCACGTTTATACAAGAAACTTTACAACCGAAAACGTTTGTAAAGTTATGTAAAATTAGATTTAAGATTCTACAACTTATTGTTAGTTCTTTACAAATAAGAAGATTCAATAAACAAGTCCCGTTCAAAAAAAAAAAAAACTGGACCGATTTTAATGAAACCAAGTGGAATCAGATCAGAATTTTTACCACTATGGCGTGAAGCTCAATCATAATTTTAATAAATTTTTTTACACTGAACTACAAAAAAAGTATACACGAAATCGATGGTTCATTTTTGAATAGCCGCCATTTTGTAAAAAAAAATCGCAAAATTCTTTCGGAGGTTCCCGCCATAATGACATTTATACTGATTATAATCCTGTTTTTATTTTCCGTTTCGGACTATTTGGAGACATGGAATCGTGGCAGGCAGCACTTTACCTTTTTTTTGAGAATCCATGAGAACTTTTTGAGCCGCCTTCAGATAAAATGCAAAGTGCTTCTCTATTAACTTTCATTCATTCCTAACACAATTAAACAAACTTTTCGTTTTCTGTCAGGAACTTTTTTAAAGAACACCGAGAGAAATAAGAACTGTTAAATCAACCACTTAGAACAGTTAAAGTAAGAGTGGTCAAATTAACTGTATTCCCCGTTAAATGCACTGAAAAAGGAAGTCAAATCAACAGTTGAAAAGTAGTCACTTTTTATGTTCAAATTCGCTTTCGTTCACTTAGACGTATAACTTCGCATTCTGATCAACGGTCTCCGGAGTTTTCAACAGCTCAGTTGTTTAAGCTGTGAGTTGACCGTCGTGAGATTCGGGGTTCAATCCCTGCTGGCGGCGGGAATTTTTCTGGATTTTTTTTTTAATTACAGTTTTTTTTTTTTGTTATGAGTGTAGTTGTTTTTAAGTCAAAAATTTTCTCCTAAATTTTTAAGATTTTAATTTATTTAATTTTTTTTAATGGTTCATTTTCAAGCAAAAAATTTTGCAACCATAAGCTCAAGTGAGCGTTTTGACAAACAAATTAAATTCGTTCGTTTAGCGTAATGGTTAAGACGTTCGCCCAGCGAAGTGGTGGTCTGCGGTTCAAGGCTCGGCCGAGGCGAGAAAATTTAAAGAGATGAAAGAGAAAAAGATTTAAAAAGAAACAAATAAATAAATAAAAAATATAATAATTTAATAAAAAAAAAAAAAAAAAAATATTAATAAAAGAAGGTAAAAAAAAGTCAAAGCAAAAAATAAATTTTTTTTCCCCAGTCGCTGGTGACAGTTGATTTAACCGCGAGACAGTTATATCAACCATCAGGTAGTTATATCCCTATTGACTGTATTTGTACTGTTGAATCGACCGCTACTACACATAAGCTAAGAATTAACGGTGAACTCGGTTATTTTAACCTGCTTTTTCAGTTAATATAACTACCTTTTTCTCTCGGTGAAAGGTCCAAAAACAGCCTCGCCAATTAGACGACCCCCTTAATAGTGGTTAAAATACATTAAAATGGTACACCGATTCTGTCAGTTTGTTCTCAAATGAAATGAGAGTCCAAAAGAATTACAAAAAAGTCAAAAAATGATTCATTCTAAATATAATAGTGAAAGCTATTGCGCCATAAATTTAAATGGGAAGCAATAACATACAAAAAATGAAAAAAAAATTAAAGCAAAAATCAAAAAGGATGCCTTTCTGAAGGCACATATTTAAGAACAAAAGTCCAATTTTGTTGATTCCGATAAAGTAATGCATACAAACGAAAGCTAGCCCATATTTTATCATTTCTTTAATCTGCGTGTTTATACTAAGAAAGTTCAATCAATTAATATTTTATTGCACCTTTCGAACTATCGCACCCAGGCCCGAAAAGTGAGAAAACTTATAAATTAAGATTGATTAAAGTGACACGAAAAAAATCCGCTTTTGTCACTTCATAACAGAGATAACTTCTTTTTATATTTTATCCTCTTTTTTCATCCTGCATGGAAAAACCAGAGTAAAGAGAAGAAAGTGCGGTAACTAGCAAAATTGACTTACAAACTATGGTAGATTTCAGGCAAATGAACGAACCAACAAAGCAGCAAAAAAAAAAAACAAACAAAAAAAATAGGATAGCAAACAACAATTTACACATACTTTGCGCAAGCTAAAGAAAGCTATACCGAAGAAAGTGTAGGAAAATAACTTGAGAAAAGGAAAATTGACACAGCAAAAACAATTTCCAAACACTTGTTGCATGCCAAAAACTAACAGTAAAAAGAATGGGAAAATTAACAAATAAAAAATGAAAAATACTTGCAAAATCATGCTGGCCGCAAGTGCTAAGACTGAGCATTATTTTCCACAAACAGTGAGTTCAATTTTTCTTTCGATTTCTTCTTCGTTTCTTTCTGCACAGCAGTTTTTTCCTTCCCATTCTTAAAGCTCACAATAAAACAATCTCATTTCCGGTCGAAAAGCAAAAACATAAAATTGAAGAAGCAAAAAGTAACAATGCAGATCATCTTAATAATCAAAAATGAAATCGGCAGCAATAAGGAAAATTAAGAAAATGAGAAAATAAAATAAATTTCAAAGAAAATTGCAGAAGCAAGAGAACTCATCATTCTCTGTGTTCGCGTTATTTATTTCCTATTTTTTTTTTTTTTTGCCTTTCTGGCTCCTTTCAACTGCAGACTTGCCAGATATTAATCTTAAGTTTAAATGAAAGTTTAAATGGATGCCATAAAGCAAAGCTATTTAGCACATTTGCGGGCTCCCGGGAGACGCTGTTGCTGGTAGTAACCTTACGCGATGTTACATTGCTCAGTGGCGGCAGCGATAAAATGTGGCACATTCCTCAGGTGAACTAATTGGCGACGTTGGCTTGCGGGTTTCCGGTATGGGACTTTGATGTTTTATTTATTTAGCCACTTGAAACGCAAAGCCATGCGAATTATTTTAGTTTAATAGTTTTTGAAAGGCTTTCTCAAGGCATTTAAGACCAATACCGAATCAAAAAAAACAACTTTTTGTTTTCATTTTAAAAACAGACTATAGCGCTGAAGACTGCACTAAAATTGTCACTTATGTCTTCATGAAAGCTTCAAACGAAATTCGACAAGAAAACTGTGTAGAGACAGACGCACAAACTCAAAGCAATCTCGCAAAAGAATAAATCAACTTTAAAAGAAAAAAAAAAATTGTAAACAATAAACAATATAAAACAAGTAAGGGTGTTATAGTCAGGCGAGCCTGACAATAGAATACCCGACACAGACACATATGTTCAAATAATTTTTAATATCAAGAAGTGTTTAAGGCCATAAGGGGCCCCATATACTGACTATTGTTAAATTTTTTTATGAAAACTGCCCCTTTGCCACGCCCACTTTTCCAATTTTCGTTTAATTATTATCGGAGGCTTAAATATACGCTCAAACTCTAAGTTTCATTAAAATATTTCGAAAAAGTCCGACTTTGAGGCAGTTTTGGGATTTTTGAGGCAGACCGTAGTACTGGAGGTACCCTTAATAATGGACCGATCAAGGAAATTTTTTTGGAATGATGTTTATGACTATAAAGGAAGCATACTTGTCATCTTTTGTTCAAGTCACATTTGAATTTCGGGTCTAGGAGACAGTTTTCGAAAACCGCCCTTCTGCCACACTTTTCCAATTTTTGGAAATCATAGACTGGCCTTTAAATATGATCAAATATCAAATTTCATCAAAATATCTTGAAAAACTTTGGTTTTAGAGCAGTTTTTGTGATTTTCGTAACAGACCCTAGTACTGGAGATACCCTTAAAAATGGGCCGATCGGGTCCATTCTCGAACTTGTTCTTACTCATGTACCTCTGAGTGCGCATACCAAATTTCACGAAGATAGCTCAAATCCTTCGATAAGAAAACTGTATACAAACAGACGGACAGACAGACATGTCTAAATCGAATCTTCTGGTGACGCTGATCATTTCTATATAAATTTTGTATGGTCTATTTCGACTGGTTCCGGGTGTTACACACAACCACACAAACGCAATATATCCTTGACACAGAGTTTGTGGCGTATAAAGAGTTCAGATCTAATTTCCCCTTTCAGTTTTGGTTTCCTTTCGAAAATATTTTCAAACGTTATTGGCAAACAGAACCGTGCACAATAGAATGCTTCGAAGACATCCCGAAATCAAATTAATTTACAATTTCCGTGAGGAAAGTGAAGAAAACATTCGAATGAGGCGGAAAGGTGTAATGAAAACAGGTTACGTTAATTAGCTTCGCTTTGAAGTGAAAAGAAACTAAGGAAAAGACAAAAAAAAAAATTGGTAAACAGTTTATTAAAAGCAGCGTTTGCGGACGGAAAATGGCATTCATTTTCTCTTCTTATCCCTTGTGAAGGCAATCAACTAATTTCAATAGGTTTTTAGCCCTATTCTCACTTAGAAACCTCAATTTATTTTTTATTATTTTAAAGCAATCGGAAAAACTAAAATTTCATATTAGCCGAAGGCCTTAGATGCTAGTGCTTTAAACCTTTTTCTAGCCAAGTAATTTATTACTTAAGCTATATGTATATAAATAAATAAATAAATAAAATTTCATATTATTTTCATCTTTTGTGGCTACCAAATATGCTTTGCTGATTCTTCTCAACAATTTCGGTATTGCAGAGTGACTGCTTCCGGTGGAACTTTAATAAACTAATAACCACATGTAATAATTTGTATACACGCAGCTTAAGCCGCATCAACACTTCGAATAAACACCTTAATTACCGGGGCAATTAAGGTTATTAATTCTCATGGTGCCTTTCACACACGTTCACTGGTAACAGATTTCATTGAGGGATATAATTTAATGAATTTTCAATTTTTTTGCTATAAAATTGCGATTTCATGCGCTCGTGCAAAAGAGAAATTTCCCGAAAAACATATGCTTGATTTCAGTGAGTTTCGATTGAATAAAATTTATAACGAAATAATCCAATGGAAGCAGGAAGTTAATATGAAGTTATATTTATAAAAAAATAGTTTTTATGAAGAAAAATGTGTGCAGAATCCTTTACAATGACCTCAATGGTTGCAATATGAATTGCACAATGAGAAGCAATCAATTTGCAACCGAGGACGGTCACTGTAATAATTATTTGGAAAAAAGCCATGGAATTAATACTCATGAAGCATAAATATTCTGCGAATATTAATAAAATGCTTGGATTTATACACTGAGCGAACGTAATCATGATTTTTAAATTATACAGGTCATTTCATTTATGTCCGTGGTTAGTTCAACAATTTCAATATGAATCCATGTTTGAAAATTATCATGTCAATTCAATCTGAAATAACGTTGATTCAAGGGGAAAAATCTTTATTTTTTCCAACTGGAAAAATTGTTAAAATTAAAAATATTCCTTGTTGAAGACATTTAGTATTTGTTTTTCCTTTTGAATTAATCAATTTTCTGGTTGATTTTTTTCTCTGTGTATGCATGTTTTTCCAAAGAACACCACAAGATGCCATTGCCAATCAACAATTCACCGAAATCAAGTTTTTAAAAACTTTTATTTTCCTTTTTAAATTAATTTCATGTTGTGTAATTATCACGAAAATTCACTGAAAAAATCAAACATTTCATCGAAATATCTCGAAAAATAAGAGATATCTCCCAGAGTCCTTACATGGACAACGGAAAGACAGAGGAATATAGCATAATTGAATTTCCGGAGTTGAATTTCTGTGTGAATTTCTATGGTATATTTTGAGTGATTTTCAGACGAATCTTGGGTAAAGAGTAATTTACTCGAAAGTTTTGGAGTCAAAATAACATTTTAATACTTCAAATACATGTTTTAAGGATGGAATCTAAGAATTAAAGCTTTTACTATTCCGGGGTGTCTGAAGGTGACCATCGATTGGACTTAATCAAGGCGGTGCCATACCAAAGGTAATATCGGTGAGTAGACTTTCATTTGAAATTCAAAGCTATACTGGCAGGTTTACGTAAGCAGCTTGTTAATTTGCTTATAAGTTAATTTATCGATTAAGATTTTCCATAAATCTATTCTGCCTATCAATTCATCAGCCAAATACCACAAAACCGAATCACAAATGTCTCTATCTCAGGAACAATAAATATTTTCATTGAAGACCATCTGAAGCAAATTTTCTAATAATATTCAAATATTCGGTATCGAATTCTAATTAAATCGAAGTTACAAATACGATAGGATTTCAGTTTAGCATGCGAACTTGAGAGAGATAGAGAGCGCGTAGAGTAGAGAGAGAGAGAGAGAGAGAGAGATAGAGCTCAGGGGGAAACTGAAATATCCAGGCAATAATATTACCACTTCTTAGAATCGAATCAGGCAAATACAGTAATGCACAGAACGAAATACACATATTTATTTTCATTCATTTGTATGCGCACTACAAACCCAGTGTTTGTCCGTGTTTGCATGCCATTTATTTGCATAATGCATACAGCGTTGTACCTACTGCCCTTTGATGGCCACGCGATGCTCATTATTAGATATACAAACAGGTAAGGCTGCAACACATCCTGTGCGAATTCTAACAGTCCATGTGAATGTGTGCGTGTGTATATATTTGTGTTGTAATCGCTTTTGGGCAAAGCACCCGAATTGTTCATATTAGAATGCGTAACAAAGTAGCTATTTTATCTACTTCTATTAATTTGGATTTAATTACGTTCCGTGCTCCAAATTCCGACATTTCGATTTCATGTGAAAATTTGATAATTGCTGTAATAAAAAACCTTCACTTCATTTGGTATTTTGCTTTTGCATTCTCTAAGCCATAGCATTCGGTGTTTGATGGAAAATATCGAATTTAACCCGAATAATGAAAATAACTTCGATCGTTTGGAAACCAACACAGTTCAGGTTATTAAAAGTCGTACTGAATGCATTTTTTCTGGTTCTGCTTCGAATTAAAATTCATTTAAATCAGGAACTAAATGTTTTTTGGATTACAAAGCTACTGGCAAATGTCCTTAGGGCCTTAAATTTATGATTTCAAATTCATTAAAATTCGGTATTTTCTTTTGAGGAGTTTTCTTTCCTATTCATTGCATTTAAAAATTCAATACAAAAATATATTGATAAGAAAGAAATAAGTTTTTTGATTCATTACATTGGGGAAGTTTTCTCGTTGTCTTGAAGACAGTTTGTCGTTTTTAAGGCTTTATTCGATTAACATTTTTTCAACTCAATATGAAAAGTAATACTATCTAGAGAATTGTTGAAAAATTAAAAACGTACATTTGATATTTTTTTTAATTGTCTTACAGTTATTTTTGTGTATATATTTCTTTTTTTCAACACATGTTACTCTCTTAAACTCCGATGCTAATGTCGAGAGCAGCAACATTAACATAAACTTAACAGGGCTTTCCAGTTTAAGAGAACATTGCAGAAACAGTTTTCGACATTCCCAGGCCTGCCTGTTGTCTACTCCAAAATATGTTTTTCATCAACTTATCACCTTGAAATGGGGGCGGTGCTTTAATGCACCTGCACTGCCATTTGCTTTGAACCAAACATGCAGGTTCGCAAAATTTTTTTGTAAGTTTTACGATCGGAAATTCAGCAACATTGAATTAAAGGGTTCAACCCATTTCACGTTTTTTTTTTTCAGTCTGTCAAATTCGATTGACTGTGTAAGTCAGTCCGAACCTGTTTAGAAAAACAACTTGCTACGTTTTGTATGAAAAGACCAATGATGAACTTTGCAACGCTTAGTTAAATTTTTTCCATACAAAGTTTGAATGAAAAAACCAGGGACCGTAACGCGTTATGACATTCTTATTGTAAAATCACGAATAACGATTACAAAAGTGCCCGTTTTATTATTAAATCGTTATTCCTATGCAGTTTAAGTTTTCAGTTCATTTCAGTTCAGTTTCAATTTAATATACGAGTATGTTTTTCGAGCAAAAAGATAATCGTTTTTAAACTGTGATCGTATTTGTTTCGAGAAAGCCCAACTGCATCAGTCAAAAACCTAATTTTCTCGAAAAGCACTTCTCCATTTAACTAATTTCTCAACCCTATCCGAATAGGGTACTTTTCGAGAAAATGATTGTTCACTGATATTCTTGCTCGAAAAATAACGATCACAGAAAAACGATTATTTTTTGCTCGAAAAAATCTTGCTGAATCAAATCAATGTTTGACTGAAAAATTAGATTCTGAAATAATGAGTTATTATTTGACTTTTCCATTAGGAAAGTAAAAAAATAAAAATCACTTGCTGGATTCGGAAGAACACAGCCATACGGATTCTAGGGATGTTATTCATGTATGTGCTCCGACCATTACTTTCCATCCGAACTTTTCTGCAGGACAATTTATCTGATAACCGTTATTTACAGTCCCTGGAAAAAACTGTTACAAATGCGAATGACATTCTCTCCTAGTATTAAAATGATTTTTTCAAACATCCTTTGCTGCAAAAGCCCAACTGAATCGTCAAAAACCCAGTTTTCAATGATTCATTAATTCCTCAATGCTACAAAAAAGAATGCATTGTCACTAATGTTAAATAAATACATAAAAAAATTAAAAAATCTTGCTGAATTTCATGGCTCAAAAATTCATGCATGCTTGCGTAGCATTCATTTTCATTGCAGTTGAACTAATCACGGTGACATGACCTACGTATGAGTATTATGTGTTCACCATACTGATCGCCTGCAGCGAAATTCTGATAGGGAAACTATACTCTAGTGCATTAAATGACCCGTCTTCCAGTACACTGAGCCAGCTATCGAGCCCTGCCGCAATGCTGTTGCACTATAGACATTTAAATTGATTGTTTTGTCTATTTAAACAATTATCTAAGTTTTTGTTTATTTTTCATTTTAATTAATTTTTTTACATAGATAATCTTGCAACAAAATATTTTTTTTTAATTTTTCCCATATTAAAATGTTTTTTTTTTTAATATTTGCTGAGAATAAATTTTTTTTTCTTTGAAAATTCTATGCGCGCGTTTCAAAGCAAACTTGATCAACAAAAAACTCAAGTTAGCGTTTTGACAAGAAAATTCAATTTGCCTATACAGTGTAATGGTAAAGACACCGAATTACCAACCGAGTGGTCAGTGGTTCGATTCTCGGACGAGACGAAAAAAATAAAAAAAGTAAGAAAAGTAAAAAGTTTTATAAATAAAGAAAAAAAGAAAAATAAGATAAAAAAAACAAAACATTAAAAATAAAATTTTTTTATAAATTTTATTTCATTTTAAAAAACAAAATAACATTGTTGAACCATTCGTGGTAGGGAAACACATGTCTCATGTGTTCTCAAGCATTGTTGAATCATGCATAGTAGGGAACACATATTTCATGGGTACCCAAGCATTGATAAAACATTTTTCGTCTATGCATGATTTCCTATGACAAGCCTTAAGAAAAAGAAATGAATAGGCATGGAAGTTTGGCATGCATGCAAAGCACCCTTAAAAGGCATGATTCATGCATCTTTCATGAATATTTTTACAACTGGGTAGTGAAACTATACTCTTTCATTATAGACCCCGTCGACAGTACTACTGACCAGCTATACCCGCCACAATGCTTTGCGCTACAGACATTTAACATTGAGTTGTCATTCCATGTCTACATTTAAAACAAAAAACTAATGACGAGCTATTGACGTCGGTAGCTATTATGTAGACAAAAGAACTACTCATTCGCTAGTACCGATGGATAGACAAAATCACGACGAATTACTAGTTGGAGACACATTGTCGACATAGACAGTAGAGATCACTGTTGCCAGCTAAGGGGAATCTCCCATAAATTAAAAAACATTTATGATCTTTTCTAGAGTCTTACAGCAAAAAAGTGGTCAGGGAAACTTGTATGGGTTATTATGAGACCAATATTCCCCTTAAAATCTGGCAACAGTGGTAGAGATAAACTATACCTTTCGACAGTATAACTTTTCTAGTGCTACCGCTTGGAAAAGCTGTTGACTTTTGAATTAGTTCACTGACGACAGTATAGACCTGGGGCCATATGGCGATACGCTTCCTGCAGGGTTGACATGCAGCACTCATACGAAGGGCAGTACCGGACTTATTCGCATTGAGTAAGTTATCGGCCTTTCGTGAATGTGCAGTGTAAACTCCATATAACGACACTCAATATGTGATATTCAGGCATCTTAATGATAAATCTTGTCGTTATTTATGAATATAGACCGGTTGTAATGCTATGTAAAATGTGTCATTATATGGAAGACAAGCTAAGCCGAGTGTTGACACTTTAAGGATTTTGTCATTAAATCGAGCGTCGTTATATGGAGTGTACATGAAATGTTTGTTGATATGCCCATCGTATACGTGATGTGTGCTATAATATTAAGTAGTTACATACCACAGCTTTTGAGACAGATTTTTATCTGAGTTATTAGAGGGAAATTTTTTTGTGACAAACGCCGAGTGATATAAAAGCTTATAAAGTTAAATTCAATTCAAACACCTCAAAGGAAAAAGCTTCTCTGCAAACATAACAGAACATTTTAACATTAAATGTTATGAACTTAAAGAAACTTTTTTGGTAGCTACAGTAAACAAAAACTGTTCATTTTCAACATGGTTTCCACAATCAACACAGTCAACAGTGGATCTTAAAACTACATGCAAGGTCAATTTTAATGTTTACTCAATGAATTTAAGAAACATCAGAGGGACTAGATTTATTTTAATGTCTTCAGAGCACATGCGAACTGTTTTTCTTTTTTTTTTTTCAATTGCTCCAAAGGGCATGGCTTTGCTTCCTTTAATGTAAATGAGCCGGTTATGTTTATAAAGAGTTTGGTCGACAGTTTGGCGACGATTTTCTTTCATGCATTATTCAACCAAATCGGAACTAAAGTCCACTGCAAACGATTTATTCATATTTTAAGCACTTCAACTTCATGATTTGTGAAGACAGGCACGTGCGCTTAATATTAAAGGCTTATTTGGGCCAAAATTCTTTTTAATGCCTTCACTTCTGTCCCTGTCAATGAAAATCAGTTTTTCTGAAGGAGCAAACCATATTAATAAAAAATTAATTTTAACAAAAAATTTATGAATAACGAAATAAAATACTCTAGTCGAATTGAAAAAAATCAATGATTAACAAAACTAAATTTTTTCCTTCGCAAATTACGGTAACATTGTTGTCTTATCTTGTCTTGTCTTGCCAAACAAGACAACAATGTTACTGTAATTTGCGAGTAAACAAGATGGAAGTTTGGTAATGTTCGATTTTTTCCAATTGGACTAGAGTATTTTATTTCGTTATTCATAAATTTTTAGGTAAAATTTATTTGTTATTTATTTGATTGTCTCTTTTACAACCACTGATTTTCGTTGACAGAGACAGAAATTTAGGCATTAAAAAGAATTTTGGCCCATTTGTTTTATTTAAATCCAATTTTGTTCTTCAAAGGGCAATGTGTTAGTGGAAACCAAATCGGAAGTGCGTTTTTTTCCAAAGATTTGTTTTGACCCATCTTGTTTTAAAAATGGGACAATTCTCCTTTTTATTCATTAACATATTTTACGTCCATCTTCAACACAAAAAGTAGACGAAATAACATACATTTCTTTAAAGGATTCTTTATTTTTTAAGCTTAAATTATCTACTTCTACATTGCACGCCATTTCCTTGATAAATTTTCATAGATTTTTAAATATGAAATGTAAATTCATAGCCCGAATTGTCAGAAAAGTGTGAAATTGGAAAACAATCAAATTGAGCGCATTCAAATGGAAAATGTTTGAATAATTTCCACTACAAAAGGAATTGTGAAATCGTTCAGAATTTTCTTTGAATTGTGGAAACGAATCGATTGTTTTTTTTAAATGAAATTCTCTAATTTTTCCTTCATGTTATCAAATAAAATACTTCTCTGAGATAAAAAAATATATATAAAAGTCCTCTTATCGTTATAGCTGCACTCGAAATGGACTCATCCTTTGTGGTGATTATTTTTAAATTCTAAATTTGAATAAATAAGTCTCTTTAACCTACTTTCTGCCAACGGTTTTTATTTCTTATTAAAACTTGAATTTGAATTGTGGCATCGGACTGATTTTATGAGTTTAAATACGTCCCCTCTGCATACATTTTAATTTTAGAATAAACAGAAAAGGCAATGGCACTTATGTATGAACGGATCCAACAAAACAGTAGATGTTTAGAGGTCCCTAGTCATTCATAACATTCCTCCAGACTTTCAGAGAGATTTGAATAAACAATTGAAAGTGTCAGGCGAGGCTGACCTATTAATTTGGTTTAGTAATTAGGGAATCTATTTGTTGTTTGTTTGTAAAAATTCATGGAAATTATGAAGAATTTTGGTTTCGTTAAATAATATTTTTGTGTTTTCATTTTACAAGGACATTTTAAGGTAACGAATTTCATTTTTGTGTGGATCTTCAAACGAATGAAAAACAAACGCGTGACAACAATGTGGGAGGTTAAGAGTATTTTCTGTGAATGAAATGTCAATAATAAATCGATCTAGTCAAAAGTCTAATCGATAAATATATCAATCGTTTTAAAGTATATACTGCATATATACCTATACAACAAGCATCATGTATGCCTTGCATAAAAAGGCTACTCATGTTTTGCAATATTGTGCACACACACACTTGACCTACATATCACTTGCAACATTTTCCTTTCAAGCCCCGCTGCTTGTGCTTCTTTTTGTGCATACCATAAGTCTTGTAGTTTTCTTTTCCCTGGAAATATTCTTTAAATATTCCCTTTTCTCTCGAATAGTGAAAAGTGAAATTAACTTGAAATCAATATATCCATTTGAAATGATGACACGTCGAACGGCAACAGAAGCATCCCACCTTAGAAGTTCTTTCAAAACATTTTAAATTAAGTACGAAATTACGAGACAACATGTGCTGCAATATTTGCGAATAAAATTCTGATGCCAGACTTTGTTTTGATTGTATTTGGATGGGTCTTTAAAGATAAAATTAAAAAAAGAACCTTTTTCCTCACGCCTTTCTGTCTTTGCTTCTTTTCGACTGAAAAAATTTAAATTTTCTGTGAATAAATTCAAATGGCTTTAAAAATTGAAAGGCAGTTCGAAAATATTCCGAATAAAATAATATAAGTTTTTATGAAGCCAGACGTATTGGCAAACAGCTCCCTTTGACTTTCGCAACGTCATGGTCCATCGACGTTGATGACATGCTGGTTTATGATGAAAATTTGCATAACAAAATTTACATGTAGACGATTTTTTCTGAATTTGATTGTGCCAACGCCAACGCATAGGTAGATTACTATTTTTTGAACTCATGATCCTTTCAAATTCTTTACACAGCTTCTTTTAGCAATATGAACACAGCTTTTCACAAGGTTTAAGAGGATTTTTAGTAGATAAAAAATTAAACTGTTAAAGCCTGAAAGAAATTTACACAATTTGAGTGCTTTAAGGCAGCTTAAGTAAATTGGTTGCAGAAGCCAACCGATTGATATCACCTGAATTAAGTAGAAAGCATCGACTGAGAGGACAAAAACCAAAAAGTAAAGCACGGGGGAATCAGCTGTTCGACCTTGAATCTTCTAAAAATTTAACAAGAATTAAGCTTTGTTGGGCATGGTGGTTTATTAAAAGAAAAAGGACACAATCCTAGATGGAATATTAGTAAATCTTTAATAGAAAAAATTTCGCATCTCGTACATTCTGGCAACATTTTCGTACAAACAAATTTAAAATTCTAGCTTTTCAATTCGTTCGCGCGTTTTTCTTCAAAAATGTACAAATATCAATGCATAATGTATCAACAGATAATTCCAAAGAGAAGAAAAGATATCCAGTTAAATTATTTCCTTGACTAGTTCTGGCTTCACTCATTCACTGACTCAGATGCGGCTTTCTCCAAGAAACGACTTGTTTATAATCTCAGTGTCAACAGGAAAATTCATGAAGAAATTTATGACCTGTCGGAAAGATTAACCTTGGCACTAGTTGTATTTCTTTCGGGGTTGGAAATAATTTATTTCCTTTAAAATCTATAAATGAAGCTCTTTACAAATTCAATTCGGGTTTCATATGGCCTTATGCTGTCAAATAAAATGAAAACACTTTTTCTTCCAGCTATATGCACATTTAAGGAAGTTCTTCAGAGCTAGTGGCTTAAAGAACGATGTTCTATGTATTCAATGGAACACAGGCCCTTTGACTAAAATTTTATCACGTAAATTTTTAGGCAGGACTTTGAGGATTTTATGGCAAATTTTGTAAAAAAATCATTTTTTTTTTCTAAAGGGAATGGGCCCCATTTGTGTATTGGATCAAAAACTTTTACACTCCGCTGGTCGAAGCCGTGGTAAAAACAATTCTCTCAAAATTTAAATTCCAATTTGTCGAACAAATATTTGAATATTTGGCAATAAATATTCATCATGTTCCAAGGAAAGTGTGAATCACGTTTTTTATAAAAGCATTTCGGACTTGTTGCTCGCTTTGTCTAAGCACTCAAAAAAGTTTCTCAATAACTTTACATTGTTGAGACAATGTTTGGAAAAAGTTGTTGCATCAAGAATTAACTGTCAGGGCAACAATTTTTGTGGTCATGCAAAAAATGTTTTTTGTTGTTCTAAGAACTTTCATTGTTTTAAGAACAATTTAAATTGTGGGGAACGATTTAACCAACAAAATTGTTGGGCTAAAGTATAAAATTGTTGTCATTACATTTTATTTTTTTGAGTGAAAGCCACAAATAATGCTGTGAATGTTCAAGCTTTGGGATGATAAAATAATTTTCCTTATTCAATTTTTACTTCTCGAAAATTATTCAGAAAAAACAATTCTCAAGGTGACAATAAATTTCGAACTCAAAATGAAAATAAATTCGATCGAAAAAGGAATTCTTTTTTTAGACTGGAGCTAACAAAAGACGATTTCCAGCTATAATGGCTTTTCTTTAGAAAATAATCTCAAAGAAAAGTATAAAATTTATCTTCTAACATTGTTTTAAAATTCAAAAGATGCACAGTTGGATCAATTGAGTGTCATACAATTGAGTGCAAAAACTATAAGAAGTGCTCTTATAAGCTTTCGTTTCGTAGTTATGGAAGCGTTTAAACGGCCTCCTTTACCTATAACTTCTTTCGTCTTAGTATAATGAAATTTGGCTTCGAACCTTATTTAAAAGAAATTAAGAAAAAACGAATTTTGATCAAAACCGGCAACGCCCACCACCCACTTCCTATAAAGCCCGAAGAAAATTTTATATATAAAATTTTTTTCTTTCATCAGGGGTTTCTGAAACCTTGTACAAGGTTTGGTTAAAGAAAAACTTCACTAGCAGCCAAGTCATAAGAATATGAAAGATCGGGAAGTCATTTGGCCTCGACCTCTTTCACGGCTTATTCATATCTTATACAAAAATATTATTATTGTAATAAATGGTATTACTTTCAATGTTATCCGTCCTTCTCAACTTAAATAATGGCTCTGCTACTTAACACAATATGGTGGCCTTAAGTGATTTTTTATATGCTAGAAGCGTGTCACGCATTTAGGGTAGTGCAAGTCCAATGCCATCGTCTGACATAGCAAAAGCACAATGAACGCTCCTTAAAGACAGTTCTACATGGTAAATAATTTCTACTGTTATATAAAAATTTAACGAAGGAAGTTATCTAAGTTCTATTATCTCAAATCACTTGAAAGGTCTACCTAAGCCACGAAAAAGCAAAACAACAAATCTTGCTTTAAAAAAAGCAAAATATAATTTAAATAAATATGTAAGTACATGAGATCTGTAGACACAAAATTTTAAATGCTTTTGAAAAATTCATTTTACGCAAAAACCAAAACAGACTTCACGAAAAGTGGCATCCATTAAAGCTGGTAATAATGAAAAAGGAAAGCTCGCTTGCTCGCTCATTTTTCTCTCGTATCAGGTAATCACATTTTAGAAGCGAACATGTGAAAAATTTCATTTGCCGCAATTCTCTATGCAAATTGAAGACATCAGACTTGATATGCATTAGCACATGTCAATGTGAGAGCTTTCCACATTTTTAATTCAACTTGAGAGGAACGCGATGTGAAAATTCTTTCCATTTTTCTCTTGGTTCGAGGGGAAAAAATGCATCACTCCGCTTTTCAGTTGAAGTTTTGCGCACTAAACTAATTTTTATCGAACAGCAATGACAGCAGCCATTGAAACTTTCTATCGCATTTATGTAACTTCAAGTTGTGAGCTATGTTCCCCTGGATGTGGGCATGCATGCCTGAAAGTGAACAAAAGATCAATAATCCCATGCCGCGTTCAGGTTTATCTAAGGTAGAAACGCGAAAGCTATTAATTCACATTCTTCACAATTGAGTTTATAAGAGAAATGCATTTATGAATAACTCTTTTAGAGATTTTAACAGAAATTAGGTACCTTTATTTTTTCAGAGGGATTATTTTATTGAACGCACGAGCACCAGCACGCCAGTGAAGCCACTTAAAAAGAGAGAATTTTTCCGATCCTCAATTATTTTCCTAATAAATTCCCCGCTATTTTTTGCCCTTTCTTCTCTCATCTTCGCTCAGAAAAAGCAAAAGATATTTAACGGAAAATTAACATCTATTTTGAAGGGTCTTAGTTAAGACTTCAAAACTGCCCTTTTTGTATTTTTCTAATCATCAGGGCTCGGATTTTGTTGACCTTATAAGTTTAAAGCATACTTTATGGGGACTGAAAACTATTCTTACCAACACATTCTGAATGATTTTAGCGAAGTTGAACTTAAAGCAGCATTTCTAACTTCAAAAAAATTCATATTGAAATTAAAATTCGATTTGAAACTTAACTTTATGTGAGTCGAACGAAATTTGTACTCCATAAAGTATGCTTTGAATTTACAAAAGTTATCATTCTGGTTGCTATACGAAGAATGCTCTGTAAAAAAAAAGGATACCCATGAAAAGGTATATTTAATTATTGCCATTGAAATGAATTCCTTTAAAATGTTCCCAATTTTAAGGACTGGGAGAGCCTTGAGATTAAATTAATAAACGAAATTGAATTCAACAATACCTACTTCGAAGAGGCCTGGAATATTTGGGTAAAGTTTATCGAATCTCAGAACATTCACGAGACCTGAAGACAAATTTAAATTCATTTTTGAAAACGACAAATTAATAATGAATATTTAATCAACTCACAAATGCGCTAAAAATATCGTTCGAGTTCGTAATTTACATCAAAAATGGAATTTCCTTGTCGAAACGTATGAAAACTTTTAATCAATGTCCAAAATGGAATTCGAAAACTTTGCCACTCTTTGGACCACTCACAGAGAAAACAATTTGAAATGACAATTTCCGGCATTTGATTTCCAAATTTGCAATTCACCGTCAAAGCATTAAATTTTTGTTCACACGCTATTATCCACAGTAATTTTAAGCTTCAACTCTTTTACTGTTTGAAAACTCGGGCATGAGTTTCGCTTGATGGCGGAGTGTGATGAACACATTCGAACAGAGATCAGAAATTATTTTGAGTTTTCGAGGTTTTTGTACGTTTGCTTTTAAAGTCGTAAACAAAGCTTAAGAGCTAAAGACTTGAGTTATTCGCGTAAAAATTAAACTTACCTTGCACAAATGCCGAACAGACAACTGGTGATGACAGCGATGTAACACTGCTCTTCGATATTTATCGGTAAGTTCTGTATCTGAAAGAAAATTAAAAAAAAAAAACATTTTACATATCTTAAAGGACATTTTGTAAGGCTTACAATGGAACTTAAAAGCAATCTCATACGACTCAAAAGGATTTTTTATAACTTTGTGGAGAGCAAAAGATCTTTTTTAATGAATCCGGTTGGGAATCCTCTTTTTCGCTTGAAATTTTCATTCATTATATTAGATTCGAGCTCCTCGATAGCACAAGAAAAACTAATTTAGTCATAACAAGCACTTATAATTTAATAGCAGTGCGGAAAGAATATGAAATAACGACGAGAAGAAAAGCTTCTTTAAGAGATTGAGCAAATATCAGAATCCATATGAGAAGAATCAATTGGATATCAATTAATGCCAATGATCTAAACATTTTCGGCCATTAAGAAATCTGTTCTAAGCGCGGTCTGAAATAACTTTAGTTCCTATTCAATCAATGGAACAAATCGATTCGAATAATTCTAATTTCTGTGCTATTTATGGCGAAGTTCTGTGAAAAACAAAATTTCCAAATTCGTTTTTAAAAGGAATCCAACACGTGCCGGACGACGAGTTCCCGGAGGCAACATAAGGCGGTGTGCTGTTCTTCTTCTCTCCGTTAAAGATTATTTTTCTTTTGTTTCTTATTTTTCTTTTTAAATCAAAATAGCAAAGAAGAAACTAGAGGGACGAAACAAAATTGTTTTGTTTAATTTTGGTCCAGCGTTGAGTGCACGGCTGAAGTTCACAAAACGAAAAACTTTATAATTCTTCTCTTGCAAGGTTAAGACGATTTTGGCTATTTTAAAAAAGATTGTTTTGTATTTGAATTGAATTTGAGTTGGCTGAGTGAAGAGGTGTTGAAGGACAGCGAATTTCGCGTAGGAAGAGTAATTTCAAAGAATAAATTGATTCAAAATAATTCAAACATCGTCAACTGGAAGTGAAATAAAATTTGCTGCAAAGTCCGTGTTAAGGTGAGGAAACTTTTGTTGCTTCAACTCAGAGTTCGTCGATGAGAAATGTACGTGCGACACGAATCTTCTCGATTCTCCGAACGTTTCTTACCCAAGAGGTATGAGTTACCGCGGCAAAAACTGTTAACGTGGAAAAAAAATTATTTTTCTGCAGCAATCCCTTCGGTGAGCTCCAACAGGGGCAGCAATTGGTTTATATCTCATGCCAACACCTTTGATAAATAAATATAAGGAAGCTCCAGTTATCAATTTTCCTCAGTTTTGAGTAATGAATTAAAAAAAAGCTTTAATGATTCTGACAGTTTCGAGGCAGTTATTCTCTTTGAATGATGTTTTCGACTCCTCAACTATGAAAATCACAAGCCAACAAACTACGAATTTTTCATACGTCAAACTTCGACCATAATGTCCTCAAAATTTTGCGGTTTCAAGCAAGCAGAAAATTTTATATACTCTTGTTCAGTGAGTCAGCTTTTAAAACGATTTCCTTCTTGAGCTTAGACCCAAAATTCATTGCCGCTATAGTATAAGTAAGGTTAATTTTTGCACATTCTCTGAGGAGGAGGATGAAATTGTATAGAATATAACCATCCGTGATATCATTTTAATCCAATTTATATTCATCGCAACGATGGTTCTTTTTTGTGTCAATAAATTCAGAGGGATAAAAAAGCTGCCCATTTGTGAGAGCTGCCATTTTTTTTTATAGATAAATTCACTGAGTATTTACGAACGTTTCATGTTGACAAGCAATGTTATTATCCATCCTATTTACATAAATTAACATTATGGTTTGGTACTTATTTACATAGGATATTCAAAAACACATCAATGTTGCTTGGAAACAAATATTTTGTATGGCAAGTAATTTTATTTAGTTGTTGGAATAACTTTTATGACAGCAAAATGAATGGGTCATTTTAGTGCATATTTTGTGCTATTTTATGTGCTCAAATCGAGGTCATAATATTTTTTGGATTCATTACTGCAAAATGCAATTGTTTTTATATTCATATTAATATATAAATACATATCTATATATACAAAAATATGTTGAAAAAGCGTGATTCGTTTATAACAAACGAACGGTCAGACCGAATTCAATTTTCGAATTTTCAGGATTTTTTCGTATGGTCGTGTAGATGGTTTATGTTATATTTTTCATACAATCGGTCGACACGATGAACACGTATGAACTTAAAACCTGACGTATGAGCAATGTTATTTCAATAAGATTTTTGGGTAGTAACATTACGTATACGTCTTGTTTCAAAAATTCATTCAATGTTTATTGTAATTTATGGAAAAAGGCATTTTTAATATTATTAAGGAAAACATATGTCTTTGAACATTAAAGTTAAAATGGATAAAAAGAACTGGAGCCATATATGGATAACATTTGTGCTCAATCGATGTAAGCAATCCGACAAAAACAATTTGGCCTTTTGGAAAAAGTTAACACAATTAATTCCGCTTCTTAAACGAGATCATTCTAAAGGCTCTTACTCCAAATTTGGACTCATAATTAAACCCCTTCATATCTTTAAAAGTGAACAGGTCTTCATCCGGTGGAAAGTTAAACACGTTTTTCATTTATTATTCATTTCACACTTAAAAGTTTTTCACCCTCTTTAAAATTCTTTGAACAGATTAAATAAAAAAGAATCTTACAGCGCAATAGTTTAGCTTGAAAAGCTATTTTCAAGAAATCGATAAATTGTTGGAATGAAGTCAAGAACTGACAGCCAAAAAACTACCAATATCCGGAAAAACTACTCAAGGATGATTAATGTAAAAGAATTTCACACTAAACGGGTATGAAATAAAACGAAAAAATAAAAATGTGATGAAAAAACCCACCATTCATTCCAGGAGTTCTTAAAGCTTAAATTCAGAGTTATCATGAAATTGGATTTTTACACCAAGCTTAGCATTTTAGGAATATTTTTTTCTACCAATCAATACTCAATTTTGGAAATAAGATACCGAAGTTGAGGTTGATAAAAGCCAAGCACAAGTCTCTTGCTACCGGCGGTTCGCGTATCAAAGTTTGAGGATCGCCGAAGCATTGAATGCTCCCAACAGAAGCGTACTGAAATTTTAGAACCGAAAGTCAAAGCTTAAAGCTGCACTTTAACGGCTCTTCAATTTGAAAGGAATCCGAAACCCTTCAGGAGATTAAAATAGTCTTCCAATAAATTCTTATCGTTTTGAGACGTACCTTTGTCAAAATTTTTATATGCTTTATGGTAAAAAAAATTCAATTTTATTTTCAGTCAAAAAATCAGTTTGATTGCTGGACATGAGATTCTTAAAAGACAATATGATGGCAAGCTTGTGAATTTCAATGTTAAGTGATTGATTTTTGTTTTCAAAAAACAAAGCATTTAAGTAACTCCCATTGAAGGTATAATCAGCAAATGCTCCTTGAAGAGTTCTTGACTGATGTTCAATTCATAGCTCGTCAGACTTTAAAAATTTGCATAAAATTATTGAAAAATTTTGCAAAAATAAAGAAGCTTTTTTCCGCGCACAAAAATCAATTTGCGCGACGGAGAATATCGCAAAAATGGTTTAAAAAAAAGCATTTTTTCCACCATTTACCCACATTAACCTTTCAACGAATGTTGAAGGTATTTTTAAAGTAGTGAATTTAGCACACTTTCACTTTTCTCTCACAGATACAGATATGTGAGGTAACACAAAGCAGGAGAGTTAAAAACGACACCTGAAAATGATTCACAGATGATGGACGGACAGTCGATTCAGGAGGCCCCTAAAGTACTTCGCTTCGGAGAACAGAAGAATTTGCATGAATTTTCAGCACATTTCTACTTGGAATGCATGATTCGCTATCAGAACTCAACAGAAAATGCGGAAAATCGTACCGAGAGCAGTCAAGGTTTGTGTGTGCTCCTTTTAAAAATCACTTCTTCTGCAGCTTCACTGTGTTCTTTGACTTTAAATTGCTTTTGTTCTCGTGCTTCTGTGTTGCTTGCTTTTCCCGATGAGCTCTTTACGCTTGTGCCACGGTAGTCGAAGGAAGCTGTACTCAATGAGAGTTCAATTGACTTGTCACAAGTTCATCAGGCCGCTGCCGAACGTGAATAGTTCTATGCGGCGGTTTTTAAACTTGCGGCAGCAGCGCGAGCGGATGCTTTTGGTAGAACAAATAATTCTAGCGAAACAACAACAAAGCTGTTCGACAACAACCGCTACTACAATGGCCAGAATAATGGACAGCATTGTCCTGTACGTTTCGATGGATACCTTTACAAATCTCAAACACCTGCAGGAACTTTTCTAAATCAATATTGTTCTGATTTTGTTGAAAATTTCTGGCTCATAAAACGTTTATTTTTGTTTTTGCCATCCTTGTTAGTGCCGGCAGTTATACGGCAGCCTTCTTTGTTGGTGTTTGGAATTCATTATTTTTGAGTGCGCATTTCATCGCATACTGTTAGGCGTTCAATATTGACGCATTCATTGAAAACGTGGCAAGCAGCCAGCGATCTCGTACAACGATGTAATTTTCATTATTTTCCCATTGAATATTGAAATTGAAATTCCTGGTAACGATTTTTGTGGTTTTGTGGTGGTTTTGGATATGCCACTGGCTCGGTGGGGTTTTTCTATTGATCTAACACTTCTATAGGACACTACGCTAATTTTTTTTTAGCCGTACGAAAACGAGAGAACGCATCGGGAAATGTTAAAGGATGAAAACTAGGATTCATCACGGCTTCCATTAAGTTTTTTTTTATTGGTGGGGCTTGTGAAACTTTTACTCTTTTCATTGCTAGTGTGGCCTGTTGCATATTGACGCTGTATCAGATGGATTAATGATGGTAATAAATGAATATTTGTTAAAATAAGAACAACTTAACCCTTTGAGACACGGCGTTATTTATAAGGGACACAAAAGCTTATCAGATTTTAATGCTATCGGTTTTGGAGCGTGTCTGAAAAGGTTAATGAATAATAATGAATAAAAGAATCTAAAATGAAAGAATAAATCTGCTCTTACAAAACTCAAAGGGAGGACGAAAATCTGATTTACCCTTGTTAAAGTCTTAATTGCTCCCTCAATGTAGATATTCTAGTCAATTGAAACCAAGGTCCTTATTTATGCAGCTCGCCGGAAGAAAAAATTGACTTAATATCCGTTTTTTTTTCTCTTTCTCTTCTTTAGTGGCCGGATGTCCATCGTCTATGAAATGTCGCAATAAGAGGATGGTGAAAATTTATAATGGGAAACGCACAAGAGCGGAAAAGGAGCAGCCGTTTAAGTTCTTAAGCTGTGTTGATTCAAAAGTGCCTTGGGAGATTTCTGCTGACAAATAAAACAATTTCATATATACAAACATATATATTATTATTTTATTTATTTTTTAAATTGGCTTTTTTTTCCAAGTAGATTATTTATCCTGCTTATCAGAGTGGGTTTTTAAAACGGAAAATATTTTGATTGGATGGAATTCTTTGTCAACTGTTCTCAGTATCTGTTTCACATTTTCAGGGTTTTGTGAAGGACAAAAATTCTTACTACAAGGAAAATGTTCATTAAGTCACACTGTTGGATACTGAAAGATTCGACAAATTCATTTAAATTCAAAGCTGCTGGATGGACGACAGCATACTCCTCTGGATACTTTCCAATCCGAAATGTTTATCACTTGTGGCTAGCTTTGATAGTGCAATAATAAAATCAATTTATATGCGGAACTGCATTTTCTTCCATTCACAGTTTTACTGATCAATGTTCCCTGCTTCATCCTGCGCACGCTTCATCCGCACAGCCAGCTCCATTGGCTATAAGGAAAGCACCACGTGCTACGATCATTCTGGTGCGAATTAAGTTGTCGATAAATGCAAAAATTATCTCAAAATGATTAAATCTTGGCTTTAGGTGCCACTCTTCGGTTCGCAGCACTTCCTCATACCCTATCGTCCCGATACAGGCACACCGCTCGAACACTTTTATCAGATAATGTCAGTCATCCTTGTCAGCTTACAAGGCTTTGTCGTTTCGTTTCTCTTCTTTGATTTGCTAACCACGATGTCATATTTGCCATTCGTGGGCTGCTCCACCGTTTCATGCCGATGCTTGTGTCACCACCTCCACCGAGTACAAATGCCGGACAATTGGCAACGATAACATCGCGATGGGAATCGGGAGTCTTAACGTAGTGGCTGTTGCCTCACAAAATTTCAAATTAATAAACCGTTGCCTGTAGAGTAGGTCCAATTAGCTGAGCCCGAAACATACTTACATTTATCAGGCATTAGCTACTATAAATTTAAATTGTTGGCGGCTATTCATTGTTAATCAGCAAGTGTATCTGGAATATATTTTTATATTTTTAAAGGCATCACAGCTCTTATAGATCAGAGATCCAAGGTAATTTTCGTCCAATTTTTTAGTCATTCAAAATTGAATCACAGGGCATCGAAGCGAGTTTCTTTTCCTTTTTGTAAAGGAAAGCTTTGAGGAATAAATACGGTTCGCGAAAGCTTCGAAAAATTTTATAGAATGATGAAAAGTCAACAAGAGCTTTTTTATGGTAAATATTTTCTTAAAAAGCTTTCTTTTTCATTGCTGTAAATATAAGTTTGTAAGAGTTTAGCATAGACAATGCATGGAAAGCTTTTCAGCCTGAGCTTTTAAAATGTTTATAAGAAATACTAAAGCTTCTTAGAGTTGCCCGTTTCGGCAAAAAGCAGTGTCGTCCTCGGAAGTATATTTTGTTAGTTAAGATGGGCCTCATAGAACACTGAAGCACTGGAAAAATATAAAATGAAGATTTTTACACATAAATTCGTAGGTACATTTCACAATAGGATGAGAGCCTTCAAAAATTCCTCTTCAACAGTTTTTCAGGCAATATTATAAAGCGACTGATTTCTTTAACTCATCTGCAGCCGTTGTACCTTCAGAAATATCATTCAGAGGAATAATCATCCTTAAATATTCAATTGCCGTATACGAGTACTTCGTACTTCCCTCAGGAGTTCTATCTCCAAAAAGATGCAAAAATTAAATAAATCCGTTCGTTTGAGTTTTTATACGATTTTCACAAGTGTAGGGATTAAACCTTGGAGCTAAATGGTAATATAAAATATAGTTTCTGCAGGATTTTCTAAACGTGAATCCACCACACAAATTATGGTATCTGGACTTTTTGAACCCTCAAACCTATAAATTGATTTTCGACCCTGAATCTATTGAATCTATTGAAGTCGTATTTAAATTGATTCGATATAATGAATTTCTATTTTATATAAGAATTTTTTATTGTTTACTTGGACAAAATTCCATTAATTCGCTTTCGAATTCAAATACGAAATTAAAATTCTTTGATATAAAACAAAATCCTTTGCTTATGTAAACTCAAAGAAAATAAGAAATAATGGCCACTCAACTGGAATTAATAAACGAACACAGCTATTTCCGTTGACCGGATTTAAATTAGATAATAATAATTTCAGAACAAACCTATTTGTTGCCTTATGCTATTCAACATTATTGGAGCAACACACAAAAAAAAAAAAATTAAAAAAATTACTACATCAAAGAAAAGATTAGTTTTGAAGCATTCTCGGGCTTGCTAAGTGCCTTGTATCTGTTGGAGGACTGTGCGCTTCGGTGGCTTCAAGTGCTGATTTCCACTGCAGCAAAGTAAATATGCGTTGGCACACGCGTAAATATTTAATTCATTATCCAGTGTCGTCAGATAATTTATTGAAATTTTGAAGTAATTTTGCTTTTGAACTTGCCAAGTCAGTTTTTGGCAGCTAAAGACCGTCAGTTTTTCGATTTTTGTTTTTGTTTTTCAATAATTATTCATTCATTAATTAGTTTTCTATAAGTTATTAGATAATTTGTGAAGAAAATGATACAAACAAAACAAAAGGTCTGGACCATTTGTTGCTTGGTATTGAATTGCGAATAAGCTCTGTATAATTTAGTGAATGAGCGCTTGGACGACATGACAGCTGAACTCAATGCTGTCAAGAAAATAAATGTTAAATGGCTTAAAATTTCAATGGCAACAAAACTTTTCAAAGTTTTTCCATTCTAACGTTAGTTTCCTGATAACTTTGCAATACAACATTGGACAGAAGGACGAGAAGAGCTCAAAGTTTTACAACTTTATCTTTGAACTTGGTTCTCACCTACACATCTGGTTGGACCACAATTTTTCTCGATCGAAGAAGTTCTTAAAAGTTTTGCCGGACAATCATAAATGTTTCCACTGAAGTTTTGTTTCAGTGTTGTGTGTAAACCGAAGAAATTAATTTAAAAAGAAGAATTTTATAGAAAAAAAAAAAACAATATCGACAATGGTGATCTTTTATTGCTATTAAGTAATTAGTTTATTTATTATTCAAAAAGTAGCCGGCCATACTCTTTCGACTTATGATGATACACCTTTCCAAGAATGAACAGGAAAACAGAAAATTTTGGATTTGTGAAAACTTTGAGAAGGAAACTAGATTCCATTTAACAACTTGAAAGAAAATATTGAGTTTACCCTTACTTAAATACTACAAGAAAATTTTCTACTAACCTCGAATAACAGTCATCCATCCCCCTTTATTCACAAACGCCTTCTCTCACACTGACCCCAAGAGACAGCAGCAGCAAAAAATTCAGCATACAATGTTGCGGACTTGACATGAAGACAAAACCCCAGGGAACATTATTTTTGGAAATTAAGAAAACCGGAAAAATGAAAACTTTAAGAAATAAGAAATAAAAGAGACGCAAAGGGATTTGATAAAGATATAAACAAAGTCATGAATACATTTAAAATGCATGCCAAAAATTTGTGAAATGACAGCAAAAAAAAAAAAAAAAGTAAAAGTAACTTTGGAATAGAAAATGCACAGCCACCATTCACTGCCATGGCGATCTTTTTCAAAAAGATGTAAATGAAACAACGAAGAAGGAGAAAACCCGAAAAAAATTCTAAAAAAATTTTATGCAAATACAATCAAGTTGATTTTGAAACCCAAGATCCAAACTGAATTGTGCAATGTATGCGAGAACAAGGTCAAAATGGATAGGAAAACAGATGGAAATGCAAAACGTCGGAAATGGCCACTTCAAGGATAACGAATCTTATTTCCTTTCTTATTTTCTTATACAGGATAATGTTACTCTATTTACAGTGATAGCTATCAGCACAGAAATTCTGTACACAAACAACTCGGATAACTTCAAAAAAGTGAATCTATTAAATAAAGATTTGAGACGATTACAAAACTTAGCGTAAGTGGATTCGGAAACGATTCAGAAATGCACTGCAACATTTTTTTAAAGTGTCCAAAGCTTTTAAAGTCAATATTTGAAACACTTTTTGATTGCAATTTCAGCGACAGTTTTCCCCTTTTCCATTATTACAGCTTAAATGAATGCAACAATTAAAAATTAAATACAAAGAATGGAACCGTATTGCACAAAATATAAGTTATAAAATATTCTATGTATATATGTGTATATATGTAGTATTTAAATTTCATTTCAAAAGGGACAAAAAGTTTTCGAAACCCATAGAAACGAACAAAAACATAGCTCCCTTGGAAAGCGATGCAATCGCAATATGCAACAGATGGTGTAAATTTGTTTCTAATTGCCGAGAAATGTCAATTATTTCATCCTTCTTATTTCCTTTTGGAGAGATCCAAGTTGAAATTTTGCTTTTCCCCTAATGGAAATTTTAGTCATCCAAATGAAGCAAATTGTTCTAATTGCCTCTGAAAACTTTCAGTATGAGACGAAATGGTATTAAGTTGCTAAAAGAAAAATAAAAAATCCTGCATTCAGAAATGATAAAAAAAAAAACATAAAGATCATTTCTAATTGATGTGGTTAAATTTTTAGTTTTTTAATTAATTTAATGAATGAACTTTAATGAATTTAATGAGAGTAATTTCCGGGAACAATACGCATAAATTAAAGCTCAATACACACAAAACTTTCTTTCAAGTAAGTTTCTTCCTTTTCTTAAATACGAAGAAATTTCATTGCAATATTTAGTCGTCAAAGATTTTTTGTCCTATTTCTGCTCGAAGCAAAAGCACAGAATTCAATTAATTATTATGAAGTAACTTTCTTGTTGTGGTGCATAACGAGGGAAATGATGAAATTGTTAACTTGATGAAAGCGACACGCCAACACTCACTCTCCGACATAATTTGTTCATAAAACTTACTTAGAACGTACGCTACGCTACGTTGGTGTAAAAGGGCGTGCAAAATTTTTCAACATTTAAACAGTAAAGTCAGTGAAGAACAGCCTCAACATCGATAGTTGGCAAAAAAATAATGGAGCTTATGAACATTGCAATAAAATGAAAAAATATTTAAATATTTTAATTAGTCGTCGCTGTGGTTCAGCTCACGGATATATTGTTTTTGAATAAATCATTAAGAATTTATGTTGATCGTGGATTTTATGGATGAATAAGTTTTAACGAACGATGAAAGCTAAAAACAAAAAAAAGGGACTCAACGGAGTAAAAACTGAGCCGTAAAAACAAAAACATATACATTGGAAAAAAATTATTAAATTTTAAATACACATGTCGAAACATTTTTTTCTCATTCAAACCCATCAAACTATTTTCATTTTGGTCGGCAAAATAAATGTTCACATTTTTGTGTTAACACTGCCGTAAGTCTAACGTAAGTAAGTATGCATTGTTTGACCATCGAAATATTTTTTTTTTTTTTTGTAAAATGCAACGGCTTAGCGTTATTTTGAATTGCGTTGTAAAGGAAAAACTATTTTTTTGTCGGAAATACGGGAAAATATTTCATGTATTATTTTTAATACAATACAATTGTGTTGTCCAATTAAGGACTAAGTCGAAACTGCCTCAACAATTACAATTCGTTTCAAGCGGTGCGCTATAATTCTCAGAAGCTTAAAAATGTTGTTGTTCTTAAGATGTTTCAAGAATTTAAACTCTTTAGGCTTTCCAAAAGCCCTGATGAGTCACAGTCACGAAGTGTCGGATGTTCATTTAGACATTTAATTTTCTCATCTTAATTTCAAAGAATTTATTACACATATGGAGTACCAAATTAAAGGAAATCAATCCAGCATTTTGAATAAAACAAATAATTTGGGTGTTAATTGGACACTTTTTATACCAAAATGGCTTCCAAAGTAAAAATATTGAAAGCTTTTTCAGAATTTTTCGCTTAGACCGTTTATTTTTCCCTCAATGGGTCAAATTTTTACCATCAATTTAATTTTGCTCAAAAGCACAAAAAATTGGCTTTTAAACTGCATTAAAATTTTTTTTCTATAATAAACCATTGGCGTGGGAGAATTTTTTTTCTGGACTTAGTGCCAAAAAACTTTAAGGCCCCATAACTTCTCAGGGGTGCATTAGGACCCCCGCCCCCCTCACATACGATTTTTTATTCATCTTGGACTCCTCTACCACCTCTATTAAGGAATGTACTTTGCAACGGGACACCCTGTATATATGTATCTATTTATGTCACTCAAGAGCCGTTCCCATTTTGGCTCTTTTCACCACGGTATTGGGTACCCAAAAAAATGAGTATTTTCCACTTAGGTACTCACTAAAAGTATTTCCCTCTCGCTCTTTTATTTTTTTTTTTGCCTGCCGAGTAACATCTCTTTCCAAATGACGCGAAACGTCCCGCGCAATATCTATGAGAGTGACGTACATTGGTTAAATGTAATGACCATATCCGCCCATCGTTGATGCCTCATGCGGTTTAAGCTCGAATATTTTTAGAAAATATTCATTGAAAAAATACAGATGAAAATTTTACCACTCGTTGTTAAGACTATAATGGACGCCATTAGTTCCTAGCAAATCAGCTTTGAGCGGATTAACTTTTGTTGCGGTTGTTTATTGCGAATTCCATTATCTGATGGAAACTGTGGAGTAACTCTGAAGTACTTACTTAAATCCTTCTTTAATAAAAAGTACTTTCGAGGTATTAAAATAATGTTATGGCTACTTGAATTCTGAAGAAAGCAGAAGTTTAAGAAATGTTTTGTTTTCATTTTTTTTTACAAAAAAAAAAAAAAAAAAAAACAGAAGACCTTCCGGTCTAAATGAACTGGAAAAATGCTCCCCGAAATTTATAAAATAACAAGGTATTTACCGAATTGACCGTACGGAAAATAATCCGAAGAGAAAGAGATAACAAAATCAATCAGAAGTTCTTCCAACTGTGTCAAATGTGGCAGCATTTAATGTGGTTAAAATGACGAACAAATAAACTTCTTCGTCGGTGGATTTTGTTGAGCAATTGTTGACCCACAAAATCATTTATAAAATCGTCGGTTTTTCGTAACAATAAGGATAAACACGTCGAGATCTGTTCACATCAATCACCAGCAGGAAAGAAAAATGTCAGCAAACTTTGAGAAAAACTTTTCGATTGCTCCCGTTAACATAAATTGTTTTGGCGTGAGCAGTATTCGATATTTTCCCATCCCAATACTGTCTGCCTCGAGGATATATTGCGATTGTGCGTACGTCGGTAAAGGCCGAAATCACCTGAAGGAGACGAAATACGCACAAAAGTTGTCAGCACCAAACAAACCATACAAAATCATACAAATTCCTCTAAGCTGTGATATTTTCTATAAATTCATATTGTCGATATTAAGTGCTATATTTTAAGTGGCAGAAAGGTTGCAATTCTTTGGCATTTGGAAAATCGGGCATATTCTTAGACTACTTGTCGGATATTGTATTGTCTATAAGACCTTTAGTTGTTTTCACTTAAATGAAGCTGATCATGTCTCCATAAAAATGTTCGCTTAATTACACTTAAGGGGATTATTTCGATGAGATTTGAAAGCAGAAACCATTTTTAAATTTTGAAACATATTTTCGGACTTAACGAACAAAGACGACTCCGAATTTTTCAATGAAAGGCTTGCGATCTTACTAAACATTTCATTCGTATTACCGTACTTATCCATATATTCCGATACATCGTAACTTAAGAGTTCAACGTTTAAAGCTCTCAACTCCGAAAAGTATGCTTCACATTGTTCATTTATGCAAGATCCTTTCAATTATTCTTTCAGTACGCTTCAGCATAAACTCAATCATAGAAATGAGCTCCATGCATGACCCTGATGAGATGAATTCTACAGTACATTACAGTAGGTACCTCAAAAGCTTAACAAGCAATGTATATATAAACCATATTGTTGCGTCCCGTAAAATATGGTATCTTAACTAAGTGTACACATTCCCAAGCTGGTTTGAACAATTCGTCACTTTTGATATGTGAACGTGCAGCTGCGGCAGAGGCATCGATAAACAACAGAGCAGCCATAGCAAGCAAGCTAAGGGAATAATTTCATATTTCATTATATATACATTCAAACGAGTGTAGTGGTATAAAAATAGAAGATTGTAATAATAATAAACAAGAGAAGTCTATGATGAGAAATAAAAACTGATGCTCAACACGAATCGGTCTAGCAACTTCGACAAGGATACTACCGCATCAGGTAGCTTTAATAAACACATTCACATAGAAGGACAAAAAGGCAAACAGAAAAGGCAGACCCAATTTTATTTTGTTGCACGTTAAGAGATTGCTCATCGAGCTCGAGGGGAAGAAGGAAGAACGAATCGATTTTCAAAGTTTCTCTCATGCCAAAGGACTTTCATACAACACAAAGCAATACGAATAAATGAGTTTTTGTTTTTTAACTTTTTTGTCTTTTCATCAACTTTTATGAAGGACCTACTTATAAAAGATGATTTAAAAATTGAAGATAATTTCAATCACACCCATTTTGCCATTATTCGGTCTAATGAATTGCTCAACGTTAACAGCGAATTGCCATTTGTGTAAATTGAATTCGTCTTTCGAATTTCGTTCTGGTATTTTTATTTATTTTTTAAATTTGAGCAATATTTTTTGGTTTGAGCAATTTGACGACAGATATTTTAAATCGCTCGAAACGTAAAATTTGACTGAACGCAATTTCAAATCACAGCAGAAAAACAAAAGCAAACTTTTGAGATTAAAGACTATTGCTCAAATTAACAAAAAGTGAGACAAATACAAATACTTTCCTCGAAATGCTGGCTGTCTAAGGAGAATCATAAGAGACTAATACTGCTACAAATTATTGTTCGAAGCCCTGAAACAAATAAAAGTATCAATTTCCCAAAAGCTGTGCTATTTCTTAAGAGTCATTCAACAATTAAGCTTATTAGTCTAAAATTCAATTTTATGGCATGAAGGGCTTTCTTAGAAATTTGGGTTTGTTATAAATGTTTTTTCAAATGTGCTTGATCATTCTTAGCAACGCTTATAGACTTTTTCTTTCATGTGTCTTAAGAGCCAATTAACAATTTCGGAGCTTATTACGAATCTAAGATTCAAATATGGCAATGAACAGGGCTTTCTTATAAAGAAATATTAGTGTTATGATTACTATGTATCTTATTGAACAAATCTGTACTATAATGACAGTGAACTTTTCAAATCATTATTCAAAAGTTGGCTTACGATGTCATTGGAGTTTTCGAATTAATAGCTTACAAAATCAATAAATGTATGTATGCTATTGTTGCAATTCAAGTTTAAATACAGTGTGTTTTACAAATGCTTTTTGAAAACTGATGAAGAAAATTGTCTAAAGTAGTTCAACTAGTGAACTTCGTGATGAAAATTCATCATTTATGATTTCAAGTCAATGTCGGTCGAGCTATGATTTTGAAGAAATGCAAATTACTTTTAAAATATTCTATGTATAAATATCATGTTCATTTCAAATATCGATTTAAAATAAAAACAAGAAATCCTTATCAAAATGAATACTGATTAAAGGAATTCATTCACAAATATACGAATCATATTTCTAAAACTCCGAAACAGAAATAGTCCAATCAAAGATAGCTTAACAATTTATTTTGGAATTGTTTCGATTAAAAATGTCTCCTAAAGGTCATGATTACGAAATATTATTCAAGTTTTTGCAGCCAAATACTTTAAAAGAAAAGTTCTTAATGTTCTTGAAAATATTTTTTTTTATTAACTCTTCATTTCAAATATTTGATTCCAAGAATTAATAAAAGAAAACTACAAAATTCGAAGAATAATATTGCAATTACAAAATTAATTCCAAATTCCTAAGAAATATTCGTTAAAATTCCAGCCAAATTGAATTTCAATTCCGTCAAGGATAAGACTTTGAATTATTATTATTTAAAGAAAATTGTTTGCGATTTGACCAAATCCAGTATCAAACAAGTCATGAAATATCAGAAATAAATTGAAGGCATTTTCATCGAAGCCAAGAAAATCCGTTAATGGAATAGAAAATAAGTGTAAAATAATGTTCAGGGAAAAATTAAAAATTTCTATATGATATTCAACTACATTCAAGATAAAACATAACATATGCTTCGAATCCCAATGTGAAATTTTCAGTAAAATGTATTCAAGGAGCACACAAGATTATCGAATGTACCCTAGTATTGTCAAAGCAAATACATGAACAAGCTAAATTAATCATGATACAAGGATTCTTAAGAAACATACGGTGCTTTGATTAAATATCTTTCAGAAAAAAAAACAATATCCCAAGATTCGATTAATTTGACTTACAATGCAATTAGTTTTACAGAACATTAAAGACAACAAGCATTAACTGTGGATTTTATGCTCAAATTCAAGTATTTTGAGCGAACATAAGTAAAGCAACATATTCAGTGTAACATGAAATTGTAAGGCATCATATTAATTTCATGAAAGGCGATGATATGATCTTTAAGAAATTCAAAAAATATTGAAGAAATAGATATTTGTGCAAGGGTTCGTTTGAAAAGTGCAGCTTACAAATTTGAATCATGATTCGAAAACAAAAGATAAATCATACAATAGTTCGAATCACTAATGTGAATTATTCAGAATTTACAATGTATTCAAGGCTCAATGTATCGGAAATGACGCGCTTAATATTGTAAAATAAAAATTCTTAAAATCCATTTGTTCGATCTTTCATTTCAACATATCACGAAAAATAAAACAAAATCTACATGATTCAGATCCGTGGAATATTGATTACAATGCGAATCGATTCGAATTGTTATGCAGAAATCATGGGAAACAAATTGAACAAACATTTCAAATAGCTTGAAAGATTATTTTATGCTATGGAAGAAAAGAAGTACCCATTAGCAGAAGTCACAAATATTAAGAAACGTCAACAAAATTCAGTCTAAAGATAGAATCAAATTTTAAGTTGTTGAAAGCTATTTTGAATCTTGTTTCAACTAGGCTTAGGTATGCAAATAGTTTAATCTCATAACGCAATATAAAAAAACATCTAGAAGATAACCGCAGAATTTAATTAGGTTCGAGTTCATTTGAAAATTCAGACATTACACCTAATACAAAAACCGGTTAATTTTAGGCACTACAGGAACTTCCGACAAATGAAAAATGTTATTAAATTAGTTAAAGATCACATTGACTTGGATTCACTTCATAACTCCATTAATCATATATTATCCACAGTATTCATTCTCTAAATAGCGCATATTCCTTGGCTTTCAGTTCTTTAACTCGAATAAAGCAAATTCTTTTGAATCTCGTGTATGACAGATATACAATTGATTGATATTCAAACCAAGCAGGTAAATATCATATGTAAGAAAACACCATTTTAAATTTATTCAGGAGGATGTAAAGTAGTGCCATCGAGTAGCCAGTATGAAGTTTCACCATTCTTCAAAAACGTCCACTGCTATAAGACTTTAGTAAAACCTAAATCCTCAGAAGTTGATTGACTTTGATTTAAATATCGTTAAGATTTTATGAGAACATACATCTAAGTTTTGTTAATTATTATTTAAATATATATTAGTATCTACTTTTACCAAAAAAAAAAAAAAAAAAATCTTGTCTAAGGGGATTTGAACTCACGACATGATTGTTAGACAACTCTCTTATTTTTGTATTAAAATTCCTTCTCAATTAACTTAAAAAACAACTTTGAAATCACTCAAAGAGAAACTATAATAGATATTAATTTACAATAAACTGATTTTAAGCTAATTTAAAAGATATGCAGATTCAGACTTTAAATCAACTTTAAATCAACCAGTTGTTCCATTAATTTAAAATTAGTTGAAATTCCTAAAGGGTATTTTTAGGGGTATTGTGTTGATGTATTAAAGAGATACTATTTTCAAGTGCTTCTTTAAAAATCATAAAAAAAATTTTGATCAATTTTCTAATAAATATTGCTGACAATTTGAAGTTGTCGGCAGTCTTCGATGTGAAGTCAGTTGGGATGCAAATTCCTAGCTTTTTCATAACTGTGTGAGTGTACAGTTGACTTGCAAAAGCTCGAAGTAATGAAAACCGTCCATTTTTTTTAGATATCGACTTTTTAAATCGAAGAAGTATGACCAAAAGATCGAAAGAAATAGGTTCAACAATGGATCAGCGACCTTAGAATATTCATAATTAAATATATTCCCTTCATCTAACCTTACCAAATCAATTAAATGTTTCAAGTTTTTTTTTTACATTTTCAGTGTTTTGAACCTTGACCGAAAAAAAAAATCTTCACCTATATTCTTTGCTGAAGTTCGACCAAAAATGTTAGCTGTCAACGGGATGGTCCATAATATTGGAATAGTCTATGCAAATGAAAAATAATGTAAATATTTTTATGGAATATTTGGAAAACCATATTCATCTGATGAAATATTATGCGAAAACAATTTTCCCAACAATAAATGATATTTATTTGTATTAAAACTTCTTGTTATTGCATTTTGATGAGCAGTAATCATTTTAATGTGCTCTTTATATGGCACAGTTTGATGGCAGAGCAATAAAATAACGATCACAGTCAACGAGCATCGCTTGAGGTCGATTTTCTCGGAAATTCCAATTCGCTTGTACATATGTAAATGTTTTTTCGAATAACGAGAGGAAAGTTGCATAAATTTTCAGTTTTTCATTAATATTCTCTCATTTCCAGATGGCGGTTCTTTCGGACCTTCCATTGCTACTATATGCAAGCACACACATATGCACACACACGCTCCCACACACCCATCCTCATACATACTAGTTACATTGTTTACTTTAAAACTTTTTTGCCGTTAAAACAAAGCGAAGCCATTTTGTTATACGCCGACCTTGTTTCGCTTTTCTCGATGACCTTTTATCTTCCAACGTTTAATAAACCCATCCCATGCCATTCGTACATATTTTCTTTTAGTCTTAATATCCATTTTAATATGCACAAAGGCCATTACATGTTTCTGCATCTGTGTTCAACTGCCACATTCAATGCAAATATGTTTTTTCTAAAGTGAACTGTTGCATGCGAATGAAGTTCATGAGAGATAAGGCTGGCGGTGGACTTTAAAAATTGAAAACTCTCCAGAGAAACGGCATATTTTCAATAGAAGAAAAATGGTAAATTTTAAATTGCTGTTTTAGGTAGTCTTTGCTCTTTGAAGGAGCCGTTGAAATTTTATTGTTTTTACACTAGAAATCGATTAGAACAATTGAAGAGACCGGAGAAATCCCATCGTTATAACCGACTATCGCTTCATCCGGAAGACAGATCACATATAAAAAAAAAAAATTAAATATTAAAGTAGTGGCATTAAAAAAAAAATTAAACATCAAAACCCAATTCTTTAAAGTACATTGGAGGGCTGGATTTACATCAGTCACATTGCCCATTTTTCGTTGACTAATACGAAGAAAGTTGACGCAAAAGATCATTGGGTAGCTTGTCTAATTTTTTCCAAACCGAAATACCCAATCCAAGAGTTTTCATATGAAAAATGTAGGACGGTTAGTGTAAAGGCAATTAGACTCATCTACGTTCATTTTTCCATTTTTTGGAAGGGGGAACTTTCAGACTCCTGTACATACAGTGAAATAACGCGAACACACTGAACTGGGAATACAAAAGTCTTGCAGTTTATTCAATATAAAGTTTGCGATAATATAGTGAGCACATTAACATTAGTTCATTTTTAATTTTTTAAAATTCAGACTTGACATACAGTTTGTTTAAGTAAGCAACTTTAAAACCATTTTCTTTAACTGGACTTTTCAAAAGCATTGACAAAGTTATTGAAATCAATTTTTGTAAAATTTTTTCAAGACACAATCAGCTGAACGTTATAGAGGACATATTAACCCGAAACAATGAAAAGAAATTTACCTGGGATCTTAATCCCAAAAAAAAAAAAAAAAAGAAATAGTAAGCACATTGGGCCAGTTCTAGTCTATTGGAATAAAATTAATCTCAGTTCTTGAGAGTAAAGCAGGAATTAGTAAATTCAAATCTCTACCATTATTTATTCCTATGGGACTCTTTCTTGATACTTGCAGTAAGGTCGATTCTCATGTTGCTCGGCCACTTGGCAAGTAAAGCGCTTCTACTTGGAAAAGAATCAAATTTTCTTGCTGAAAAACTTTCTATCAAGCACAATTTTGCTTGCTGAAAGCGAGATTTGATCAAGCACAATAGGCAAGCGAAAGTAAATTACTTGTTACTTGTTTTTATTGCCAAATTGGGTGGCACCTTCAAAGATATAGTTGGTTTTCTATTTTGGCTAAGCTACCTACGTGTACTCGCTTTTAGTATCTTAAGTAGTTGCCTCATCACGGCAGCATTAATAGCTTTACACATTTCATAAGTCAATGTTCCATCCTCTTTTTGTTGCCATCGAAAAAATTTCGAATTTTTGCATATTTTTTGTCTTATTTGAATTGAATTTATTATTCAAAACACATAGAATTTTCCCACATATTTTTGGTGACCGCTTAAGTATTCTATGTTAAAAGTGTCAAGTGCTCTTATTTGTATTTTATTTAATATAATATTGGAAAGCATTTCTCAGCATCAGCTGTAACCCCTAAAAGATGCCAGCCTCATGTGCATATTGATTTTTTATCTTGTATGTTTTCGCCACGTCGGCCTCCGTGGCGTAGTTGGTTGAGATGCCAACTAACGTTGCGAGAGGCTCTGGGGTCAACTCTTAATGCAAAAAATTTTTATGCTTAGTAGTTTAACGGGATGCAGCTTAAAGCTAATCAGAAATCAAAAGATCTGTCTATGTTAATGTGCTGCAGTGCAGTTTTGTTCCATTTCTTTGGAAAAAATCAGGAAATAAATAAATTTTCCAACTATAAAATGCTTCTGACCATGATGGGAAGCAAACTGTTACTTGGTTTCGTGTCAGCTCTTGATTATCCAACTTGTTTCCCTGACCACCACCCAACTGAAAACCTTTTGTGTGTCTTAACCAAGCACGTTTATGCGAATAATAAGCAAAATGAAACCATCAATACACTGAGAGAATCGATTTGAAAGGATTGGGGGAGCTTGGAGCCAGATAATCCAAAAAATCCTTCTCGATCCAATTCCCAATCAAAATTTTAAATGTACCTATACATAAAACAGGACTCTTCCTTCAATAAAACAGAATTTAAACCGGTTTGATAGTTTTGCTATGTTCACTGTTTTTCGATGTTTTACTTAAATTTTCTGTAGTTAGGGGCCGCAAGTTTCTTTGAAGCAAATTGTGTGCATTTAAAACAACAACAGTTATGCAAAAACAATAAAGTAAACAAAACGTTATACCTGGTGTAGTAAACAAGAACGCATTTACACAATTTTCTGCGTTTAATAAATTTTCATTTAATACACTGAAAAAATTGAGCGCACCTTAGCTCGGACGTGGATGCTAATTGTGTCGATTTTTCTGTTTCTGTTTTTCTCTGTTTTCCAATTTTTCGTGGTAGCACAATGGGTTCTTGTGAGGCCTGAGTGTGTCGCCCTTGGTTGCAGCCAGCCACTAACAAACCAACCATGTTTTCCCCACAGTAAATTGTTTTCATAAAGCGGTTTGTTAAAATAAAACAAACAAATAAAAATAAATAAAATGCAAACTCATTGAAATAATGAAATTTCAAGAGCACAGTTTGTTCATTTAAATATTTTAAATACCAATTTCATTCGAAAATTCACAATATTTTTTTTTGTTTTTTTTTTTTCAAATCATATTTGAGGCGGATTGCATGAGCGACTTCAATCTTCTTGATGCTTTCGGAAGTAAGCTGCTTTCTTGTTTCCATGAAAACATTAGCTTGAAAGCAGATGCGAATTTAAACATCAATCAGTGTTTAAACATTTCATCTCACCAGGAGTCGGAGGCAAAGCATTGAAAAGCTTTTTCCTTTTTTGTTTGGAAGCAATTCTCCTGCTGTTATCCAAATTAAGGTACGACGAAATACCGTCCCCTAAGGCACATTAGATTGACTGGAGACGGTTTCTGTTGGGACTCATTGTTGTCGAAGCTTGTTAGCATCAAAAATGATTCTTTTCGGCTTTTAGCCACGATGTTTGAGTCAAACACAAAGCCGCTTTTTACACATTTTTGAGCTCACGAATTTCAAATCAAAGAGAACTTTCATAATAAGAATAAGCAAATCAAAAGGACATACCTAGTATATACACAATACCTCTCCATTACACTAGATATATGTATGGTATGCTAACATTTTGTTATATGGTCCGTTAAGTCGCGATTTTCTTTTGGTGATGGCAAAGGACAACAGCCAAGGCTCATTCGTTTCAGTCATTTAGAAAATTTAATTCAATAATAAAACCGACTCGACAAACAAACGAGAAAACAAATAACGACTTTCTTTTTCTAACTAAAAGCAATCCTTAGAAATTTCAAGAATCAACAAGTACAATAATTATTCTTTTAAAGCAAATAACTCAAGCGAGCAAGCACTCTGGAGTTCTCGCATGCAACAAGCGAGTTCTTCAGCTCATCCTGCCACTGTTTTGAACTGTAATCCTTATTGCAGATTGGATTGAATTTCTTCGCAGTTTTTTGGTCTAAAACCTCTCCAGCGAGGCCAATCGGTGAGACACAATAAAAATGTCAACATGAGAAATCACTTGAAACAAAGGCAAACGTCAAACAAAGCAAAGAATCGAGCAAAGCAAGTCCTTGCAAACAGAACCAGGAGCAATAGTTTGTGAAACAAAATGGCGAAGAAAAAACTGATAAGATGTTCGTGTGGAACCGGACTCGCATTGCTCTACGGAAAATGGCAAATTGTGTCGCCTTTGTTTGTCGAGTAAATTAAAAATTGTGCTCCCTATAAGCAGTGGAGTAAAAACTGGAACAAACACACAAACGAAAAAAAAAACTGAAAGGAAAATTTAACTTCAAAAAGAAGCCAAGCAGAAACTGTTGAAAAAAGAAATATTCCAGCAAGAACATGTCTAAGACAAATGCGCGAAAATTAATTATTATAATAATTCATACTAAAAAGAAACGCTTTTTCCGTTGTCTTTCTATTCAGTTCATTCCTTTAAATTAAAACTTTCACGAAAAGATTCACCAGAGAAAACGGAAAATTCTTTAAAAACGAAAACTTGGAGCAAAACGTCACAAGAAATACTGAATTTACAATAGAGAGAAACCATACGGAAACGAGTGGATTTCCGTGATTTTTTATTTTGTTTTTTTTTTCGATTTTTTCTTTTAAACGCTTACAGATATTTTTCCGACTTTATTCCTATTGAAGCAGTCGCAAGTGTTCAGGTGAATCGGTTTAGCGTAGTCAAACTTTTTACCATTGGCTTTGTTAGCTTTTCAAAAATGAAAGGGGAATTTGCAAAAACGATTTAAGGATTTTATTGCATGGATTACTAAAAGTTTTACTAATTTTTTGGGACAGAAATGTAAGGATTTCAACAAAAACTTTTCTTGAGAAGATGAATTTATTTAATGCTAACAAATGTTTCACAATGTTGAATCTAAGGTAAGAAATAGAATAAGAGAACTTTACTTCTCCTAAGAGGAGAAAATAAAATGCATTAACCATTTGGAGTTTTCATACTAAAGAGTGTAATGCTTAAGTGGTAATTAGTTTCGAAATTCGAATTAGTTTAAGCCATCATGAGCAATTTAACTTCATTTCTGTTAAGGTCGCGAGAAAAATGAAATGAAGAAAAAAACAAGAATAGAACAAACTTTCCGAAAGTAGGACAAAAACAAATATCAACAAAGAAATTGTGCCAGCGGTAATGGAAAATCCGGTGGTGCGGAAAAATTTCATTCAACTTGAATCAATCTTTCAGTGAAGCGCGACAAAAAAAATATCATAACAGAAAGAGCGAAATAAATCCCAGCTGGAAAAATTTTTATAAAGCTTTGAAAGTGATTAATATGAATGCCACCATTTATAGTGGCCAGCAGCAAAGTTTCGAATTCTTCAAAAACTTATTAAAAACAAAAATTATTTAAATTCGTTCATTCATTTTCCACACTTTCCTATTGAGATATCGTCGCCATTATACAAAAAAAAAAAATAAATAAATAAAAATTACTGATCTCGTCAACCCAAACCAACACCAACCCAACACCAAAGTCATAAATAAGTCGCATGCCTGTAATTGAGCTCAGAAGGCGCGTTAGGATTTTTCAAATTGAAAGCGTTGAATTTATAAAAATGCTGCTGTCTGTGCCTGAGCATGTGCTTTTTTATGCGAGATGAATCAATGAAGTCGCTACTGTACAAGGTTCAAATGAAACGAGAGCAGCCCCCTAAAGTAGGCTATAAAAAGTGGCACGCATACACAAAAAGATAACCTTGAAGAGTTCATTTATGTCGCCATCATATATAAAAGTATCCCAGCAGGAAACGCTTAAGTGAGAAATGCGTTCTTAAAGATGTTATGATGTGGCAATCACTAATGAATCATTATACCCTCGGCAGTTTTAAGGGAGTAAAATGCAAGTACTTATTCTTGAAAATGAATATTAAGGAAAATTCGAACATAAAAAAATAATTTTGTTTATTATAGGCAGAGTTGCGCGAAGTGGACTAAATTTTACAGCTCCAGCTAACATTAAGTGATAGTGTAAAATTGTTCCCTATTTTCATTATCAATTTTTTTTTTTTTGGTGAATAGCAAAGTATAAGCCTCACTGTACATAAGTGATTGTGATAGCGAAAAATTTTTCAGTCACATTCATATTATAATATTGAAGAAAAATTTTCTAAAGATTAGTGAAACATGTTTTCTTGCACTTATTGAAGTGGAGCATAGAAAGTGTTTCACTAAACTGAAACAAGAAGTAAAAACCCGACGTATGTGCGATGTTATTTCTATAAAGCGGCCCGCACATAGCGCATCATGCAGCGCTGCGCGTAAGGGTGTTTGCGCGCAAAATAGCGCTGCATTCATTTTAAACCGAATTTCACAGCGGCCGGTCGTCATGGCGGAGAGAGAAGAAAAAGTGTTTATTATCGAATTAATTGAACTTTACCATAATTTACTGGCGTTGTGGGATATTTTTTATATGTTTAAAAAATAGCTTCCTTCTCTATTAATATATCCTTGCATTCGCTCATTAAAAACCGATGAATATGGAAAATTATTTCGTGCCCTTCTTAGCAAAAAATGGTTCAGGTATTAAAACGCAAGTACTACCTGTACCCGTTCAAGGGACTAATAAATTTCATTAGCAAATATGAGTTAAATAAATAGTAAATAATTAGTAAATAAATATATAAGGTCCAATCATATGATAAGATGAATTATCTAGTCTCATGCAGTTTTAAGTCATATTACAAAAAAAATATACATATATATATGCATCATATAACAAATTTCGATGTGTTTATGCATTCCTTTTCCAGAATTATATTTTCATTCACATTCCTTCTTTTCGGCACTTTAGCTTCTTATCAGAAACTACAACCGTATACGTCTTATTTAAAAACAAGTAAAGAAGTTTACATCGGCAAAGCCGATTGCACACATACCTTTTCCTCAGCCTAAAATATGTTAAAACATTACCTTAACGAAAATTCCTGCCGTTTTCGTTGTTCTAGCTTGGATATCTATTTATACCTTATCTGTACTTCGATTTAGGTTCTAAAACTCGAGATTATTATTAAGCAAAAAAATTTCGCGAATGGTGGTCATGGTCAAATTTTAACCGTTAGAGGACAATATGTCTAGCTGCGAAATACTCAATTCAAAATAGTGAAAATCAAATTTTCGCGAATTTCGCGGATGGTGGTCTTGATCACATTTTAACCCTTAGAGGAAATTTAGTTTAGCTGCGAAATACTCACTTCAAAATAGTGAAAATCAAATTTTCGCGAATTTCGCGGATGGTGGTCTTGATCAAATTTCAACCCTTAGAGGACAGTTTGTTTAGCTGTGAAATACTCAATTCAAAATAGTGAAAATCAGGTTTTCGCGAATTTCGCGGATGGTGGTCTTGATCAAATTTTAACCCTTAGAGGACATTTTGTTTAACTGCGAAATACTCAATTCAAAATAGTGAAAATCAAATTTTCGCGAATTTCGCGGATGGTGGTCTTGATCAAATTTTAACCCTTAGAGGAAATTTAGTTTAGCTGCGAAATACTCACTTCAAAATAGTGAAAATCAGGTTTTCGCGAATTTCGCGGATGGTGGTCTTGATCAAATTTTAACCCTTAGAGGACATTTTGTTTAACTGCGAAATACTCAATTCAAACTAGTGAAAATCAAATTTTCGCGAATTTCGCGGATGGTGGTCTTGATCAAATTTTAACCCTTAGAGGAAATTTAGTTTAGCTGCGAAATACTCACTTCAAAATAGTGAAAAATAAATTTTCGCGAATTTCGCGGATGGTGGTCTTGATCAAATTTTAACCCTTAGAGGACATTTTGTTTAGCTGCGAAATACTCAATTCAAAATAGTGAAAATCAATTTTTGCGAATTTCGCGAAATGTGGTCATGGTCAAAATTTATCCATAATGGACGACTTTATTTGGCGGCAAAATACACAATCAGAAGAAGCAAAAAAATAATTTTTGTATTCAGATATGAGAATAAGAGAAAGAGTGTTTTTTTCTATTGTGTAGGATGATGACCATAGTTATAGCGATGTCGCAATTTTTTTTCAGCGAAAGCTTAAGTCTACATAGTAGCTATACACACACCAAATTTCAATAAGCTGGGATGTATAGTAAAAAAGTTATCCAGGAAAAACGTTAAAAATCGTGATTTTTGAAACTTCTGAACCACTTCCCACGACCCAAGAAGGGACTACGAAAAAAATTTGTATGCAGTTTTTCGGACATTTACCTGGTTGAAGTCCATGCCAAATTTCAATATGATATCTTTCATGGCTTAGGAGTAAATTACGAAAAACTAAAGTGTGACCGACAGACAGACAGACAGACAGACAGACAGACAGACAGACAGACAGACATGGCTAGATCGATTCCTCTTGTCACCCTGATCAAGAATATATATATATGTCTATATCTACCGCGACTCCTTTGGTATGTTACATACACCGTGCCAAACTTAATATACCCTTTCCTTCGGAAAAGGTATAATTAATGAAATGTTTCACCTTAATGTATGGAAAGACGGATATTTAATTATCAAATACTCGAAAAGTTATCAAAATTTGAACGTTAAGGGATTAGTGGAATGAAAAGAAGAGAGGTGATGGGGGGAATAGGGTGGAAAGGTGTCGGAAATCTTTAAAATTTTGAATTTATTTTTCTAGGAATTAATAGTTATAGATTTTTGACATATTATTGTCTTCTGAGTTTGCCGTATTAGCAATTTTATCAAATAAATTATTTTTATACATTTTCCGAAGGAAAGGGTATATTAAGTTTGGCACGGAGTATGTAACATACCAAAGGAGTCGCGATAGATATAGACATATATATATATATATTCTTGATCAGAGTGACAAGAGGAGTCGATCTAGCTCTGTCTGTCTGTCTGTCTGTCGGTCACACTTTTGTGTTTCGTAATTTACTCCTAAGCCATGAAAGATATCATATTGAAATTGGGCATGGACTTGAACCAGCTAAATAACCGAAAAACTGCATACAAGTTTATTTCGTAGTCCCGTCTTGGGTCGTGGGAAGTGGTTCAGAAGTTTCAAAAGTCACGATTTTTAACGTTTTTCGTGAATAAATTTTTTACTATACATCCCAGCTTATTGAAATTTGGTGTATGTATAGCTATTATGTAGACTTAAGCTTTCGCTGAAAAAAATTGCGACATCGCGATAACTGTGGTCATCATCCTACACATTAGAAAAAAACACTATTTCTCTTATTCTCATATCTGTATACAAAAATGATTTTTTTTGCTTCTTCTGATTGTGTATTTTGCCCGCCAAATAAAGTCGTCACTTAAGGTTAAATTTTGACCATGACCACATTTCGCAAAATTCGCAAAAATTTTATTTTCACTATTTTGAAATGAGGATTTCGCAGCTAGACAAAATGTCCTCTAACAGATAAAACTTCACCATGCCCACCATCCGCGAAAATTTTGTGCTTAAAAATAATCTCGAGTTTGAGAAGCTAAATCGAAGTACAGATAAGGTATAAATAGATATCCAAGCTAGAACAACGAAAACGGCAGGAATTTTCGTTAAGGTAATGTTTCAACATATTTTCGGCTGAGGAAAAGGTATGTGTGCAATCGGCTTAGCCGATGTAAACTTCTTTACTTGTTGAATTTAAGTCTTTAAAAAAAAAGCAGCTTGCTGAACAATGTTTCACACAAAAGTTCTGTTCCTTCCACTAAAGGCTATTCGCTAGAGAGCACTTCACTTAAATTTCCTGCGAGAAATGGCAAAATGGCTATAAAAAGAAATTTTTAAAATAACAAAATATTGAAAGTGTGAAGCAGATTGAACAATTTTCCACCATTCACATGAACCTCGAACACACGTAGCTTTACTTTTACACATGTTTGGGAATTGGACACATTTTGCAGACGAGATATTATTTACGAGTTTTTTTTTTTTTTTCTGTACCTACAAATAGATCCAACAGCATTTATTTGAAAATACGTTGACAGTCGTCGTTTAACTTGTTGCTTTTTTACTGCCAAACTTGTCTCTTCGTATGTCATTTTTTTTTTTTTTGCCTTCTTTTCCATTTCGCAAATATTTGACCGTGCACGCGCAAAAACGTTATGGTGCACTTCCGGTTGACTAAATCTACATTTCCTTGTAACTGCCGAAAAAACTTTTTTTTTTTTTTTTGTTCCGGAATTCGAAAGAGTTTGAGCAACGTGAAGTGGATTGAGCATTTTCAGTTAGGAGAAACAGTTTTGTGTTTGTTTTGTCAAGGGAAAAGTTTCAGTGGTTTTGTTTTGTTATCTTTTGCGATATCGTCAAGTTTATTTACTTCAAAAAAGGAATTTCTTTCAGATGTGGGAGATTTTTGGCTCGTTGATTTCTTAACTAAATTGTCAAATAAAACTTTAATTCAAAGGTATAGCATAAGAAGTTTAATTAATGAAAAGCTAATATAAAACAAGTAAAGAAGTTTACATCGGCTAAGCCGATTGCACACATACCTTTTCCTCAGCCTAAAATATGTTAAAACATTACCTTAACGAAAATTCCTGCCGTTTTCGTTGTTCGAGCTTGGATATCTATTTATACCTTATCTGTACTTCGATTTCGCTTCTAAGACTCGAGATTATTATTAAGCACAAAATTTTCGCGGATGGTGAGCATGGTTAAGTTTTAACCGTTAGAGGATATTTTGTCTAGCTGGGAAATACTCAATTCAAAATAGTGAAAACCAAATTTTCGCAAATTTCGCGAATGGTGGTCATGGTCAAAATTTAACCGTTAGAGGACATTTTGTCTAGCTGCGAAATCCTCAATTCAAAATAGTGAAAACCAAATTTTTGCAAAATTCGTGAATGGTGGTCATGGTCAAAATTTAACCGTTGGAGGACATTTTGTCTAGCTGGGAAATTCTCAATTCAAAATAGTGAAAACCAAATTTTCGCAAATTTCGCGAATGGTGGTCATGGTCAAAATTTAACCGTTAGAGGACATTTTGTCTAGCTGCGAAATCCTCAATTCAAAATAGTAAAAACCAAATTTTTGCAAATTTCGCGAATGTGGTCATGGTCAAAATTTAACCGTTAGAGGACATTTTGTCTAGCTGGGAAATTCTCAATTCAAAATAGTGAAAACCAAATTTTCGCAAATTTCGCGAATGGTGGTCATGGTCAAAATTTAACCGTTAGAGGACATTTTGTCTAGCTGCGAAATCCTCAATTCAAAATAGTAAAAACCAAATTTTTGCAAATTTCGCGAATGGTGGTCATGGTCAAAATTTAACCGTTAGAGGACATTTTGTCTAGCTGGGAAATACTCAATTCAAAATAGTGAAAACCAAATTTTCGCAAATTTCGCGAATGGTGGTCATGGTCAAAATTTAACCGTTAGAGGACATTTTGTCTAGCTGCGAAATCCTCAATTCAAAATAGTGAAAACCAAATTTTTGCAAAATTCGTGAATGGTGGTCATGGTCAAAATTTAACCGTTGGAGGACATTTTGTCTAGCTGGGAAATTTTCAATTCAAAATAGTGAAAACCAAATTTTCGCAAATTTCGCGAATGGTGGTCATGGTCAAAATTTAACCGTTAGAGGACATTTTGTCTAGCTGCGAAATCCTCAATTCAAAATAGTGAAAACCAAATTTTTGCAAATTTCGCGAATGGTGGTCATGGTCAAAATTTAACCGTTAGAGGACATTTTGTCTAGCTGGGAAATTCTCAATTCAAAATAGTGAAAACCAAATTTTCGCAAATTTCGCGAATGGTGGTCATGGTCAAAATTTAACCGTTAGAGGACATTTTGTCTAGCTGCGAAATCCTCAATTCAAAATAGTAAAAACCAAATTTTTGCAAATTTCGCGAATGGTGGTCATGGTCAAAATTTAACCGTTAGAGGACATTTTGTCTAGCTGGGAAATCCTCAATTCAAAATAGTGAAAACCAAATTTTTGCGAATTTCGCGAATGGTGGTCAAATTTTAACCTTAAGTGACGACTTTATTTGGCGGCAAAATACACAACCAGAAGAAGCAAAAAAAAAAATCATTTTTGTATTCAGATATGAGAATAAGAGAAAGAGTGTTTTTTTCTAATGTGGAGGATGATGACCATAGTTATAGCGATGTCGCAATTTTTTTTCAGCGAAAGCTTAAGTCTACATGGTAACTATACACTCACCAAATTTCAATAAGCTGGGATGTATAGTAAAAAAGTTATCCAGGAAAAACGTTAAAAATCGTGATTTTTGAAACTTCTGAACCACTTCCCACGACCCAAGAAGGGACTACGAAAAAATTTGTATGCAGTTTTTCGGACATTTACCTGGTTGAAGTCCATGCCAAATTTCAATATGATATCTTTCATGGCTTAGGAGTAAATTACGAAAAACTAAAGTGTGACCGACAGACAGACAGACAGACAGACAGACAGACAGACAGACAGACAGACAGACAGACAGACAGACAGACAGACAGACAGACAGACAGACAGACATGGCTAGATCGATTCCTCTTGTCACCCTGATCAAGAATATATATATATGTCTATATCTACCGCGACTCCTTTGGTATGTTACATACACCGTGCCAAACTTAATATACCCTTTCCTTCGGAAAAGGTATAAAAACAAATTTTAAAAACGGGAATAAGGAACCTCAAGGATTAGAGCGAATTTTATGTTAATGATTTAAATTTTTGGAATTTTTTTGTGATTTTTTGTTTTAAATTTAGAACTGAATTAAATCATTTAAAGAAAAGCAGTTGAAAGGAAGATTCACAAGGACAGAAGGACATCAGTGGTACCAGGTGAAAGAAAACTGTTGCTGAATAAACTAAAAATAAAAAAGTAAAGGATTTGATATTGGGAAAATCAAAAAGTATACATTTTTCTATTGAATTATGTCGTTAAAATTAAGTTTCCCTTTTTTTTTTGTGGTCTGCAATCGACTTTCTACTAGATTCCATTGAAATTTTCCCCTAAAAAACTGAACAAGACAATGTTATTAATTTTTCCATTCAATTCGAGAGAGCATATAATTTTTTTTGAAAATCAATTATTTTTTTTGGAAAAACCATTTTCGTTTTTGACAGACATATCGTTGATATGTATGTAGGTCTTTGAATAGAATGAAAATTTCAAAAAAATCTCTTAATTAAAATATGACCACAGGGGAGATGAAAGAGATAGTTACATCCTGTCAGAAATCTCTGACAGCGCATCTTGTTTTCTTGCTGTCAAATTGATTACTCATACTTGGTGTTCTAAATAAAAAAATCCTCATGCAGAATTAAAAACTTTTTTGTTTTCACTCACAATAAGTTAAGAGCAGACTACAATTTTAAGCCGAATACAATTTAAGCGGATCACACACTTGCACACTGCACTCATGCAGCTCATATTTAAGTATTGATGAATATAATAATAGCAAAATAATCCGTAAAAAAGCACAGAGTCTATTCAGTGATTTATAATAACGAAAACGAATAAAAACGAGCTTTTACCATGTTCGGTAAATGCGAATACAGAGTTTTGAATATTTCAAAAAGCAGAAAAGCAGCTTACGGCCCCAAAAAAATAGGTAGGTATGCGTATTGAATTGGTGCAAATATTGAATGCATCTGCACATCGATTTTGGTATTTTCAAGAAATTTTATATTCTACATTGAATTGATATAATTTTCGTTGAAATACTTATTTCATGCTTGTGTACAAGAGCGAACATGAAAATATTTCATCAAAAGAACATAATTTCAGTCTAATGATTCAGATACTTTTCTCAATTTCACCCATTCAAGGGTATTTAGATATTTAAGAAACCACAAATGGGGAAAATGGGACCAATTTATTATATGTTTATATTCAAGAGACAACGGTAAATGAGAAAAATTTCGTATTTTAGTTTTTATTCTCGAGAGGCCCCATATTTTCAATAACGTCTTTGATATTTAAAAATGCCTAGCTTCTTACTTTTAAAATGATGTATATATCAAAATGGGATCTACACGATCAATAATCAAAACAATGCATTGAACATGCGTACCCAGCAATTCTCTCTCAATAACATGAATCTTAACAACTTCGCCTTTCATCGAAATCGGAGTGAAAAATGTTTTCAGGTGGGTTTTGTTGACGTGTTTTGCCCCACATGTGAGCGTGTTTATTTTTCAATTTTAGTTAATCCAACAGACTAGCTAAATTTTATAATCAACAAGTAAGGGTGTTATAGTCAGGCGAGCCTGACAATAAAATACCCGACACAGACACACATGTTTAAATAATTTTTGAACCACACCCAAAAAACAGGACCACTAAGTAAGAATATTCAAGAGGTTTTTAAGGCCATTAGGAGGCCCCATATACCAACTTTTGTTAAATTTCTTCATGAAAACCGCCACTTTCCACGACCACTTTTCCAATTTTTTTGCAATTTTAATCGGAGGCTTAAATCTTCACTCGAATTCTAAGTTTCATTGAAATATGTTGAAAACAAGTAAAGAAGTTTACATCGGCTAAGCCGATTGCACACATACCTTTTCCTCAGCCTTAAATATGTTGAAACATTACCTTAACAAAAATTCCTGCCCTTTTCGTTGTTCTAGCTACACATTATCTGTGCTTCGATTTAGCTTCACAAACTCGAAATTATATTTAAGTTCAAATTTTTTGCGAATGGTGGGCATGGTCAAATTTTAACCGTTAGAGAACATTTTGTCTAGCAGCGAAATACTCAATTCAAAATAGTGAAAATAAAAATTTTTGCGAATTTCGCGAATGGTGGTCATGGTCAAATTTTAACCGTAAGAGGACATTTTGTCTAGCTGCGAAATACTCAATTCAAAATAGTGAAAATCAAATTTTTGCGAATTTCGCGAATGGTGGTCATGGTCAAATTTTAACCGTTAGAGGACATTTTGTCTAGCTGCGAAAACCTCAATTCAAAATAGTGAAAATAAAATTTTTGCGAATTTCGCGAATGGTGATCATGGTCAAGTTTTAACCGTTAGAGGACATTTTGTCTAGCTGCGAAATACTCAATTCAAAATAGTGAAAATAAAATTTTTGCGAATTTCGCGAATGGTGGTCATGGTCAAAATTTAACCGTAAGAGGACATTTTTTCTAGCTGCGAAATACTCAATTCAAAATAGTGAAAATCAATTTTTGTGAATTTCGCGAAATGTGGTCATGGTCAAAATTTATCCATAATGGACGACTTTATTTGGCGGCAAAATACACAATCAGAAGAAGCAAAAAAATAATTTTTGTATTCAGATATGAGAATAAGAGAAAGAGTGTTTTTTTTTATTGTGTAGGATGATGACCATAGTTATAGCGATGTCGCAATTTTTTTTCTGCGAAAGCTTAAGTCTACATAGTAGCTATACACTCACCAAATTTCAATAAGCTGGGATGTATAGTAAAAAAGTTATCCAGGAAAAACGTTAAAAATCGTGATTTTTGAAACTTCTGAACCACTTCCCACGACCCAAGAAGGGACTACGAAAAAAATTTGTATGCAGTTTTTCGGACATTTACCTGGTTCAAGTCCATGCCAAATTTCAATATGATATCTTTCATGGCTTAGGAGTAAATTACGAACAACTAAAGTGTGACCGACAGACAGACAGACAGACAGACAGACAGACAGACAGACATGGCTAGATCGATTCCTCTTGTCACCCTGATCAAGAATATATATATATGTCTATATCTACCGCGACTCCTTTGGTATGTTACATACACCGTGCCAAACTTAATATACCCTTTCCTTCGGAAAAGGTATAAAAACCGATTTTGAGGCAGTTTTGGGATTTTTGTGACAGACCCTAGTACTGGAGTTACCCTTATTAAAGGACCGACCAAGGTAATTTTTTCGGAGGATGTTAATGGGTACAAAGGAAGCATAAGTGCCAAATTTCGTTCAAGTCCCATTTGAATTTCGGATGTAGGGGGCAATTTTCGAAAAACGCCCTTCTGCCACGCCCACTTTTAAAATTTTTGGAAATCGTATTACTTGCCTTAAAGCATGTTCAAATATCAAATTTCATCAAAATATGTTGAAAAACTTCGATTTTAGAGCAGTTTTTGTGATTTTCGTAACAGACCCTAGTACTGGAGGTGCCTCTAAAAATGGTCCGATCGGGTCCACTCTCGAACTTGTTCTTACTCATGTCCCCGTGAGCACGCATACAAAGCTCAACTCCTTCGATAAGATAACTGTATACAGACAGACAGACAGACGGGCAGATGGACAGACGGACAGACAGACAGACGGACATGTCTAAATCGAATCTCCTGGTGACGCTGATCATTTCAATATATATTTTCTATGGTCTACCTCGACTCGTTCTGGGTGTTACACACAAACGCAATATACCCTCGAAACAGAGTGTCGGGTATAAAAACTTGGAAATTAGTCGAAATTACTCCAGGATTGCATGGGAATACAATGAGTTACGATAATATTGCGAAATAAGAAATCTTAAAAAGAATTAATTTTCAGAGACATGATTTCTTTGAAGTCACAAGACGAAACCTCTCAATTACATCAAATAATGGAATCTTTCATAAACACATAAGAATCACGAAGCGCCTCTTATGTTAATGAGACGAGTGTTCTGTGAATTTAATATCTATGTTATCAAATATTACTGGCTATTCAAAAGGAAATAACAAGACACCAAAAAAAAAAAAAAATGCCTTGAGCAACACGATATTTGATTACTTGAAAATTGTATTTATTTTCAAACACAAATTCGTTTTAAATGAATGTCAAGTACTTTTGATATCCCCGAAATACTGAAATCTATCAAGATTAACATGACGACAAGAATACACAAATGACTTGATTTTATTTATTTATTTATTTTTTGCTTCCTTCGAGTGCCTTTTCTACAGAATTCTTACAAATATAGCTCAAGGAAATTTTCACAATTTGCCACAAAACGTCAAGCGCCTACTCAATCACGTTCGATTCAACTGAGCGCAAGAAAACGATAAAACGAATTCTCTGAAAAATCTGAAGAGAAAATTGAAAATAGTCTTAGATATATATGGGTATATTGCCTTTAATTCGTCAGAAATGATTGCCATGGTCGTATCGCATTTCCAACTTAAAGGGTAAACATCCATTTCAAAAGCTTTTTTTACGCAAAAAAAAAAAAAATTGCTTTAAATAGAGGAAAAATGAAAGAAACCAATTGAAAAGTAGGATGTAAGGTACAAAGGCTGATGTATAGTGTGTATGAATTTTGTACAACACACACACACACAGATGTTTAAATAGTTATGCTCCAGAAGCGTACAGTTTTGATGCAAATTTATCGAACCCAATGCCAAGGATATTATATTTCTTCCAAAGTGCTTTCTATTTCTGCATTTGTTCTGCAGATTTTTTTTCGCATATCTAAAAAAAAAAAAAACATAAGCACCAAAAACAGTGTCCCTAAGCAGGAAAAAGCACTATAAGAATAAAACAACAAAGTACAGAAATATGGTTTCTATATGTTTTCATCACTTCCGGCATTTTCAGTCAATTTCCGTCGCTGTTAAAGAGAGCAACGAATAAAAGCAGCAAAATGTAGGAGTAAAAATCTAGAGAAAAAATCGAAAAGATTATTTTAACCAGGAAAGCGTGCGAACTCATAAAATACAAATACAGGAAATGGAAAATATGCAAGAAAACTTATAGCAAAAAACAATAACAAACACTTCAGGAAAGGAAAGGAAAATAAATTGAAACGCAAACACGTATCGTTATGTTCCTCAAAGTGCAATTCTAATACAAGAGCCTCGTATGAATTGTTGAGTTGAATAATATGTGAATAATGCTCAAGTGCAGCTGCTTTTGGCTCGTTTGCATATTATGCATAATTTTTAGTGAACGTGGGGCCCAGTGGTGGGAAAGCATGAGTGCCACAAACTCTTATGTTACACAAAAAGCAAATGTTATGTTGGCATCCTCGGTTGTATAAAAGATTATACTCAAATTGTAAACTGTTTCAATAAATTCATACAATCGTACATGAACAGGTGTCTCTTTAATACTTTCCTATTGAATTTCCAGATAAAAATTTGATTTTCAATTGCTTCATTTTCGACTCAATCGAAAAACACAAAATATCAAAATATCACAGAATCGAACAACTGCACATTTTATAGACATACATCAGATGCTTTTGAATATTTTCATAGTTCGAATTCACTTACTGTTTGTGGTTTACTCAGAGCAAAATGGGAGAAATAAGTTTTTTTTTTTTTTGCAATCAAATGGAGTTCAATTATTCAATGTTCGATCCATTAAAGCTATCGAAAAATGCTTATATTGATGCAACAAAGATTTATTGCATTTTATGCCTTTAATCGAATCCTCTGACATGATAGTAAATTAATAATTTTGTAAGAAGATTACAAGTTTATCTGACAAAGCGAAATAATTTACGCTTCAAATGTATTCACCTTGTTTATGTATCAGGTTAATAAATTTCCCTAAATACACAGAATCGAAAGTCCCTAGAACGAGTCGCAACAGTTAGGCAATAAATAAACTTGAAAGGATTTGCGAACGTTAATGTCAGTGAGAGAAAAATTTTCGCTTGACAAATATACATGCACACATATCGATAGGGATGATAACGAACATACAATGGAAACTATAAAAATAATGGAAAACATTTTAAAAGCCATTCTCGTTATGTCTGACTAACTGGGTTTGCCTTTGTTACAAAATTCTGATGCCAACAAGGACGGTGCGCAACACAACATGTGTGTATGTGTGTGTGTGTGACCCTCAACACGAAAGCACCTTATCCGGAAGAACCTCAAAAATTAAGCTTAATTTTATTACTTTACATCGTGAAAAGCGAATTTATGTATTTATTTTCTGTTAACTGTTTGTGCGTTCGTCTGACTCGAACCAGATTCAATAACAAAGCCAGCATCGGTATTTTCTTTGCCTCATGTAAGTGAAGTCTGCAAGCATTCAAGTGAAAGTTTCACCCTCGTTCAGCCTTCATTTCACGGTTCAGGGAACATTCGAATGTATGTAGGTATGTATGTATGTACGAATGCATGTTTGTATGTATAAGTGTCTGTTTTCAATGTTATTCCGCAGTCTGCAACAGGTCTGTAGAAAAAATTGAAAAGGCATGAGCGAAAATAACTTTGCTCATATACAAATTATCATTATGATCTGGCATGAATATTTTGCACCATGAAGCATTGTTTCTTCTTTACAAGATAACGTGCTGATTATCTTACGAAATAAGAAAAGAAAAAGACACACATCCAAAGACAGCTTAATACATTTCTCATCTTACAGACGACGTGAACTCGGTAAGCGTTTGCCAAATTGTCGTGCGTGCATTCGACTTGAAATTTTGGATTTATCGGATTAAAAATTCAATAAAAAGTATGAAGTTAAAAAGAATTATAATTGAGAAGTAAACAAACGTGCTACAAGCAATAAAGAAAAGATTTACGAATTAAGTGAAATGTTGGCTTATCTTCAACTTGGAAAAAAAATTTGAATTTACAAATACATTCAAATCATATCTTGCCTGCCTCGTAGTTGGTTCTTATGAAAAAAATGGCTTCAAAAATAAAATAAAAAATAGTGAATAAAACTTTGAGGTGAAACTTTTTACAATTTTTCCAAATCAGATGCTACCTTTAATTAATGCTTAAATAAGGCTCTTAAGCTAATCAAAAACTGTCCTTTTGAAATTTGTTTTTTATGATTTAAAAAAAAAAATATTTTTTTTTTTAGCAGAAGCACCAATTAAAGTTTACCACCAGAAAGTTGTTTTCGCACCAACGTTTCGTAAATTTTTTCGTATTTCCAACTTGAGTGAAGGTGAACTTTTCCAAAAAGTTTCTGTCGAATGGAACTCATAAAAAATCGCAGCTACTTTCGATTGATAAAACTTCGAGTTGAACGTGTCCTTTAAGTAAATTTTTATGTGCTTCAAGCTAGTAAAACATGACTGCAGCTGTTCCTTTTTATACCCGACACACTCTGTGTCGAGAGTATATTGCGTTTGTGTGGTTGTGTGTAACACCCAGAACCAGTCGAGATAGACCATACAAAATATATATAGAAATGATCAGCGTCACCAGGAGATTCGATTTAGACACGTCCGTCTGTCTGTCCGTCTGTTTGTATACAGTTTTCTTATCGAAAGAGTTGAGCTATCTTGACGAAATTTGGTATGCGCACTGAGAAGTACATGAGTAAGAACAAGTTCGAGAATGGACCCGATCGGACCATTTTTAGGGGTACCTCCAGTACTAGGGTCTGTCACAAAACTCCCAAAACTGCTCTAAATCCGATGTTTTTCAAGATATTTTTATGAAATTTGGCATTTGAACATATTATATATTAGGCCAATTGATGTGATTTACAAAAATTAGAAAAATGGGCGTCGCAGAAGGGCGTTTTTCGAAAATTGTCTCCTACTCGCGAAACGCCTATGGGACTTGAACGAAAATTGGCACTTATACTTCCTTTGTAGCCATAAACATCCTGCCCAAAAATGTTCTTGATCGGTCCATTTTTAAGGGTACCTCCTGTACTAGCCCAAGTAGCAAAATAGGTCGAAAATTGGTAAATTCTTACCTATATTAGGTCAGAATATTTACTTGACCTAACCTAAATAGGTCGAAATTACGTCGATTCGACGTCGAGTCGACGTAAGTGGGGAATAGATTGGAAGTCGATTGGCGGTAATAATAGGTCATAATAGGGCATTTCGACTTCAAAGTCAGGGCGAAAAGAAGTCCGTTTACCTAATATTAGTCGAAAAGAAGTCGCAATGACCAATTTTCGACCTAATTGGACTTATGAGTAAAACGAAAGAGAACGTAAAAGGAAACGAAAAAAGTGAGAGAGAGAGTAACAGAGAAAGATATAAATACATAATATCTTACTCAGTCATTCGTATTACTCGAAAGCAGAAATGAACGAGAGATTTTCTTCTTCGTGTGTCTTAAGAAATAAATAATTAATAAAATATGGACTCCATTAAAAATTATTTTGCGCTTAATAAGTCCCAAAAACATATGCCCGCTGAGATTTTTCGTGAAAGTGTTCCTTCTACTTCTTCATTTTTAAGGGGCTTTCTCATTGATGGAAATTAAATAAATATTGCTTGAAAAAAATTGTTTTTCTTAAAGAAAAAACATATGCAGAAGAATAATTCTCAATTTGCCATTCGAAAAACATGGCGGAGCTCGACCTATTTTGACCTATTTCGACTTTAAAGTCAAACCGACTATGAAGTCCAAAAATCAAGTCCGCTCGACTTTGAAGTCGAAGCATGCAACAAAATAAGTCAACTTTTGACCCTATTTCGCCCTATAAGTCAAACGGACTTTAAAGTCGAATTTTAGTCAAAAAATTGGTCTGTTTGCCTTGAAAAATTACCTAATTTGGAATTCAAAGTTAAGTCAATTTTAAGTCACTCAATAGGGAATTTTTTACCTATTTTCGACCAAAAATCGACTTGGAAGTCGAAGCGACTTTGAAGTCATGAAATAGGTAGAATAGAGGTAATTTGGACCTTCGAAACGGACTTTTAAGTTAGGTCATATTTAAGGCCGGAAAATAGGTCAGAAATAGGGTATTTTCAACCAAAATAGGTCGATTCGACTTGCTGCTGGTCGAATCGCTCTATTTTGCTGCTTGGGAGGGTCTGTCAAAAAAATCCCAAAACTGTCCCAAAATCTGACTTTTTCCAAATAATTCAACGCAACTTAGAATTTGCGCGTATATTTAGGCCTCTGATTAGAATTCCGAAAAAATGGAAAAGTGGGCGTGGCAAAGGGGCGGTTTTCATAAAGAAATTAAACAAAAGTCGGTATATGGGGCCCCTATGGCCTTAAACAACTCCTGATATTAAAAATATTTGAAGATGTGTGTCTGTGTCGGGTATTCTATTGTCAGGCTTGCCTGACTATAACACCCTTACGTGTTTTTTACTACTACTTGTTTTTTTTTACTACTACTTGTTCTTTTTCTACTTCTCGTTCGCTTGTTCAACTTTGCTGATTGCCTCAGTTGAGTTGGACGTTTGTCAATTTCCGAGTTTAAGTGGCTGTTTATCGTCTCAAAAATTTCCCTTCTATTTTATCCATTGCAGCAGAAATATAAAACTTTTTAATGTCATTTTCACGAAAATAATTCAGGCATCCGAGAAAAGAGATAAAAAGTCGGGTAATAAACTTTACTGTCCCTTTGAGCAAACTTGACTCAAGAACACCTTATTCAGGGTCAATTTATTTGGCTCTGCAACAGGTGCTTTTGGGACATTAAATTTTAATAAAATTCAAAACAAATCCTAAATAAATTTATTGCTAGCTATGTCTGATTAGTTCTATGTCAGCTCCAACGTTGGATATTTATCGTTTTTTTGTGTTTTTGGCCTTTCGAAATTTTCTTCAGCTATATCCCATTTCGTTAATAAATTTCGTGTCCCTTTAATGCAATTGACGAGGGAAAATTGTTTTTCTTTGCCAGTAAAAATTGTCTACCGTAAATGATGTCGTGAAAGTCTGTTTTTTTTTGTTTTGAGGATTACTTTCAAAGAAACAAAATTTTGCATAATAAAATTGTTTTAAATTTAAATAACTTTCTTAAAATAGAGAAAAAAGTTTTGATGTGCGGCTCCGTCGATTTTGAAATTGTTTCGAAAAGAGATGCTGGAGCATATTATGACAGTTTTTATAATCTGTCTCTTAAGACCAAATCAGAATTCTTCGGTATTAAGTAACGAGCAACTTTGAGAAGTATTTCAATCATCTTATGCTTGAGCATTTTTTTTATGTTCTGATATATGAAACCCTTCATTTACCTTATTTTTGATGACATAAACTAATGCAGACTTTTTCAATTGTTTATTTTATATGAGCTTCAATTTGCGTGGTACTTACAAAATGGGGGAGGAAGAGAGATAGAGCGAAAGATAGAGCGAGAGATAGAGCGAGAGATAGAGCAAGAGATAGAGCGAGAGAAAGGGAAAGAGAAAGAAAGAACAACCAATTTATTCAAATATAGAAAAACTTCTGAACATTTGTACTGACCACAAATAGAAATCAAAATTACAACTTTATCAACGCTTCCCTTTAAGGGTTAAACGCAATCATGAAAGTTTCTCTCAAGCTCAACCAAGCACAAAAAAAAAAAATAAAAAAACACGAAGAAACTTAAAATAAAAACTAAAAAGAGAACGAAAGCTGACACATGTTTTTCCATCAAAATAAATATTTTGAGAAACGAGACACCGCAAAAGCAAAAAGGATGCGCAGCTCCAAGTAAAAAACCACATAAATTGTACCTTTCTCAACAAGAACCTAAAATTTCTGTCGACACAGAAGCAACTGTAGCAACATGCCATGATGACTTCCTAAATGTTATGTTTGTGACATAAAATAGAAACGTATGCATGAAACTGAAATTAATGCAGCAGCAAATATAAGCTAAAAAGTGAAAAGTCAGCAGCAGCTCAACCATGCGTATACGTGTTCTTTAAAATATGAGCTTTGTTTACCTGCCCACATTACGTATACGCATCACGTAGCATAACTAGATGTAATATTGTAGGTGATTTAAATTTCTCGGAATTGCTTGTGACTTACACATGCTTAGGACTCATTTGAAAAATGTGGCTTACACAAAAATTTATGCCTTTTTTTATTTTATTTAATACTTGTGTCAATTCAAATTATACGAAAGACACGAAGTAACCGTAAATATTTGAACATATTCATCAGTCAAAAATGTTATATGAAGTTATTTTATGTTTCGATCCTGCAATTTAAATTCATTGAGTTCGATTTCTTTTTATTACGTTGACAAAAAAAAAAAAAATATATTTAAAACAAGTAAGGGTGTTATAGTCAGTCAAGCCTGACAATAGAATACTCGACACATACACACATGTTCAAATAATTTTTATTATCAAGAGGTGTTTAAGGCCATATACCGACTTTTGTTAAATTTCTTTAAAAAAACCGCCCCTTTGCCACGCCCACTTGTCACAATTTTTTAAAATTCTAATCGTAATCTTAAATACACTTCAAATCCAAAGCTTCATTGAAATATTTGGAAAAAGTCAGATTTTGAGGCAGTTTTGGGATTTTTGTGACAGACCCTAGTACTGGAGGTACCCCTAAAAATGGTCCGATCGGGTCCATTCTCGAACTTGTTCTTACTCATGTCCTCGTGAGCACGCATACCAAATTTTGTCAAGATAGCTCAACTTCTTCGATAAGATAACTGTATACAAACAGACAGACAGACAGACAGACAGACAGACGGACGGACATGTCTAAATCGAATCTCCTGGTGACGCTGATCATTTCTATATACATTTTGTATGGTCTATCGCGACTGGTTCTGGGTGTTACACACAACCACACAAACGCAATATACCCTCGACACAGAGTGTGTCGGGTATAAAAATGTGATGCAAACCCCTTCCGGTATTAAATTCAGCAATTTTAATATCGATTGAACAAACCATATCCTGTTCTCACTTTCCTTTGTTGCTTTCGGCTGCATGTTAACTCTGCGAAAATCGTAATTATAAAATTGAATTTTAATTAAAATTGTACATGCCAGACATGTTTGATGCTCATTTACCTTGGCTTTTCCGCTCATAATACCTGTCAGATACAATACACTTCCAAGTCACACCTCAATATATTAACAAATATTGATAGTAAGAGGCAAACGTTCGCATTAAACAAAAGAAATTGAATGAAATGTACAGAATTCGAATGGTATTTTTCCAAGCAAAAGGTTTCATTAAATATTATTTCTTCAAAGTAATGAAAAATAATGGAAATTACTGGCATATCAAGAGAAATGTAAATTAATTTAATAAAATTTTAAATGAAAATTTCATTCGGAGAGAAATCATAATCTGCCTAGGAATAATGGCCAAGAACAAAATGGTCTTATTTGAGCAATTTTCTCAAATCAGTCTCAGCCACTATGTAGATTCGATATTGATCAAAACTAAACAGCTTTTCGTTGCCAAGCCTGCCTGAAATTGTAAAAATTTCAAAAGGATATGAGTGAATTAAGGAAACTTTGTCGGACTTTTCAGCACAGCATGAGTGTTTCTTTTATTTGACATTGTTTTATTATGGCATCAGTTGGGTTGAAAACACACCGGATGAGTTCAAACTGTTTGTTTCTGTTTTGGAAAACCCAAAAACGTTGAATCTTATGGGCTTAAAATCCATCCTATTGAAGGGGGGAAAAAAACAATATAAATCTACGTAAACGATTTTGATTTGCAGCGTTTTAACTAATCTGGTCTATTTTAGTCTAAAATGCTCAAAAGAGGAGTTGATATAAACACAAATGAGGAGGAAGCCGCTTAAAGAACGAGACGCTGGATCAAAATCATCATTAAATGTCCAAGCTTAGGAAAACTTTGTTCAAAATCAGAAGATTTTTCTAAGACACATTGAAGTTAAAATATCATAAATATTTTCTCTTAATATATCTTAATAATTTTATGTATAAAATAGCACCAATATATCCAACACTCTCTCTCTCTCTCTATCTCACACACACACTCTCTCTCTCTATCTCTGTCTGTCTTTATCTTCAGCCATTGCAAAAAAATTCCTTTTAATACCTAAACCTACGCCCTTCAAATCAACAAATTCCCCAACGATCGATATTACATTAAGTAAAAAAAAAATTGTTATTTCCATCATTTATTCAATAATCTTTAAAATTATTCTCAGGTAATTATGAGGCCAGAAGTTTCTTTGTGAAGCGTATTTTGACTAAAAGTAAGCAGCTTAAAAAATTAAAATTAAAACATCGAGACAGCCAGGTATTGTATTATTTTGCATCTACAATAAACAAGCAAGCAACTGCGTCATCCACTTTTGTAAAATTAAATCAAATTAAGGCTCAATTTTGGCCTTGTGGCTCGAAATTTGTACCAAAGTGTGAACAAAATTTCAAAAAGAATCCAAATGTTACGAAATTATCAATGAAAACAGACGAAACTGAACTAAAGAAGTGTTACAAACTCAATGAAATATTGTGAGAAAATAAATAACAAGTAAGGGTGTTATAGTCAGGCGAGCCTGACAATAGAATACCCGACACAGACACACATGTTTAAATAGTTTTTAATGTCAAAAGTTATTGAAGGCCATAAGGAGCCCAATATACCGACTTTTGTCAAATTTCTTTATGAAAACCATCCCTTTGCCCCGCCCACTTGTCCAAATTTTGTTGAATTGTAATCGGAGACTTAAATATACGATCAAATTCTAAGTTTCATTGAAATATTTCGAAAAAGTCCGAATCTGGGGCAGTTTTGGGATTTTGTTGGCAGACCCCAGAACTGGAGGTACCCTTAATAATGGACCGATCAAGGAAATTTTTTGGAAGGATGTTTATGACTATAAAGGAAGCATACGTGTCATCTTTTGTTCAAGTCCCATTTGAATTTCGGGTGTAGGAGACAGTTTTCGAAAACCGCCCTTCTGCCACGCCCACTTTTCCAATTTTTGGAAATCATATTAAATGCCATCAAACATGTTCAAATATAAAATTTCATCAAAATATCTTGAAGACTTCGATTTTAGAGCAGTTTTTGTGATTTTCGTAACAGACCGTAGTACTGGAGGTACCCCTAAAAATGATCCGATCGGGTCCATTCTCCAACTTGTTCTTACTCATGTTGCCGTGAGAACGCATACCAAATTTTGTCAAGATAGCGCAACTCCTATGATAAGATAACTGTATACAAACAGACGGACAGACAGACGGACATGGCTAAATGGAATCTTTAGGTGACGCTGATCATATCTATATATATTTTGTATAGTCTATCTCGACTGGTTCTGGGTGTTACACACAACCACACAAACGCAATATACCCTCGACACAGAGTGTGTCGGGTATAAAAAGCAATCAGTTAATGATCCAGAAAAAATATTTCATATAAAATAAAAGATTCCAACTATTTGATATAATTATAATTATATTATAAATAATTATTTAACTTTTTTTTTTAAATTAAATTATTTAAATGCAGCGAGTTCTTTGTTTTCTTTTATCTCATTAATTTTTTACCAAACGAAAAGATAAAAGAAATAAAACGAAATAATTTGATCTGTTTTGCCCCTCATTAGTCGCCATAACGTATTCATGTTAAAGTACTGTCTCCCAAGAGACCATGTCGAAAAGCTTCAATAGATGCTCACAGAGAGATCGAATCATCCAAATTAACTCACAATACATAAGGCCTGAAGGTTATGTGCCAATAAAGTCATGAAAATTTAAGCACAACAAAATGAATATTGATAACTGAAAGCCCAAAAACAATCGAAGCAAAGACAAAACAAACAAACAGACAAAAAAACGAACCAAAAATGGAGAAAAGGAAAAGAACAATCATGCTATTATATAGAAACACAGAAAAAATGTTGTAAATATCCAAGAAAGCCGAATTCCATGGAGTCGTTTAGCAATTTGCTCATCTTCTTCGAACCCGACTCAACCCCCAGAAATTTATGTATACTGTTTACCTGGGAGCTTGTAATAGCTTGGAAAGCTTTTATCGACCTTTTATTTTTTCTTCTCTGTCTGTTTTCCTAAACTTTCAGCGAGTCCTGGCAATTTCGCAAAGAATTTTTTCCACTCGATGTTTGCGATGCAAAGTTCATTAAATATGCGATATGGATGGACTATATGGCGAAGACAAAACCAAAAAAAAAAAAGAAAAAAAATTGATACGTGCAAAAGCACGTTGGCACAATATTAACCAACCAGCTTTATTGAATATAGACTAACGGGACACTTTTGCATTTTGGCCACGAAAAATGTGGAACAATACGAGCTTAATAATCAGGGAAGGATTTATTTTTACGAATTGATTTGACAACTCCTCAAGGATATACAAATTAAATAAGATTGTATAAGATTAACAAACAAAAAAAATAGCATCTAAGCTCTACGATTTTTATTACTATCCTTAATTAGCTTAATTCGAATGCTATTAATATCTCCGAAATAACCAATTGGAGTAATATGACATATGAAATTGTTATTTCTGTAAGCCAAATCAATATGACTCATGCTTATAGAGCTTCAAGCATTTTGTAAATCATCTACACAAAGATGACATATACGTTTCAGTGTTCCATTCATTGAGAAAATTGATGATGTAAAAATTTCTTAATTAATTTTTTGCTTTGAAGAAGACCTTTAGGAAGGGGAAAAATGTTGATTACCTCCAGGCTGTTGTGAACTTTTCGACGTTGAATAGAATTGCTTTGCAAAGCCAAAACTTCCCGCCACATAATTTCACTGTAGGGCACGGCTTTGATGTTTTTGAATTTGTTTGCAATAAACCGTTGGAGTAGCTAATTGCACTTTTCCTGCCGTATGAGAAACGTGACTCCATACGAAATGACAATATCACTCATACAACGGGTAGTGCAATGTAAATTCGCAGGAAGAGGCTTTAATTTTGTGTCGTTTTCAGTGTCATTTGATGAAAAATAAATTAAATTACGAAGATTTCAACAAGCAGATAAGGATGCACTGCTTCACGTTAATCCCCCATTTTCGACATGTAAATATTCATCAGCATCATTTACCCACTTAAGTGCTTCTGTGTCTAATTTTTTTTTTTTTTTTTTTGTTTTGTTGAGTAATATCGTTTGTTTTACGAAAATCCGCGTGCTTTTAAGAGATTACGCCAAACCTTGGCAATGAAAAATAACTAAACTTCTCGTGTTGTGCTTTTGAAGACGCAATACAAGTCATGGAGCGCAATGGAAATGGATGTAACACATTAGCACCTTCTGTCAATGGCTCCACTCAAATCTCGCAAACAAATGAGCCGGAAAATTGCTGTTTCATTTATTTCAACGAGACTTACACAATCGCTATAGGAGCGTCAGTCTTTTAAAGCTCACTTTCTTTTCTATTCTAGAATTTTTCCTGGTAAACCTACCAGATTTCCCATCAAGGAAAATAGAGAAATTTCAATGAATTTTTATTTCATACAGAAAAGAACTTATATTTTGCTGTGATTTGTTTTGTTTATTTCATCCTTGTATTTAGGATAAAGGGAAATTAAGTTTATGTTGTGGTGAAGTGAATAAATTGTGACATAAACTCAAAAATGCACTTGGAAATTGTCTGTAAATGACACTCAACAACGGAAATTCACTTGATAGTTATGATTTTAAGCTTTTAAGATTGTATTCAAACAAAACAATATTCGCCTAATCTGTCACACAGCACATGTGAGCAAAATAAGATACATAATTATGCAGAAATATTCTTACATATGAACTTGCCCATCATAATGTGTATATGAGGTCAATCATTTGACCCTAAAAATACCATAAAATCAAAAATGTAGAATACCATAATAACAACATAAAATACAAGAATGCATAAAGCAACGTTCGTAATGACAGGTTCCATAAACAAGCCACTTTATCACTACAACAAACTTTCGTGCAAAAAATAAATAAAATTATAGAGCATAAAGCAGCCTAGGCCTAAGGAGCTTACCGGCAAACAAGAAGACTAACACGCACAGCAAGCTATTATATAAGCAGGTGTCTCGCTTTTGTCGTACTTGAACACTTAACAAATTAAACGACCGCACGAAAACTTAAGGAAACAGTCGTTTATGGTATAAGTTTAACATCACGTAAAATCCTAGGTTAAAGTCACTTCCACAAATGTGCGTAACGGAAGCCCGCAGCTTTTTAAGCACCCCAACGGAAGTAGCGCTAACGATAGTTACTGCTTAATGAATTGAAAAGCACCAGAACGTACGTTTTGCGCAAATGGGTAAGTCAAATAGTGAAGCCAAAAAGGAAACGCGGAAAAAAGAGATTGGAAAACAAATGATAAAACTGCTTTGGGCCAATACAAATCTTCTCAAGGGAGAAAATTCAGCTTCGGAACTTTTGGATTTTAAGTAAATTTTGATGAAAAATTCTACGTTACTCGTACTTTTGCTTCCGACTTGATTATACTCGTGCAGTTCGTTTGAAATTTCATTTCCCCTTACAGCAGCTTTCGATGTTCAAGATCTTAAACGCTTGACTTAACTTAAACTTTACACTGAACGTTAGCTTCGAACACGTGCAACAAGCAACTCACATTCAGTGAACGGCCTTCGATGTAAGAGTTCAACATACACCGAACTGCATTCCTTACTCGATTACATGAACTTTTGACTTCCACTTAATCTGTGTAAAAAGCATTAAATGTACGTAAGTACACTCGTGCAATCGCTTATCATACGTGGTATTTGAGCTTAATTATGCTGAAATTGGATTGTGGAGTTCACTTAAACTTATGCTGATAAATTTCGAAATATTTCAACTATGATCTTGAATATGATTAAAGATCTTATGGAAACTTTAATGAACTTGTCGAATCCTATCTTAAGGCTCATCTATAGACAGCTGCAATGAAAGCGGCTCAATTTTTCTACTCTTTTGTATTTGTGCTCTAAACTTTTTCGATTAAGAAATAAAATTTTTTGGCAAATTCTTAATAATTTTCCACGAAAAACACAATTAAAAATCATTTCAGGTTCCTTTTAATTTTTTTTTTTTTGGAAAATCATAACTTTTGAAGAAGCTTTTTAGACAAATTTCATTGAAGAAAAAACTAAAGGCGGGACGATAATGTCCCTTATTAAATCTCTTTAAGGAAAGAATTCTCGTGGGAGTCATTTTATGTTTACGTCAAAATTTAAATTTCTTCTTCTCAAGGTTGCATTATCATTTCAGTCTTCAAGTTGACAGTGACTGGCGAAAAAAAGGCTGATTTCATTACGCGTATTTAAAAAAAAATTTTTTTGTGGCTACTACGAAAAGATTTTTCCGCCATTATTGCAATAAGCGAATACTCTAATATTTGTTTAAATAAAAATTTAAAATAATTATAGCCCATAGACTGGATATTCCTCAAAGCTACCAACGCACGTGCGCATCCATTTTTCGACAAAAGGACAATGGCAGCATCTGTTGCTGTTTCCCTCAATCCAACGTACATTTTAAGCAATCCCCATTCTAAATTGAAACATTATTAAAAGCCAAAAAAATCGCAGCCTTGTACCAACCTTCTCGGAAAACCTTTTCCTTAATAAGCATTTTCGAAAGAGTCAATTACCAGAAAATCCTTTTATCAGGTTACACTGAAGGGTGACAGTTATGTACTTCAAATTTCACTATCGTTAGGAATATCCGAGAAAAACAAAAATAAAATAAAAATAAGGGAAAGAAGGAAAGAAAATTGAGGGGAGCTAAAAACGAATTTGGGTTGCCATTCGCCAACATACAGCAGTCGGTCGGTAATATATTTAAATATATGAAAGCGCAGTACCTTCGCGATGTTCTGGTTAGCTTCAGCGTGGCTATATTAAGTATATTTAGAATCGGTCTGAAAGGATGTGAATTCAGGGCACAATAATATGTCACAAATATTTATTTTCATCCTATTTAAAAACAAACAATAGCTACGGAAGGTGAAAGCAAAAGCGTGACTATCATAATACCGGTGTGACCGAAACAAACAAACATATTTATGTACACAAAGTTCGCCACATATTGAGGTTATATGTTAGGATCACATAGTCTAGGAAGGGGTTTAAAAGCAAGATTAATTTGCTTCAAAAAACAACGAATAAATTTATGGATTCTCTGAAAGAATGTGTGCCATATACTCGTAAGAAGCAGTTAGAATTACCTTCTCAACAATAGGATGCTCGTTGCACAAAAAATGATAAAATTGATTTGTTTTCAGTCTAAACGTAAATATGAGAAATTCTTGTGGCATACTAGAGAAAACTTTCATAAATGTGAAACTCCAATAAAGCTACACCGTGAAACTCAAACAATATTAAGATACCTTATCGTTAAATGTAAGAAAAACTAATGATGAATGAGTCGGGGACTGCAATAAATCCTTCTCTAGAGGAAGCAATTTCACATAAGCAAACAGTGAATAATGACATAGATGAAAAGCTTAGAGATCACGGTACATGAATGCTAAAAAGGACTACGATAGCAGCATGGTAGGAAAAATCCATAAGGACCCAAATAAATATGGGTATTCCACACGAGAATCAACAGACGCTGCACGAGTGATTGATGTTCCACCATTATTTATGAAATGCTTTACTTAACACCTGCTAAGCAAACTTGCACAAATTATTTCCATTAGCAAAAGGATGCAAAGAAAAATTTTATTAATTTTTTAATCACTTTTAACAAGGTCCCCATTCTTTGTATACCAATCATAGATATTTGATCAATCGATATAGCTTTGCTTTTGGACGGACTCATGCAAATTGATTTTGCATGTGATTCGTGTTTCTATGGAAACGATGATGAAAGGAAATCTGATTAAATTTTTTATATTAGGAATGTGAAAAGTCACCTGCTGCTGTTAACAAAAGACTATTGAGCAGAATTGAAAACAGAAATTCAATGCGAGCAGAATGAATCACGTTCATTGCGCAATCTTTTTCTCAGACTGACCGATAGTATGCTCGCTCTGCTGCTCGCTTTCACATTTTTCTATTACTATGCGAGATTCTCTATTGTTCAGCACCGGAAAAAAGGGACAAAATTTATGACAGCAAACGACTTGAAGAAATATTACATTTCTCTGAAGCATTCCAGAACTTTCATATATCCTGTATGCTGCAGTTTTATTTGAAATGTTTTTTCGTATTCTTCTTTACTTTACTTCTTATGATAGAAACAATGCATTTGTGTGCATCTGTGTAAAATTTAAAATAACGTAAAATTTTCGAGATATCTTTATGAAATATGAAATTTGAAGATGGCGTGGTAAAAAGGCAGTCTTATAAAAATGATTTTCACATCAAAAATTAATGTTATACAAAAAGTGTTCCAACAAATACAGGTTTTGGTATATGTGTGTCAGCTATTGTATTGTCATATTTTGTATAGCTTCCTTATTTGCTGTTTTTATATATAGGTATATATTTAACCTTAATTCCTCTGAAATTCGTGTTTCGTATGAATTACAATAATTCAAATAAATATAAAGCAGTCCTTAATTTAAGAATCCTTTTGCGTTCGGAGAATCCATAACCATTTTAAGATGGCAAGTGAAACCATCAAAGCCTTAAAATAAACATTTTTAATTCTTGAAAAAAAATGTACCAACGAGAGAACAGTTTTCAAAGTAAGCAAGTCATAATCGCTTTGTTTAGTTACGTCAAGTTTAGCGCAACATCGTTTCTTAATAGAGAAGCATTTGCACGTTGAAGTAAAAAACAAGAAAAAAATGATTCAAAAGCGCTTTAAACTAAACTTGATTGGCTCGAATGTTTTGGCCGGAAAATGAAAGAGCTTTAAGAAAGAGCTTTTAATTTTTTTCTATTCAATTACGAAAGTCCTTAAGGATACTAAATACCTTTTCATTAAAAAAAAAAAATTTTAGTTAAAAAATTCGAAACAGACAGCCCGGGAACTCTTATTGCCCTTAATGTAACAAGAAACAATCGATTGATTTTACTCGTTTAAAAAGGTAACTTTAATGAAAAAATTTACACAAAAAACTTATCTACTAAAAAAATTAATTAAGGCTCGCTAAAGTGTAAGACAATGTACGGTCTAAAATTTTCAACAACAGTTTGTTTCAGTGAACTGGCAAACAAATTCATTGAACTACATTTGGTACATACATCGAAAATATCTATAGAATTAGGAATCATCCTGATGAAGGCGGAAGCGAATTCGCCGAAATACGTATGGAATATACAAAATAAAGCGATTGAAATAAAAGTGAAAGTTCCGAACCGTTTTATTACTTAAAAGTTTTTCAACGTAGCATACTCGCAAACATATCATATATCATGGATTATTTTAAGGCGGCCGCTCTGGCCGCTCTAGCCACTCTTAATGTAAAATTGGCCACTCTAAATCACAGAATTGGACGCTCTTAAAATATAATTTCCATAACTCGAAAAATTTTCAAAAAACCCCCCCAAATATTTTTTGGATACTGTCTCAAAATTGATTAATCTACCACTCTTGCGAATATCAGAACTACCAGAGCATTATTTCTCTGGCTGCATCCCTGATTCAAGTTATGAAACGAAAAGACTGCAAAATGTACACATATTAGCGATCGAGACATTTGCTGTTGATGTACATTAGTTCTAAGTAATAACACTTTTTAAAACAGAATGTTTTGTTTATGTCTCTTTTTCTTTTTAGTCAACGACACATTTATGTTCCTTATTTTTATTAAAATAAAATACCGTTTAAGTATGTACAAAATTTATGAAAAAAAATGCATTAAAACCTATATTAAAAAAGGTCCGCTCTTAATTTTTCTTAAAATAATCTATGTCATATATGATAAAGGATCTGGCGGGTTAAGCAAAGGCATGCGACAACAAACGGTGACTTATTGTTAATAAAACAAGGTATTTTTTTTAAACAATAAAAAGGTTTTACAAAAACTGAAATACACTCAAAAATATAGTTAAATTTTTGTTTTCTTTTTTGTGCAAAAATTTTTCTCAGTGTAAAATTTAAAAATAAATTTTCTATATTCCTTGTCTTATTAACAATAAGTCACCGTTTGTTTCATCTTTTTATCTTAATTATTTCTGGAGATATTAAATTTTTAAAAACATGCCGTATGAGCAAAATGTTTTTTGTATCATTTTCGCACATTTGTACTGGATATTAGTACTAGAGCCTGTATGTGCACTTGTAATTTTTTGAATATCTCACTGTTGCGCCATTTAATTTGAATGCAATTTTTTTTTTAATGAAAGCAAATACTTAGAAGTAATTTTTTGTAACTTGAAGAGTGGTGTCCAACTGGGAATACACTGAAAAAAATTGTTAAAGTTATCTTTTTAGGTTTGTTTAAAAAATTTTTCTTAGTGTAAAAACAAAAAAACATTTTTTTTGATTTCCTGTTATATTAACAATCGGCCAACGTTTGTTTCATCTTCTTATCTTAATTAGTTTTTGAGATATAAAATTTTGAAAAATGGCTTTTTAAAAAAGGATTTAAGGATATATTCAAGGACTGTTCAAAATAAAAATCTAAAAACAAGTCTCCACAGTGTATTTAGATGGCAACTATAGAAAAATCAACAAAATTTAAAAATTCCTTTCATGATGCCGCAACCCGCCAGACCCTTTTTCCCTAAGTACTAAGTTTGCGTGGATAAATTGATCGGAGTCGCATTGAAGTGAGAAACATTTTGAAGGATCCTGAAAAGTAAGCTCAATCGAAGGGAGGAGGTAAAAAAAAAAACAGTTCAGAGCGGAACGAGTGCGAAATAATTCGTAAAGCTGCTAACTTAACAAATTTCCCATGCCTTAAACCACTGAACATTGAGAAGCAGCCGACCTTTGTTATATTAAATATGAGTCGTGATTGGGATACAATAAATGGATCGAGATATATCTATTAATAGTACCAAACCATTTCCTAGGTTCTATTTTCCGACAAAAAGGACCTGATAGATTTCATAGCTATTGGCGCGATTTGAGGAAGGAACCGATATATTTCGGTGGCGGAAGTGTAATGGCTTGCGGTGCCATTTCTTCCAAAGGATGCTTAGCGATTTAGTTAACGCCATCCAAAATGAACTGCACTGTTCCAGTGTTTTTGGAAGTTCTTTGAAACTGCATAAAAAATCTTTTCATCTGATGCCTGATGTCAAAGATAGAAAGCTAATTTTTTATTCATCTTTTCTCGGATAAAAAATCAAAGAAAAATTCTTTTGGACTTTTCAAATGACTTTATTACAGAGATTGTTCAATTGAATTTCTTTTTTGTTGTCCTACTTTTCGAATGATTTCAGTAGCGGAAAAATCTCTCGGAATGATTTCAGGAACTCACTGCTCTTCCTGGCGCCCGAGAAAATCATTCTTCCCGATGGAAAGATCGAAATCTGTCCTCGAGAATGGGCCATTTGACAAATGAGCGCGGGATACAATTCCGGTTCATAGATACAGCTTCGGCGCATAAAGTATTCAAGTAACTCGAGTCTAATGTGGAACTGAACGTCACAGGATGCAACAAGATTTTCGATCTTATAGTTTTGAAATTTGACGGCATATCCAAGCTTTTGAATTATTCGTGCGAATCGACGTGCTGCTTGATGCGACGATTGCACGCTCCTCGATCCCGTGCATATCATTTTGCCATTGCTGAATATTATCGCTAATGCGCGCGGTTTGCGCAATAGCATATGCAGCGCTGACAAACGCTTAGGGTTGTATTCAACATTCTGCGCAAACATCGCGATGTGTTTTAAATTAAGCTTACAGTGCAAATTAGCACTGCAAATCACGTTTCGTATTTGCGGCGTAATGGCCGGATGTGTTAAATGAACTTTTGGGTATAATGGCGTCCGAAGCACATGATGCTTTTCGAATTCACTCGGTGTTGCCTGATTCGGACCTGAAAGCAAGGAACTACTCGCGCACATGGGACTTTCGGCGGGATTCCTGAATGACAAGAATTCTAGGAGCTCGGCTTTTGGTGAGGTAAAAACATTCAGGGACACTGTTGCGATTGGATCAATTATTGATGAAATCTCGTCTTCGCTTTTAGGCAATGCTTCTATGAGGTTATCGATTTCAGCTTTACAATATTCCGGCGAAAGCAGTAATTTGTCCATTTTTTTTTTCTATTTTATTTATTTCTTCACGAAACTTTTTTTCTGCTATTGCTTTCTCTCATAAAAAGAAAATAATACAACTACGATTATTTCAAGGGCTTCTTCGTTCATTTTGTATAAAATAATATCCGAGCTGTGTTATTTAAGTTCTTTACTTTTCGTATTTTGCATTACGAGTGGCAGCATATTTTCTTGCCTTTATTCAAAAATGGTAATGAGTTCTTTCAATATCTGGAATAACTTTTGATGACACTAAAAATGTGTCCGCATGCGATGACTGGCAGCACTGTTTTAAGGGTTGCATTTTCAAATGAAATCAGAAAATCAATTCTTCTTCCCAGATGTGCACATATGGGCATTTCCAGAAAAAGTAAACTTTTTGTCGCGTCCTTACATACATAGATGATTGCCATTCGGGACTGCATAGAAACTTTGAAAAATATAAAAGTCCGCATAAGCTGCACCGAAGTATTGAGAAACAAAAGTACTATATACCTCATACTTGAATTCAGGACTTAAAATTGCTCATTTAAGTGCCGCGTCCGTTTGGAAATTCCCATACATACATATGTATGTATGTATGTTGGCTTCAATTTTCATAATGGCTATGGGTTTCTTTTGCTCAATAATTTTCAGGATGCAAAGGAAAACATAATAGTGGTAGTCATGCAGTCTCGCAAATGCCTTCGCAACTTTTCCCATCGTAAATTTTCATATAAATTTTGACAGTTGTGTAACAATTTTCTCATTTGCCACAATTTGCGAAGCTGCATGAGTCCCACTAATGTTTGCTTTGGTCATATACATTTAAATTTTGTAAACACATATGTTTGTCAAAAGGTAAGAATTAATTTTCAATTCAAATAAATTTTTTCAATCAATAGCACGAAACAGAGTCAAATACCCCACTGTGCATCTGTGGGAGAGTGTTCAATTATTTTACACTTTCCACAAATTACGGCAGCCAATAATGATGAAAACCATCTTACAAAGAAGGCCAATAGCTTTTATTGAAACTAATTATGTAAATATCTTAAGGAATTCATTAGAATCAAAAAAACAGCCTTAAATTTTAGACAACAACAGCTCACCATCAACCTATAGACCGACGGATCGCAATTAACCCCAAATTCACAAGAATCCTTTCCACGGGCGTTCATTCTACTGCTCAACAATGCTGTCTTCTAGATTTTATACCAACTTGTTGTCCAGGAAACTTCTCTTTATGGAAATGACAAGCAAAGAGAAAATCATACAATACGAGAAAATCCAGAACATACTTTCCTCCCCTTTGTATTTATGCAAAATAAAATTAATTTTCATTGAAAGGCATTAATCTCGGTGGGAGACAGGAAACGACGATAGGTACTTTTTCGGAATAAGGAAGATATGACGTTGTCATTGCTACGTGTTTGTTGTCTGCTTGTCTTTTCATAGAAATCATTATGAATTTAATTGTAATTGTGATGGCAATGGCAACAGTAATGGTTGGGTGATGTTGATGGTTATAGTCATGGTTATGGTGATGGGTGATGCATGGCAACCAATGAATTTTATACCTTTAGGTTGAATGAGACCTACATGAGACCTGAATACAATTTGGGAAATTTCTGTTCATTTGTTTACAATGCAAACGAAATTTTTTTTTCTTTGCTCTGAAGTTCGATTTCAAATTATACAGAACCGTCGCCACCGGCGTTTTTGGTTTCATTGTAGAATCAACCGCCATGAGTGAACAAAAGGGAAATAAAATAAAGCGATATGGAAGAAAGCAGCATCGAATCAGTAATATTCTGACGAAAATAGATATTTTTTTAAATGGGAAATGAAACATATTTTATTCAATGAAATATTTGAATATTCCAAACGAAAGAATCATTTCAAATTCAAGCTCAAAATGTTTTCAAATACAGTCATAATAGTCCATACGTAATCGCAAGGGCCTGGTAAATAAAATATTACCGAGAAAGTTGGTTTTCAACAAGAAAATATAAATAAATCATTTTGCGAAGAAAGGTTAAATATCGTTGCAGTAAGCCAACGTCGGAATAGGTACACAGATTGGCTTCGAATCTAATTTTTCACAAGTTCTTATTGTTCTAGAGAAGTTCTTTATCGAGAGTTTCGACAGTATTTAATTAGATTTTAAGTAAGAAATTTCAATATTAAATGTGAAAAAAAAATGAGAGCGAAGAGTGGATGAAAAAAACCTTTTTACGCTCCCGTCGCCCTACAACCCTGGAATATTTAGATGTACTTTAGACTTACCAATTTTATTTTCAATTTTATTACAACAACATGGATCAGCCGGAAGCAACGGACAACAACAAATTAACCGCAACAGAACAAAGGCTAAAAGAACATTTTATTTAACTTAAAATTCATTGAAAAATTCCCTGAAGGCCTGGTCAATGCACAAATTTGAACAAAAGAATAATTAAATTGCAGACATTTCATGATGGTTTTTCTGAGCAGTTATTTACACTAACCGTTATCAACAGCATATGGGCGGTAACAGCAAGCATACTTAAGTAATATTTTTCCGCTAAATAGAAAGAATATATATAATCGATGGTGCATGGGGTATTGGTCCCCCGCATCCGATTCATTAGACCCGCACGATTGACTGTGGGTGTGCAACGCGATTAGGCATAGAAAGCCTCGAAGCGCAAAATGCGAGCAAAATCTGCGGATGTTTTTACGCTGACGCGTTTCCAACTTAATTTGCCGTAGCAGCGTAAACGTAGTGGGTTCAGTCAAAACGTGTTCGATTGTTCATAAGGACATGGAGGCAAAAAAAGTATCTCAAAAATTACATATTTTATAGACAAGCATGCGTCCAGCCGATGAACATTTCAATGCTTAATAGAGTGAAAGGAAGTCTCGATCTACATATCCATGAATGCGGATGCAGTCAAAGAGCCGTAAAACTGTTTTGTCATATGAACGGCGGTTAAATTTATTTACTGGGGACACCAAAAGAAAAAGGATCAATTGAGAATATAGATTGAGAAAGATCATTATTCGATTATAATGTGTGAATTCTGCTCCTTCTTTAATAACTTAAAATACCCTTCGACAATTCTTGGCCAAAATTATCAATTTCTGGACTGAAGTGGACCAGCCTTTAGCAGCATCCTAGAGCTTTTTGAAGGTTTACAAAATGTATTCCGATGTTGAGGTTTTATTTCACTTTACTACACGCCGTCTTTAAGAAACTGCTAAGCTTGTGATGCTGTGGTCATTTATCATGCCGTTCCTTATTGGCATTGGGTGCCCCCATTGCAAGGTGTTTGCGTTCCTGGAATAACAAGTTCTAACTGAACAAGAATATAATTTTTTTAAAGTTTTGTTGAAAGAGAAGCAATAGACTTCAAACTAAACGCAGTTGCTGTCCTTCTAGGCAACACCACTATAATATCATCTGGTTTTATGGTCTAACATTAGAAAAACAAATTTCGTTGACTGTAAAGTATTTCCGAAGTCGTTTACTGCTTCCACGAAATTCACTGGAAATTTCTTTCTTCACGATTGCATTCGTCGCCAAGGCGATCATGACATAGTGTTAAGCACTCTAGGTTAATAATATTGTTCTTTCTAGGATTACCATCTGAGGGTTAACAAGTTAAAATTACATCACATTAAATTCAGAGAAGCATTCATGGCTCTCCCTCCACTCCCAACGGAAATCCGATAATCGGTTTCGGTCTGCTCAGCAAAAGAGTGCGAATAGAGCTTTTTTTAGTGTACGCAATCTACATTCAGCTCCGGATTTATTGAGTAACGAAATGAGACTGCATGCAAGGTGCAACCCTATTACCACTCTCTTGAAGTTTCCTATAGTAAGCGAACCTAAAGAAGAGTTTCCCCATCTTCTTCGCTCAAATTTTCTCCAGTAGTAATATCCAAAGCCAAAATCTCTCTTAACAAATTCCTGACCAAAAATCGGACCTGAAGTACAGCTATGGTACTACCTACCTACCTAAAACTATCGAAATTCATTCCAAGACGCAACTAAGAAGATGGAATTAATAGTTGGAAGAAATAGAGAAAATCGATATGAGCAGTAATCTAGATTTTCATAACTTAAGAAAATCGCAGTTAGATATCTCACGTTTACTATACAAGCATAAACAAATTTGCTTCGATTAATTGCATAAATAAATAAGCAGCTTACAAAAATTTAGTAAAAGGCAATAAAATGTTGATCGCACTAATTGCGGCAATTAATCGTTTCTCTTTATGCATGATCGGAAATAAATTAAAAAGCTTTCGTTGTTCGATGTAACGCATTCTATCATCGATAAAAATTAAAACTATTTTATGTATTCACGACGCCCTGAAAGTATGCTTAAAAGACGATTCAGCACTTACTTGCTCAGGCTTTCAGATTATTCCAGATCAAACAAAGTCAAAGCCATTACGAAAGTAGCTTTAAAAGGAAATTTCGATGAACGACTGCCTGCCAAAAAATTATGCAAACTGCTTTCTTTAGGGCCAAACTATCGCATTGACTCCCAACTGCGATATTCATTTCGACTGAACCTCATATTCCAATACACGAATTCCGAGTTCCCATTTCAATGCAAATCCACTGAAAGCTACGTGGACGACTGGTCGGATCACGGCATTGAATTTCAGTTCATTGAAGGGATAAATTTCGATGCTCACACAGCACACACCCACAGACAATAACGGAATTTTATTCGGTTTTCTTGTTGGCTGCCTGGTTGGTATAACAGCAAAATGCAATTAAGCCGGAAACGTTATTCGCTTTACCGTAGTCAATAATTAAGCATAACATATACGCGGATTTATGAACTTCACACGGTTTTTTGGTTTACGTTGAAAAAATAAATAAAATTCTCTATCGTGGAAAACCGAACTTCAACCGATTTTATTTTAATTCCATTATGTAAGTGAGTGAATTTTTTGGAGCAGAAACGAGAAAGGAAATTTTGAAAAATCGTGCTTACCTATGTAAGCCAAATTTCCATATGTAGCGTTTTTAATAAAATGAAATTTCGTATAACCTGAAAAAGGCAAGAACCTGAATCATCTAAATTAGATTATCTTGATGAGATTTGCACGTACAGATTTGATTTCATATGCCCAAGAAAATCTAATTTCGCTGATTTCAGACAGCGTTGAATGAAATTCTATCAGGAAGAGAAGCCCTTCTGCACAAGTAAGGATGTAATATTTAACACTTGATCCAAATAAGTATCTACATTCAATTATATAGGCACCGAAATCAAGTTTTCCCAAAATGTTTGGCGATGGAACACCTCCAATGAACGGATATTTTTATATGATAAAACAACAAATATTTGTATTGCTCTGACAGTTCTGTGTCGAAATATGAGAGGGCGATGAAACGATGAGAGGATGTTGAACGATAAATCTCATTGGACCTGATGAATACATGTTTTATCATTTCGCAAAGTATCTATTGATTTTTATTTTTTATAGGTTTTTTTTTAAGGATTTACAAGCTACAGCCATTTAAAATGTTGAAAATTGCCAAGCAAGCCAAGGCCAAGCCATCAACACTAACTAGAAATGAAACAAAATTACTATCTCAAACTTAAATCCTTAGTCTTTAGTGAAGAACATAGAAAAGATATTAGATCATGAGTAGACAGCGGATTTTATGCACTTTTTTGTTTTAAGTCAGAATGAAATAAAATTTTGAATTTGGACTTCTTGAAAGACCTATTTTTGATTTAAGACTGCATATCCAAAATATGCAAAAACATATGCAAGAATATGCAAAAACATATGCAAGAATATGCAGGAATATGCAGGAATATGCAGAATAAAAGCAGTATATTTTGTATATAAATTGAGATATTTTATTTTCGTTGACATTTGGAAAATAAAAATATTGATAACATAGGCTTCGTGGCGTAGTTGTCTGAGATGCCAACTTACGATTTGGAAGTATGTGGGTTCGATTCCCGCCCTGGTCGCGTTTTTTTTCTTTTTTTTTATTAATTCAAAACTTTGCCTAAGCATCCAACCTTGGGAGCATAAGTTTAACTTAAGCGGTACTTTTTAAAGCACTCTGAAATTGATTCTGTCGCTTAAGCAACGTTGAATCATTAAAGGAGGGTTAAGTGTGCACTGTGAAACTGGGCATGAGAAAACTTTATGCTTTGGTTCAATATGAAAACTCACATATTTTTTGCACCTGACGCATATTAATTGATTGCCATCAAACTCAAAACATGCCGATTGCGTTTCATTGAGCCAATTATTTATTTGTGCTCTTTTGGAAGCAAACTTCGTTTTCGGCATCTTATACGTTCATTTAAAAATCGAAGTAAAATTATAACTTTTGATTCAAATGGCAAATATTTGCAACGGTTTTGCATTTGCCTACTAGATCAGCAGTTGTATTTCGCGTAAGACAAGTCGAAAACAATTATTTCATAAGGTTTTTTTCGTGCATATTAGTGCATATACGTGCATATTCCTGCATATTTTTGCATATTGGAAATATGCAAGAATATGCATTTATGCAAAATATGCAAAATGAAATAGGGCTCATTTGCAATATTTTCTTATGAAACGAATTTGTGTGCAAACAAAATTTAAATCCGATCATCTATTAAAGATATGCATTTGCATATTATCCGCTGTCTAATCATGAGTGACCTTAAGATAATAACACTGTGATAGTTTTTAACAAAAAAAAATTTAAGGCAGACCTGAAGAAAAAGATTTCCCCCTATTTCGGACACCGAGAATACAACTAAATCATTCAGCCCTATTATGATTGTCGACTACTGATAGAGAATCGAAAAAGTTCTATCTTCGACAAAAATTTTTAATTTTCCACATACTAGAAAATGAAAAATTTTAGTCGACAATAGAAATTTTTCGATTCTCTATCAGTAGTCGACAATCATAATAGGGGTGATTAATTTTTCTTTTATAATATTTATAATTAAAATTAAAATTAAAATTAAAATTTTAATTACTATTATTACTAACTATTATTGATGTATAAAGCTCCATGGTTCCATATCAAACGAGTTCTAAATAAAAATGCTTGTCCATGAAATGTGCTACTTGATCAGAAATGCTTTTTATAGCAGACGAATGTGTTGCCCTATGTAAACTAAGACTCAGAGTCTTCAACAAGCCTTCCCGAGTAAAAATATTTGTATCTATTTTGCACGCCAAAACCCCAAATAATGAACAGTCTTGCGCGTGCTTTGGGCGCCGGACCCCAATCTAACAAAAACGCGCCCAAATCGAGCCCAAACCGGGCATGGGTAGTGAACTAACGCGGCTCGATTTGGGCGCGTTTTTGTTGGATTTGGGAGTCATTTGGGCTAGGTTTGGGTCTGTTTATTTTATTTGGGGTTTCTTAACCGAATATCCTATCGTTCATAAATAATAAATCGATCAACTAAATGAGAACAATTGTCACAATACGAGAAGATCTATTAGTGGTCGTAGTGCCCCAAACTTTGCCAGACATCGAAACTAAAAAAAGATCAGAAAATATTTTAATCATGGTTTTTTTATTTTGAAGAAAATTTTTAGAACTTTCTCTAATAAATTCATTTCTGTGTGAAATTTTTAAAGAAAAGTGAAGAATATAAAAAAAAAATTCAAGAAAATAAATAAAGCCTATAGCCCAAACACCTTTGATTGAACTGCATTGCAAATTATTCAAGTCAAATAATACAAAACAAATGAGAAATAAATCTTATTTGAGGTTTCATCCTATCAAATGAGTAAGCTAGTGGATAATTTTTCGGTCAGATAGCTCAGTAATACTATCAAAAGAACATTTCAAAAAAGTATTAAAATGTTACGGAAAAGTATCAAAAGTTCATCTACAAAAATAACTAAACTAGACTAAAGTGTTTTGTGAAGTGAGGAAAAAAATTCGCAAAACAATTTCGTATGCAACCCACGATGACATGTTTTGAATACGAAAGTAATCCAAGCTGTGGGGACCAAAAAAAAAAAAGTCAGTGTAAGCTTAAGAGACCCGTGAACTTCGTCGGCAGAATAAGTTAAGGTACCTTCCAGCGGTATACGTGGCGCCGTTGAGTATTCTTCGGAAGTGAAATAAAAGAAAAAGTTTTGAGGAGAGATTTATGGGCGACAAGTGTGTCACGTACTGTCATAGACGCATGGTTTTTCGTTGACGGCTGAAATGATAAGGATGAAGAGGAAGATGATGAGCGAGCAAACACCACAGCAACCGGATATGCTGCGGAGCGACCTAAAGTGCAGAAAAGTTGACAATTAATTTTCTCGCTTGACTTATGCCTTTGAATCCAATTTAAAATCTTTCAAAGAAAGTCGCAGAAAGATCACTCTACGATAAGACCAATAAGAAAAAAAAAATGTTATAAAAAAATGAAAGAAAATGAAAACCAAATTTTTTTTTTTTCGCTCAGGTTCCTTCCGTTTGGCAATTTAAACAAATTATTTTTAACGATATTGCGAAAGCCTTTTGATAACGTCTTTATCAGGGATGATTACAAATTTTGCTTATGAAATATTTATTTACCTACTTTAAAGAAGATCTATCTTTAAAGAGACCTTTTTTTTTCAAAGCCTATGTAACATTACTGTGCAATTCTTATAAATAGATGAAGCATCTCAACTCTAGGAAAAATTTTACTGAATTGAATGACATCACGTTGTGCTAAATTCAAACTATGTTTCCTTTTTCAACTTATTTTCTAATAAAATTTGAAACACTTTTTCCAAGAAATAATTGCACCTTGATTAAGTATAAAAGGACATGAAGACAAAAACTCTTTAATCAATTTCGGATCGACAACAACAACCTTGAACAGCCACAAAAGAAAAAGTTGCTAGTAGAAAAAACTTTATGCAAGTTATAACGAGAAAAGCTACGATCTTGATAGTGTTGTGTGTCACAACCGCACAAACAGTTCTTATACCTTATTTCGATATGCGATAAAGTACAACAACGAAAACACCGGCGTTCAGAATCAATAAAACATTAACGCTGACGTAAACAATCAAAGCCAGTGATCGCAAATACTAAGAACATCAGAGGATTGGATCGGGCGAGTGAGCGGCAAGACGAAATGGCCGAAACAGCTAGTCAGCAATTATGTCGCATAAGCTATGCACAAGAAGTTCATCGTCTTAAATACTGACCTGCTCCAATAATAATAATAACAACAACACGTAGCAGGTGAAGACTGGAATAAAGCTGACGCTAGAAGTATTAAGCAACAGCAGCACGCAACAACAACAATCGAGATGACCCAGAAGAGTGTCGCAACAACCGATATTGCTAGAACAGCAATATCTCTTGAAGACTGGAATAAAGCTGACGCTAGAAGTATTAAGCAACAGCAGCACGCAACAACAACAATCGAGATGACCCAGAAGAGTGTCGCAACAACCGATATTGCTAGAACAGCAATATCTCTTTATTTAAACTGAGATTCGTGCACTGGAGGAGGACTACGATCAGAACCGTGAACCGAAGTATTCAGTAGATCTCAACTTTAACGCACCTACTCACGAGCCAGGACGTTGAAGTGTGGATCTCCGTGTTAGCTAGGGAATAGCTCATAAAAGTTAGTTAGCTTAAGGATTTAATGTTACGCCTTAAAGTAAATCAATAAATGCTATATTCAATATTAAACGGTCTCGAGTAATTCCTTGCGTTAAGCTACTTAGACGCGCTCCCTAGACGACACAACAATAGCTTTCAAGCGAAATATCCCTTTTGTAAAGGAGAAAATTAGAAAAGCACAATCCATTTCATGGTGTCCTGCATCTCAATAGCGAACTTCATTCAATAGCGTAAATCAATAACGTTCTTTTTTTTCTCCTTTAAAAAAAAAACAAGTAAGAAAGCTAAAGTCGGTCAAGCCCGACTTTGAAATACCCAGCGTCCCGACATTATGAGTGCACTATGTTTTTCTTCTCTATTTGTGGACGTGGCAGTGGGAGGGCCACATAAATTATTTCCCTACACCCTTCATTCGCCTTGGTGAGCCCATGTTGCGAATTTGAAGCTTCTACGCCTTTTACTTCGGAAGTTACGACAAATCTTCATTTGTGGGCGTGGCAGTGGGCGGGCCACATAAATTTTTTCCCTACACCTTTCGTTTGCCTTGGTTAACCTATGTTGCGAATTTGAAGCGTCTACGCCTATTAATTCGGAAGTTACGAAAAATCTCCATTTGTGGGCGTGGAAGTGGGCGGGCCATATAAATTTTTTTCCTATACCTTTCATTCGCCTTGGTCAACCTATGCTGCGAATTTGAACCTTCTACGCCTTTTACTTCACAAGCTACGATAAGCCCTTATTTGTGGGCTTATTTGTGGGCGTGGCTCACGGAGGGCGGCGTCAATTTTTTTCCAGGATATGTCCCTTTTCGTAGTTTACCAGTACACCAAATATCAATGGAATGTGTTGAGTGGTTCGCAAGTTACAAGCATTTTACTGAAAACACATTATATTCATTTGTGGGCGTGGCAGTGGGCGGATGTCTCCCACTTTTACTTAGGATCATACTCGGATCCCGATATACCTGTGTGCCAAATTTCGACTTGATTGGTCCAGCCGTTTCGGAGGAGATCCGACCACGGACGGACGGACAGACGGACAGACGGACAGACGGACGGACGGACGGACAGACGGACATGTCTAAATCGATTCAGTTTTTGATCCTGATCATTTCTATATATATATGTCTATATCTCCGGAGCTTAGTTCTCCCTGTTACAAGATTTGCACAAAACTAATATACCCCGCTTACGCTGGGTATAAAAAACGGTTGCTCGTATGCGAAGAATTTTTTTTCTTCAAAGCAGAACATTGTTCAATAAATTGAGAATTCTCAGAAACGCAAACGAATATGCTCAGATAGCCACCCAAGGCAACTAACACATCCTTATTCTCAAATTATGAATCGAAAAGAAAACGGTTTCCTTTATTCGCATTTTGACGCTAATGATTTTTTGGTTTTTAATTGAAGGGCCAAATTCATTTTTAATATGAGGTTTATTCATTAGAAAACTTTATAGCGCATGTTTGCCGAAACTCTTTTCGAAAATAGAACACAACAAAATTCATGGAAACCCTCCGGGAGGGATCCCAAAGTATTTAGGTACACATGATATTGAAAGATGAAGTTGTACAAAATTTAGCATGAAAAATTTCCACACAACCAAAGCAAAGGAAAATTACTCAAAGGCACCGAAATTCATTGATTCAAATTAAGCACACTTGTTGAACTTCAAAAACCACGTTCCATATACTCTCCTGCAGTCACAGAACCGTTAAAATTTCGCCTAAAGAAATTTCAAAATTTTTTACTTAATTATGCTGTTAATGGCAACCCCCTATCAAAGACTATTACGAACAGGGAAAAAAAAATAACATAAAAAAGAGCCAATATGAGCCCATATGAATGAAATTAAGACGCCCATTATTAAGGAAAAAACTCATTAAAATACCATAAAAACAATAATCTCAATTTTTTATTTGGGCTGTTCTCCTGCCATGCATAAAAAATCGATGCCAACCTCTGCGCCAAAAGGCCATGCTGTTATAATCTCCTAGTTTCTCATTGTTTGTTTTATTTACCAAAATAGCTTTCCGAAAACCGAAGAGGAAAAGAAGAAAAAAAAATCCTGAAATAACAAGCTAAATTACTCAATACATATTAAATACCAAGAAGAAAATTCCTCTTGCGCTTTTGCCTCCACCTCGCAAATTTCAAGGAATTTCTTCGATGGAAAAAGCAAATTTTTTTCCTCCCAACCTTTCAACCTTTGAATTTTCATTTTTTTTTTTTTTTGAACAATTTGAATCCTTAGGTCTCTTGTGGTATTGCTCATTGCTCTGAGGATTCTTCCAGGACTTGTAATATTGTTTTTACATTAAAATTACATTAACTAATAAAGCAAACGTATAGAGAATAAAGTGAAGGGAAAGAACGAAATATGTGTGTATCTCCAAAGGCGCAGAGCATTTATTTATTTACGCAGGAGAAGACGAATGCAAAAGGAAATGCGAGCCAACGTAGGGGAGAAAAAAATTCGTCTTCAATTTGCCAATGAAATGATACAAAGTTTTTTGAATTTAATGAAAAATATTAATAAATGTCTTCAAAGTTCTTTGGGGACATCGAATTTGTTTATTAAATTTTTTTTCTTTTCCACTTTATACACAAAAAAAAAAACAAAAAACCGAATCAAAGCTGATAGAATTTTAGAGCGTTTGATTACATTTTGAGTAAGAAAGAACAAACTGAAGGTACCTTTATTTATTCCTGTGAATTATGCCCGTAAGGGTAAAATTTTTGAAATAAATACGTCTAATTGCTAATTGCTGCTTCTCAAGTTATCTTATCTGTCCGTTTTTATGATACTTCCAGTTTTTTCTTCAAGCAGCTTACACTACGGCGGATGTTCATTTCGTTGCTTTGCTCTGTTCCTTAGGAGAGCAATCATTCAAGGATTCAATAAATGTGTAAGTAGGCCTGTCGAGAGGGAGGGGGAAAAGGTTTACCGGGCTTTCTGAAGGGGCCCACAATTGAGCCATGGCACCTTTTTTGATCACAATTGTTTGTTAGGGGACCCCGAGCATAAACATCCTCCAGCTTTTTAAAACGGCCCACAATTCTTCACCGTGCGACCACTGTTTTGTCGCACTTATTTGTCAAAAATCCCCCGGGCCCCACATTTTTCTCTACGGACCTGTGTGTGTAAGCAATTAGAATCATTTCAATTGATTGCCTCTCAAAAATTAACGTGAACATCAAATTAGTTTCGTCGATAATTAATTTTAATTAAAATATTGTTTTCAGGCGTGCGAGTATTTTCCAAGAGCCAAAATAAGGACTTGTCCAATCAAACACTTGATCGAAACTGGGAAAAATTTGCTAACCGAAGATTAGCGTTCCCAATATAAGCTATTAGCTTTCAAGGTGTGTGCTTCTTTTGGAAGGAACTAAGTTGTTTCAAAGTTGAACTTATTTAGGCACTCCAAAGGCGTTGATGAATCACCGTCACGAAATATGGCCATATCCACCAATCGTGGATGCTTCATGTGGCTCATATGGCTCGAACATTTTTATAGAATCTTAGAAAACAAATTGTTTTTTTTTGTACTCTTTTATTTCAATTTTCACAGTAGAAGCGGTCCCGATAAAAAAAAAATGATTCCCTTCTTCGAGCATGGCCACCCTAAAATCTTTATTGAGATAAAGAGCTGATAATATGGAATATATAAATATACCTAAGAACAAATAAGTATTGATAACATCACCCTCTTTATTTATTGAATATTCTGCATTGCTCTGAGAGCATTACCATTATCCTTCTCAGGTTGGTAAACAATTTCACATAAATATAAGAACAAATTATTGAGCTTTGAAACATAACAAGCTCCTTTAGTTCTTAATGAATTGTACCCTCGGGTCCCACAAACAATGTATATTAAAATCGATTAATTCGTAATTACCTCTGAAACATCTTCGTTGTAATACGCAATGTTTTTGGCTCATAAATTTTTAACTGAAGATATAAGAGAAACTAATTGGAGTTCCCAAACAGCAATTCCTGGACAATTCTATAACTCACAAACTCAAAAGCTGGTTTGAGCACAAAAAATACAACAAAGAATGAGGCTTGAATATAAATAAGTAAATATATAAATATGTATAAATATATTTATACAGTTAAACTTCCATTACTCGAACCATTGTCCAAAGAAATAGTTTGAACTATAGAGACTTCGAGTTAGGGAAACAAAAATGTATATAAAATGTTCGCTATTGCCTCCCGATTCAGTTCGAGTTATTGAAAATTTGAGTTGTAGAAGTTCGAGTTATGGAAGTTTGACTGTATATGTACACAGCTATCGACTTGGAGTCTGAGTATTAAGCCCGATAATCAACATAATAAATTCGTTTCCGATTTTATTAAATGCTGTAACGATTAAAGAAAAAACAATTCAATGATATTCTTTGGAAAGAAAATATTCGAAAAATTAACATCAAAGAACATAATTTTTCTCTCGGTTTCCATCGTAAATTCTTTTCCTGAATAATTGAAAAATATGCGCAGAGATATAATTGAAAATTTTAATGAAGTCAAAAGAAAAACAGCTGAAGCGCAAACAATTCTGGATTACAAATTATAGCGCATCGTAACTTTTCCAATTTTGCTTTTCATTTTCTCTGCTCCTCACTCTCTCTCTTAATCTCTCTCTCGCTCGCTCATCTCTCGCTCCCTCCGTCACTCTCACTCTTTAAGTCGCCTCCTCGATTTTGTAATTATCTCAAATGTCACAAACAGTAAAAAGAAGTGCCAATAAACACACGTACGTGTATTTTCATAAAAACCCTCATGTAAGCTGACACTTTCGAAGGCATAATAGCTTAAGCTCCCAAAGTCAGATATGGGCCAAACTGTGCTTTTGGGTGGTAAAAATGCTACCAGAGAGTTTCAAAACTATTGAAAAAGCTTGTCGTTCTCTGTAAAACATCAAAAACAAAATTTAAAAAAAGTTCAACTGTTTCAATTGGAAATCTGAACAGTTTTGAAGCATACCTTAAGGAAAATACCGTCCATTTATTTCCGTTGATTTGATAAGCTTTATTGATTATATGTTTGTAGGTATGCATAAATTTTTTTTCACTCACGCCTCAGGCCGACGCTGCTGCAAACTTCAAAAAAAAAAAAAAAAAAGAGGATTTGCAAATTCAAAACGAAAAGTCCTAATAAAATGTATCTCCAAAGCCATCATCAAAACTCATTAAGCTTCTTTGAAGCCGTACTGTCGGCTTTTTTATAGCATACAGTTCTGAATGATTCACTGAAACTGAAACGAATTGATTGAGTCATTCAATAAAACTCCAATGAATTGCGAGGAAACGATACAAAGCTCTATACAAAGAACTCATAATTTCAAAGCTAATAAAAGTCACCACTCACCCCATCTTTTGACAAACATCGACTAGCAAATAAGACGAGACCAAAAAAAAGTCTGAAATTTAAAAGAGAAGAACGCAAGAAAGGGACCAAAGTCGTAAGTACGACGGCAGGCAACAGCATTCATCATCAATGCCCGAACCACAACAGACAGCAACCCCCGAAAGAGCTGCCCCACATAGGCCTTTTCCAAAAATGTACACAACTTTATAGACTTTTAATGATTTTACAGTAACCATTGACAACATCAATGCATACAAGCATTCGCAAACACACGAACATTTTACACATACCCACGAGCATAAAAATACACACACTCAGACATTCGATCCGCTTAGATGTGAAGCAGATATACTTATTTGGCATCCATTATGGGTCGCCCTCTAAACAAGTAGCATGGTTTTTTTTTATCGTTGAGCTAACTGTCAAAACGAGCATGAGAACACGTTGACGTATCCTCATGGGTATATTTCTGGGTGCACTCTCTCATTTAGTCAGCGAAATTCAACGTCGACGTTAACTTTGTACATACATTGTATGTTTGTAGTATTCCGCGACCCATGCTGCGAAAAAAAATCTTGTAGAAAATATCCAGCGGTGTGTTGCTTAAGCACTTCGGCTTTTCTGGGCAACTTTGCGATTCATTTTCGTACATAATTGTATCAGTTTTGGATACATTTGAATGTACACAGTTATATGTACACAATGTGTATTACACATATTTATATGTGTGTGATTTTTAGAGAAAAGCTATTACATATTGAAAACACTACAATTTTTAGCTTTTCACCTCAACTTGATGACCTGTGCTATATAACCTTTTGTGAATTTCAATTCATCATAATTAAAAACTATAAAATAAAGACTCGATAACAAAGATAGTGGGTATATATTTATCAAGAACCTTATTGTCACGTCTTTGTATTCCCCTCCTTTATTTACCTTCCTCTTTGTCTCTCTTACTCCCTCTTACACCCATTACATTTCATTGAGCGCTCCCTCTCTCTCTATATCTCTCTTTTTCGGTATAGCTCTCTCTCTCTATCTTCCTTCTCGCTCTCTTCTCGCTCTCTTCTCGCTCTCTTCTCGCTCTCTCTCTCTCTCTATCTCCCTTCTCGCTTTCTTCCCGCTCTCTTCGCGGTCTTTGCACGCTCTCTGCTCGCTCTCTCTCCTCTCTCTTCTCTCTCTCTCTTCTTTCTCTTCTCTCTCTTTCTTCTCGCTCTCTCTCTTCTCTCTCTCTCTTCTCTCTCTCTTCTCTCTTTCTTCTCTCTCTCTTCCCTCTCTCTTTTCTCTCTCTCTTCTCTCTCTCTTTTCTCTCTCTTTTCTCTCTCTTCTCTCTCTCTTCTCTCTCTCTCTCTCTCTTCTCTCTCTCTTCTCTCTCTCTTTTTTCTCTCTTTTTTCTCTTTTTTCTCTTTTTTCTCTTTTTTTCTCTTTTTTCTCTCTTTTTTCTCTCTTTTTTCTCTCTTTTTTCTCTCTTTTCTCTCTCTTTTCTCTCTCTTTTTTCTCTCTTCTCTCTCTTTTTTTCTCTCTTCTCTCTCTCTTCTCTCTCTTCTCTTCTTCTCTCTCTCTTCTCTCTCTTCTCTCTCTCTTTTTCTCTCTTCTCTCTCTCTTCTCTCTTTTCTCTCTCTTCTCTCTCTCTTCTCTCTCTTCTCTCTCTTCTCTCTCTCTCTCTCTCTCTTCTCTCTCTCTTCTCTCTCTCTTCTCTCTCTCTTCTCTCTCTTCTCTCTCTCTTCTCTCTCTCTTCTCTCTCTTCTCTCTCTCTTCTCTCTCTCTTCTCTCTCTCTTCTCTCTCTCTTCTCTCTCTCTTCTCTCTCTCTTCTCTCTCTCTTCTTCTCTCTCTTCTCTCTCTCTTCTCTATCTATTCTCTTTCTCCATTCTCTCTCTATTCTCTCTGTCTCTATTCGCTCTCTATTCGCTCTCTCTATTCGCTCTCTCTCTATTCGCTCTCTCTCTATTCTCTCTCTCTCCTCACTTTCTTCTCCCTCTATTCTCTTTCTCTCCTCACTTTCTTCTCCCTCTATTCTCTCTCTCTCCTCACTTTCTTCTCCCTCTATTCTCTCTCTCGTCTCTTTCTTTTCTCGCTCTTTCTCTCTTGTGTCTCTCTCTTCTCAATCTCTTTCTCTGTCACCTCTCACGTTTTCTCCCCATTATCGCTATATCGCTGTCTTCTCACGGTTTCTTTTCTTTCTCTCTCTATCGCTTTTTCTTCTCACTCTCTGTCTTCTTACACTCTGTATCTTTACTCACTACCTCCCCGCTCTCTGTCATCACACTCTCTGTTTTCTCACCCTCTGTCTTCTTACTCTCTGTCTTCACATTCTGTGTCTCTTCCTTCTCTAATTTTCAGAAATTTCGAAAAATTAGTAATTTCCAGGGATCGGATTTTGTTGACTTTTATAAATTTAAAGTATACTTTATGGAGTATAAATGTTGTTCAACTCACAGCAAGTTACGATTCAAATCGATTTTTAATTTCAATATGAATTTTTTTGAAGTATTAAAAGCTGTAAGAAAAATTTGTATAAAAGTCAACAAATGTCAATACAAATCTCTTCTAAAAATAGTTCGAAATCAAATTTTTTTGTAAAACACCAATTTGTAGCTTAATTCTGACAAAACAATACCAAATCAAGAAAATTTAGGCAGTCAAAACTAAAAAGGTGTGCAATGGATAAGAAACGATTATGTTTTACTTCACTCATTGCCAATTCAGAAATTTTCTCAAAAGCTCAAACAATAAGATTATCTTTCCATATATGTACATATGTCTTTCTTTCTACTTAGTTCTTATAAGAAACCCAAATCTAAGGAATATGAATACCTTTCTTGGTTGGAAATTGCGAGCGTAGCCATTGAGATGGCGATTCAATTAAATTCCCCAAAAAATTCGTAATTTCGTGAAAGTGACGTTTCAGTGATAAAGGCATTGCACGACAATGGATTACATTTTAAATTGATGTAGATACAAAATCCTCTTAACCCTAGATGGCTACACTTATTTATAGCATGTTTTGGCTACACTTCGTCAAATCGACGAACATCATTTTCAAAGGCTTACGAGGCCAAAACCTTTTGAGCAAAAGATATGCAAAAACCGATTTTAGCAAAGTTATTTAGTGACAATCAGAAAACAAAAATAAAATATTTATTCTCTGAAAAAATAAGATATTAAGAGCACAGTTTTCTCTCTTATGCGAGATAAAATGAAAGTTCTTCGTTGATTCGACGAAGAGTAGCCATCCAGGGTTAATGGAATAAAAAAAAATAATATATTTTTGGAGCATTTTCAAAATATGAATCATATGGCTTTTAAACAAGTTGTTCATAAAATTCCGAAACAAATTTCTACAACGGAAGTGAAAGGGTTAAACGAACGTCTTATTAATTTCAATTAAAATTGTTTTTAATATTTCTTTGCTTCTATACTGAAGTGAACAGCACTACCCAATTCTTTTACTCTTTCAACGCCTATTAAAACTTCGGAAAAAAGTTAATCTGTACGCTCTACTGCCTCAGTATGGCCTCGAACCATTATTGTTCAAAGAAATTTTCCTTTTCACGGAAATTTTTAGTTCAGGCACTAAATTTAAAACTCTCTCTTAATATTAGTGCTACACGATTCAGTTCGACTTCTAGTAAATAAGAGTTTGAGAAGTTCGAGCTATGAATACAATTAAAATTGTAAGCTATTTATCAAGTTAATAAAATTAAGAGATTTTCGAAACGCCATTCAAAATAAATTCTAAACATAAGGGGTATTCACAAAGGCGTCGGAAAGTAGGAAAGTCGGAAAATCGGAAAATTTTAAATGCTTAAAAAGTTGTGCAAAATACAAAAAAAGTTTAAAAATTTTTTAAGGAGTCGCAATTTTCCGATTTTCCGACTTTCCAACGTTTTTAACACGCCTTTGTGAATACCCCTATAAATTTCAAAAAGAATATTTCTAATTGAACTCCGATCAAAGCATTCAATATTGTATGTTGTTGTAAATTATCTCAAAGTAAATCAATTCTCACAAGTCTGAATTTTTTTTTAAATTTTAATTGCATGCATTCTGTGTTAGTTAGCCATTCAGCATTTCCTCTATACTTATTCAAAGTTAACAGGCATCGATAATCTACATTTCGAGTATCCATATATACAACTATAACCTTATATAGTACATTTCACATTTTAGATGCTAAGTACTTTTTATTTTCAGAAAATCTGAATGAAAGAAAATTCTTCGATTCGTGTAAAGTCATGCTCTTCATAAATGAGCAACTAATTTAATTAATTACTTATAAATACGTTAGTAGCAAAGCACATTAGCCAGTCTCGTTTGCCTTATCAAACAGATTTACCCTCTCATTCCATGTGTGAAGCTTCCGTTATAAATCCTCGTAACGTTTTTAGCAAAATGGGTAGCTTCCCTTGATTTCTCGTGCTTTTTACACATATGATTGCAAGTCCTCTCTGTTTTTCATGGAATTTCAATTTTTTTTTAAATATATAGGGACACAGATTCTTTGACAGGCTGTAAGTTATTAACTTAAATTGTTTGTTGAAGTGTGAAATTGTCAAAGAAGAAATATTTTAATTTGAATGGTAAAAACAAAAATACATTTTTAAAAACTTTTTATAAGTATTTTGATTAAGCATACGGCGTATGCCACGTATGCTTAACCCACAAGTGTTCAAGGCAGCCGTTTTCTTATTAACAGCCAATTTGGATAAAGTAATGAAACAGAATTTAATGTTTTTTCCAACTACTTTTACAAGAAATTATCAAATCCCACCCGCAACAAGATCACCCAAAAAGTGTCGCACAGTGTAGTGGAACAAATTGGCGGCGTTTGGTCATAAATACGAATGCAATATTATTCTAGAACTTATATATTACCCCATGGTATGTTATGAGTCCTAGCAGGCAAAAGGCCAGAGTTAAAAAAAAATGCAAATTTGAAAATTTTTTTATTTGAAAAATCCCTGAAGTATGCTTCGAAATATTTAAAATACTAACAACAAAAATTATGATTTTTTAGTTATAAATGGGTATAGCTCCCTAATTCGGCATTTTATCATAACGGTGTTTTGGGAAAAAGTACTTGAAATATCTCAGAGTACATTTTGGTGTTAGTTAATAATACCAAGCTTCAACTCATACATATGGGCCAAAAAAAAGTCGAAAAAACGTTTGAAAAAATTTTTGCATGAAGGCGTACCGATAACTCAAAAAACTAACGATGCACTTCGATTTCTCGGTATTTTTTTTTTTATAAGACTGCACCATAACGATAGGCACCTGGCTCCCAAGGCCAATTTCGAAAAAGTTATTCAGCTGTATTTCTTTTACATGCAGGTCTTTTGTAGCTTTTCCTTTGTGACATACATAATTTCACTATTTTTCTTAAAAAAAAAAAAAGAAATTATAATCATTGAATTTTAATGCATGAAATATGAGCAATTGGGATACAAATGATGCAGTTAATCTTGATATAACCACATGCAAATTCATTTCGATGTATTCATATCACATATGTTCCCGAGAAGTATGCAACATTTTTTTTTTCTGATTTTTAAGAGTGTTTCACCTATCTCAGCTCAATACAAAAAAATATTTAGGTTATTCACAAGCTTTTCCCAAATCCCTCTTATATTTACTCCCAGATAAAATTAGCATTTACTACATTATACTTAATTTTGGGATTTAACACATCACCCGTCAAACGCGCGGGTTATTTAAAAGTGCGAACATAGCTCTTCTAAGTAGTTTTTTTTTTAATTAACAGCTGTTATAACAGTTTTAAGATTTTAGAAGGCTTTTGCATGACAAAATGTATTCAAAATAATGATTTTGGCACGTAGCACAGTGCGACGAAGAGTGAAAATAGGAATGTCGGGAATTCCATTAAATGATGTACTAAGCGATAGGAAATTTATCTATTTTCATGGATCTGTTAATATTTGTTTAGCCAAAGGTTTTAAAAGGACGTAACAAACACATTTTTTTTAAAGCTTTTTCTTCAAATTATAGGAAGAAACTATGTTAAAAGGAAGTGACCATTAACTACTGTCAGCTTTGAAAGATGGTCAATATATGAAATGTTAAAAACAGGAAATGATGGAAAATGGAAATGGAAATATGTTAAACAATCCTTTGACTTAGATACTGTGAAAAAACCTTTCCGATTACGTCCGCCATTTTGAGAACAGGCGATTTTAAAATATGACCTTCTGCGAGTGAATTGTGTTATAACTCCAGAAATACTAGACGAATCGCTGTTATTTTTTTTATCCTCAAAATTTTGCTTATAAAAATATATCGGCATTTCCGCCCCCAGTTTTTTCTTTTCGTACGTTCGCAACCACATTTTTCAACGATTTCCTCCTAGTTTTCTTTGTAATTTGATACTTGGTAGCTTTACATGTGTTGCAGAAGATGGGTTTCTTTGAGTTTTCTTTTCCATAAGGATAGCAACAAAAATATGGTCGCGAACGTCCGAAAAAAATACTGAGGCGGAAATTCCCATATTTTATTTTGAAACAAGAGTAGAATTTTTGGAGAAAAAAATGCAACCTTGACTGGATCATCCGAGGGAAATTTCAAAACTAACGGTCGAAAGTTCAAAAAAACCACATAACTACAAACTTTTTTCTGAAGTAAGCATTGGATTCAGTATCATTATCGGAGTCACAATGTTTGTATGTAAAAAAGACATATTTGGGCTATTTAAAATTCACCAAAAAATTTAATCAAGCTCATAAAACTAGTTTAAACTCTTGTAAAGTCTATTTATATCCATTAACATACTAAATATATATTATATTTAGAATGACAAATTTTGACGGTCCACTGAAGATTGCAAGCTGTGGTCCCAGTGCCGTAGCAACCATAGGGGCAAGAGGGGGCTTTGCCCCCCCACGCAATTTAGTTTTTGCCCATGAAAAAAATTAAAAAAGGAGAAAAAATAAATGACAATCGAAAAAACATGCATTGAAAGCGTGCATGTAATGTGGTTTTAATTAAAATAGACGTTAAAATTGAAAAAATAAATTTTACCCCCCACGCAAATTGAAAAAATTATTTGCCCCTCCACGCAAAACAGAATTGCTACGGCACTGTGTGGTCCACTCAAGGTGAATCATACGATGTTAAGTGAGCCACCAAACCTTATTCCAACATCTAATTAAATTTCCAAATGATTTTGAACTATCAAATTCAATGCCCAAACTGAAGAAAAATATAATTCTTAAGTCTAATAAGTCGTTTTTGGCACTATTCGAAGCAGGCACAAAAATTCACAATGTTATAAAACGCAAATCATTTCCAATTTTTTTTTTTTTTTTTTTTTTGAAGCACGCGCTTTTAAACAAAAACACGTGTGCTCAGCTGAAAGCTTTATATCTTACTGTTGAGTGAAGTGAAGTTTTGGAGTGAAGTTTTCTGTGATATTAGTTTGAAATTTCAAGTGTCACAATATAGTAAACATTCAAGTGGTCTACCCCAAGTGACAGTCCACTTAAGGTGACCTTATCCTATGACTTCTTGAACCAAAAAAATTTTCATTCGAATATATGAATTCCACGGGAGCATTAATGGGTTTTGGCAAAATTGCCTGAAAAATAATTTTAAATTTTTTTCAGAAAATTACTTTATTTGGGCTTTTGAATCATAGTCTGATATATGATTTTTTTATTTTAATTTTTCTAAAAAAATACACCTCTTTCAAAGGATATTCAAGCTTTATGGGAGAAAGAGAGCCAAAACTCGGCTAACATGCAATGTAAACTTTAAAGAACCTTTTTTTTTAAATTGGCTTCAGGGGTCAAATTACTATACTTTGAGTGCTAAAATCTTTCTAAAAAATTAATAAATACATATTTATAAAAAAATGTATATTTAAAAAAGGACTTACATTTTCAAAGACTGCAGATTTCCACAGCAATTAAAATAAATTGCAATACTTATAAACATTACTGAGTCTAAATATTAAACATCGAACAGGAACAACGACACTGAGTAATCTTTTTAAAGAGCTTTTTTTGGTTTATATCGTTCATAAATTTGAAATGTTTTAAATTATTTTGGGTCTTAGTTTTGTCACGTATTCTTCTTGTACCTTAAATTTGACTGGCGATAGATTGTTTAATTATTTTATAATTATATTTATATTATTTTATATTATATTATTTTATATTATATTATTTTAAATATTTATTAATTTATGAAATTGTTAACGAAAATTTCACTTTAAAATTGCAGTTAATCAATGTTATCTTCATTCAACACTCTGATTGGATTACGCTTGTTGCTTTTCGATGGAAATTACTGAATGGATAGAAAATTTCTCGCTGCCCAATATCCTTTCACTTCCATTGCTGAGGAGTATCTGTTGCTTTTTCTTCTGCTGTAAGTCAGAGCAGTTCTATTGAGAGAATTTATTCCTCCCTAAGTGAACATGTCTCTCAAACTAATAGCGGCGTATTCAACTGTTAACTACCTATTACAAGCAAAGTGAGTTTCTTTTTCGAAAACATTCGAAATTGGGGAAAATGCTCTGTTAATGTGTTCAAAAGGAGAACAATCTTCCGAAAGAGAATACGAATTCTTACAGTATGTACATAACATTAAAACACCTGTCAATGCTCTACTTCAATCGAAAGTGAGGACAGAGAAGTAAAGAAAAAAATCTGTTGCATGCTTTACAGCTCAAGGTCTACCTGTTGCCTTGATTTTCATCGCATATTAGCCATGAAGCATTTACTCCCACAATTTCAAAATAAATATTATTCCTTAAAATTTTGTTGAGAATACCTACAAACCTTGCTCCTTCTTTTGATTGAAAAACGAGGAAAATCACTACAGAAAATTACATATAATTTTTTTTTTTTAAACAAACCTTTTGCAAAATCTGCAAGAAAAATTATTGTTCAACTTGTGGTTTTCGCAACCACAAATGAAAATCTTTTACATGTGAGATGTGCACTCGTACTGTTAAACCTCAGAGAAACGATCATAACAAAATATCCAGCAAACTTTTAAAAATCTTATGCACCAAACGCTTTTCATCGCAGCAGGCGCTTATGCTGCACAAAAAAAAAAAAAAATAAATAAATAAATATGCAGTGCACTTGCTTGCAAAAAGTACGAGAAATTGCACCCCTAAATAGAGAAGTACGTAAAATAACAACCATTCTGTCAAATTCAAAGAACCGCTGAAATCAAAATCAAAAAGAAAATGGAATGTCCAAGGCGTCTTTTACAGCAAAGTGGAAACGATAGTGGTTAAATATCTGCGTTAACTCTTATCTATGCTATTACATCAAAACTGAACGTGAACAGAGCAATTATTTTCCCTTGATTCCAAACATATGCATGTGTTAATCAAATTATACACGATAATAAAAAACAATACACAGCTATTAAATGAAATAAAAGCATTGAAAAGAAGCCATATAAGTGTCAAAAGCTCAGCGAAAAATGTTATAATACCGAAATTAATAATTTTTGGTAAAGCATGTAATCTGATTTAGTGTTTATCTCTGCCGGGATAGTGGTCTAATCTTAGTCAATATAATACATTACTGGACATTATTGATAAACAGTTATTGAAAAGCTCGCATAGCAGTGGCAAATGCCTTAAGCATAAGCATTTGAACAAATAAATAAAATAAAATTAATCGAAAATTTTAAGAATTAAATTTATGCAATAAATCTCGATACTAGAGAAAACCAAAAAAATAAATTTAAAACAAAATTCAATTATAAGTATATAACAATAATTAAGTACAAAAGTGGAAAGAAAAGTGTTTAGTCTGCTAATTTTATCAAAAAAAAAATTTTTTTTTAAAACAAGAATTAACAGAATGAGATCAATTTTCAAATCGTTGTTTTGCTTTGGTGGCGCTCAAAACACCAGCAAGCCTGAAGCAAATGAAGTATGGAATTTAAATTACACTCAAATAATAATTCTAAGCTAATTGAATCTCGTGTCGGTGGAAGTGTCCTTGACATATTCATTTTTTAAGAATCTCCATTAATGCCGTCGCAGATCAGTGCAGTTTCAATAGCATATACGGGCATGTGACAGAAATCGAATACGACAGAAAACGTTCGATTTCGCTTACATTTGTATGAAAATTTAACCGAAATCGAACGTTTTCTGTCGTATTCGATTTATGTCACATGCCCGATAGTCTCTTCTTGTGCCTTTCAAGTGCTTTGATCAAAAATAATTAAAATTTATACTTGACATACATACATATCGCACCTTTGCTCCTAAACCGCCACAATTCAAAAATGTTTTAATCAATTTTTTTATTTTCGACTACATTTTTCTACAAGAAACCCAACTCCTAGAAAATTTATGCTTATATAGACTAATGCGGTAGTCAATTAAGAAAAATAAAGTTTAGAAAAATAATTAGTTTTTACAAGTTTCAAATGAGAATGAATGATTGTTCCAGAAATGCGAAGTTTTGAGTTACACCGATCTTAGCAAGTGTGCGATATATGTATATAGCAAATCATTCATTCATAAGTTATATCTCAAAATGAAAGCCATATGAGAACACTCAGCAGACATCTGTCACAAAAATCATGTATGCAAATGTAGAAGCAGACACTCATGCATGGCATAGCGTTCTATAGATTTTAGATTTCTATGCTAATTTGACAGCTGTAGTGTTGCCATTGTTTGGAGACTTGCACTTATTTCTGGCAGAGCTGCCCTTTCTAGTTCATTTCCATATTATTTTGCTGTGAGTCACTGTTTACTACAAATTTTCTCTATGCCGCGGCATGCCATGCCATGCCACGCAGTGCACCGCAGTGCGTGAGTATTTCTATCTTAACTCAGCAGTTTCTTTCACTAAGATTCGTTGGAAAAACTTTCTGGAACGTCCGACCACAGTCCAGAGGTGTGTAAAATTCAATAATCTGACGATCAAATTTCGATAAGAGCGGCATTACTCTAACTTCGATTTTCCATATCTTTGGATTATTGACGGCGATTTTTGATTCTTCTTCCTTCCTCTTCCTATTTTCGGACCGATAAGCCAAATCGAACTCTTCAAATTGAGAAAAGTTAACTTAATTTTTTTAAAGATAAGATAACTGTGAGGTAATCGTTTTCTTTTGATCCGAAACAATAAAGTTGCAAATCACGGATTCCCATTAAATGGCTTGGTCATTAAATGGTGAAGATTATTTTCTTGAATCAGCCCATTTTCCTATCTGGATTCGGGAATTTATTAAAATTTTTCAATCGAAAATCCGTGCCTATGTTGGCGAAGACGAGTTCATTCTCGTTTCTGTTGTTATTCTATCGAAGTGCTCTCAAGCGCTTTAAAGAGCTTAAACACCTTTTAGTTTTTTCTTCTTGAATGAAAGAATCTGATTTATCTTCCGGTTCAATGAAACCCAGTTCCTAGATTAGATTCAATGGTATCTCCATTGAAAAGTTAGAAAGTATTTAATTTAGTGGTGTTTGATATTAACACATGTTATATATTTTTCCTCCTTTTAGAAAAATGTTTACGGTTGGAATCCACTGATAGCTGTTGTTAGTTTCTCTGGCACCTTTGGCATTGCAGTGCCCATCGGATGGCACATGAGTGTTATAAACGGTTTAGTCACGGTAATATCAGAAATAAGCTAACCTTTTCGGTGATCCTTACTGAAATTCAACTCATTTTTTCAACAGTTCATTAAGTCCTTCACTCGTGATAGTCTGCAGAATCGCTTCAATACAGAGCTAAATGAGACCCAGGTCGACGCCCTCTGGACAGCATACGTTTCGATTCTTTCAGCAGGCGCCATTGTAGGTTCGCTGGTTGGAGCGTGGTTCTCAAATAAATTTGGAAGGTGAGGAGGATCTTTATCGTTCAATTGTGTGATTAAGAAGTAACATTTTGCATATTAAGGAAGAAGACAATTTTGTTGACCAATATTTCGTTAATTATCGCTGGAATATTGCTCTTTATTGCCGCCACTGCGGGATCCGTGGAAATGTTTCTGATTGGACGGTTGTTTTCCGGTATAGGAACAGGATTATTCGGCATGGTTTTTCCTATTTACTTAATGGAAATCGTTCCTGCAGAACTCAGCTCAATGGTCGGCGTTTTTCTTTCTCTTGGCATGACGGTCGGAATAATCACTGGCCAATTTATTAGTTTGACTCAAGTTCTTGGCACTGAGGAGCTCTGGAACTATGCTGTGTCTATACAAACAGTTTTAGTGGCATGTGCATTTATTCTATCTTACTGGTATCCGGAGAGCCCACAATGGCTATTTCAAATAAAGAGAGATGAGGAATCGGCTCACGACGTGCTAAAAAGGCTGCGAGGTCCGAATTCCGAAGTGAGAATAAAGCAGGAGATGGAAGAAATGCGGGCACATGTTAAGCCTAAGGGCGAAAAGAGGAATACAAGTATTTTAAGCGTTTTGCGCGATCGGACGCTCTTTTTACCAGTTCTTTTAGTGCTAACATATGGATTCGGTTCGCAGTTGAATGGTTTGAATGTCGTAAGGAATAAAAATAAATTATCAATTAAGTATGTAGAATCGATAAATTTGAAATGTCCATAGCTTTTAGTATACTCGGTGGAAATATTTATAAAGGCTGGATTCAGTATAGAGAATGCAGGTTGGATTAACTTAGGGAGTGGCTTGATAGGTATGGTAGTCGTTTGCTTCGGACCGTATATAATGGCCACTTTCAACAGACGTCCACTGATAATATCATCTTCTATCTTATGCGGCATCGCAGTTTTGGGTGAGGCGTTTTCATTGGTTTATGTTGTAAGTTAAAATGCTTCAACGAATTCAAATTGCGCAGTCACAGGAAAATATCTTTTTACAGCATGCAGCTGATTGGATTCCAATTGCCGCTATTGCTTTCCAAACTATATTGATATCCAGTTTTCAGTTTGGCATGGGCCCAATTCAAACTTTCATTGCTTCGGGTAAATATTCCAGTCAATAGTCTTGTGACCTTAAAAATATACTAATTTGATTATTCAGAACTCTTTGAGGTCGAACCACGTTCAGTGGCGATGTCGATTTGTGGCTTAAGTGCTTGGGCTGGCAGTCTTTTGGCCACCTTGACGTTTCCACTAATGCTGAGTTTTATGAACTATTATGCCTTCGTACCATCCTGTGTAGTTTGCTTCTTCGTTGCTGTATTCTCATGGATGTATCTGCCGGAAACAAGAAATCGAAGTCCTACAGATGTAGCACCTTTGATGGCGAACGGGCTAAGATCTCGAGTTCTAAATTGAAAGGACTCACACCAGCCGATAGTTAGTTGTAAAAGGATTTTATATTCCTAAATATTTAATTTTAATAACATTTAAGAAAATTAATATAATAATGCTCTTCTAAATTCGGAAAAGGTAGAGTTGTTCAAATGTGTAAGAAGGTTTTATAGCTCTTAGGCTAATAGTCGTCACCCAAGTTTAAACTTTTTCAAGGTTTTAAATTTTAAATGATAGTCCTCAGGAGAGTTTAAACCAGGTTTATTAATTTTATAAGCAAATTGTTGAAAAAATTGAAAAATAGCAAAGGTATTTGATTGAGTTAAACTGGTATGATGACTAAAAGAGGATATTCCAAATTTTAAACCTTCGAAGCTCTTAAATCGAGTTGAAGACTACGACCCTTAGAGGCAGTTTTTTTTATATAAAAATAAAAGTGGTGATAGAAGTTGAAGTGGAGAGGTTAGATTAACAGGTTGGCTGATAAGTCCCCGGTCTGACACATAGATGGCGTCGCTAGTATTAAATGCATATTATTTTTATATAGTGGCAACCTTCAAATGATTCGTGTCAAAATTTGACGTCTGTAAGTCAATTAGTTTGTGAGATAGAGCGTCTTTTGTGAAGCAACTTTTGTTATTGTGAAAAAAATGGAAAAAAAGGAATTTCGTGTTTTGATAAAATACTGTTTTCTGAAGGGAAAAAATACAGTGGAAGCAAAAACTTGGCTTGGTAATGAGTTTCCGGACTCTGCCCCAGGAAAATCAACAATACTTGATTGGTATGCAAAATTCAAGCGTGGTGAAATGAGCACGGAGGACGGTGAACGCAGTTGACGCCCGAAAGAGGTGGTTACCGACAAAAACATCAAAAAAATTCACAACATGATTTTGAATGACCGTAAAATGAAGTTGATCGAGATAGCAGAGGCCTTAAAGATATCAAAGGAACGTGTTGGTCATATCATTCATCAATATTTGGATATGAAAAAGCTCTGTGCAAAATGGGTGCCGCGCGAGCTCACATTTGACCAAAAACAACAACGTGTTGATGATTCTGAGCTGTTTTTGCAGCTGTTAACTCGCAATACACCCGAGTTTTTGCGTCGATATGCGGCAATGGATGAAACATGGCTCTATCACTACACTCCTGTGTCCAATCGACAGTCGGCTGAGTGGACAGCGATCGGTGAACCATCTTCGAAGCGTGGAAAGACTCAAAAGTCCGCTGGCAAAGTAATGGCCTCTGTTTTTTGGGATGGGCATGGAATAATTTTTATCGATTATCTTGAGAAGGGAAAAACCATCAACAGTGACTATTATATGTCGTTATTGGAGCATTTGAATGTCGAAATCGCGGCAAAATGGTCCCATATGAAGAAGAAAAAAGTGTTGTTCCACCAAGACAACGCACCGTGCCACAAGTCATTGAAAACGATGGCAAAAATTCATGAATTAGGCTTCGAATTGCTCCCCACCCACCGTATTCTCCAGATCTGGCCCCCAGCGAATTTTTCTTGTTCTCAGACCTCAAAAGGATGCTCGCAGGAAAAAAATTTGGCTGCAATGAAGAGGTGATCGCCGAAACTGAGGCCTATTTTGAGGCAAAACCGAAGGAGTACTACCAAAATGGTATCAAAAAATTGGAAGGTCGTTATAATCGTTGTATTGCTCTTGAAGGGAACTATGTTGAATAATAAAAACGAATTTTGACAAAAAAATGTGTTTTTCTTTGTTAGACCGGGGACTTATCAGCCAACCTGTTATACCATTTGAAATTTGAAACAAGTCTTGAAAATTGTGAAATATAAGCTTATGATGTGATAGGGATAAAATATTTTGGTTTTTAACCAAGAAAGCATTCCGAGTCCTAAGAAAACTTCATTAATGAGTCCTAATACGGTGTGAGAGCTCACACGATAAGCTTATTTAAGATTCCGAAATTAATGTGTTTCTTTTTTGTGAAGGCAGGTTTATATGGGCTGGATTCTTTCCATATTAAAGTAATATGGCTCAATTTGCAATGGGCAAATCCAAGCGTTAAGGACGCTGCTATCGTACACTTTAAGTTAAGTTTTCAATATAAAATGAGTGTGATAATTTAGATTAACTTGAATTAATGCACGCTGCATTAAATGGACGTGTTTTTAACATCAATATGAAATTTTTTGAATTTCTATCAGACTCATATTCGGGCGTCAAAGGGTTAATTAAATTATACTTCGGACACATTTCGATCTAATTTTCGGGAGTCTCACTCATATTTCAGACACATTTCGGACTATTTTCTGACTTATTAATTCGGGTACTCTGAAAATGTTTGCAGGCAACAAAAAAAAAAAAAAAAATAATAATTGGTATTTAAAATCTCATATACATTTGATGAATTATGTTAAACATCGGTTTTCTGAGGGGTTTAAACAAACCGATGAGTTGAAAATGGGTTCTTTTTGCTAATCGTTTGCTGATAAAGAAAATGAGACAAAAGACTCAATATTATTTGGTTTCCTTTTTCGTCCTAACAAAGTAGTCTTTGTACATTCGTAGTCATGCCAACCTGTGAATTGTTGGGTCAATAGAAATTTACAAAAATAAATGTTAAGAGAAAACTGTAGCTCCAAATCAGATCGATAAAAATTATAGTTCTCCTTCAAATATTTATCATTTTGAACATGTCACTTTTTGATAATCCAGAAAGCTTGAAGCTACTGCAAGGTTTGCTTAATCCAAAGGATTCAAACGGTTCTGACTTGGAAAGCGAAGACGATGAAGTCGCTGTTGCACGTCGACAAAAGTTAAGTATGTCCATACCCCTATGCTTTATGAAAAGATTTAAAAAAAAAAAAAATTCTTAACATTCACAGCACCTGCAACCATTGCACAACAAGCTGACTCGAAAGCAGAGAAGAGCGATGCAAAAAGCACACCCTATGGAAAACTTGAGGAAAAGGCACCAGAAAATATTGAAGAATGGCAAAGAATGCAAGAAGAGCAGGATGCAGAACTTTTGGAAACTCGCAAAGTACCATCATATAATATAGCCTATCGGCAAGCAGTTGGAACCGAAGATGTCTTCTTTCAGGTTGCCTTCGAGTATTCCTTGTCTGAGTATTGATTGTCTGTACAAAGAGAAATTTTTATTTACAGATTAATAACCGTACAAATGCCTCAGCAAGCTGTGAGGATATGATCGTGGAAATTTTGCTTCCCGAAGAGAATACAACTGCTGATAAAATGAATTTAACCATAACGGAGGAGCGCGTTACACTCTCAACTTCAGTTTATTGTCTAAAGTTGCCCTTTCCGCATCCAGTTAACGTTGATCGTTCGAATGCAAAATATGATGCCGAATTGAAAAAATTGATATTGACGTTGCGAATGAAGCGAGAATTGGATTTTGTCAATTTTTGAATATACCGAATATATATACATACATATGTATGTTCAATATACGAATAAACTTATTAAAAAAATGTAAATAAATATAATAATCAGTTTGTGTGTGCACAAACTTCACGTGGTGGCCGGTCCATAAAATGCCACGAAGCGAAAGTTCTTAGTTTTTACTTCCAACAATTACACAATCAGGGTTGTCGTAAAATCTGAAAGCTGTCAGAATTGGAATATTAGTCGACTGAATTTTCATATATCGCACACTAATCACTAAATCGGCACAACTCAAAATTTTGCATTTCTCGGGCAAACAGCCTACAACTCTCGACGCCTGTAAAATCAATTTCTTTTCTAAACTTATATTCGGGCCTATTACGGTAGTCGCCGTCGACGCAAAAAATAGACGAAGCGACAGATTCGTATTACAGTAGTCGCCGTCGACGCAATATTGTCGTCGTCGTCGCTAAATACCTATTACCGTAGTCGCCGCGAGAGTCGCTTCTTGTCGCTTTCTGTCGCTATTTTTTTAGCTGACGACTAGCAGGCGAGCAGTGCGATAAAAGTAATAAAATGAAAACTAATTTCACTCAATAGTGAGCCAGCTTGAAAAGAACCCAAGTATGGCAAAAGGTTAGCGAAAAGGCAATTTTAAGGAAGAATGGGAAGTCATTTCATCAAAAATGAATTCACCTTGTCCTCCCATGCAAACTTAAAATATCCAATCTTTGTCTTAAAATTCTCCTCTGGTAATAACTTGAATTTCTTTAATTTTTGCTTGAGCTTTCAAAATGTTTTTACTCTTAAAACCATGTCACACAAACAAATTTTCATAAGATTTGTTCCATTTTCCGAATAAAAAATAAAAGTGCTACCAATTTCATTTAAAATTCGTCGTCGTCGTCTCGAACTAGTACCGTAATAGCTATTAAGGGGCGAAGCGACGGCGACGACGACATCGTTGCTAAGTCGTCGACGACGATAGCGGCAAATGTTAAATTTCAAAGTCTTATTTTTCCTGCAGTAAAGTGTTGGCGAACATGAAAAAAATGATTGAAAAAATTTTGAATTGTGCCGGTTTAGCGATTAGTGTGCGATATATCTGATAGGCAGCCGGATAAAATAGGGTTCTGTGCAACTAAGAACCGATAATGGTTCCAATTCAAAACCAAGGATAAAAATTGTAAATTTTGTATGAAATTTCGATCGGTGTTAATTCCGACTCCGACAGCTATCGGATTCTGTGACCCCTGAATAAACTGCTTTCCTGTGGGGTTTCTCACGCGTTGCTACTAACGACAGCATGTATTTGTCGTACTTTTGGCATAAAAGGAGCATTAAGGTTAGACTTTTAGTATTCAAGCAGGCTCGGAAACAGATCATGCAGCTTTGCAAATGCCTTCGCAACTTTTCCCATCGTAAATTTTCATATAAATTTTGACAATTGTGTGACAAATTTCTCATTTCCCACAATTTGCGAAGCTGCATGAGTCCCACTATTATTTTTCATACAAAATAGTTTCAGAGCTTGCTAAGTTTCTGAGGTGCTTTAGTACCACTATTGTTTATGATTCCCCTAGAACCAGTTACATTAGAAACCCAACAAATTCAGATTAAGCAGGTTGCTTTAAATGTCATAAGCTTCATAGCGAAAGACTTTAAATGTTTGATAGTGAAAAAATTCAATTTTGATTTTCTTGCTCCTTTTCCTTTTTCATGTAAATCCCTCTATTAAAAAAGAAAAATTTCACAAATTCTTCCAGCAAAAGCAAGCATTTAAAGATATATGCACTGTTTTTAATTAAAGTATCCACGGCTTAATTTAGTGTCAGCTTGTTGCTCTCTTTAAAGTCAAAACAAACAGCGAAGAAGTCAACATAAATGCAACCACACCCAGAGACACAAAATGAGCACAAAAAGGCTTATTTCAGCACATTTATCTTTATGTTTGTATGTTAACCCATTCGGGCGTTGAATTTCAGCGCAATTAAGCACTTTATTGTTTCAAAATTGCTTAAATATATATGTTTGCAGATTGGTAAATATTTGCACATAGATATTGGCATCAGTGCTTCATATACAGTATAGAATATAGAGCAAAAATAATGCACTTACAGTTTGATTATCAACTCCCTGGAGGCTGCTTTATGCAAATGTTCTTCTTGCCTCCAACAATAAAAATGTTTTGCAGCAACAAGTACAAAACTGATACGAAACATTGTCTATGGAAATTGAATAAAATAAATAAAAGAAAACCAAGTTAACAATGTTATGAAGAGTTTCTAAAAATCGCATTAAAAAACTAGAATTTTCATGATCATATATTATCAATAAATTCCACTGAAACAAATTCAAATACAATTCATGTAGCGGAAGAATGTTTAAGAACAAAGATTTACCTTAACATCATGTTGCATTTCGGTTCACTCAAACGAATTGTAATGGAACGAACGACTTCTTGCTTTTTACATCGCGAGCGACGAGCTCAAAGAGCGTGAGAACGCAAAGTACTTACGCATACTAGTGCATGCAAACGAAATCACGTGACCGGCTTATTGTTCGCACTAAACACTCCGCGACCCGACACTACCGAAAACCGACTGAATAGTCGCGCGCACAAAAAGAGACTGAGCTCTTCAACGCTCGAGCTTGGCTTTAAGTAGACAAAGATCAAAGAAATGCTTAATCATTGTGGCTGGTGAAAATGAAACGAAGAAATTTAATTGCGAATGTTGTTTCATTCACGCCTATAAGAAAGTTTCCACGAAAGATTACTGTATGTAATTATTTGTCCTTTTTATGCAACTTTCTCAATAATACAGGCCTACAAAATTTGGCAACGACTTCTTGCTTTTTACATCGCGAGCGCAGAGCGCGAGAACGCAAAGTACTTACGCATACTAGCGCATGCAAACGAAATCACGTGACCGGCTTATTGTTCGCACTAAACACTCCGCGACCCGACACCACCGAAAACCGACTGAATAGTCGCGCGCACAAAAAGAGACTGAACACTGCAACGCTCGAACTTGGCTTTAAGTAGACAAAGATCAAAGAAATGATTAGTCATATTGGCAGTGAAAATGAGAAGAAGAAATTTAATTGGGAATGTTGTTTCATTCACGCCTATAAGAAAGTTTCCACGAAAGATTACTGTATGTAATTATTTGTCCTTTTTATGCAACTTTCTCAATAATACAGGCCTACAAAATTTGGCAACGACTTCTTGCTTTTTACATCGCGAGCGCAGAGCGCGAGAACGCAAAGTACTTACGCATACTAGCGCATGCAAACGAAATCACGTGACCGGCTTATTGTTCGCACTAAACACTCCGCGACCCGACACCACCGAAAACCGACTGAATAGTCGCGCGCACAAAAAGAGACTGAACACTGCAACGCTCGAACTTGGCTTTAAGTAGACAAAGATCAAAGAAATGATTAGTCATATTGGCAGTGAAAATGAGAAGAAGAAATTTAATTGGGAATGTTGTTTCATTCACGCCTATAAGAAAGTTTCCACGAATGATTACTGTATGTAATTATTTGTCCTTTTTATGCAACTTTATCAATAATACAGGCCTACAAAATTTGGCAACGACTTCTTGCTTTTTACATCGCGAGCGCCGAGCGCGAGAACGCAAAGTACTTACGCATACTAGCGCAAGCAAACGAAATCACGTGACCGGCTTATTGTTCGCACTAAACACTCCGCGACCCGACACTACCGAAAACCGACTGAATAGTCGCGCGCACAAAAAGAGACTGAACTCTTCAACGCTCGAACTTGGCTTTAAGCAGGTTGCTTTAAATGTCATAAGCTTCATAGCGAAAGACTTTAAATGTTTGATAGTGAAAAAATTCAATTTTGATTTTCTTGCTCCTTTTCCTTTTTCATGTAAATCCCTCTATTAAAAAAGAAAAATTTCACAAGTTCTTCCAGCAAAAGCAAGCATTTAAAGATATATGTACTGTTTTTAATTAAAGCATCCACGGCTTAATTTAGTGTCAGCTTGTTGCTCTCTTTAAAGTCAAAACAAACAGCGAAGAAGTCAACATAAATGCAACCACACCCAGAGACACAAAATGCGCACAAAAAGGCTTATTTCAGCACATTTATCTTTATGTTTGTATGTTTACCCATTCGGGTGTTGAATTTCAGCGCAATTAATGCACTTTATTGTTTCAAAATTGCTTAAATATATATGTTTGCAGATTGGTAAATATTTGCACATAGATATTGGCATCAGTGCTTCATATACAGTATAGAATATAGAGCAAAAATAATGCACTTACAGTTTGATTATCAACTCCCTGGAGGCTGCTTTATGCAAATGTTCTTCTTGCCTCCAACAATAAAAATGTTTTGCAGCAACAAGAACAAAAATGGCTCGATACATTGTCTATGTAAAAAGAATATCATAAATAAAAGAAAGCCAAATTAATAATGTTTTGAACAGTTTCTAAAAATCGCACTAAAAAACTAGAACTTTCATGAAAAAATATTATCAATAAAATCCACTGAAACAAATTCAAATACAATGCATGTAGCCAAAGAATGTTTAAGAACAAAGATTTACCTTAACATCATGTTGCTATTCGATGCATTTCGGTTCACTCAAACGAATTGTAATAGAACGAACGACTTCTGGCATTTTACATCGCGAGCGCCGAGTTCAAAGAGTACGAGAACGCAAAGTACTTACGCATTGTCTACGATGGCAACCCTTTCTATTTAAGAGTAAATTAAGAACGTGAAATGTAACTCAAAATGAAATGTAATTTTCCACTCAAATTGTTGTTACACTCATAAGTCGTGAAATGTACTCGAACACATTGTAAGAAGAAAAGAGAAACTTAGAAGAAAGATCGAAAGGGCTCAGTTGTTGTCCGAGACCCTAAGCGCATTGCCGCACCCGAAACTATCTGTTTTATTTTATTTAATTAAAAGGCTAGAGTCTTTTTCATGGTCCTTCGAGCCTACGTTGAACCCGTAATTTATTTAAAAAAAAAAAAAAAAAAAAAAAAAATACAAAAACCCTAAATTTTAAACTGCAAACGCGGCGAGAAAAAAAAAAAAAATAAAACACTAACAAATATTCGAGGAAAAACAACAACAAGAAGAACAAAATCTGGAGCAACCCAAGCAACAATGGTTCCGACGAAGATGACCCTCTCGCTTCAAGGCCAGGACGTATGGATGCATCGGACCCCTTTTGAAGTTGTCGGTAACACCCTTTAAAGCCCCTAAGCTCCAGGTACTGTATGTAATATAAATTATTTTATATATTTATATTCCCGACAAAAAAAAAAGTAGCACACAAACTGCATCAGAACTATTGATGCCACTAGTTTTGGTTTGCTGTGTTTTTTTTGTTTCTTTTTTTTTTTGCCTTTTCGCAAAACCCAAGCCTCTTTCAAATAAAAATACAGTCCACTACATAAATATTGAAGAAATCTTATAATTTTATTTTTATATTGTAATATATAAAAAAAACCCTTAAACTTTAAAGCTTTAAAAACTTTGATTTGAGTTAGCATATCTATATTTGTATATATAGAGAAGAGTTATAAGACCCAAGCCAAAAAGTGCGGGAAAGTCAAAAGCTAATAAGCGGTTCTTGACTCACACATTGTTCATATAGTTTTCACCCACACTGTTAATTGCGCAAACCCAAACGAACTTACATACATACATATGTATGTATTTTCTACTGCGTACAAAAATTTTACAGCAGTTCTTATATTTCTTCTTTTCTCTATCCCTCTGACAACAACACTAATGCGCTTCAAATCAAATAAAATTTTTTTTAAATAAAAACACTAAAAAGACAATTTTCACATGACGATTCGATTTTTATATTAACGTATAATTATCCCCCTTTTTTTACTTCTAATATTAGAAGGAAAGTACGAAAAATAAGACCCACAAATTATTATTTTAATTTGCAACATTTCTTTTCTTAATTTCTTATTTTTTCATAATTGTCAATCGTCCCCGTTTGGTTTGTAAAAAAAAAAAAAAACTAACAAGCAAAACACTCAATTTGTGCATTTACCATATGAACTCTATTGCATTTCAATGGTACCCTACGGTCGGTATAAGACCTTTCGCTTGATACACGTAAGTTTTTTTCGGTGTTTCATTGCGAACTCAATATATTTCTATCAACTATCACAAGGAAACAAGTCTTTTATGGTAAAGCCATAAAAAAGTCGGGAGCCACTGCACAGGCATTAAATGATAATCATTGATGTTTGGGACACCAATTTTAGTTTACTTGTCTATGAGTAAACTTCCTAGAACCCCAATTATAAGATACATCGTATTTTATAAATAACTTGTGGGAAAAATTTTCTCTGTCTTAGGACTCATAATGTCCTAAAACCCCTATTATGAGAATACTTCGTATCTCATAAATCACTTGTGGGAATAATTTTTCTCTGTTTTAGGACTCAACACTGAATTTCCCAATCTATCGGTTTGCCGGCAAGGCCTCTCCCAACAGCCCTTATGTTGGTGCCCTATATTCAACTCTTAGGCTGTTAAGAACTAGAGAAAGGTTGTGACAGCCCACCAACTTTATTTAAAATGATGATTGATAAAGTATATTTACGCTTGCTTTGCTAAAATGCACAATCCCTTATAATTCTTTTGCAAAAATCGGATATAATAACAGCCCTTATCTAGGTCAAATAATAATTTCTACACTGAAAAGTCTGTTTTGTGTCACCCAAATATATCTCAAGTAAAATCTCAATATTGCTCATAACGTGACTCACATTTGTGACAACCGTGATTCACACCACACGACTAACTCGTACTCCCTCCAACATTGGAAGCAATTCTCGATTCAGCAGAACTCTTCACAGTGCATCCCTCGATCAATTAAGATTTCCAAACCACAGTCGTCTCTGAACCCATTCAGAAACCTTATGCTGCTACGGGAATACATTAAATCGAAAAATCTTGGGTTTGGAATTACGCCAAGCCGAAAAGCGTGTGAATTAACCCCTTAGTCACCAGCTTGTCTTCGACTTTCAGTTAATGCACTTGTGCCCCTACACTCACTTTTCTGTTATTTTCGTCTATCGCGGTGTTTGACTGCTCATTTTATTTCGGCTAACCCTTGCCGATCCTAATTTCAGCAGATCTGCACCCATGGATAATATTATATATAGGAAGTGGCGTGACACCCATTATTTGACTGAAAGGAGTAAGATAAATCTGAGTGGCACATTATTGGCTCAAAATGGAGTCACTGAGTAGATTTTACTTCGAGCGACACCCCTGCGCTCACTGTGTGGAAACTTCATTATTTGAACCAAAACCCACAACTTAGATTTTTGACAAATAGAAAGGGAAATTTTCACACTTTAACCCTTATAGCCCAATGCTCTGAACCCAATGAGCACGCATTTTATGCACCCAAATTCGGACAACTTATGCCTTATTTGATCTTTCAAACACATACCCAGCTCTCTAATTTCTCTCTTACAATTGCCTTTCACGCACCACTCTTTAACTATCCCTATTTTGCCGACGTGAAAAACTCATCACCGGACCGGTTGAATCTATCAGGACTCGTGGACCCTGAAACCCATTGCAGTACCTGCAAGGCCGGCGGGATGTCTACGATGGCAACCCTTTCTATTTAAGAGTAAATTAAGAACGTGAAATGTAACTCAAAATGAAATGTAATTTTCCACTCAAATTGTTGTTACACTCATAAGTCGTGAAATGTACTCGAACACATTGTAAGAAGAAAAGAGAAACTTAGAAGAAAGATCGAAAGGGCTCAGTTGTTGTCCGAGACCCTAAGCGCATTGCCGCACCCGAAACTATCTGTTTTATTTTATTTAATTAAAAGGCTAGAGTCTTTTTCACGCATACTAGCGCATGCAAACGAAATCACGTGACCGGCTTATTGTTCGCACTAAGCACTCCGCGATTCAACACTACCGAAAACTGATTGCATAGTCGCGCGCACACAAAGAGACTGAACACTCCAACGCTCGAACTTGGCTTTAAGTAGACAAAGATCAAAGAAATGATTAGTCATATTGGCAGTGAAAATGAGAAGAAGAAATTTAATTGGGAATGTTGTTTCATTCACGCCTATAAGAAAGTTTCCACGAAAGATTACTGTATGTAATTATTTGTCCTTTTTATGCAACTTTCTCAATAATTTATTTAGTTTAGATACATATGTTCTTATATAAATGTGTACCATCGCACGAATGGGAAATGCATAAGTTTATGAGCAATGTTTGAGCAATTACATAAATACATATATACATCAGTATTTAATAATACCTATAAAGCAGGCATGCCCAAAAGGCATTCAAAAAGGCAAAAGAGAAGCAAAAAATAGAAGTTCGTGTACGTATATGAAGAGAGAGTTTTAAAAATGATACCGAACGAGTAGGCTTTGTGCCGCGTTTTTTTCAGAAGAGAAGCTAGTTTTTGTATTTTTATGTTTTTGTTGTACTATACACTATACACTATAGTATACTATAGTATATATACTATACTATAGTATACACTATAGTATAAAGTTGTCAACATTAATGCAATAAGCTTACTGAGTTCATTCGAAAAACGGCATTTCAATTTCGCTGGTGTAAGTTACAATCTCAAAAGAACCTTTGTTCTTTTTTGCAAGAAAAAATTTTGGACACAACGCATTCAAATGCATAAAATTGAGAAAAAGCAAAGTAAAAAAAAAAAAAAATAAGAATAGGCTCACCTTACCAACATGTTGCCTATGATATCTCTCGCGACGATAAAACGAACGACTTCTTTCAAATACAAATACAGCCCGACTCCCGGGATTCCCGCACGCACAGATCAGAGAGCGAGACGCTCCTCTACTCACACGAACAAAATCATCCGACCGTCACGCTATTCGCACTAAACACTCCGCGACCCGACACTTCCGAAAGTCGACTGAACAGTCGCGCGTACAAAAAGAGAACACTTGAACGCTTGGGCTTGGCTTAACCCGGTAGTGCCTAGCGATGCCATATGGCATCACTAAAAAAGTTCGTGTTTTGTCATCAAAACTTCAAAACCGGTTCATATTTTATTTTATTTTTAATATTTATTTTTTTCAATTCAGGCGCTACCGGGTTAAAGTAGTCAAAATGCAAGGAAATGTACAGTTGTTTTGCGATGGCATACAAGCAAATAACATGTTTGACAGACGTGAAATTTGTTTGCATGAATTTTAATATGTATTTTCATTAAAACAATTACATATGATGAAAATTTTTTTTTAGATTTTGTAAATTTTAACCCCCTTTTTCCTAATCAAATTTTATCTTTAAAACATTGTTTAAATGCAGTTTTTGTATGGAAATTTGACATTTAAACAATAGGGGTATTCACAAAGGCGTCGGAAAATAGTAAAGTCAGAAAATTTTATCTGCTTAAAAAGTTGTGCACGATACAAAGAAACATTAAAAATTTTTTAAGAAGTCGCAATTTTCCGATTTCTCGACTTTCCAACAATTTTAACATGCCTTTGTGAATACCTCTAATGTTTTAAATTTAAAATTTGATTATGAATCACAGGATAAAGATTTTGCAAGTAGCTGAGCTAAATGTAATCCAACATATTACATCTTGACATAAAACTATAATTTCACCAATATTTGTGCTTAAAAGCACGAAAATCGTCGTGAAAAAATATTCTTCCACGGGAAGAACAGAAGAACAGATTTTGAATCACCATTCTGTCTTTATAAATATCTAAGATATGATTTTTGTTTTAATTGGTCCTAAAAAATACCTCTGCTAATCCCCTCTAGGATGGGGCTGGAACAATCCTGGAGTAAGGCACGCTCAGCTGTTTTGATTTTCAGAGACACAAAGAATATTAATATTGTTTTGAAGAAACTTGATTTGATCATCAACTGATTCCAAACATCGAATTAAATCGTTATTAGAATATTGACTTACTGAGAGCTGATGAAATAAAAGTCTTTGTAATGCTGTCTACAAAGAGAACATCAAGAAGGGATGCGTGGGTTGTGGTAAAGTGAGAAGATGTGGAAGAACTTACTGGAAAAGGACAAAGGATTGTATATCTTTAAGATGTCTAAACATGTCGGTTATTCTATTGTCAGGCTCGCCTGACTGTAACACTCTTAGTTGTTTTAATTGTTTAAAATAAAATTTCACGTCAATCGTTAAGCCTGATTAATTTTAGCCGTCTTGATCGCTGGTAGCGAATAATCTATTTGGAACAAATATTCCGGAAGCTTCTTGATACTAACGAAGAACGAAAATCTTCCATTATAAAAGTGGCGGCTTGCAAGAATTATAAAGCGATTTAAGGATAATGTAACTCGAGCTACAATTTAGAATATCGCCATTGGAACCACCAGAAGGTCTATAAACAATTTGTTCCTACAAACTAATTTCCATTAAGGGGCACTGGAGATGCTGAAGATTTGACCGGGGGAAAATGTTGTGATCAGCAGCACCCCAGCTAAATCAATTCTAGAATTTTGCGTTGAATTATCTCAATACTTTCCAACGATCAGTTCTCTTATTTTTCTTCTCTTTGACGAAAATGTAATAGTTAACATAAATTTCTTCGCTTCTCTTCGAACTTTGATTTCTCTTCTTTAAAAAAAAAACAGTTAAATTCGATTTGAAGTTAGTGGTCGCGTAAGCCCTAACATTGCGGCAATAGCTTCTTTTAAATCAGTCTAGAATTGAACTAAAATTAATCTTGTTATTCTCAATCTAAATTCTATTTGTTTCGACCAAATTTATCGTATTTGACACAAAGAAAATTGTCATTTTCGGAGCGAAAACAATTTATAATTTTTGACAGAGCTTGCAATCTCGTTTACGGTTTCTCTCTGCCGAGACAGTGGCCGTGCACACTATCACGAGCACACCAAGCCATGCCATGTTATCTAGCTCAATATAAGGCCTTCCCGGATATTCTTGGTAAATAGTTATTGAAAAGCTCGCACCTAGCGATGCCAATTGCCTAAGACACAAGCCTTTGAACAAACAAGACAAGTCAAATTAATCCAAAATTTTAAGAGTTTCAATTAAGCAATAAATCTTGATACACGAAATTCTTAAAAACAAAAAAAAAATATAAATATATATATAATATATATAACAATAAGTACAAAAGTGGAAAAAAAGTGTTTAATGTACCTACTAATTTGTTTAAAAACTCTTTGTTAAAACAAAGACAACAAGAATTAACAGAATGAGATCAATTTTCAAATCGCTGTTTTGCTTTGGTGGCACTCAGAACATCAGCAACGCTGAAGTAATTCAAGTATGGAATTTAAATTACACTGAAGTAATAATTCTAAGCTAATTGAATATCGTGTCGGTTGAAGTGTCCTTGACATATTCATTTTTTAAGAATGCCGTCGAAGATCAGTGCAGTTTCAAAAGCATATAGTCTCTTGTTGTGCCTTTCAAGTGCTTTGATTACACAGTGACACAATTTTCAACTTTCTAAAAATCAGCTACATAAGCACCTGAGCGTTTGAAAGGTTAGCATAGTAGAAATTCACTCCTAGCTGGATTTTGAAATATTAGTCAAACGTTTTGTTTTATGGCCACTCTCATTTCAAATACAGATCCAACCACTTTGAATCAGAAGTGTATGGGAAAAATTTATATGTTCCGTCCACTGCCACGCCCACAAGCCCAGATTTTTTCTAAACTTCCATGCGTAAAGGCAAAACACAATGTGCCTACTTATATTGTCGGGAAGCCGGGTAAATGAAAATGGGACTTGACCGACTTTAGCTTTCTTACTTGTTTACTTTATCAAAATGAGATAATTGGTTAATTCAAAAGGAAAAACATACAAAACGGCTTGAATAAGGAAATTTTAAAAATTTTTCTTGTTGAGAAAAATGAAGACTTTCCTTTTGAATCAACTATGTTTCAGGTGGAATTGACATGATTATTTTCAAAAATGGATTTAAATTTAAATTGTTGAATTAACCACGGACATAATTGAAATGACAAGATACATTTAAAAAAAAAAAAAAATTTTCTAAAATGCCTATAAAAGAAGAAATATCAAAACGAATTTAACCCTCTCAGCCCCGAATTTTAACCTGCTGTCTAATACCATTATTTTCGACTCAAAACGAAAGGTGATGGTGAGTTGTTGAACCAGGCGAAGCTTTGAGTTGTTTTGATCCATCATATTGGTGCTGAAATAAATTATCTCCAAACAGAAAAAGGCCTATAACTTTTTGAACAACCAACAAAATTACAAAAATTTAATTTTTCCTCATTTTTTGTTATATTTGCGCTTCAAGTCTGCAAAAATGAATAGTAATCAAAATTATTTTTAATCAAAATAACCAATTACTATAAAGTCATTACCTTTGAAAATATTCAAAATTTTAACTATTTTCTACATGTCCACACTCTACGGCAAACAAATTTGAAATAAAAGGATTCTCTTTGAAAAATTGTAACGTATTCTTTTCTTAGACAATTAACCGACGGCACTTTATTAAAATCAAAAAATTTTTCTGCATCACATAGGCGTAGCTGCAAAAAGAAGGAGGACGTTCGAATGTTGCTTATATGCAACATTGGGCACGAAAGGGTTAAATAACGTTCAAAGTAAATGACCACAGAGCCCTCTATTGAACATATCCCCAAAAATAGCCATCGGATGGACTTTGTCACTCCGTTGTCGTGACTGCCATATAGAACTATAGCTGCAACTTCGGCCAAAAGCTATTAGATGGTACACCACACTTTCTATTACGTGGTTCACCACAACACTCGACTTATGGCGTGGTTCACCACAGTTGAACTTTTCACCAAATCATGCCATAACGCGCCAAATTTTGGCTGAAGTTGCAGCTATAGTTCTATATGGTGACTGCTTTCGCAATGCTTAAAAAGTTCTAAGATGTATAAATATCTTATATGTCCTATTTTATAAAGCAAGTGAGAATTATACAGAACGTAAAGAAATGTAATTAAACATATTACCTTTCAAATAAACCAAAAAATAATGTTGACTCAAAAGTTTTTCTTCTGAAATTTTTGTTCTGCTCGAAAATCAAAAGGACTGTGAAAAACAATCCGCCCTTTAAAAAAAAATCATGGTTACGTTCGCTCAGTGTACCTAATGTGCCTATACTCTTTGGTAAAGGGCATGAAAAATTCGCTTTTTCTATCTAATAACTATTTATCTGAACAATTCGAATTCTTTCTAAGCAAATTATATCGATACGCAGTCTCAGTTGATAATTAAGATGTCGCGCTGTTAAGGCATTTGCCGTAAAAAAAAGCGCTGGCAAATGATTACATATTTTTCATGCTACGATAACTTAAAAATTTCTAAGTTTATAAATAATATTTGTTTTTCTTTAAACGTGGATTTGCATTGAAAACTTTGAAAACTTGTAAATTATGAAACCATGAAAATGAATGAAAGATATTTTTTGTAAAACATTTTCCACTTAAAATGCAAAGCATTTCTCAAAGTAAAGACTTTATGTGGGCCGAAATGTTCGATGACAACCCAGAAGCGTCTGAAGATCAGCCACATTTATTAGTCTGTCCATCAAAATTCGATTTGGGAGGCGTGACTCCAATTTTAATCTTCTGTATCTTTAGATAATTGAAGCGGAGCCGCGAATAACGTTAATTGAAGCGGAGCCGCGAATAACGTTGTAAATGACAATTTTCACATTTTTGCAAATTTTTCATGCCATTCACCACTTACGAGGCCACTTCGCTTCTTTGTGGTTCTGAATTGTTGAGAAATGTCCAAGAGTTGAACAAATAAAAACACTTTTTTGATAGCTCAAAGGGCTAGACAGTGAAAGTCCGATATATAGGTTCTAAAAATTTGTCGCTTACAACGTTATTAGCGGCTCCGCATCAATTGACTTCGATGTTTGATTCTTCTTCCTTACTTTTCCCACATTCGGACCGATAAGTCAAATTGAACTCTTCAAGTTGAGAAAATTCAACGTAACTGTTTTAAAGATAAGATAACTGTAAGGTAGTCGTCAGTATCGGTTCCTCCGATCCGAAACAATTAATATTGCAAAACACGGATTTTGACTTCGTCATCGAATGATGAAGCTTATTTTCTTAAATCTACTAATTTTTTTTTCGGTCTTCGGAAATTTATTGATAATTTTTGTATGGAAAACTCTTGCCTTTATTAAAACGATATCATACTCTTAAATTGGTTGCTATACCACCGAAGTTCTCTCGAAAGTCTTAATGGTTCATTGTGGTCCTTTACGAAATTTAATCTTTGTTTTTTTGTGTGGAGAACCTCTTAACATTTTCCCATTTAAAAACACCAATGGATTAATAACAGGTTGGCTGATAAGTCCCCGGTCTAACAAAGAAAAACACATTTTTTTGTCAAAATTCGTTTTTATTATTCAACATAGTTCCCTTCAAGAGCGATACAACGATTATAACGACCTTCCAATATTTTGATACCATTTTGGTAGTACTCCTTCGGTTTTGCCTCAAAATAGGCCTCAGTTTCGGCGATCACCTCTTCATTGCAACCAAATTTTTTCCCTGCGAGCATCCTTTTGAGGTCTGAGAACAAGAAAAAGTCGCTGGGGGCCAGATCTGGAGAATACGGTGGGTAGGGAAGCAATTCGAAGCCTAATTCATGAATTTTTGCCATCGTTCTCAATGACTTGTGGCACGGTGCGTTGTTTTGGTGGAACAACACTTTTTTCTTCTTCATATGGGGCCGTTTTGCCGCGATTTCGACCTTCAAACGCTCCAATAACGACATATAATAGTCACTGTTGATGGTTTTTCCCTTCTCAAGATAATCGATAAAAATTATTCCATGCCCATCCCAAAAAACAGAGGCCATTACTTTGCCAGCGGACTTTTGAGTCTTTCCACGCTTCGGAGACGGTTCACCGATCGCTGTCCACTCAGCCGACTGTCGATTGGACTCAGGAGTGTAGTGATAGAGCCATGTTTCATCCATTGTCACATATCGACGCAAAAACTCGGGTGTATTGCGAGTTAACAGCTGCTCAGAATCATCAACACGTTGTTGTTTTTGGTCAAATGTGAGCTCGCGCGGCACCCATTTTGCACAGAGCTTTTTCATATCCAAATATTGATGAATGATATGACCAACACGTTCCTTTGATATCTTTAAGGCCTCTGCTATCTCGATCAACTTCATTTTACGGTCATTCAAAATCATTTTGTGAATTTTTTTGATGTTTTCGTCGGTAACCACCTCTTTCGGGCGTCCACTGCGTTCACCGTCCTCCGTGCTCATTTCACCACGCTTGAATTTTGCATACCAATCAATTATTGTTGATTTTCCTGGGGCAGAGTCCGGAAACTCATTATCAAGCCAAGTTTTTGCTTCCACTGTATTTTTTCCCTTCAGAAAACAGTATTTTATCAAAACACGAAATTCCTTTTTTTCCATTTTTTTCACAATAACAAAAGTTGCTTCACAAAAGACGCTCTATCTCACAAACTAATTGACTTACAGACGTCATATTTTGACACGAATCATTTGAAGGTTGCCACTATATAAAAATAATATGCATTTAATACTAGCGACGCCATCTATGTGTCAGACCGGGGACTTATCAGCCAACCTGTTATTCTTCGGAGAAGGACGAAATATTAAACAAATAAAATTTTAAGATTAACAATTTTGACCTTAAGCCCAATATAAGAATTCCAACGATTCCCAGTAAAAACCAAGTAAGGGTGTTATAGTCAGGCGAGCCTGACAATAAAATACCCGACAAAGACAAACATGTTAAAATGTCTTTATGAAAACCGCCCCTTTTCCACGCCCACTTTTCAAATTTTTGTTTAATTATAATCGGAGGCTTAAATATACGCTCAAATTCTAAGTTTCATTAAAATATTTCGAAAAAGTCCGATTTTAAGGCAGTTTTGAGATTTTTGTGACAGACCCTAGCACTGGAGGTACCCTTAATAATGGACCGATCAAGAAAATTTTTGGGGAGGATGTTTGTGGCTACAAACGAGGCATAAGTGCCAACTTTCGTTCAAGTCTCATTTGAATTTCGGGTGTAGGAGAGTTGTCGAAAACCGCCCTTCTGCCACGCCCACTTTTTTCAATTTTTTGAAATCATAGTACTTGCCTTGAAACATGTTCAAATATCAAATTTCATCAAAATATATTGAAAAACATCGGTTTTAGAGCAGTTTTTGTGATTTTCGTAACAGACCCTAGTACTAGAGGTACCCCTAAAAAATGTCCGATCGCGTCCATTCTCGAACTAGTTCTTACTCATGTCGCCGTGAGCACGCATACCAAATTTTGTGAGGATAGCTCAACTCCTTCGATAAGATAACTGTATACAGACAGACAGACAGACAGACGGACAGACAGACGGACAGACAGACGGACGGACATGTCTAAATCGAATCTCCTGGTGACGCTGATCATTTCTATATACTATATTTTGTATGTTCTATCTCGACTGGTTCTGGGTGTTACACACAACCACACAAACGCAATATACCCTCGACACAGAGTGTGTCGGGTATAAAAATATGATCATCTAAGGTTGATCTTGGATTAAAATATAATTTCAAAACTGATATGTCTAGAAAAATTCAGGTTTAAGAGCAGTTTTTGAATTTCTCATAACAGGCCCTACAACTGGATTTACTTTGAAGGTCAAGAATCTTAACTCAAGAGAGATGAACTTTGCAACGGGAGACTGGTCACCCACGCCCCCTGTTCTCATTTCGATTAGAAAGCCAACGCATTCTCTTTTAGCACTTGGATTTTTGAAAAACAGCGAGCCCTTGACCGCCATAATCTTTCCGAAATTCTGTAAAAAACTGCCAAAGCTTTATTTTCCAACGATCTTTTGCATTCTCACGCCAACATTTCAACAAAAAGTATTCAAGTTTAAGTTCCAGTGTTGGTAGAAGAATGCATTTTTAACACGATGAAGAGAAATCTATTTCAAATTTTTTTAATCGGGAAGAATTTCTCGACCAACAGACCCACGTGTGTAACGGCCTCCCTTGAGCAGCTAGAAAGTAATTTGGTGATGTTTGATTTTATCTCATTTGATATATTCTTGCTCATTTTAGAATAAAGTTTACGGATGGAATCCACTGCTAGCTGTTGTTAGTTTCTCTGGCACCTTTGGCATTGCGGTGCCCATCGGATGGAACATGAGTGTTATGAACGCTTTGGTCACGGTAATACTTATAAAAAATCAGCTAACCTTTTCGGTCATCCTTACTGAAATTCAACTCATTTTTTCAACAGTTCATTAAGTCCTTCACTCGTGATAGTCTTCAGAATCGCTTCAATATAGAGCCAACTGAGACCCAGGTCAACGCCCTTTGGGGAGCATACGTTTCGATTGTTGCAGCAGGCGCCATTGTAGGTACTTTGGGTGGATCGTGGTTCGCGAATAAGCTTGGAAGGTAAGGAGGAACTTTATCGTTCAATTATGTGATTAAGAAGTAACATTTTGCATTTTAAGGAAGAAGACAATTTTGTTGAGCATATTTTCTTTAATTATCGCTGGATCATTGCTTTTTTTTACCCGCGCTGCGGGATCCGTGGAAATGTTTCTGATTGGACGGTTTTTTGCCGGCATAGGAGAAGGATTGTTCACCTCGGTTTTCCCCATTTATTTAAAAGAAATCGTTCCTGTTGAACTCAGCTCAATGGTCGGCGTTTTCTTTTCTGTTGGCATGACGGTCGGAATAATCACTGGCCAATTTGTTAGTTTGACTCAAGTTCTTGGCACTGAGGAGCTCTGGAACTATGCTGTGTCTATGCAGTCAGTTTTAGTGGCATGTGCATTTATTCTATCTTACTGGTATCCGGAGAGCCCACAATGGCTATTTCAAATAAAGAGAGATGAGGAATCGGCTCACGACATGCTAAAAAGGCTGCGAGGTCCGAATTCCGAAGAGAGAGTACAGCAGGAGATGGAAGAAATGCGGGCACATGTTAAGGCTAAGGGCGAAAAGAGCAATACAAGTATTTTAAGCGTTTTGCGAGATCGGACGTTACGTTTACCAGTTCTTTTATTGATTGCATATGGATTCGGTGGACAGTTGAATGGATTGGGTGTCGTAAGAAATAATTATAAATTATTGCTGATGAATTTAGAATTGATAAATTTGGTATATCCATAGTTTTTGGCATTCTCGGTGGAAATACTTATAAAGGCTGGATTCAGTATAGAGAATGCAGGTTGGATTAACTTAGGTTGTGGTGTATTTGGTATGGTAATCTCTTGCTTCGGACCGTATACAATGGCCACTTTCAACAGACGTCCACTGATAATATCATCTTCTATCTTATGCGGCATTGCAGTTTTGGGTGAGGCTTTTTCATTGGTTTATGTTGTAAGTTAGAATGCTTCAATGGATTCAAATTGCGCAGTGATAAGAAAAGATTTTCTTTCAGGATGAAGCTGATTGGATACCCACAGCCGCTGTATTTTTCCAGACAGCGTTGATAGTCAGTTTTGCATTTGGCATGGGACCGATTCCATCTTTCATTGCTTCTGGTGAGTATTCTTTTGAACAGTTTTATAACCTTCAAAACAAACCTGTACCTTTATTTATTCCCATTTGATTATTCAGAACTCTTTGAAGTCAAACCACGTTCAGCGGCAATGGCGATTAGCGGCTTAAGTTCTAACACTGGCGGTCTCATATCCACCATGGCATTTCCACTGCTGCTAAATGCTATAGGCTATTTTGCCTTTATACCGTGCTGTGTAGTCTGCTTTTTTATTGCTGCATTCTCATGGATGTATCTGCCGGAAACAAGAAATCGAAGTCCTACATGCGTAGCACCTTTGGTAGCGAACGGACTAAGGTCTCGAGTTCGAAAATAAACGGCTGCCGAATGTGGATTTTTTAAATTCGTTTTTGTTTTTTTTGTTAAGTTCCTTAATATTTATTATGAATTACTTCAAGAAAATCCGACTGCAAGGCTTGAGCAATTCTTTTAAAGTTACATATTTAATCACAATGATAATTCTTTTATGGCGTCAATGATTAGAGGATTTATTGCAATTGAACTATTTAAATTGCAGAAATAAGTATTGACCTAATTGACAGCTATTAAACTGGAGCAACTGTTGCTCTCCAACGTACTACTGGTGGTGACGAAATCACTTTCAATGGTGCTTATCTACGGGGAATACCAAGTTAAATTAACTGTGATTGACTACCGATTGACTACTCTATAACTCAAACATATTATATGTACATAGTTTGAAAGCTCTATATATCGAACAGAGTTTTTGACTTTTTACCATTGCATATCAACCTACAATTAAAGAGCCGGAGTATTATTCCACAAGAAATCATAAGACTACTAGCTTAAGCGGATAGTAGACAAAAGACGAAACGCAATAATAGAAAACTTTCGTCTGCTATCAAAATGGACTGTGTCCAAAAGAAAATAAGGTAATGCAAAAACTAAACAAATTCTTCAGAAAATGCCTACAAAACAGTCCAAAAACCCGTTTATATTAGGTGTAGTAAAAAGAAATCCATTATTTTTCCAATAGATGGCGTTATTTATCTGCATCTCGCGTTGTATAAGTCCGATCGTGTTCCGCTAGGGGGCATTAGAAAGATGACAGTTCCTACTAAAAAAGCTTTTTTGACACTTTTTTGATTGATTGATTCAGTTTTGTTTGAGAGCTTGTCAAAGATGGACATCAGCAAAGAGAAAATTCGCTACATTTTACAGTTTTTCTTCGATAAGGGAGAAAACGCAAGCCAGGCGGCTGAAAATGTGAATAGCGTTTATGGACCTGATACTGTAACAGCCAATCATGCGCAATTTTGGTTTCGTCGATTCCGTTCCGGTAACTTCGATGTCAAGGATGCACCACGCACTGGAAGGCCAATTGTCGAAAATGTCGATAAAATCATGGAAATTATCGAGTCCGACCGTCATGTTAGCACTGTTTCGATTTCAAAAGAGCTAAAGATTGCACAAAAAACCGTTTGGAACCATTTGAATAAGGCTGGATACACAAAGAAGCTCGATGTATGGGTGCCACACGAGTTAACGCAAAAAAACCTCATAGACCGAATTTCCATCTGCGAATCGCTGCTGAACCGCAACAAAATCGACCCATTTCTGAAGCGGTTGGTGACTGGTGATGAAAAGTGGGTCACTTACGACAACGTCAAGCGAAAACGGTCGTGGTCGAAACACGGTGAACCGGCGGAAACGGTGGCCAAGCCAGGATTGACGGCCAGGAAGGTTTTGCTGTGTGTTTGGTGGGATTGGCAGGGAATTATCTACTATGAGCTGCTCCCATACGGCAAAACTCTTAACTCGGAACTCTACTGTCAACAATTGGACCGTCTGAAGGAAGCAATCGCCCATAAGCGGCCAGCTTTGGCCAATAGGAGAGGAATTGTGTTCCATCAGGACAACGCCAGGCCACACACATCGATAGTGACTCGCCAGAAGCTCCGGGAGTTTGGTTGGGAGGTTCTTCTGCATCCACCTTATAGTCCGGACCTGGCACCAAGTGATTACCATCTGTTCCTGTCCATGGCGAACAATTTTGCTGGTGAAACATTCGCTTCAAGAGAGGCTTCTGAAATTCGACTGTCTCAATTTTTTGCTAATAGGAACGAGGGCTTCTATGAGAGAGGCATAATGAAATTACCTTTAAAATGGCAACAAGTTATCGAACAAAACGGCGCATATTTGACCTAAATCGGGTCATTCTAACTATCTTAAATAAAGCCCTCAATTTAATGCAAAAATAATGGATTTCTTTTTACTACACCTAATATAAAATCAAAAATCCATCAAGTAGATTAAGCCCTAATTAATAGAAGACTACAAAGTTTAAGATAGAAAACAAAATGCCATTATTTTTTCGTCCCATCCTATACAATGCTGCACCAGCATAACATAACACGGCAAGGAACGACTGAAAGTCAAAACAAACTCTTGAACTTCTTCTTCTTGCGTGTTTAACTATCCCGGTCTATCCCGGGGTCCGCAAAACGCGGTTGCATCATCCGAGGTAAGTCCTACAGCGTCTAAGTCCCATTTTATTGTGTCCATCCAGCGCTGTTTCGGACGCCCCCGTTTTCTGTAACCTTGAATTTTCAGTGCGTAGCCTTTCTTTGCCAAAGTCTCTTCATTTGCTCTCAGGACGTGTCCATACCAGCGTAGCCTTGCTTCCCGCACTTTTCCCAATAATTGGCGCAACTCCATAGCGTCTACGGATGTCTACGTTTGGAACATGATCAAGACGAGTGAGTCCGGATATCCAGCGAAGCATCTTTGTTTCCATAACACTAACCTTTCTTTCTGCTACTTTCGTTGCTGGTAGACATTCGGTACTATAAAGAGCGACTGGCCTGATGACTGTGCGGTAAATTTTGGATTTTAAGCGGTCGCTTATCTTTTTATCGCACAAAACCCCAGCCGTTGAACGCCACTTAAGCCAAGCGGCGTTAACTCTCTCAGTAACTTCGCGAGTGATCGTCCCGTCATCAGAAAGTGTCGACCCAAGATATTTAAATTTTTCCGTCCTTTATAGGTCAGTGTTATTTATTTTGATGGTCCCTGCTTCGCAATTGTCAGTTGTCATGTATTCTGTTTTCCCGACATTCAAACGTAGTCCAAACATAGACAATCTATCATCTAAAATGCCAGTCTTGTACTTGTTGCTGTAAGTTGTTTTTATTGGTTGAGGCAAGAAGAATATCAACTGCAAACTCTCAAACATAATTTTTAAGCAAATCTGTACAAAGTTCTACCAAAAGTGTCAGTGTTCATCGTACATCCACAAACGCGTTCATAATCAGTCTTAGTATGTAAAAAAGTAAGTCGGTCCGCAGTTTTAAATTAGTTGTAAGTGCTCAAAGGGTTCAAAGTTTTCCCTAAAATAGATTTTGTCGAATAATATTAGGTCTGTTACCGTATTGCACGACCTATTATTTAAATATATAACATGCGAGGGTAAATTCAACATTTCTGTATTAATAGAATTTCATGCCACTCCTTTCCCTTATGGGCAATTTTGCTCATAGTATTTTTTTCGTTCGTTCGCGACCGCATTTTTATTGGTTTCCTTATGAGAATTGAAACTCAAAGAAACCCGTCTTATGCACCACATTTAAAGTTACCAAAATACTATCAAATTACAAAGAAAACTAGGGAGAAAACGTTGAAAATGTGATCACGAACGTACGAAAAAAAAAAACTGGGAGCGGAAATGCCTATATATTGAATATCAGAGCTGTAAAAGAATGACTCATTTTTACTTTTAAATTCACAATGAGTTTTAAAAAACTGAATTCATTCCACTCACAAGAAATATGAACTGAATTAAAATTCGAATTTCCTTACGGTGAATGAAAACATTTTGAATTCATTCTGCTCAGGAAAGAAGTGAATTGAATTTTAATTTGAATTCATTCATTGTGATTTACAAATTTTGAATTTATTCACCTCAAAAAAAAAAAAGACTAGATTTCAATTTGGAATTCATTCACAGTGAATTAAAAAGTTTTGAATTCAATTCAGAAAATGAAATCAAATATACATTGAATGCGTTTGTTTTTAAATTTGCCTGAACGATTCTCGAATTCATTCAAAAATGAATCATTCTTTTACAGCACTGTTGAATATATTTCGAACGAATCGAGCTCTAAATTTTGTCTTAAAACACGAAAATTATATCATTGATAAGTAGAACAAATTCGATATCTCAATTCTCAAACAAGGCCGGTTGTAATTAGTTCGAGACTATCGTGACTATTCGAGACTATATCTACAGATAAAAACAAAACAATCCTCCGATTTGTTTTTGCCACAAATTACCCAATCGAAACCAATTGAAAAACGAAAAATGAGCAACGGAAGTACTTATATACAATCACGTTTTAAAATAACCAATATACTTATGATAAGTGGAGTCAAAGCCAAAAATAAAATTAAATAAAAATAAAAATATAACAACAACCATCAGCAAGGAAAATTGACAGAGCGAAAACAATTTTCAACCACTTGTTGTGCTCATAAAAACCGCGTATGAAAATACATGAATATAAATAATACTGGCGCCCTTATGCAGCCTTTCAGCGGAGTACCTATGCGTGTTTATGAAAAAAAAAATAAAGGACTCTCTGCCTGTTGAGCTTGAACTCAAGATAAGCCACCTTTCCAACGACAGACACGTTTTCCATTAATATTAAATTTACCTTTTTTCCCTATACGGGATGAATAAATTACCAGAGACGCAATCAAAGGCAAATGAACCAAGCGGCCACTGGGAAATTTTTAGAGAATTTGTTTTTATTTCATTTTTAATTAATGAAAAATTTATTCAATATTATTGAAATGATTTTTCTTCACATCAGAGCGTCATGCTATGGACTCTAAAAATATGAACGCACCAACGATATTCTATCCACTTGGGGCCCCAATATTTATTGGTACGGAAATGTTTAAAGCTCATTCAAAACGTTTAAGCTTTTGCGCCATATTTTTTCTCGCTGTTTGGTACGTTAATGTACACAATAAAACAAATTCATATTCAATTCTATACAAGAAAGAAAGAAAAGCCAACAAGGGTGTTCTTGTGAGGCGAACGGCACAAACGCAATATACCCTCGGCGCATAGAGTGTCGGGTATAACACTGAGCTAAATGGTTCTGCCAGAGAAGCAGAGTAAAGTGACAAAACGAATAGGAGGAAGCGAAAAAAATAAAATAAAACATACAGCAACAAAGAAGAGTGTAAATAAGAAAAAACTTTGCTTAAAAAAAGAAAACCGAATTGAAAAACAGCAAATAATTCTGGCCAAATCGGTAAAATTACCACGAAAGTGAGAGCACCGAGAGAAATCATTATCGAGCCCACGAAACATCCGCGTTGTTCATTTAACATAAGCTCTCTTCTCTGCATGGCTTCTTTAACCTGGAGCCTTGCCAGATATTGATCTTAAGTTTAAGTGAAAGTTTAAATGGATGCCATACAGCGAGGCTACATTTGCGGGCTTCTGGGAGACAAGGTTGCTTGTACCTTACGCGATAGTTTATACTTAATGCTGAGACTATGTTGGAGAGCGTGTAAATTGGCGATGAACATGCCGAAGTCAAGGGAGGTTTTCCGATAAAAACTCACAAAAGATGTTTACGACTAAAGTACACCGAGAGAAAAAGGTAGTTATATTAACTGAAAAAGCAGGTTAAAATAACCGAGTTCACCGTTAATTCTTAGCTTATGTGTAGTAGCGGTCAATTCAACAGTACAAACACAGTCAATAAGGATATAACTATCTGATGGTTGATATAACTGTCTCGCGGTTAAATCAACTGTCACCAGCGACTGGGAAAAAAAAATTTATTTTTTGCTTTGACTTTTTTTACCTTCTTTTATTAATATTTTTTTTTTTTTTATTAAATTATTATATTTTTTCTTTATTTATTTGTTTCTTTTTAAATCTTTTTCTCTTTCATCTCTTTAAATTTTCTCGCCTCGGCCGAGCCTTGAACCGCTGACCACCAGATCGCTGGGCGAACGTCTTAACCATTACGCTAAACGAACGAATTTAATTTGTTGGTCAAAACGCTCACTTGAGCTTATGGTTGCAAAATATTTTGCTTGAAAATGAACCTTTAAAAAAAATTAAATAAATTAAAATCTTAAAAATTTAGGAGAACATTTTTGCCTTAAAAAACAACTACACTCTGAACAAAAAAAAAACTGTAATTAAAAAAAAAAAAATCCAGAAAAATTCCCGCCGCCAGCAGGGATAGAACCCCGAATCTCACGACGGTCAACTCACAGCTTAAACAACTGAGCTATTGAACACTCCGGAAACAGTTGATCAGAATGCGAACTTATACGTCTAAGTGAACGAAAGCGAATTTGAACATAAAAAGTGACTACTTTTCAACTGTTGATTTGACTTCCTTTTTCAGTGCATTTAACGGGGAATACAGTTAATTTGACCACTCTTACTTTAACTGTTCTAAGTGGTTGATTTAACAGTTCTTATTTCTCTCGGTGTATAGATTAACATTAACTTGTCATATATGCAAAATGTACTGTAAAGAGGACCATCTCCGGCTGAAAAACTATATCATAATTGGGAACGAATAGGTACTCTCAGAAAAAGAGGTTTTCTCATAGCAACGGATTTATTGAATTATCACAAAATTTCTTTAACTTTCAGAGGAGTTGGAATTAGTTTCGGTCTTGCCACGTTTCTGCGGCCACCAGTACAGAAATTCCGAAGTCGTTGCGGCCTCATATTCCTGAAGAAGGCGATCTACAATGTCTCGTGCCAAGTCCATTTCTTCAAAATTTTCACTGAAAAATCCAGTACTTTTAAATTGTCCCAGAAATGCTTTAACCTTTCGTAGTTTATCAAAATCGTGAACAATTCTTTCAAAGAAAATACTAATGCTAGTATGGTTGGCTATCATTAAGCCAGAGTTATAGTTGCTTATCGAAAAGTATGGAGAACTTTTCGCCAAAAGTACCTGCATTGAATCTGGTAGCCAAGGTACAAACTTCGCAAATTGATTCTCACGGATATAGCCAATGGCATCGAATATCTTCGAAGCGTCATAATTTCCCTGTATAATGTCCAGAAATGCTAGAAAGCCATGCTGAAAGGTGTTCCTTCGCTTTCCCGAAATCAGCATGTTTCCTGGTTTTAGTAGGTCGAACATCATTTTCTGTAAGCTCTTTGTCCTCAAGACGGTTGTATTCCATGGTGAAAAGCTTGATGTTAAGAAATGCATTGAAGGCGTTGGAGCCAATGGTGCTGTGAGACTTGTAAGCGTATTAAAATCATGTGTCGGAAAACGTAAGGGATTCGTATACATGCTAATAATTTTCGTCATAAGGCCATTGATTTCCATATAAGTTGGTGACTCGATCTTCAAATGATTCTCGATGATATGTTGAAAGGCGGCATTATCCATCACTAACACCGAATCGGCGTATTCAATCAAACGTTGTAGCATTAAAAGAGAATTATACGGCTGCACAATAACATCGCCCATTTCATTCTGATGTGGAAATACACTAAATGTTTGTACGATTTTCTTCGGATAATGTTCGCCGATGTGCTCGAGAATAAATGAACCCATGCCAGAACCAGTTCCACCAGCCATAGAATGAACGATCATTGTACCTTCCAGGGTTTCACAATCTTCTGCCATGCGGTCCATAATTTCAAATAAATCTTCTTCCAATTTCTGGCCCAGGGTATATCCATTCGCCCAATTATTCCCTGCACCTCCACCATCAGTTGAGAGCACAACATTCTCTTGGGTAAAGAGCTTCGCGTAATCGGAATTGAATATCGAATTAATAACACGCGGTTCCAAGTCTATTAAGACCGAACGTGGAACATATCTTTTATCGTCTGCCTGATAAAAGAACACATCGGAATTGCCCGCAATCGAAAAAGAGTTTGTATCGGCAGACAATAATTCGCCATTCGGACTTATGCCATGTTCTGTGCATAGACTCTTCCAAAATTCGTAGCCGATTTGATTGCCACATTGGCCTAATTGTAGCGTCATTATCGCGTTACTCATTCTGATTACACTTCTCGATGGGTTGCAACCTTCTTCACAATCGATCTAAAAACACTTCTGAGTCAAGCACATTAAAATATTCATATTCCATACTACATACCACGATTTTTTTTTATTTCCAATCCAAATAAACCGTTTTTTTTTTTTTGGTTAATTACGTGGTCTAAAAAAACGTGCACGATAGGCTTAGACTGTCACGATTCTTTGCTAATAATAAAGTTTATGTGAATCGGATTTATTTATCAGACAAAAAAAGTGCAACTTCGGCAGTCTAGTTCAGTCCAGTCCAGTACCAGCTGACGTTATATGCCACGTTACCTTTGTATATTCTAAAATTATTTTGAATGAAATCATGGCCTGCTAAATTGCGATTTTCTTTTCCTTCAAGGCTGCCCTAGATTGCTAGTGAAGTTACATTTTCATTAACTGCTACCATAGGTCCAGTTTATACTAGGCAACTCCTATTGAAGAGCTGCCAACACTTGTCGGCGTGGAGGCGACGGGGAGTGTACTCGATTCCACTCCCCGTCGCCTACTTGTCGATATATGGGGGAAACTCATCAATCACAATTGCTTGGTCTAAACCGGACCATACAAATTCTACAGAACACAATGACCCAGCTCATTAATGAAGCTAAGTCAGCTTCTCCTTCCTTTTTGAGGAGGTGCGATATGATGCCAAAACTTGAAGACTCTAGATCGCTTTTGATCTTTCTTCGGAATACTAAAAAACCAATTTAGCCGAATGATAAAAGATACTTGGGTTGACTGATGCCTACACTGAGCGAACTTAAATATGATTTTCTTAAAAGGGCGCATTGTTATTCACAGTCCTTTTGATTTTCGAGCGGAACAAAAATTTTAAAAGAAAAATTGTTGAGTCAACAACATTTTTGGTTGATTTAAAAGAATTATTTTTAATTACATTTCTTTTCTTTCGGTTTAATTTTCATTTGTTTTATAAAATTGTTCATATAAGATATGTATTCATGTTAGAAGTTTTTACGCATTACGAAAGCAGTCACGACAACGGAGTGACAAAATCGGATGAACTCAATCCGATGGCTATTTTTGGGGTTATGTTCAGTAGAGGGCGCTGTGGCCATTTGCTTTGAACGTTGATTAAATTTGTTATGACATTTCTTCTTTTATAGGTATTTTAGAAAGTTTTTTTTTACTTTAAAAATAATCCTGTAATTTCAATTATGTCCGTGGTTAGTTCAACAATCTAAATTTAAATCCATTTTTGAAAATCATCATTTCAATTCAACCTGAAATATGGTTGATTCAAAAGGAAAATCTTTATTTTTTCCAACAAGAAAAAATTTTAAAATAAAAATATTCCTTGTTGAAGCCGTTTTGTATGTTTTTCCTATTGATTTAACCAGTTTTCTGGTTGATTTTTTTCTCTGTGTACCTCTATAGACTTTTTCATTTTCATTTATTTTTTGGAAACTTTTAATTACTTTTGATTATATTATATAATCTTGGGAAATTTCGAACTCGATTGCTTGTGATCGTGAATAAAATCAGTAATCAAAACCTTATGATAATAAAGTTCTTACCAATAGATAATATAATCTCTTATCGAAATTTAAGAGCTAACATGTGAAGCATAAGTACGCATTCCTTATTAAGTAGTAGAATGCTTCTTTTGCAAGTCTAAGAACCAATCAGAGCCGTGGCATCTTTAATAATGAAATTTGCTTTAAAGTGCAATTTTGTAGAGGGATATAAATATTTGATATCACTTTAAAGCAACTGAAAATCGATTTTTCAATTTTAAGGACAAATATGAATCGATGCAAATCGAACTGAATTCAAATATTTTTGCCCGAAGCTTAAGTCACATCAGAGCGCCAATTACCAAGGGCAATTATTAATTGAACGATGCTTTTGACACTTTTTCAGTGGCAACAGCTTTTGTTGAAGGACACAATTCAGCAGTCTTTTAATTACACTGTGCTCGAATTTTAAACTTTGTTTTCGCGTCAAGCCGGGGACCTGGGAGAAAAACCTAATTCGAGTACGCTGAATTCAATGATGCTAGTCGTTTTTTAAGGTTAGCTCTTGTTTACGTGATATTTGAAATTCAAAATTATATACCCAAAGACTCAAAAAAACTTAATTTTTCTAAATTTTTAACCATTTATTGAATTGGAATCGATAAAAATTAATGAGAAAATCATGTGGTCGATGAAAATACATAGAATAGAAACTATTTGAAAAAAAAATTTAATCGATTTAGTCAATTTTAGTGTGTTTTTTCATCATTTCGTACGTAGACTTTTGTATGTACACTGTATGTACAGTGGCCGACTGTAGTTTCTATTCTATGTATTTTCATCGACCACATGATTTTCTCATTAATTTTTATCGATTCCAATTCAATAAATGGTTAAAAATTTAGAAAAATTAAGTTTTTTTGAGTCTTTGGGTATATAATTTTGAATTTCAAATATCACGTAAACAAGAGCTAACCTTAAAAAACGACTAGCATCATTGAATTCAGCGTACTCGAATTAGGTTTTTCCCCCGGATCCCCGGCTTGACGGATTTTGCAACTAGCATAGTGTTATCTATGGCTATTTTTAGTATTTAATTCTCAGGTAAATTGAGGCGAAAAATGAGTTTCAGGGAGGAAAAAGCCATTGATGCCAAATTTAAATTAAGAGACCGTTTCCACTATAGCCGCATCTTGCATTTTTCAGCATTTTGGCAAGATGCGAAAAGATGCCGTATGAATATACATGCAATTGTTGTTGTATTCTGAACCGCATCTTCTTCGCATCTTTAAAAGATGCGAAGAAAATGCGTTTTTTCCGATTATCTATCGATTTTAACAGCACATATCTATTAAAACATATGTAAATAACCAGCATTTCAGACATTTTCAGCAAAAATGGCGGCGGAAACCAAGAAGAAATGTAAGAAACCCATTCTATATTATAATAAAATTTATGAAATTCCTTTGTTTCAATGAAAAAAATGAAGGCGAGCGAGTGTGCTGGACATGCGCATATCGATTGTAAACAAAAATCAGCTGATTTGAAAGATGCTACATGCAAAATGCTAATGGAAACACCAATCTCATAAAATCACATCTTGAAGATGCGAAAGCAAGATGCCGCTATAGTGGAAACAGCCTCTAATCATGTTAAAGCAGCCGCGGACAAATTTAAATGTATTGTCATTTAAATTCTTTGCACAGTACGGGATTCTCCCCGGATTAAAGCACTATCGGCTAAGAGCACAGAAAAATTTTGTGATTGTGACTTAAAAGCGTTAAGGGACTAAAAACAGGGGAACAGAAAGTTAAGACAAAAATTCCTTTAAAACTAATTGGTTTAGACATGAAGCAGTTTCAAATTGATTCCTGAAAAATTCTATTCAAGTGACTGCTGAGGTTTTTGAAATGATCGATTCAATTTTATTGAACATCAATTTCTGCAAAATAAAATAAAAACCGAATATTATTAACCCAATACAGATCGGAATTTTTTCTTTTTTTTTCGAGTTTCGTGTTTATTATGCTTTTCGGACGAAAGTTCAATAGCAAATGTCCAAGTGAAGTCAATGTTAGACGCGCCAAACATTTATCTACAAAATAAAACTATCGAATGTGTGTCAATGTGAATTTGTTCATGTATGAGTGAGGATTGCCCGAAAAACTGAAACATGACAAAGTGATGCCATATGGCATCAATGTACTATAATGGGTTAAGAATGCTGTCATCACAATTTGGCCTTCATCAACTACAGATCTTAATTTATTTATTTAATTTAAGCGTTAAAGCTTTCCAAAATAGCTTATTTCCAAAAAAGTGTTCTTATTGTACTAACATCAATTAGAACAACGAAATAAATCTATATCTTTTCGCGTCTTCTTCGAATTTTCGTTTTTGTTTTTGTTAGAAAATACAAAGAAATTGGCAAAAATTTAACGATAAATCACAATTAAGCTTCTTAACTCAAGTGAGAGGCAATCGAATCAACTCAAGCGAGGAATTTCCGGAATATTTTATTAAATTTTTGGTGATAAAAAATACAATGTTATCTACATATGTACAACACATATGATTATGTTTTTATTTTGGGAGTTTTAGTCATGAATCATGATCTTTAATTCAATTCATAGCCCTTGAAATATAATTTTAATAATAACTAGTTAACATTTCGGCTTTTTTGTGCTCTCTGTAGCACGTTTTCATAAAATTATCAAAATACAATTGAAACCACATAATTGATTGGCTCTCAAACCACCGAATACTCTCAATCAGGGACAGTATGGAGGAATTTTGGGCCTGAGAGGTTTTTCTTCCGGGCTTCTTGAGTATTAGCGCAAAAGCCCCAGTTTAAAGCTTCTCGAACAGTTATAGAAGGCGTGGCTCCGACGGAAAACACCTTCGCCTTCTCCACTCGCTGGCAATCAATATTTCTGACGTTGCCGAGGTGTTGGTCATATTAATTTTCCTGACTAGCCGTGCTTATATTTAAAATATTCTCAAAGTATTTGAACAAAATTTGGCGTGCGAAAATCTTCAAAATACTTTGTTTTAAAGGATTTGGTCGTGGTCTTGGCGCTAGTTTTAAATGAAATACCCTGGAGTTACTTTGAAGATGGTTTGCTAAACGTGCCCACTCAAATCAAACTAGTTGAAACGAAGAAAAAGATTTCGGGAAATAAAAGTAGAACATAAATATTTAGTACAGCCCAGCAAAACAAATACACGTATAAAAGTAGTTTAAAACCCGTGTCAATACGCGTATTGTCTCAGTCCAACTTAAAAGGCCGAATATATTATAGATTTATACATGTTTATCTTGTGTACGCCCTGCAGTAATGAGCCGGTCAATTTCCTAATAAGAGCTGGCCTTTGACCGGTCCAAACCCTACCGGTTAAATTATGGCAGTTCGCTCCATCGAATTTGGCTAGCTGGCGGTCGGTATTAAACGGGTTGGTTTAAGGGTAGTCGGTAAATGACACTTTCATCAAGTTGGAATATATATAAGAAATTTGTTGTTTATTTTCCTCATTTGACTATCCTCAAACCAGACAAAATTACGACAATTGACCCAAAAAAAACTGACCTACGGTCAGCCATTTTGCGGACTAGTCCATCTTCAATGACAGGCCCATGTTAAAAAGGTCAGTTGAATACATTACAAGTGGAATTATGAGAGGACTAGTACTGGTAACATGAAGGACTGACCGAAGGCTGCACTTGGGTCAGTTCATATTAGTGCAGGGCGAATATCAGCTCTCACACACTCATTAGCATGTGAGTGCACCCTGTAATGCCCCTGCAGTAAACAGTTGGACAATTATTTGAAAAGAACTAGTACTTTAACCAGAACTAGAAGAACCAGTGCATATTTTGGGTAAGCTTCCACCATAAGTATACTAGTGATAACTGGAATAATCATATGCGTTCATTAAAGTGGAACTACAAATCAATCGATAACCCCTGTCCATATAAAATTCTGTAGAAAATCAGTATAACATCTGTACAGGAAAGCACTAGTACAGTATGCACCAGAACTATTCTAGTACTTTTGGATGTAATTGGGTCAATTTGCACCAGTTAAATACTAGTACTGTTTACGGGAAAAAAGTACCAGAATTGTTGATTTGTTTTCCTTATATTTCCACATAAGAACGATTTCGAATTCTCAAATGAGAAAATAAATTCGGATTATTTAATTTCCTCGAATTGAAACTACTACATAACACACATTAAGGGCCGTTTTCTTATCATTTCTTATCTGTAAGTTAAATTATCCTGATGATAGTTTCATACAAATTTGATTAATAAGTCAAAGAAAATGAAATTTAACTGGCTAATGGAGCTTAAAAGTTGGAAGAGAAAACGGCCCTAAGGATGAGATATAATTGATAAATAACTTTGTTAATCAAAACCTCAATACATTTTGCTACTTCAATTAACCAATTATCTGCTAGCGATCGAAATTAATACAATTAGCTTCGTTCGTAAAAAAAAAAATTCCACATCGAGGAAATTAAATCAAAGATTGTCATTTTCGCGCATTGTCATGCGGACAATTCGTCCTTTCAGTGCTCATTATTTAATAAGAATCGATGAATGTGAATAAATTTTAATCTCGCAAATGAACAATAAGCTAATTAATTAGTCAAAGATAATCAGTAGGTAATACAATCTGAAAGAGAGAATTATTTGGAAAATGTTTGAATACCTGATGTCAACGGGTAGGTATGCATGGCACACGTTATGTATCATAAGTAATTCCAGAAATCCATTGAATTTGAAAAGAAATGAATTGGAATGAAATGAATGGAATTTTTAATTCATGGCAAAGACATTCCAGGAGTTTTCCAATAGTTCCATGGGACCGGAGACAGACATAAATGTATACAAATTCAATAGGGTTTTTTGTTTCCTTGACTTTGATTTCCCCCTTGCATGGGGTACTCTCGGTTTTCTAGTCCTCTAGTGCTCACCCTGCTTACCAAATCAAAAAGCAGGGATTTTTTTCGTTTATAACATTAAATTAAAATTAAAAAAAAATTGTTCTTCAAATAAATTCAATTCAATTTTGAGTCTTATATTGAGTGAATCATCATATAGCAACAGGTTGAATAATCATATTTCAATCTCCTGCGGGATTAATTGGCGATTTTTCTCTATTTTGTGTTTGCACTTTCATTACGAATCGCTTTTGAAACACATTGAAGAGTCGTTTTCGAGTCTTCTTGCAATCGTGCATGTGGTCAATCACTTTTTAATTATAAAGGGACTCGTATATAATCTTCTCGTTAAACAGTCTTCCAAATACTAGCTGGGACAGGGTCGTTAAATGTCAGAAGCATACGTACACGTGAAAATGAAAAGCTCAGTTGGAACTTTTTAGAAGAAATTTTACTAACTATTTGCATAACAGTTGAGTCTGCTGAGTGCACCTCTTGACTTTTACAATTTTCGTCTGATACGACCCTGCATCAGTTTTCGTAGGAGAAATAGCTGACCACCAGGAGTCGGCCGAATCGCTAGGAAATACGGAAATACCATCTGCTTTGAGATATAATTAATACAAATGTACCTTAGTATTTTAACAACATCAGAAGCATCAAACAGTAGTGGCAAAAATTCAATGCATAAACTATTGTTTTGCTCTAAAGCAATACTGAGGGTAAAAATAAAAGGTTGAAAGACAATTTCCAAATAAGAATAACGTGAACGAAGTCAAAGGTTTGTAAAATAAAACGACTTATGTACATAGTTAAAAAAGTTTCGAGGATAAGTATTTTACTGTCGAGTAGTCGATATAATGAACATGAATTTTACTCGTTTAATTTCCATTAAACTTATCAAAAGTTGTCACCTGAATAGCTTAATTTATACGCCTTTAAGTTTGAAAATTTGTCATTCGCTCAGGCTGGTCTTAAGAAGCACACACTATTCCCATAGACGCGTGAACATTTTCGAATAAACTAATAAAATGCTAATTAACTCCACTAACTTTGAGATTCAATTAAGAAGACATCAGGCAGGAGCTGTCATCAAACAATATTAATTCCACCACACCTAAAGACAACAGACGTGCATCGCCTTATTAGAAGTCCATAGCACCCTGAGAATCTATTGTGTTTATCTTTCGAACTGAGACAGATACACTTTAATAAAGCATTCAATTGTTTATTCTTACATATGTAGGTACTTATGTATGTAATTTGTCTGTTTTCACCTTGCACTCTAGCATCGTTTGTATACTAAATATTAAAGCTCTAGGTCCTTACATGCATAGATAAAATGCACGTTCATACAACTGTTATAATAATAGTACATACATACACATTAGTGGATGTGGTTGTATGTCAACACGGACAAAGACTATAAATCGAATGAAAGCAATGTAGAGAAAAGCCTGATTTCATTATGTGTGCGGGCGTTTGAAATGATTTGCATGTAATTGCTTCAGGTTGGTTCCATTCGATTTTGCAATTTTCGGTTACTTAAACCTCATATGTAAATTTGATCTTAATTAGGCTGCGTGCAGTCAAATTTCGACCACCGACCAGTTTGGTGTCCAAATGTGATAATTGCAGTAATAAAAAGGGTCCTCTCTTGTAGCACAACATGAATGTTAACTTCAAAAATGCTTTTGATATCGAATTCTACATGTAGTGTGTTGAGGGTGCGATACGATTAATGGACTTTTGTCTACTTTGCATTTACTGTAATAACAAAAAAGGAACTCTTAACTACTTTAAGTAGCAGAATTACTTATTTCGAAGTATAGCTTTTGCTTTTCAATCAATAATAAATGGTATACCCTCCGCTATAAGCTTTGCGACATCATTAAAAAATTTAAGCAATGAAATATGAATTATTATATTTCTCTGCCCAGTCTTCGCCTCTTGAAATCGCAAAAAATAACTGAGAAAAAAGTAATTGTTGAAAAATGTTGGCCAATTTAAATTGGCTTAACATTTAATTTCGAAATTTTAAAATTTCAGAGAAAAATTTTAACATATGTAAATTCAACATTTGCTTTACAGTCAAAGAGAAAATTTTGAAATAGAAGAGCGTAAAAAGCTGTTGCAGAAAATCTCAAACTCGAACTTCCAGGGCTTAGTTGTTTGATAATAAATTTCAAATAGTACTGCAATATATTACCTTGATGTGTGGGCTGGCTTCTGAAGCCTTCTCGATGGCATTTATCATTGCACCAATAGTCCAGCTATTTTCAAGGACAATTCGAGAGCAAGAAAAAACAGGAGAAACAAATGTGCGCTTTAAATTCGAAGAAAAATATAATAAAAAAAATTTTTAAATGGCATAATTAATGCAATACATGATAATAGTGCGGGAAGCAGAAGAATACGATGAAATGTTTTTTTTATGCATGCAATATATGTATATAGTTTGAAAAAATATTTCCGCAAAATCATGTCCATGTTGCAGCCGTTGCCGTCACATTTTGATTCTAGATCAGAAATATAAAAATTTTTTATTAAAAAAACAAAAAAGATTGTGTTTCTCAAGGTTATCAAATTTCGAAAACGTTAAACCACAGCTGGGAACTGTAAGAACATGCTTTCTGCTTAGTTTGGCCATGAAGAGATGAAAATGGGTGTAACTCTTGTAACGTGGAAATGCCATATGCAACCCAAAGTAATGCCAATTATTTTTTTATTAGCACCATATTACTCTGATGTTAATTAAAATTGAGAAATAATTTATGTTCTTTCAAAATCATACCAAAAACAGAAAATATATTTCTACCTGGGTTTCTTGCTATCCAAATTCTGTTCAATCGCAATTACTTAGTAGGATTTTTATTTCAATCGAATGCAGCGAAAGGCTAAAGCGGACCTTGGCAAAATTACAAAGAGCCCGACATGAAAATTTGATGTTCTTGTAGCTTCAAATATACCATATTTCTGTGGTTGACCGTCAAAACAACTTAATTCGACTTTTCTGTTTCGCAAAAAAAAAACTGGATTTTAAATGAAAAAATTTCATCTAGGACAATAAAATAAGAAGAGCAATCTGTATCATTTAACCAGTCACAGTTAAAGGTATGTATCTTGTATGACTTTTAAATGCTACCTTTAATATATAAAAATACTTTAACTAATAGACGCGTTGCCGATAGTTACTTATGTCGTTTTTCCATAAAAAAAAATGTCATAAAAGTCGAAAAACTTGGATTTAAGTCGTAATACAACGTACTGTCAGGACAACAGGATTGTGATTTGTATTCCTTTTTTTATTTTAAAATGCAAGTAGACTACTTAAATAGCACATTTCCGTTTTAAACGCTTTTTTGCTAATAAATGGACTTAAGTCATTTTGCCAGTCAAACACAAATTTATACAAATATTTAAAAAATTTAAGTTGAACAATCTGGTTGGTACAACTCGGCGTATGAGTAATTTTTGTGAAAGGCTTGCTATACAAAGAGTTTTGCGTGCTGTTCCGATTCTTATCAGGCCCTTGCAATGAAATAAGGGCCCTGGAGATGCATATGCATGTAGAAGCTTGCGAGATAATAACGGTTTTAATATTTTATATACCAGCCATTGACATTAAAAATTTTGCAAAACCATTAATTCAACTACATAATATACATATATACATCTAATTAACTAAATAAACTGGTTTTTAGTCACATATGCACTTGTTAACATAATTTTTCTGCCTACAGACCCTATTGGAAATCCAGGTTGGTAGTCATATGATCCACATCCTCTCTGCCCAATTATAGCACGCAAGTTATAACAATTCTCCACAATATTTAGCGTTATAAAGTCGCTAAAAAACAAAGGTTTTCTAATATTATGGTCTAGAACCATCGAAAGGAAAGCTTTTGATTTTAACCATATTGGCCTCAAAAACCAGTATTTTTAACATAATAATAACAGCAGGCTAAAAGACAACTGTTAAGAATTGTCTTTATTCAACACGAAATCCATTCGAGCAGAACTCGTCAATGCATCATCCGATTTGAAAAAATTATCTTTTTAATTAAAATTAATTAACTCCTCTAAAACATTTTGTTGTATAGTTTTAAGATCTGTCGTAAAAATAAGAATCTGTCGACCTTTAAACCAAAAAAACACATATTTCTAGAAAAAAAATTCATCGCTTTTTTCACTCATCGGCATCTAAAAATTCGATCACGAGCAAAATAATTTTATTTTATATATTATATTTAAAGGTTTTCTTAAAAATTAGAATTTTAAATCAAGTTTAACAAATTTTCTTAAAGATTTTTTAACTCTAAGGAAAAGCGAAAGAAATAGAAAACCTTTTGAGGACAACTTTAACTCACATTTGAATGGATTTCGATATGAAAAATGTTCAAATGGACGCGTTTATTTAATATGAAAGGCTTATCACCATTCGCAGTAATCAAAAGCAAACATACCATATTTATACGGACATCATTTGTTGCTATTGAGTTATGTGCAACGATTGTTCTTGACATTTTTCTTGTCATCAAAGTATTTTATGGTATATTTTCTTTCAGGAAAATTGAAAAGTGAGATATGTGGGGCAAACATTTATCCATTTACATTTTTTCGAATCTTTACCCCACGCAAGAAAGAAAACATGTAAAGATGACATGGAATTTTGTTGGTTTTTTTTTTCCTTTATTCCGTCACTGTGTAACGGGTCTTTATTGTCTGCATCTGACATAACATAAGCACAACCCGAATTGCTCTTTACGATGATATCCATTTTCTGTTCAGTCTGTGCATGTTCGATCGAGACAAAAACTGTCATGGGACTTATATCAACATTGAATGTCCTTGATCCCCATGCATGGTTTTGAATATCATGGTCTAATTGAAAGCATGAAGTATCAATTAAATTCCAAAAAGAACATGATTTATTTTCATTCAGTAGCTATACAAGGAAGACCTTTCCTTCAAATGTAAGTAAGTACTAGACATTCTGATGAATATATGCGATAAACAAGTTTACCATTGAATTGAATTTGAGAGATTTGACAAAATTTCTCTAAAAGATTCCGTAGCAATGTCTCAAGAATTTTCATTTTCGAAAATAAACCCGTCATTTTTCCACTTTCGATTTTGACCTTTTTCAAGTAGGAAGATTTGCAACCTTTTTGCATCAATTTTTAATTTTCTCTGACCTATGTATCTCACCTTAAATGAGATGGAATAAAATGAACATATTTACAGCTTTATAAAACTTTTAATTTTTTTTTTTTTTTCAGGTATAAAGCTGCTTGGAATGACATCGTATATTCTTGAAAAAAATTTGTCATTTTTACACTTTGCCCGCATAAAATAAATAACTTGACAGTCTTTGCTGGTTCTTCATTGACGAACAGATTTGCTTGGAAGCCTCTTTTATTATGGCTGAATTGCTTTTTAAAGACTTCGATTAACATAAGAAGCTTTCCCATATTGCTTCAAAGAGGCTTTATGAAAAGTTTATTTTTATTTAGTTCACGCCGATGTTCCGGAGAGAAAGGTATACAATATTGTAAAGATTTATTCGGGAGCATTTGATTGATCCTCTTTTGAATCTTTGCGGTCGCATCGCTCAACAAGCTTAATTTTTGTCAAAGAATCTTTTTAACTTCGCTTCATTTAACCCGAGCCGGCTGTCATCATTCATACGTCCTTTATTTGTCCGATTTACCATTCTGGTTGTTAACCACGCGATATAATTAATAAGAACAATATGATATAATCGATATAATGTTGCACAGTATGAAGAATTTCTTCTTAAAGATAGAATTTTTCCGATCTCTTTTATGAGTGTCATCACCCATAAGCTATTCATAGCTTGTGAATTTGTTTTTTTTTTGTTTTTTTTTTGAGGGCGGTTCAAAATGTTCTCGGCCGGAAAAGTGGATGCTCAAAAAAAGGTGTAGTGCTGGCTGCCCCGATTCCAGGTCTCCAAGTTGTTAAAAATCAAAAAGAAAAACCAAATTATAATCAGTATAGATGTCACTATGACGTAAACCTCCAAAATAATTTTGGGATTTTTTGTTTGACAAAATGGAGGCCATTGAAAAATTATCCATCGATTTCGGGTATATTTTTTTGTAGTTCAGTGTGAAAGAAAAGTTTTTTTCTTGAATCAATTCAGTTGCATATCTAAAATTTACTTATTTTAAATGATAGAATTTCTAAAGAGCTAAGTTTTGATTGAGTATGTATGTGAACGGCAGCCCTAGAAAATGCTCAATACTCAGTCAATACTTAAAAATCCTTTTTTTTTTCTTTTTTTCACTTGAATAATCTTAAATTCAAACCCTCAAACACGCAAACAGTTTCACACAAATTCAAGATTTATGCTGCGAGGACTTCTGGGAGGAAAAATCTACCTTCCAGAAATGATTATCAATAGAAGCTCTAAAACTCAATTTATTTCTCGCATACTTAACTTTAATAAAAACGAGCTTTGAGACCATAAAACTGAAATGCAAATGCGTTGAATCACTCTTCTTTGCATTTATATTACTTTCGATATTAACAGAAATTACACGGGCACTTGGAATGAAATGGATCAAAGAAAAACAGAAAATCTTTCAATCCCCGGGGATCTTTAAAGGTCATTATTGGAATATCAAAGCTACTTGAAGCCGCAAAAATACATATACATGCAGGTTTTTTTACCCATCTGAAATATTGAAATTCAAAAGCCATCAGCTTTTCAGCTCAAAAGTTTAAATTTATTTTGGTATTATTCCGATGTCTCTCTGTGAATCAAAAGCTTAAATATGTTTAAAGGCTTCCTTTTAAGTAAAAACTTGAGATTTTTCTAGGCTACAAAATAAATTGTAATGGTAAACATGGGCCAAATGTTGACGGCAACAAATTGATTAAATAATTTAATATTTTCAACTGTGTGTTCCTTAGACAACGTGAATTCAACGTTTACCTTATTTCGAAATTACGTTAAACGAGTAATTAACTTTCCGTGTAAATGTCACAAGGAACGTCAAGATACGCATGAAGGCAAAAATAATCGCATTATTGTTTAATTAGGGAACATATTGTCCGCATTGAACTCAGAGATATCACAACTTTACACTGCTCTTTTATATTAAAGGTTCTCATGCGAAAGAATGAGCCAAAGAAAACACAAAGGACTTGTAATTACAAACAATATTTTTGATATAGAAATGAGAACGAATCCACCGTCAACTTTTTTCACTTTAGAATGAAAAAAAGAAGAGAAAAATAGACTAACTTTCGGCTATATTTCTGATACGGATGAACAAACAATAATTACCTAAATATATTAAAGAAATTGAACCTTAACAGACCGCAAATGTTCCTAACAAATTTTGTAACATTAACATCCACTTGAACCACATACCACCTGAAACATTTTCCTTTCAGAAACCCCTTTGGTTTCACCACGTTTTTGCTCCTCATAAAAATCACGTTTCCATTTGCTTCATTTTTTCATCGTCTTTGGAAAATTGCAAAGAACCCCAGAAGAGATGAGGAGCGAAGCGATGGAAATTGAGAGACTTTGCAACTAAACACGCAATTGATATGACCACTTATGGACGATGACACGCTGGCGGCAACATTGCAGCAACACGCCATGGAAGCAGCCATAAACATTTAAGTACATTGAGAAGAGTAAATATCTATTGAACGAATACTTTAAAAATTAAAATGAAGTATACTGCTTAGAACATAAAGTTAAGTGTATCACTTCGAGGCGACATATGTTTCCAATTTAATTGGATGCCTGGTTATACATACATACGTGTATATCTATATGTATATTAATATTCATTTAATTAAATACTAATTTGAGATTTTCAATAGCACTGATTGAATTTTAATTGCTTTTCTTCTCTATAAAATAGAGAAATTGAATAAATAAATTCGAAAGGAAAATCAATGAAGAGGACTTCAACTTCATGAGAAATTATTCTTTATATTGAGCATCGTCAACCGATATCCTTCTGCGATACAGGCAGTCATATTGTAATATTTCTCATATTGGATAAAATGCTGGCTTAGAACGAAATTTACATAAAAATTTTACGTCCTGACAGAAGGCACACTTTGATTTATGTTTATGTATGGCATATGATGAATCTTATTAATATATTTGGATGCATGTATCTGAGAAGAAAAAGATGCCTGAACAACATTTTTTGAAAGACATTCTTTTAAGTCTAAGTACATCGAGTTCTTACTCAAGTATTTAATGCTGAAATTCATTCAATTAACACGAAAAAATTTCGCGTAGAATAAATAGTTAGGGATCTTCCCTTAAAAGTTTTTTTTTTTGCCTCGAAAACTCGTAAATCAAGAGGGTTTAGAAGTTATTGAACGAAGTTTTGTATGAAAAGTTGTACAATTTTCCGCTTTTTCGATCTTTTCACATTTAAGGGAAGATCCCTGTTGTTTTGTTGAATTATGACAGCGTACCACTATTCACCAACCCCAAACCAGAACTTCGGAGTCTTACAGCCCCGTTATGAATGGTCGATTCCAACTTTCTTTGATTTTGATTTAATTTTATAGATACCCTGTATTAAATGGTTTATTCTTAAGCTGATTGCTGGAAATGTCTCTATTTTCATTGAATAAATTGGTACACGGGTATATCGGACCCCGTGAATGATTCTAGATGCAAATGGAGTACCCACTGTCATGCCGACAAATGAGTTTAATATGTATTAATAAAAATGCTCATAGTTCGCGAACCACTCGAAGAGGCAAAATAGTTTCTATAAATTTGAAGGACTTTACGATCTGTCTGCACAATATGATGACGACTCCTAAGAAATATTTCAAGAGAGCTAAAGCTAGGAAGAAAACTTATAAAAGGTCAAACGTGCAATCAACGAAGGAACACCAGTTAAAGCACAATATGCAAAACATCCTTTCGTGTGTTGGAACCTATTATTTTTTCTTCTTCACTTTATATCCGTTCAATGATACAATGATTCTGCTTAAGGTATTTCATTTCTTTCTTAGCATCACGAACTTGCCCTTATTACAATTAATAGTCATTGATGGAATGGAATTCGTTTGTATGAGTACAACTTTTTCAAAAATTTTTATATTTCAAGAAAAAATTCTTTCCCTTAAATTCTGCTGGCGTTACACTTATTGCCATATATGGTTTGAACCAATTGCCATCAACAAATGACCATAAGGCAATTAGTGTAACGTAAGCATTAATTGTGAGATTTTAAAATGTTATCCTTTATGTTTTAGATTTACTGCATCACCATCGGAAAAAAAAAACTGATTTTACTGGGAAAATCCAGTCCCAAATGAGTGGAAAAGCGAAATTCGTTTTTAATGGCATTTCAACGACAAATAAAAAGCAAATTTCTTTTAAATTTTAAGTAGAAAGTTGGAGGAAAGCCACTCTTCTCTTTTCATGGCAGCTTTTATAGATAACATTCAATCGGGTTATATTTAGGTTGATTTTCCTAATGCGATTTTATGGTCACTCATTCAATATGCAAAACTGAAGGCCGTTATGCACTTTTCCACTTTTGCATATCGATTTTGGGATTCTAGCCAAGTGTTTCTTTTCCTTATGATGTAACAAAGAAAATTTCAATGTGCCTTGCTATCTACCTCAATGGGAAAGTAAATCGATTTCGAGAAGCTACAATCGAAGGAAGGACTTCGAAAACATGCAGTCTTTTGCTGAAAATCCTCGCAAAATGGCGTTTTCCTGTTTGAATTCTTTTGACAAAAGCTTTGGTCATCGCTTGGTACATACCGATAGCTTCGGATAGAAAGGGCGTAACTCATTATTTTGCTACTTTACAGGAGAAGGAAAAAACTTCATAAAATCGCAAAGGTTAGATATTTAAAAAAAGTTTAAACGCAAAGTCAATTAAATACTACGCACGAAATTTGTTTTAGGCTTGAATTTTTATTTTTTCTGTGTTTCGAGCAGTTTTCTGAGTTAGGGCTTTTTGATATCAATTTTCGTTCAAAACACGTGAGTTAGGTCTTTGTACGCAAAGTTTAAAATATAAATAAAATTATAAGATGCGATCCAGCACTATACTATAACCAATAATATCGGTTAGTGGTTTCTATTGATAAAATTAATTCAAAACAAATATTTTTTGAAACGCATTGTTCACTGTTTTCACGTTCGTGTCTTGAGTCTTTGCATGCATACAGACCAAGAGAGACATGCAAAGACTTAAGAAAGGAACGTTCGCTATGAGTTAGGGCTTTTTTAAAAGTAACTATAACTTCGGTATTTTCATTCAAAGGTCGTCAATTTTTTTGGAGGGGGTGTATTTGAGAGTCGACCATCAGAAAATGCAAAAATCTCGTTTTTAAAAAAAAATGAGTTACGCCTTTTCTATCCGAAGCTATCGATACGCTTTTTAAAGGTTTTCATATTGGAATTTCTCAAGAAGGATTAAGCATTACTTCAAAGTTTTCCAATTCTTTTAATGTCATGATCCCATAAAAAGCACTAGTGGATCCTTCGAAAGCTGTATCAAAAACCACGTGGAGTTCGCTTTAAGGAAAAATGGCTTGTAACTTCAACAGAAATGGTCGAAGAACAATCAAACGTAAGAAATTTAAGGCAAACTCAATACATTCGAAATCGTTAAGTTGACGGATATAAAAATTATTTTGCCCTAAAATGTGCAACAATTTTCGAAGGGTACATTTGGATTATGAATCGACTTCAGCATCAATTCTTCATTGCCTTGAAAAATCTACGAAAAAGCATCCTAAAAATGTCGAGGACACCGTGTGATGAAACGCTCAAGAGAACAATGAACCAATTCAATTTTAAAATGGGCAAAGGTCATCAGTACCCATGGCTTAATTAATGCTTAAAAATATATGTTTGCAGATTGGTAAATATTTGCACATAGATATTGGTATCAGTGCTTCATATACAGTATAGAATATAGAGCAAAAATAACGCACTTACAGTTTGATTATCAACTCCCTGGAGGCTGCTTTATGCAAATGTTCTTCTTGCCTCCACCAATAAAAATGTTTTGCAGCAACAAGTACAAAACTGATACGAAACATTGTCTATGGAAATTGAATAAAATAAATAAAAGAAAACCAAGTTAACAATGTTATGAAGAGTTTCTAAAAATCGCATTAAAAAACTAGAATTTTCATGATCATATATTATCAATAAATTCCACTGAAACAAATTCAAATACAATTCATGTAGCGGAAGAATGTTTAAGAACAAAGATTTACCTTAACATCATGTTGCATTTTGGTTCACTCAAACGAATCGTGATCAAACGCACGACTTCTTGCTTTTTACATCGCGAGCTCCGAGTTCAAAGAGCGTGAGAACGCAAAGTACTTACGCATACTAGTGCATGCAAACGAAATCACGTGACCGGCTTATTGTTCGCACTAAACACTCCGCGACCCGACACCACCGAAAACCGACTGAATAGTCGCGCGCACAAAAAGAGACTGAACTCTTCAACGCTCGAACTTGGCTTTAAGTAGACAAAGATCAAAGAAATGCTTAGTCATTTTGGCAGTGAAAATGAGAAGAAGAAATTTAATTGGGAATGTTGTTTCATTCACGCCTATAAGAAAGTTTCCACGAAAGATTACTGTATGTAATTATTTGTCCTTTTTATGCAACTTTCTCAATAATACAGGCCTACAAAATTTGGCAACGACTTCTTGCTTTTACATCGCGAGCGCAGAGCGCGAGAACGCAAAGTACTTACGCATACTAGCGCATGCAAACGAAATCACGTGACCGGCTTATTGTTCGCACTAAACACTCCGCGACCCGACACCACCGAAAACCGACTGAATAGTCGCGCGCACAAAAAGAGACTGAACACTGCAACGCTCGAACTTGGCTTTAAGTAGACAAAGATCAAAGAAATGATTAGTCATATTGGCAGTGAAAATGAGAAGAAGAAATTTAATTGGGAATGTTGTTTCATTCACGCCTATAAGAAAGTTTCCACGAAAGATTACTGTATGTAATTATTTGTCCTTTTTATGCAACTTTCTCAATAATACAGGCCTACAAAATTTGGCAACGACTTCTTGCTTTTTACATCGCGAGCGCAGAGCGCGAGAACGCAAAGTACTTACGCATACTAGCGCATGCAAACGAAATCACGTGACCGGCTTATTGTTCGCACTAAACACTCCGCGACCCGACACCACCGAAAACCGACTGAATAGTCGCGCGCACAAAAAGAGACTGAACACTGCAACGCTCGAACTTGGCTTTAAGTAGACAAAGATCAAAGAAATGATTAGTCATATTGGCAGTGAAAATGAGAAGAAGAAATTTAATTGGGAATGTTGTTTCATTCACGCCTATAAGAAAGTTTCCACGAAAGATTACTGTATGTAATTATTTGTCCTTTTTATGCAACTTTCTCAATAATTTATTTAGTTTAGATATGTTCTTATATAAATGTGTACCATCGCACGAATGGGAAATGCATAAGTTTATGAGCAATGTTTGAGCAATTACATATATTTCAGTATTTAATAATACCTATAAAGCTGTCAACATTAATGCAATAAGCTTACTGAGTTCATTCGAAAAACGGCATTTCAATTTCGCTGGTGTAAGTTACAATCTCAAAAGAATCTTTGTTCTTTTTTGCAAGAAAAAATTTGGACACAATGCATTCAAATGCAGAAAAGTGAGAAAAAGCAAAGTAAAAAAAAAAAATAATACGCTCACCTTACCAGCATGTTGCCTAGGATATCTCTCGCGACAATAAAACGAACGACTTCTTTCAAATACATCCCGACTCCCGGGATTCGCGAGCGCAAAGATCAGAGAGCGAGAAGCTCCTCTACTGACACGAACGAAATCACCTGACCGTCACGGTATTCGCACTAAACACCCCGTAACCCGACACTTCCGAAAACCGACTAAACAGTCGCGCGCACAAAAAGAGACTGAACACTTGAACGCTTGGGCTTGGCTTAAAGTAGTCAAAATGCAAGGAAATGTGCAGTTGTTTTGCGATGGAATACGAGCAAATAACATGTTTTACAGACGTGAAATTTGTTTGCATGAATTTTTTGTTTTATTAGATTGAAAATAACTATCGGAAATATGTATATGATCATCAGAATAATTACATATGATGGTGCCAATTTTTTAAATTTTAGATTTTGTAAATTTTAAGGATTTTGCAAGTAGCTGAGCTAAATGTAATCTAACATATTAAATCATGACATAAAACTATAATTTCACCCATTTTTGTAACCCCTTCTTAAGAGCACGAAAATCGTATTGAAAAAATATTCTTTCACGGGAGCATTTATTAGTTTTAGCAAAATCGTCTGAAACATAATTTTATAATATATTTTGAGCAGTTTTGTTCATTTATCATTTTTATCACCATTCTGTCTTTATAAATGTCTGAGATATGATTTTTGTTTTAAATGGACCTACAAATATAGTTTTTTTTAAAGATATTTAAGGAATGGAGGAGATAGAGGGGCAAACTTTGGGGGTAAATTAAACCTAGTGCTACGATCTTAACAGTAAAACAACTTTTGTCAAATCGGCTCCATGCAGGTCCATGCAAGGATGTGTGTATGGAGGCGTATGATTATTTTGCATGGCGGGAAAGGTTATTTGAATGCTCAGGCACTTGCGTACAAGTATGAATCTTGGACCAATTGGACTCCAAATGCGCTTTAGCTTGGCGGTCGGGTATAACAGCTCTAACAGCAAACTCAGGTTACCACGAAGCACTACTTTTCTTCGTTACTCGTGGGAGCAAAATTGAACATCAAATTGAACCCCAAAAGGAATTCAAAGCCGAAGTCCGGTTCTTCAAAGTATTTAGCCAAGAAAGTTGGGTCGAAAGGTGAGGTGGAAAATTAGGCTTCGCTTAGAGCCGAGCTTAAAGCCACACCGGTTGACAACGAGGAAAATTAACACAAGGAGCATATGTGTGGATCACAACCGTGCCCTCCTCCGCGAGCCTCTCTCTGAAAAACATAGTGATGCAGAAACGGGGAAGAGTTAGGAAGAATGCTGCTAAGGCGGTAGTTGAGCACGTTTCCAGTCGGCTAAGCAAGCTCACACACAGGGAGACAACCCCGAAGGGAGGAGCTGGTGAAGAAACACAGGGGCGCTAGCCCAAAACAGGTGAACCACAGCCAAGCGCTCAAAAGAGCAAAAGTAGCAGAAAGAGACCTTATCATGGGCATCACCGACCCTGTAATCGAGGCATCTCTCACGGCGACGCATCTGATCGCCCCTAAGGCTGTACGCCGAGGAATCCCTTGACAACGAAGGTGACTTAGGGTTCATCGGCAATGCACGCTTGGACAGTGGATTCATTATACTTAGATGCAAAAATCAGCACCCCAAGAGATGGCTGATGGAGACGTCAGGGACACTGGCAGCTAAACAGACAATCGACGTACTCTCAGTGCTGAGCAATGAGATAAGGATGTTTATATTTGTCTACGCCGCGAAAGTAGACAAACAAACTATCTTCAACAGGTTGCAACATCAGAAAAACTACCTGAAGGATACCTCAAATGGAGGGTATTCAAATGCACCAAGTTTGGCGAAGCGGTGAACGAGGGAGTCAATTTGCAATAAATGCTAAGTTTTGCCAAATTTGCAATAAATGCCAAATTTCTAGCGAAATAAAATAGAGAAAAATAATTTTATTACATTATTACAAAGACAATTTTTTGTCTCATATTATATTGAATACGACTTCCGAAGAACACGCTCCAAACTAGATCGGACTACAGTACCGATAGTCTTTAACTTCTAATAGTGTAGACCATCAATAGTATCAATGGCTGAATTACACTAGGGTAATTTTCCAACTTTCGGCGACAGAGAGACGCAAAGCATTGACGGGCCGCTTGCCTACTTTTTACCCGCACCAAACAATTCCTCATATAAAATATATGCGTTTGAAAGGCCAATTGGACTAGTGTACGGGAAAAGTTTCAATTTTTCATTAATAGCGCCATCGATTAGTGGTGGAAGTTTTCGGTACTTTCCCGTATCAGTCAATACTCGAAACTAAAGGAAAAATTTTCGAAAATTTTTTCCCGTAAATTATTGTAAAAACCATAGAGGTATTCACAAGGTTTTTATATTGCGACGTCGTAGTTTATATACTTTGAGCATACAAATAATGATCTTTTAGATTAAGAAAGCATTTAATTCAATTAAAAAAGTATTAGAAATTATTTTTAACAATTATTAAAAAAACTGCAAAAACTCAAACTCTCCCTCAAACACGTCCTATTTCTTTTTGAAATGCAAGATTAGCGATCCACGCTCAGTATTGATATAATTTTCCAAGCACTCATTGGTTACTCATTTGGTGTGTCAATATCGAATACTTCAGTACCTTTTTATTATTATTCGTATGTGATTTCTTACCATAAAAAATGTTTTTTTAAATGCTAATTTTGGTTGCCAATTTGGTAGATATAAGGGCATAATTTTAGCGATAAAAATGTATTTCTTAGAGCAATTTTTTGGTTGCCCTAGTGATGACTACTGAGGACGATTCCGTCTCTGGTATGGTGCTAATAGGCATGTCTAGGCTAGGCAGAACGTCAAGGCGGAGGGTGGGCCCGTACTCTGAGGGCTAGACGACTGAATGTTCATCACAGTTATGCAAAAACCCAGGATCGGGGAAAACATGATTAGGGGACTTGCGACGAAAGCTGTCATAATCGGGGGATCGAGTTGAAAACTAGAAGAAAGGTGAAGCTGGCGATAAAAAATCAATGGGTCACACAAGCCATGTCCGTCCGTTTGTCTATCTGTCTGTCTGCCTGCTTGTATACAGTTTACTTATCGAACGAGTTGAGCTATCTTGACGTAACTTGGTGTGCGCGCTCAAGGGGACATGAGTAAGAAAAAGACCAGATCGTACAATTTTTAGGGGTACCTCCAGTACTAGGGTCTGTTACGAAAATCTCAAAAACTGCTCTAATATCTGAGTTTTTCAAGATATTTTGATGCATTTTGAACATTTTTAAAGGCGAGTAATGTGAATTCCAGAAATTGGAAAAGTGGGTGGGCGTGGTAGAAAGCAATTTTTCGAAAACTGTCTCTCACACCCGAAATTCAAATGGAACTTGAAATGAAATTTGACACTTGTGCTTCCTTTGTATCCATAAACATTCTCTCCAAAATTTTCTTAATCGGTCCATTATTAAGGGTACCTCCAGTACTAGGGTCTGTCACAAAAATCCCAAAACTACCCCAAAATCAGACTTTTTCGAAAAATTTCAATGCATATAAGATTATGAGGGTATATTTAAGTTTCCGGTTATAATTCAAAAAAATTGGAAAATTGGGGTGTAGAAAAGGGGGCGGTTTAAATAAAGAAACTGAACAAAAGTAGGTATAAGGGGCCCCTTATGGCCTTAAAAACCTCTAACATATTCTTTCTTGATTGCCCTGTTTTTTGGGCGCATTTTAAAAATTAATTAAACATGTGTGTCTGTGGGGGGTAATTGAATGTCATGCTCGCCTGGCTATAACACCCTTACTTGTTTAACTAAACAATCATTAACATTAAAATCCCAAAAAATAAAAAAAAAATGGAAATCTAATGAAAGGAATTCGTGACAAACATATTAAATAATAGAAATAATGATTATTATTCTTAATTGAGATTTAACAGCTTTGATTTTAATATCGGTTCCGACCATTGGTCGAAAATTCGATCCCACTTCCAAGGCACCCAAAATTAAGGAAATTTTTTTGAAATCGCAACATCAAAAAAATAGCAAAAAAAAAGTCTAAAATGGGTTAGAGACGTTCCAAAATACGTTAGAACCGTTGAGGCACTTTCTCAACACGTTGATAGTATTTCCTTGTCGTTCGTTTTAAGTTCAGTCCATATTTATTAATTCGAAAAGGACTTCTAATAACAGCAAACAAAAATCGTATCGTCTTTGATTTTTTTTTTTTAAGGAGAAACAAGTGATTTTTTTTCAAACTAACTTGTTGCACACTCCTAAGAAATTGAATATAGAAAAGGAGGAACATATCAAAATCATGATTGAAATAAGATAATTTCCTTTTGTGGCAATACTTCAAGATAAAAAGCTTCAGCACATACAATCTATAAAAGACATTCACAAAATTTGTATTGAATAGTTAACATAGTGTAAAAAAAAAACTCCCCAATCGATGTTAGAATTGTTGGTGTGTTTTCAACATAATCACCACGCGAGGAAAAATTCAACACGAATTCCAAACAGAATCTCCCAACTAAAGGCCGATCTGAATTTTCCTCAGCATCCGAACTGAAGGCACGTTGAATTTTGAATTTGCGTGCGTTTCCGTGCGGTTCAGATTGCGGGTAAAATGCGGATCGCAATAAGTTTGAATAAATAAATGAAGGTAAACAAAAGTGCAGCTTTGTTTTTATTTTCGCCGGCGATGAAAATAACGAGCAACGTGTGCCATTAAAGTACATTAAGAAATTAATCAAATTGAATATTGTTTGTATATCTATGTGGCTGAGCGATTTCTTCGTGGATTTTTACACCCAAGAATAGATGGGCTTCTGCTTGGGTTCAACTCTGCTTTTATAGTATTCATATAAAGAGAGTCGTCCAATTGAATAACATTTTTATGAATGGCTCCATAGTCGTCAAAAACGTATTGCGATAGCGTATTAAAGGAAAAAGTGCAAAGACATAAACAAGTGCTTAATTTCTTCGCTTAATGTGAGTACTCATATTGAAATTGCTTCGAAATATATTCAATCAAAATTTCAATTTAATGAAAACAGTTAAAAGCAGAGTACAATAATATTGACAAAAGTTTCTGCTGTTGCCTCAAGGATATTGCAAAATAAAATAAATTAAAAAAAAAAAAATAGATAAATAACACTGGTTTACAGAATTTAAGAATTTCGCGAGAGCAGAGACGAAATGATGGTTTTTTTTTACTAAATTGGGGTCGCTGATCACGAAAATGGCATCCATTTATTTGTCCAAATAATAATTTTTGAGATATACGCACAGAAGGTACTTTTTGGTTATAAAAATTTCAAAAACTGACCGCCTAAATAACATAAAATTTTGTCAGTCAAAAGCAAAAAGCTCTCCCTTTTACAATGATATATGATTTGTTACAGCCGGTGTCCTAGTTTTTGAGCTATAGACATTTGAACTTGCGAAAGTTTAATTTTTTAAGGTTTTTTTTTATTTGGAAAATTTCATTTTTACTTTTGAATACTTACAAAATATTATAATATTTTTTTTCGGTGACTAAAACTGAAATACAGATATTAAACGTATATAAAAAAACTTCATTTTCGGTTGAAAAATCGGTTGAAAAATAAAGAAGTTATAAGAGATTTTTTGCGTATATCTCAAAAAGTATTCTTTCGAAAAATAAATGGATGCCATTTTCGTCATCAGCGACACCAATTTAGTCTAAAAAATCATCATTTCGTTTCTGCTCTTTTTTTGTACGCTAGTGTAATATACGATTTTAGATCTCATGGTCTAGGGAATTTTCATTTCAAAAATCTGTGCTATTGGAAGTGGTGTTAATTTCATTTTTTTTTATATGTTAAATATAAATCAGCAAAATTCAGGTGAGGACATTAGTATTCACAGAAACACAAAAGCTGGGGCAATAAATAGAAGCCCTCACCAATTTAATATAAAATTGAATACACCGAACAAAAAATAGTATAAGATATTTAAATCGAATCTGATTTCATTCAACAAATCTTCCGATTATGAAGATTATTACTAACTTTAAGAAAAAAAGTAGTTGTTCACCAAGAAATACCATTTCAAGGTTTCCAGATTCAACAAAGATCGCAAATATTTGCCGTTCAAATTCATTTCTTGCTCCAAAATACATCATTTGCATATTGAAGCTGCTCAATTTTTTTGAACAAAATATCTGAATTGGTAATTATTTTAATAACCAACCACAATTACATTTTCAATAATAAAATAATTCAATTTTCATACATATCCTATGCTCGTCATGCAGGAAGCATCCTTATCCCAAAATCCGCAATTCCAATTCCATTCAAATATGCACATTCTGATGCGGTTTTATTCAAATTTATTTGAACATCTGAGCAATTTGAAACTCCAAAATGGAATGAAATTATCTTAAGATAATAGATAACAGATAGATTGAAAAATAGCATATTGAAAGAAGGGATTCGAATAGTATGAGAACAGGAAAGTCTCCTTTTGACTGTCGACGAATTTTCTACATAATCTGCATTAGAATTTTCTCGCTTTTTATCACTTGGCACTTAATTTATAATCATTTATGAATTAAATACTTATTTAAACATATCGTTTCCAATTATCGAATAACCCAATGGCACCCATGAACCCAATTCCAAGCCGTATGACCGCATGGGTTTTCAATATGCATCGAATTTTCTTTCAGTTTTTAGAACAAATTCTCTTGCTTCTCGAAAAAAATACCAAAATAAATAGAAGATTTGATTGAGAAATTACACATTTGCAAAATCTAGTGCTAGTGCTATCGCCCGAAATAAGCACAATTGAAAACAAGTAAGGGTGTTATAGTCAGGCGACCCTGACAATAGAATACACGACACACATACACATGTTCAAATAATTTTTAATATCAAGAGATGTTTAAGGCCATAAGGGGCCCCATATACCGACTTTTGTTCAATTTCTTTATGAAAACTGCCCCTTTGTCACGCCCACTTCTCCAATTTTTTTGAATTTAAATCGGAGGCTTAGATATAAGCCCAAATCCTAAGTTTTATTGAAATATTTCAAAAAAGTCAGATTTTGAGGCAGTTTTGAGATTTTTGTGACAGACCCTAGTACTGGAGGTACCCTTAATAAAGGACCGACCAATGAATTTTTAGGAGAGAATTTTCAAAAAACGCCCTTCTGCCACGCCCACTTTTCCAATTTTTATAAATCATATTACTAGCCTTTAAACATGTTCAAATATCAAAATATCTTGAAAAACTTCGATCTTAGAGCAGCTTTTGTGATTTTCGTAACAGACCCTAGTACTGGAGGTACCCCTAAAAATAGTCCGATCGGGTTCATTCTCGAACTTGTTTTTACTCATGTCCCCGTGAGCACGCATACCAAATTTCGTCAAGAGAGCTCAACTCCTTCGATAAGAAAACTGTATACAAACAGACGGACAGATAGACAGACAGACGGACGGACATGTCTAAATCGAATATCCTGGTGACGCTGATCATTTCTATATATATTTTGTATGGTCCATTTCGACTGGTTCTGGGTGTTACACACAACCACACAAACGCAATATACCCTCGACACATAGTGTGTCGGGTATAATGAAAGCAGGAAGAAAAGGCCTCGTTTTCATCGCTGAATGCAAATCATAACAAAACTGTTCAATTTATTTGAATAATCGCCGTCGATGAAAAGTTCAACTGTGAAAAAAATAAAACAAAAAATAATAATAAAGTACTGTTGAAAAAAAAAAAATCGAAAGAAAAATATTAAAAAATATTTTACGATTACCTGAAGTAAAGGAAAAATAAATTTTTCCAAATTTAATGTTAGACCATAAAAATTTCAATTGTTCCTTTTAACAAAAGTTAAGAATGAAAAATGAATAAAATCTTATCGTACGTAACTAACAGAATGTGCACGTAAACATAAATCGACTCGTTGGACAACTTGAAAATCTTTGGGAAAGCGAAAAGGTCAACTTTGCGAGAGAATTATTTTTTATGAGGATAACAAGAACAAGCGTAACATATGGCACAAATAAATTACAACATTACAGTATAGAATAACCTTTATTTCATTACGATTTTTATGATGATAATGATGATGACGATGTGATGTAGTGAATTTTCTATTCATCATATCGGTCGCATTCCATTGAGATGGTGTCGATGGATGTCTTCGTGTGGACGCGGGCGCTGCTTTTCGGCACAAGAAATATTACATTTGATTTATATTATGTGACACGATAATGACGCAGTTTAACTTAGCGTCAAAATGAGCATATTGCTATCAAAACAGCTGTGTATACAGACAGAGACAAGTCAGAATTTGATCGTACAAACATTACTACACGTAAATGAAATGATTTTCAAGTTCATTATCGTATCGCCATAAGTCCTTTTTATTGCAACCGATTTTGATAAAATAAAATTTTCCATACACCTTAAACCATTAATATGAAGTTTTAAGTTCATATGAAGTTTAAGAAATTATAAAATACTTTTGGTCCTTAAAATCAGTATCAAAGCTTGTGTAAATATCTTTAAGATATCAATTTTTTCCGATTAAGATTGTTTGTGGTACGAAAACTAAGGCTGTTAACACACCAGATCAGACGAAACGAAACAAAACGTTCTCAAAAACAACAGTACATTGTGCCTTATGAGAGTGAACACACCATATTAGTCAAATCACTAATCAAATAATATATAGATGTCTCACGCCGAACAAAAATTTGGTCGCTAGCGATACTGAGCTCTGGCTCCCAGCGAAAGAAATCTAGCAATCGGAAAAATTCGGGTTTTATACTTTTGCATTCGCGAAGCACCAGAAACGATTCAGTATGAAACTGAATTCGAAACAGTGCTGAGCTATGTCCTTTTGCCTTTTTTTTTATATTTTTTGTTGTTTTTGTTGCGACGTTATACATATGTATGTATTTGTGTATGAATCTGTTCATGCTAGAAACCAAAAATTTGAAAATTTCAATTTGGGCTTCATGCGTATATGAGAAATTTTGAAGTTGCCCTGCAGTAAATGTACTCGTCACCAGGTGCTAGTGACCACTACATTCTCCTCTTGATATTTTGTATGAGCGAATGTATATGCGAGAGCATAAATATTTTTTACTGTTAGTATTTAGTAGTTAATATATAAAAAACTAACGGCTTTGAAAAAAATTTTTCGCGAACAATTATAAAAAAGGTTTCGAAGTCTAAATTGCAGGAATTTTTAAAAGTCACGTAAATTGTTTTCTTATCTTTAAGCGTAGAACACTTTGTTCTTTTAAAAAATTTGCTTGGTTGAATATTAAATTTTCCCCTTCTTTTTCTCGCCTGCGCGGGGATTCGAACTCTAACCTATGGGTAATGAGTGCACACACTATCCACTATGCCACAAAGCCGTCTTCTTCATACTTAAGCAAGTGTACAAGTAATTGTTATTTTAATTGGACTCGTTGTCTCTATTGCATAACCAGTTTCAGCATCAACTGATGTCTTCTCGCAAATACGATCATACAAAATATCAAGAGGGGAATATAATGGCACGGGTACAGTTGGTTACTAGTACCTGGTGACGAGTACATTTACTGCAGGGCAACTTCAAAATTTCTCATATACGCATGAAGCCCAAATTGAAATTTTCAAATTTTTGGTTTCTAGCATGAACAGATTCATACACAAATACATACATATGTATAACGTCGCAACAAAAACAACAAAAAATATAAAAAAAAAGGCAAAAGGACATAGCTCAGCACTGTTTCGAATTCAGTTTCATACTGAATCGTTTCTGGTGCTTCGCGAATGCAAAAGTATAAAACCCGAATTTTTCCGATTGCTAGATTTCTTTCGCTGGGAGCCAGAGCTCAGTATCGCTAGCGACCAAATTTTTGTTCGGCGTGAGACATCTATATATTATTTGATTAGTAGTCAAATCGAGACGCTTTTGAGCAATCATGAAGTAATTTTTAGTTTCAATACCTGACTTATGGCCAGGGCTCGGATTTTGTTGAATTTTTTAAAATTAATGCATACTTTCGGGAGTATAAATTTTGTTCAACTCACATAAAGCTAAGATTCAAATCAATTTTTAACTTCAATATGCATTTTTTTGAAGTTAGAAAAGCGGTTTGAAGTTCGATTTCGCCAAACTGATTCGGAAAATGTTGTTAAGAAAAATGTTGGCGCCATAAAGTATGCCTTACGTTTTTAAAAGTCAACAAAATCCGAGCCCTACTTATGACCAATGTTATTTCAAAAACAAATAATAAAGTTAGGGAGTTTTGACGATGTCAGACTTCTAGAGTTATGGGGTAAGTAGATGCCATTCTTTGAATCAGGCATTCCAGATTTTCAAAAATCCTTTACGATATGGCAATTACAAAAGGGTACCTAATAAACACCTAATAAGAGAGAAACACCAACCTCCTGAGGGAAAATTTATTTACTTATAAATTAAAATGGATAATAATAGTTCAATAAACACCATGTTGAGAAAAATTAAATAAACATTGTCTACATTAGGGCGCTACACGTGTTTGTCGTTCAAACAAACTGCTGGCAATTCAAATTAACGATCTTTTGCACGCTATCGAGTAGCTTTTACTATTCGAATAGATTTTATCTAATGCAACAAGGACAATCGTAACAATGCAAAGGACAATGAATGAAAAAATTGTATTCCTTAATTCGAATCTCCTTCGTTACATTCCTGCAGATGTGCCACGCTTTCAATTCAAGTCAATCAAGTGAACATGTGCGTACGTGCAAACATAATCGTTCATCTTAATTGAAATGCGTTCGATGGTAATTAAGAGTTTTGTGGAACGCCGAAAAATCTTTCAAGCAATGTTTTTTTTGGGTTTTTGTTTTTGCCTTTGATCGAAAAGAACTTATAAAAGAGCAACGAAGGCTCAAAAGACAACAAGGATATACAATCAAAACATCCTGTGAAAAGAAAGCAGAAATTTTTTTGCTAAACTTTGTTCGGAATTTTTCACACGTTTTAGCCATAAAAACGGCTTTTTCCCGAGGACTTTAACAATTGCGTTAGCACTGTGAATCCTCCATTGCAATTTTTTTTTTTTTTGTTTGTTGCTATCAAAGTTTCGAACGTTGAGTCGTCAATAAACATGTGTACACTTGATCGGAAAAAAGTGTTAGCGCGTTTTTTTTTACGACCGAACGTAGGCCCAGGAAACTGGAATTGTGGTGGTGCGAACATGTTTTTCATTAGAAATTGACATGAATCGACACGAACACGATTCGGGAGAGAAAAATAAAATTTTATTAACAACCCAAGGGTCATATAAATAACGATTGGAATAATTATCAAGAAGGGCGTAAAAATGTCATTTTTGTTTAATAAAGAATTGCACTTACCCAAATTTGGAATGGAAATACCATCGAAAATCTTAAAAATTATTAATGTAACGATGGTGTTTGAAAGAAATGCAAAAAGGATTTCCTTCGTTGACATTTCGGATCATCGTTGAGAAACACAGAGTCTTTTTGGTCTAAGGAATTTTCGAAATGGAATTCTTCTGCCAAAAAGTAAACATAAATTGTGATAATATGAAAATTTTTAGAAAATTATTCCTTGAAATTATTTAATTCGCATTAAGGATAAACACTAACTGGAAAATCTACTCAGCACGCCTGCCATTTGGTAGTTTTCTATTCTATTTTGCTCAACATCCGAGCGAAATTACATTTCGGTATTTTCCTCTTCCTCTTCCATTAATAAACATAAATTATCGAAATATAATCCCCTGAGTCCAGTCATAAATATTCAGTTATGCTTTTTAATTGGGCAAAGCCATTATAATGTGGTGGATTCTTTTGAATCACGCAATAGTTGAGAACGTCGACGCAGAGATATCGAATCTCAGCGAAAGAAAATTTTGCCAAAAGTCTTTTCATCTTTCTTGTTCTTGTTTCCTGTTCTGTCACTGATGATGATGTTGATGATGATTTAACTAGCTTATAGCATTTTTTTTACAGTGAATCGAAATGCACTTTTCTTATCGACTTAGGACTTCTTAGCACGAAAACTATATCTTTAATGAAAGAACATAAGCCCCTATAAAGGTTTTTCTTTCGTGGCTTTAAGATTGGTCTAAAAAATAATGTTCTGCAGACCTTTAAACCTTAAAAACATAGTTACATAGTTTTAGAGAGAACTCCGAAAATTTTTTCAAATCGGAAAATCTTCAAAAAAGTTTATTTAATACCTTAAGGGCGGCTGTATCCTTCGCGAAGTTGTTTTTCGACCATTTTTTTTTTTAATTTCTGACATAAAAGTAAAAGAGTTTTTTCCATATTTTTTCTTTTATTGTGTTAAGAGTCAATGAAAATGAGAAAAGAAACACTTTTTTATGTGAGGGCGGTTCAAAAATTTCTCGATCGTCAAAGTGGAGACTTCAAAAAAAAGGTGTAGTGCTGGCGGGCACGATTTCTCATTTACAAGTTGTCCGAAATGAAAAAAGAAATCGAGGTTATAATCAATAAAAATGTCATTTTCGGGTAAAGCTCGAAAAGAAATTTGCAATTTTTTTTTCTGGTCAAATGGCGGCTGTTGAAAAATAACACATCGATTTTTGGTATATTTTTTTGTAGTTCAGTGTAAAAAAAAATAGTAAAAAAAATTTTTTAAATTATGATTGAGGTCCACGCCATAATGGTGACAATTCTGCTTTGATTCCACTGTGTTTCATTAAAATTGGTTCAGTTGAACAGGAGAGATCATGACCACCAGGTCAAAAGAAGTAGGTTCGAGACAAATGCGTTTAAAGTTTGAAAGAACGCAAACCTTGCTCGACAAAGAAGCCTCTATCTTCTTAACTATTTTGAATAAAAAAATCTCTTTTAAGGACGATATTCTCAAACATTCACTTTATAAAAAAATTGCAAAAAAAGAATAAAAAAATACATTTTTTGTCGAATGAGACGATCTCCTTAAGGTAGATAGGTAGGTTGAAGTGGCTGCCACTTAGGCCGTTAATCGGATCATTGTGATACCAAGGAGGGTTTCTTTTATGTCTTATTATGTAGTGTGCCGCTAACATGCGATTTTTTGAAAAACCAGTGCTAGGCTTCGAACATTACACTCCGTTTCGCCTGTGCCGGGAATCGAACCTCGGACCCTGAGATCAACAGCATAGCACGCATCCCCTACGCTATCCCAGAGCCACTATGATCTCCTTAAACAAATATTTCTTTTTTCAAATATTAATATTATGAAAAACCTTCCATAAAAACAATTTTCAACAATTTTTTTTTGCCATGTTTCAAAGGTTAAAGTCTATAAGAAAAGTGCTTTCAGATTTTCTTAGATACTATTTGTAACCATAAAACATTTTAAGTAATTTTTCTAATATGATTTCCCTTTTATTTTATTTCATTTAATTTTCATTAACTTTTGATTCAAACTTCCTCAGTAAAGTAAACAAACCTCTGAAATTCAATAAACGACAAAAAGCTTTTAGTAAAGTTCTAATCCACCAATGTTTATTACCACAGAAAATAAGTTTTGTTTTCGCAGAGGACAGCAAATTTTTCCAGCAATTCGGCGTTTAAACGAATTATGTACGACAACTTTGTGATGTTAGCTTCCGATTTGCAATGCTTTTTTTAGTGTACCATAAACACAATTCGCTCTCCTCAATCCAATTCAATTTGGGTCACTTTGCCCTGTGTGGCACAATTCTTTCAATTGACACACGAGTTGTCAGCTCCTGACTATAAACTCCATCAAAATTTATTCAACTTCATTGAAGTCGTGCAGAAACAAAAACATATTTCATTTTTTCTCACAAATATTTGCATATTTGGCTTGCGCCAAGAATTTTTAACCATAAAAATATGAATATTAAGATATGATTTTACGAAGCTTTTCAATTTTCTTTCTGTACCTTTTTAAACAATGTGATGTTCGAATGAAACAGTTTTAAAGGAATACGAAATTTAAAGCGCACATTGGCAGGAAACAATGCTGGAAGTAGAATAGGTTACAAGTCAAAGCTCAATGGCAAAAACTTTCCTCTTCAAAAATACAGAAAATACCAGATTCGGTTTCGATTTTGTCGAAGTTGTTTTAAACAATTCAAAAGAAGCTTCTGCTCATCATTTTTGACAACAACATCCCTGATGGAAATGCCACCAATGGTGACACTTTTTCCTGTGAGCAATCGCATCATTATTTTTTTTGCATAATGCTTTCAGTACGCATTTATTAGACTAAACTGTGAACAAAAAATTACTACGCCAACATGATTTAAATGGAATTACTACCAGTCCTGACAAAGCTCTGCATCCTGGATGCTGTCTAAATTTGCTAGAAAATATCAAAAATAATGCATTGTGGAAAATAAGTAAATGGCATAAATTCAAAAACAGGCTGCCGACACCAACAAAAAAGCACTGATTTCGTTCTACAAATCGAACACCCGCCCTAAAATGGGTTTAAAATATTTAAGTATGAATAGTGAAGGACAATGTCATTGGACGGTCATTGCACTATGCTGCAATAAGACGCTTTTTCGTATAAAAACTCCATTTGAAGAACAACCTATATGGATGAGTCCTTGCTTTCATGGTTTTTCTCAAAAAAAAAGTTAATTAGAAGAGCATCAATTACCTCTTCTGCAAATAGAATTGTAACGACTAATTCATTGATGGCTTATTCATTCATAAGGCCTATTCCTGGATGGTATCCTTGTGCCTAAACTAAATGGTATCCTGTTTCCAACAGATTGATTTTTCAATCCTTAAGGCTTATCTTTCTATCCCATTTAAGCCGTTAAGAAGTCATAGAAACATAACAAACAAAAAAACATCAAGATAAGAAGACAACAATTTCATAAAGTTGTTTTATATCTGAAATAACAAAGCTGGGCTGAATTTCAAAACATTTGCACTGGGGGGAAAAGTTTTTATTTGAACTTAAAACAAGCACTATGACTTTAGATTTTAGGGTTGGCCAACCCTTTTCCGAATTAAGGGCGCAATGACAAATTTTCATAACCGCAATTAAGTTGAATTGTGTTTAATCCTGAATACTTGCTTTAGTTTGATTAGGTACGAAATATGTTGGGCTCCGATTTTTAAGATTAAGATTAATCTCCCCGTGCGTCTATTTTCTCAAGAAAAACTAAGCCTTTTACAAAAAACTCCCAAAGCAACCAAAAAGCTTTTATTCACTCCAAAAGCGAGAATGGCGTACTGGCGCCTCCGAGCTCCGAGTTAGCCAACACTATTCTAGAGGATAAGGACCCATAACCGTTCGATTTTCAAACAAAATATTATAACTTACAGTTATGTTCAGCATAAAAGCAGCTCTATCTACAATGTAGATTCATAGAAATGACACCTCAAACCTCCTATTTTTGCGGATTTTCAACGATGTTATATCCAAATTAAATAAATAAAAATAATATAAATAAAATAAATATTTCTTTTCTTTTGACCCATAACATTTTAAGAAATTCCTTCTTCGAGAGAAAATCTTTTGTAGTACAACTGAACAAAAGAAAAACCATCAAAAGGAATTTAATAAAATCTTTGAAAGGAAACAAAGAACTCAAAATATGTACTGAGCAAAATGAAAGCAAAACCGATTTCCATCGAGAACTGTTAGTGGAAAAACTTTTTCACCCACACACACACACACCCACACACACGGTATCTTATCAGGTAATCACATTTTGAAAGCGAGTTTGTGGGACATGTCGAAAACTTCATTTGCCGCAATTTTCTATGCAAATGGGAGACATTACGCGAGCTACGCAAGTCGCTATGGAAGTGTTCTATTACAGTTAGAGGGAACACATCCAGCTTGTTTTCCTCCATTTCTATGGAACACATTTCATCCTGCTTTTCACATGAAGTTTGTACCAAACGAATTTATATCGAACGTCAATGGCAGCAGCTACGGAAACTTTTTCTCCACACTTGTAATTGAAAGTGAAAATAAAACTGCGCCTGGAAGTGAAACTGAAATGCATTGTTTTATTTGTGCGCATTGCTGAATGGTGAAAACAAGATCCAAAGAGAGCGGCCGCGATAAAGTTTATCTCTGGCAGTTATGAGAAATTCATTGTGTTTCGTTATTTTCATGGCAAACTAAACAAATGTTAACCAACTTAAAAAACACCAGCGTCGTCAGCATCGTCATCATCAGCATGATCATCATCATAATTATCATCATCATAATCATTATTATCATCATTATCAGCAGCGGCATTATCTGCATCATCATCATCATAGTATTTATTTTCATCATCATAATCATCATCATAATTATCATCATCGTCAGAACCATTATCATTCATTACACATCATCGTCATCACCATCATCGTTATTATCAGCATCATCATCATCACCATCATCGTTATTATCAGCATCATCATCGTCATCATCATCGTTATCATCATCATCGTCATCATCATCATCATCATCAGCGTCAATATAACCATCAGCATCATCATAATTATCAGCATCATCATCATAATTATCATCATCATCATAATCATCAGCATCATCATTATTATCTTTTTTATCATTATATCACCACCATCACGTCATCATGATCATCAGCATCTCCATTATCGTAATAACCATCGTCAGCATAGTTAACATTTTCATCATCATTATCATCACCTTTATCATCGCCTTATTCAACATATTTTTCATCGTCTTTAGCATCATCATCATTTTAATCATGAAAACCATAGTCATAAGCATCATAATAATCATCACCCTTACCGCCATCATCACCACCGTCATCATCATCATAACTTTCATAATCAACAGGATCGTCCTTTCGTCGTTTTCACTATCCCTTGCCCCAACTACCAAGGAAAAACGTATATGAAATGAAATCGAGTGAGAGCCAAAGTTCCTTTGCCACAACTGCCGAGAAACACAAACCCTACTCAATTGAAAATACGAAAAATAAACATCCCCAGAAATTTTCAAAAAACACTAAACTAAAAGTCATTAATGGGTTGGATATCTCCACTGAGATTGACTTTATTTCGCTGCACTTCGAAACTTTCGGAAAAGCGAAGGAAAAGTTACAATATTTTTGGATGAAATAATTTAAAAAAAAAATTGTAAACAATAATTCAATTTTGATGTTTTCATTCAATCGAACACACACGGAAATATGAATTCCTTCAAAGACAGAAATGAAATGATAAAATCAAGGTTTATTAAAATTTTTGTAAATAATTAAGAATGAAGCATTTCTTGTAAGAGCGCACAGTGGATTAAAAATTGCCATAAACCGATAAAAAAAAAAATTGTTTGGCATCATAAAACAAATCTTTGAAGGAACAAACAAAGTAGAGAAATCTTTTCTTCTTCTCTCTTTTTAACCACTTCAATATTTGCTTTCTCTGTCCATTCTTTTAACACTAAGAAAAGAAAAAAAAAGAAAAGGGATAAGTAAATCCTCGCAATTGAAGTCATCGTCGAAGGCATTTTCCCGCATTTTTTTTCAGACATTTTTTGATATAATTTTTTGTGTCTTGTATTGATCAGTAAGAAGGTATTCACACATTTGACGATTTGGTCAAAATCTCTCTCAAACCAATTGTCAACAGTTGAAAACGGATGAAGTTTTTAAATCGAAATCGATTTGTGATCAAAAGAATATTTTAGATTTTGACTTGAATTCTTTTTATGTAAACAATCAAATGCGTGAATACGACATAAAAGTGCAAAACAAGCGAACTGCTTAAAAAGAGAGAATTCGAAACTCAATTATTTTACCCACTGTTTACAAATATTTATTAGAGGTTCTTACTAAAATTTATTTCCCCAATCAGTTCAAAATGGACCACTGTGCGGTCTGTTCTGAGATGCATGTTGATTGTTCTTTCACACTTTAACACAAAACACAAAAAACAAAAAAAAAAATAAAAATAAAAAAAACTGAAATGTACTTCACACGCTCTCGATAATGTGTTTACACTCCGTAACACTTAAAACAATTCCGAATAAATATGAACACGCTTAGAGCAACTTCGAGTGAACCCTCATGTTGATTCGTTAATGTCCATTGAACAAATAACTCATTTCCTTACATCCGAAACGTGCTGTCGACCGTAAAGAAAATCTAAATTAAAATCTGATTTTCCCGCTTTCTGAGCGTGTGGAAGGAGAACTTTTAATCTTTCTACAAATTAAAGCTCCTAAAATAAAAACTGCACCGCCCTAAATCATGTCAGCGAAAACATTTCGTAAATGAAAATTTCCGGCATGACAATTTCGAAATCATGCATCTGCACTCAGCACTCAGACTTGAAATATTCGAAATTGTACTATGAAAATTCTTGTCCACGCTATTATCCATGGTAGTTTTGAAGCTTCAAGTGTTTTATTGTCTTAGCAATGAGGACGAAAGCATCACATCGTTTGAACAATTTACCGAATGCTTTTGAATGGACAACAGAATTTTATTTCTCCCTTCAACAGCTAAGACACTTTCCCAGAGGTGCAACGGTTAAACTGCAACGGATGATTGGTTTGGGTGGCCTTCAAAACGGAGATGAACTTTTTATTCACAATATATCATACTGAAGAGATTACATTACGGATGTTCATCTGAGTGTGATGTTAACTTCAAGCTCTCAAGAAGTGATCAGCACCAAAAATAAATTCTTTTGAATGAACTCTTAACATATATACATAGATAGTTTTAAACGGTCTCTATGCCGTACTTACGAAGCGAGATGCTCTTCTCTTTTGCTTTGTTTTCCCATTATTTATGGTATCAGAACGTGCCCATTCATGGTGACAGCCACACTAATCTGACCTAAGCTAGGCTTGTTTTGCGGTGTTAAAATCTGGAAGTATTAGACATGATCGGAAAGTTTTTTTCAGTTGAAGTGTTTATTATAAAACACACAAAAATCCGACTTAAATTTTCAAAGCTCTTCGAAGTAATGCTTTTGCCAAGGCCCCAAAAAAAAACCCCCTAGGAGCATTTAGGGAGACCAGACGAGTCATTCTTAGAATTTTATATCTGAAAGACAGTCCAAACAGACTCTTAAGGAGCATTCTAGCAATCATGACAGATAAAATGAGATCCCAGAAAGAACACTTTTATAATATAAGGCTCCATGCTTTTGTCTCTCAAAACAAACGGTCATTTAGAGCTCCTATCGGAACTTTTTGTGAGCATTTGCGCTCCGGCAAAGGAGTCTTAAGGAGCTCCATGCGGACTGGTTTGGTTGACTGGGTACTGAGGTAAGAAATAAACTTTAAGAATTTCTTTGATTGATCAAAAAGGTTCAGGAAAGTTTTGGAGAATTCTTGAATTTCAATGAAAAATAAAACATTAATAGGTAGTAATAATTTCGGGCTTTAAAAAATTTGGACTACATTCAAAAAATATTCCCTCACGTGAGGGAAGACCCTTACATAATTTTTTCTTGTTTGTGCCCCCTGCATTTCACTCTTCACAACCCAATTTAGCTCACTGTAAAATGGAATTTAAGACCAAAACGGAAAAGGGCAAAAAACGAATTCATTTACTGGAAAGTGATAAATACACAATCGTTCATATGTTGATTGCTTGTGGAAGAGGAAAAGCAATTTTGAGAAAGCTTTTCACGAAGCTGAAACGCCGAGACTCCCAAGTAATCTTTGTAATTGTGGAAAATCAACAGAACAAAACGAAACAAAACAAAACAGAATAAAACAAATGTTTATGATGCAAAGCAAGGAAAATAAGTTTTCCTAACTGCTGAGAATCATCAATCAATGTGGCGAAAACTTTTAAAAGCGATGACGAATTTGTTGTTTGCTCTTTTCCATGTTTATTTTTAAAAATCTTATTTATTTTTCATTTGTTAGTGCGGCATCACTCAAGCTGGGAAGGTAAAGAGATTGAGATAAAGCAAGGGAAACTATTTTGATTCGTGTTGCTCATGAGTTTGGAGTTTCCTGCAATTTCGGCTCGAATGAGCTACTGCTAAATGTGAAAAAAATCTTTTTAATATTTTTTTTTTGGAAACTTTTAAAGGTACTCGCTTTTTATGAGGAATTCCGGTAGCGATCCTCACTGCCGTAAGAAAATTTTTAATAAAATTTTTCATGCTTATGAACTTGCTTCAAGAAGATTTTTTTCCCCCATGTTTGCTCTTTTACATCCTCTTAATGATACTGTTTATGCTTGTTCCATAATTTTTATAGAAGAAGTTGGCACGAAAAGAGCTCACAAATAACAACAGGACTCATTAAAAAAAAAAAAAAAATTAAAAAGGCAGACAGCCTTTTATGGCTTTTCCAGCAAGTTTCGAGTAAACTTTATCTTGACTTAGGTGCACACTTTTATATACACTTCCTTCTTCTTCTTTCTTTTTCTTCTTTTTCTTCTTATTTGGATTGCAAAAACATTTTCCTGCCCTTTAAATGCGATGTCGAATTTGAGATAGCCATGTTAGAAGCGACAATTTGTCTTCTTTAAATCGACTCCTCGGCTTCGATATACCTTTCAATATTTTGCCAAAAAAAAATCTTTTTTTGGGTGTAAGATTATCTCACTAATGAGCTCCATTAGGGGAGAAGCCGATTGCAGTGCTTTCAAATGTTTTTAGCAGCTTTTAGGCGCCAGTTGCCAATGGCGTTGTTCGATGTCACGTTAAAGCAGTCCGTTTAATTTGATAACTCTTGATGCTGACACAAATACTTGGTCGCTTTGAGAAATGAAATCCTTTTATCAAAGGGCAAAAATTTGATGAAAATCGAATCGTTAACATTTCGGAGCACGTGCCACACGTGTACCCGCGGGAATCTTATAATGATTTTCTAATTATAGCCGAACGTCTCTGTCTCGAAGGTATAGTGCATAAGGTCCGTCTGTCTGTAATGGACTTCAATTTGTCATGCTCGTCTGTTATTCTGTCCATAGAAAGTATTTTTAATGGAAGCATCTGAGTAGCTATGGTAGGAAAGTAAAGAGAGACGTCAATTAGAACAAGTTAGAAAATGCCCTGAAGGGTATATCCAAAAAGAAAACTTCTTCTCAAAAGCCATGAAGATTCGTCCAAAATATTCCTTTTCGCAATATTTTGATACGACTTGCAATTGAAGGCTTTTTTTAAATGCTTTCATTAAGTGAATAGTGGGCATGGCACTATCGTGGTTTTCGAAAAGTGTCTCTCATTTCCATAATTCATAAAGGAATCGAAAGATATCGATATTTAATACTCTCCAAATTTATCCTACAGGGCGTGTTCCCTTTTTGCAATAACAAATTTGTTTCGCTTGCTTAACAAAAATTTGTTTATTAACTATTATTTATTAACTATAACACCCTTATTTGTGTTAATTTTTCTCTCACATTTCAATGGCTGAATGTGTGAGGACTGTGAATTGTATTTAAATCAAATATTTGCTTTGATTCTATTTAAATATTGTTTTTTAAACTGCGTAAATTTTGTCTTTGGCACAATGCACAGCTTGAACACTTGAACAAAAACCATTTTTAACTCTTCACTTGAGTATGAAAAAAAAAAAAAAAAAATAAATAAGAATTCTATTTTTACTCAGGCTATTAAGCAGAAAACTGTTGAAGGCTTCTCTGTGGGTCATTTGGAATTCAGCGCAGCATGTGTTCCTGTTTTTCATGCCATTCAATGGCTTTAATGATAGAACTAAGATCAATGCCTGTCGCAATAAACATTGGACATTTTCCAATTCAAGCTGAGAAAAATGATGGAACAATTTTCTGATGATAAATAAGAGTCAATTAAAGGCAAGTGGAAAAGAATTTCGGACCCCAGAATTTTTTTTAAATTTTTTCCATCGATTTACCAGAAACATTTTCTCTACACTTGCGGGCTCTTTTAGGAAACCAGTAGAATAAATATAGATCTATATAAGAGTTGCCCAACAGAGCACGTTCGGGGAAATTGCACATATGAGCAACTCTGTTGCCCAAGAGCGACCTGTAAGAGGGAAAATTTTGGTGAGACAGAAGAAAATGACATTTTTTTTCAACTTCTGAGTCAAAGATACAGCGATACCTTCTCGTTTACATCCCTGTAGGAAGATTGGGGTCAATTGTGCCCTAGCGAGTAGTTCTCGAGTATAGGAAAAAGAACTAGTACGCGAGTAGAGACACGAACAGTAGAACCTAACAAGTGGCATATTCAACAGTTCAATTTTGCCCACACATTAATTTAATATATTTGCTGTGCATGAGTCAGATAGGTCCGTGGCGTAGTGAAAGCCATCGATTCCTGTCGCAGGGGAAAAAATTTGGAAGAATGACATGTTTCGAAAAACTCAAATAATTGGATCGAAAAACAAGTCGTCACCAATGCTGTCTCACAACTTTGCGCACAAATTCGCTCAACATTTCCTGCCAATTTGAAACCTTTCTTTTTTATATATTTGCTTTTTATTCCTCTTAGGAATCCAATTTTTACTAAGAATTAAAAAAAGAATCGGCGTTCGCTTGGCCCGGGATTTGAACCTGGGTCCTTCGGATCGCGGGGTGCACGCGCTACGCTGTGAGCTACGACAGCGCGGGCCGGTCCCCCATCTATCAACGTAGCATAGCAAATTTACTGAATTGGCCCTGTTGCCTCTACTTCTGCACTAGTTCAACTTCCTACAGGGATATTCGGCTTGTTTTAGGGAATTGAATTCAGCAACACTTATCTATATGATTTCGTGACGCCACATCTTCAAAATTTATTTGAATAGTCCCAGTAAGAAATAGGGTCGGTTTTATGGGCGAATTTCACTCAAGCTGTCCCCTAGGCTGCCACCATTTCTTGCGATACGAACGTCAGAACTTTCATAAGCAGGCAAGGACTGACTCAGCAGGATTGAAGAATTCTTTGAAAATTGTGTTTTGACTCGAATCGACTATTCTCTTTACCAAATAATTTCTAATCCAGTCAGTCTTCTTCTGAAAAATCGAAAAATCATGAAAATGAAAATATATAAAAATATCCTTTTCACACAGAATGTAGGCAAACATACATTCATGCACCAATATTGCTAACCATTCAATTTATTTTCTCATGATAAAAACCTATCGCTTGAGAAGGAAAAACAAAACCCAGAAATATTTGCTCCTTGCATGCGAAATTGCCTAAATCTGAAGTAATGAATAGCAAAATAAATTATAGTTGAATCTAACCCCAGACAGCTGCCTACAAATTAATAATTCTTAACGAAATTAATATTACGAACATGAAATCCGTAGTCAACGAAGCAGTTTCCTTATGTTTCCATGCATTCAACTTTTCATTGATTTTAAGATTTATTGCGCGATATCAAAATTTTGACGCTTTCACGAAAAAACGCCCGAAAATTTTAGACTTTCTTCTTCAGTTAATAATCATAATTTAAAAAAAAAAAAAACAAAAAAAAAAAGGAAACAACAATTTGTGGAATTTCCTCTGAAAAAGAATTTCTCCACAGCTTGGATTCCATTTTCCTTTGAATAAAGTTAATTTGTGAAAATGCTAAGAATTCCGATTCGTTTCTCTATTCAAATTTAATCCCATTTATATTCATCGATACGGTGGCAAAATTTTTTTTTCTCTTTTGGTATCAATAGAGGGACACACAAGGCCGCCGCCCGTTTTTTGGGCACAATAAATTTTCGTTATAAATAAATTCACTATTCATGACCAATTCTTGTGAGCAAGCCATAAATTTGTCCAAAAAATATTTCCATAAAAGGACAATGATTTTTCACGCTTATTTGCGAAGCATATGGACCGTTTACTTTGAAAGTGGTGTAACTCCATTTTTCTATTTCGAGATATTAAGTGGTGCATGTCCATTACCCAGCACCCGCCCCCGCCCAGCAAAACTGCGAAGTCATTAGAATGGATGAACTGAACACGTATCCAAAAACTAAATAACCCATGGCCTTCAATTATCCCTCAAAGCCGCTCAGAACCGGAAAAGAGAAAAGTGGAGTTACACCACTTTCAAAATAAACGGTCCATATTTGAATAATTCACATCAGTGAATTATAATTTCTGAAAGCATTTAAGCATCTCAACAGACCAAAAAATAAAACAAAAAAGAATTTTAAAAAATCATTGCCCATTTCGGCCCATTTCCAATTTATTGTTCAATGGGTTTTATACGTAAATAAAATTGAATGTACTCCGAATTTAGCCGGCAATTTATGTGTGCAATATTTGAAGTTTATTTTAATCGAAAGATTTTATTGCTTTTCTCACGAATTTTATTTTCTGATTGAGTGATATTTATTAGCTACAAAAGAGACTAATTGAAAGTAAAGCTTTGGTCTCTCGAACCTTCATTCGTGTATATTGAGAATTATTGTTGTAAATAAAATCAAAGAGAAGCACAAAACCATCAACAAATCATTGTTATCCAGCAGCGAAAACTCATTAATTTTACTTATCGACTTGGGCACCACAAAATTTGAATATATAAGGCTGTTATAGTCGAACGAATAAAATGAACATTGAACGTAATATAACAATATGTATTTGGATTGCCTGAATTTAGTTACCTTCAATTAGACGATATCGATGGGAATGTATAAAAATATTGTATTCGCCGCCTCCAAAATATATAGTCAGTAAAATAATTCATCAACCACGCCCACTTAAACTTATTTTGCAGAAACTATTTTTGAACAAAATAAAATTAAATGCGCCGCTTTTGGTTAAAGTCTTTTTTGAAATTGGGTTTTAAAATTTTTTTGGAGAGATTTTCTCTTGCCACGCCCACATTAAACACTTCTTAGAATAAAATAAGATACAGTCATTATACGCCGAAAAATATTTCTCTGCAAAATAATTCAGTCTTTAATGCAGCTTAAGTGAGTCATAGAAAATCGTGGCATTGTAGATACCCAAAGAATGGTCTAACGTAAAGGGACGGATTAAGACGATATGCCGCCTTCGGTAGTTGCGATTTTACCAGCTCAGACAGCAGTTAATCTTCGGATTTGCATTTTATATAGTGTAAACGGTTAGGGTTTGTCGCCCATGAAAATATACCGCCCCAGGAAGCTGCCTATATTGGCTATAGTGTTGATCCGCCTCTGCTTACGTAGCTTAATCTTGCGGCAAGTCTTATCTGCGTCCTTCTTTTGAATTACATCAAGTTGGGTAAATTCCAATAATAAGAAAATTCTACGAAAACAAATGGACAGACAAACGTTGGGGCAGGCTGCTAGACAAAAAAAAAATATTCAGAAATATAGACAGACAAAAATCAATCTCCTTTGAAGGCTGATCTTATCTGCATAGGGGTACATTATGGTATGTTAGATCGTTTTCTTTGACAAAAAATTTGACAGTGCCAAAAGTAAAATAAGATTCCACGATTATTTTTGACCAGGAATTTCCAGGGAATCATAGGTCAAAACCGCATTTTTCCTGCGCTTTTTCAAAACAAGGTATAACTTAAATATGCCTAGAAGCATGCTACAAATTATTACAGAGAAATTGAAATGAAGTGTGACTTAAAATTGTTTCGATTTCCAAAAAATTCCATTCAAAAATTAACAAAATCGTTATCCATTACCAGGGATCGGATTTTGTTGACTTTTATAAATCTAAAGCATACTTTAGGGGGCAAAATTTTTCTTACCAACATTTTGCGAATAAGTTTAGCGATTTGAATCTTAACTTTGTGTGAGTTGATCAAAATTTGAACTCCAAAAAGTATGCTTTAATTTTATAAAAGTCAACAAAATCAGAGTTCTGGCCATTACACTTTCATGTTACTCACGGCTGCCTTTTGAAAAATGTTTTTTAATTTGAATTTTTCTTATTCTGGTACTTAGCATAATTTTAGGCATGAGATATACAAAACTTTTTCTTGGAGAATCAACATGAATCGGGCATTTTTAAATAGTTGTTAAAGAAAAGGGTGTAGAAGTGATTTTTCTCTGCTCTTTGAGATATTTCCACCAACAATGACGACAAAAATTAATTCGAATATAAGAAGGAAAGCCTTTGTTAAAAAAAGCGGAAGATCAAAATTCACATTTTACCTAGGGTGTCTTCGGCAAAATTCATTAATAGGCGGATAACAAATCGATCCACCTTAGTGTACCTACATATGTATGCAAACCCGTAATTTTCATAGTCTCCCGGCAAAGTCGCATTCTTTAAACAAACGCACAATCGAACAACATACATTCATCTAAGCACATAATGATTTAAGCCAAATATATCGAGAGTAGATTTAAATTACATGCATGAACTTGAACATTAATCTAAATATATAAAACCAATGATGGGAAATTTCTCCAGAAATTGATTGCATGTGCTGTCAATCTGCTTTCTATGCTGCCGAACCATAATCCAATTACATTTTGTCAGTTAATAATACCGAAATTTGCTTAAATCAAACTGCGTAGGCTAAAGTGTCTCTCTTTGGGAATATTCGGCAACGAAAATGAAAAGCTTTAACAAGGCCTGGAAATGATTTTTGACTTAAAAAATAAATTAATTAATTTCAACGTTGGGGAAAAGAACAAGAGAATCCCAATTAAGCGGAACTGTTGGCTTGGTTCTTTGCACTGTTGCTTTGACAATGATTGAGTGTTTCTTTTATTTTATTATGTATCAAAATTAATGAAACACTCCCCAAATGCGTCATCAATATTTAACATTTTTTCAATTTAATTCTTAAAATTTAAGAGATGTCTTCGTTTTTCACAATTCACAAAGAAAAAAAAACTCAATAGATTCAAGCTTCAAAGGCAGTTAGCTACCCTCTTAGATAAGCTCACTTAAACCTCTCTTTGACCCAAACTCCTGATCCTTAAATGCATAACCTTCCTGCTATCAAAGAAAAAAGTTTGTATTTTTTCTCTCGGACGAAACTCCAAGAAAAAAGTAAATGAATTCGATTACAGAAGAATGAGAGGTCATCAGAAAAGGCTGACAGGCCAAAACAATTTGAACAGTCAGAAAATTACTCAACGATGATTAATGTAAAAGGTTTGGAAATTTTTTAGGCAAAAAACACGAAAACGAAATCATGTAAAAAAAGCTAATGTCGGTCCAATCCGACAATGACATATCAATCATTAATGATGAAACCAATCTTTACCATTCATGGGAGCAATGGGAAATTTCAACGACGAAGAGCCTTGCTTTCGAATTTGCGGCCCTTTGAGTTCTTAGAAAGGAACTTCTATATCAATAGTTCTAACATAATCGAAAGGTGTTACAAAATAAGTGCAAAGTTTATATACCCTACTGAAGCTCCCTATAGAAATATAAAAAATGTTGACCTGTCGCCTTTAACAGAGCAGTCGTGACAGCTCGCAAAGATGAAAGGTGAGTTTCAATGCTTTTTTCATTACCGAGAAAAAATCTTAAAATCTCTCCCACAACATTTGAAAAGTTTTTCAATCATTTTTTTTCTTTTCTTTTTGTTTTCGCCAAACTTTTTTCAGTCGGTTTACGTGCCGACCACTTGTTGCAAGGTACGAAGAAATTCCAGTGGCTAGAACTTTTATCTCAAAAAACAAAAAATTACTTCAAATGATAGTACGATTGCTTCAAAATGTTGCCCGAACATACTGAAGATGCAACGTGAAATCGTGATATCATTGAGTGATTAATACGTTGCGGCAACGCTTTCATGCAATCGTCCAGTATTCTAGGTACTCGTATAATCTGCGTTTGAGTGTCGGAATTTAAAATTACTGAAGAAATTTTTTACGCCCCAAATAATATCGATTCACACGAGCGAACATCATGATCAACATCATCATGTCTTCATCGTAATCGATGGCGTATACAGTTCATCGCCTCAGAATAATTCCCTTTGTGTGTATTTACTTTTATGTGCGGGAGTAAATTGTAAAAAAAGAACAGCGATCGAATGAAAACAAACTTCACCTTTCAATAGCCAGAACCTTTTATTTTAATCAACCATTTTTTTGTGAAAGCTCCTTCCGCTTGTTAACATATTCTCATTTATTTACAACAAACGCCGCAGAAGGAGGCAATTTCAAAGTGAGAAACCGCAGCTGAAAATAATGGACACAGTGGATGTGCAGTCGGTTCATGTGGCGCCCGAAGCTCTACGCTCCGGTGAGCAGGAGAATTTACGTGAATTTTTAACACATTTATACTTGGAATGCATGATTCGCTATCAGAACTCAACAGAAGATGCGGAAAATCGTACCGAGAGCAGTCAAGGTTTGTGTGTGCTCCTTTTGAAAATCACTTCTTCTGCAGCTTCACTGTGTTCTTTGACTTTAAATTGCTTTTCTTCTCGGGCTGCTTTTCCAGATGAGTTCTTTACGCTTGTGCCACGGTATTTGGAGGAAGCTGTGCTTAATGAGGGTTCAATTGACTTGTCACAAGTTGATCAGGCCGCCGCCGAACGTGAAGAGTTCTATGCGACCATATCGACGATTAGTAAATTTGCGGCAGCGAATGCTTTTGGTAGAACCAAAAATGCCAGCAATACAACAACAATGCTGTTCGACGACAACAACAACAACAACAACTTCTACAATGACGATAACAATGTACTACATTGTCCTGTACGTTTCGATGGATACCTTTGTTGGCCTCGAACACCTGCAGGAACCGTTATAAGTCAATATTGTCCGGATTTTGTCGAAGGATTCAGTCGAAAATTTTTGGCTCATAAAACGTAAGTTTTTTTTTTTTGTTTTTGTTGCCATCGTTGTTGGACCGTTATTTGATAGTGTTGCTTTATTCCTTTTGAATGCGTATTTTATAGCATGCTCTTAGGCGTTGAGAGATGTTTGGTTATTGGAAATATGCAAAGCAGACATGATTTCGTTTGAAATTGTAATTTTCATTATTTTTCCGTTCAATTTTCAAATTGAATTTCCTGGCTGCGAATATTTCCTTCCGATAATAATTATGTGCTTGTTTTTTGCCTTCAACCATTGAAATTGCTTCTGCTCTCATAATTACACAAACAACAACAAATTAACACTTTCGACTGGTTATGAAAAGGCTTAATTTGTTGCTTTCGAATCTAATTAAAAATAACAGGATTCTTTAATTGCGCAGGGCAAGGCTTTTAATTGAAATATGGCTCTTTTAATAAAAGGAAATTCAATTTGAATTTTTCCAATATTTTCCGGATATCCTAGATAAAAATAATTTCCACTAATGAGAAAAATGTTAAATACAATTTCTTCTTCTATTCTCATGTTCGATTTTGACTTTAATTCATTGCCTTAGTGATAAGCAGGGCTGAGATTCAGTTGCTTTTATAAATTTAAAGCATACTTTTTGGGTTAAAAATTTTTCTTACCAACATTTTGCGAATTAGTTCAGGGAAGTTGAACGTCAAGCCGCTTTTCTAACTTCAAAAAAAAAAAAAATCATATTGAAGCTAAAAATTGATTTGAATCTTAATTTAAGCGAGTTGAACAAAATTTTTACTCCATAAAGTATGCTTTAAATTTATAAAAGTCATCAAAATCGGATACCTGTTAATTATGCGCTGTATAGACACATCAAATTCTTGTCAGGCATGTGAGCGTGTATTAGTGAATTCTGTTCACACAACGTATACGTGTGCCTTTTTCACTTACACACTCTCGCATGCCTGACAAGCATTTGATGTATTATAGATAAGGCAACAGAAAATATTTAATTTCGGCACCTAAAAGTATGCATTTGAATATTCAAAGACCAATTTTTACCACCTTAAGCCTTTATAAACGGAGCTTAGTTAAGGCTTTCAAGATATCGGCACAACTTTCAAACCCCTCCTTCAAGATGCGATAAATTGGGCAAACCTACAAGAATGAACAGATTTGAGCCTATCAGAAATATTCGGAATACTTAAATGCATACTTTTGGGTACTGAACTCATACGTTTTCTGTTGTCCTTCTCATATCTTTTATATACTTTTCAAGTTTTAATTAAATACATGAATTTGGATATTTTTAATACACAGCTGCTTGGAAAACGGAACATGGTACCATCATCCTGTAAGTGGACAAGAATGGTCCAACTATACCAACTGTATTGATTATGAAGATTTGGAGGTATGTTAATTAAGTATTTTCCTAAGACACTTATCATTTTCTACTTTCATTCGCAGTTTCGAAGCTTTGTTAATGATTTATACGTGAAAGGCTATACTCTGTCCTTATTTGCGCTGTTGCTATCGCTTTTAATATTCACTGGATTTAAGTATGAAAAAATTTCTTTTAATGAACTTACCCCCCTTATGGAAATATCCCATCGACTTCAAATGGATTTTCATTTCAATCCTCCCGTTTAGATCCTTGCGTTGCACACGTATACGCATACATGTGCATCTGTTTGCTTCTTTGGCTTTTACATGCATATCCTGGCTATTGTGGTACGATTTGGTTGTGGCAAAACCGGAAATCGTACGAGAAAATCCCGTAAGCTGAAATTCACTTTAATAATTATATAGTGTTCTCGTGGATTTTATAAGAAAATTAAATTCAAAAATTAATGGATATTTACCATTCGCATTACCCACAGCCTTGGTGTATCGTTCTGCATTTGGTCGTGCATTATTTCATGCTGGTGAACTATTTTTGGATGTTCTGCGAAGGATTACATTTGCATTTGGTACTCGTTGTGGTAAGTTACAAGTCAAAATTCTATTCCACTCGAACTGAAAGGGGATGGAAATAGATATATTGGAATAGGGGCTGGCAAAATGGTGATATATTGGGCCTAGAGAATGTCTGGTCATTAGCTTGGTCCTAGCTAGATTTGCCACAATATAGATAAATCTAGGCTGGGTGAAGACAGGCCTTGGACTAACAAATCTAGATCAGGCTTATCTTGGTCTTACTTCAGCGCTAGGTAGAATCGCTATAATATTGGCGATGACGTGAATAATCTAGACAGGGCCTATGTAAATTTCTCTTGTTAAGGCTCGGATAGAAAATTAGATAAATTTCATTATCGAACATTTAAAAATCGATAATTTCAATATTTGATAAAAAAAGCAATCGATAAATTTAATTGCCGATAAATTAACATATCGATAATTTATTTATATGTATATTAATTTATCGATAAATTTAATATTCAATAAATTTTATAATCGATCAATTTAGTAATCGACAAATTTGAATTGAAAGATTATCAATCGATAAAATTTAGTAATCAATAAATTTAATAACCGATAATTTCGATAATCTATACGTCATCATCAGCTAAAGCAAAAGAATATGAAAATAAGTCCGAATTATCGAATAGTCGTCAAAAACCCATCGATGTTTTCGATAGTTTGAAACCATCGGTAGTATCGATAGTGCTATCTATTGATTCTTCAGCTCAAATTTTTCTACTAAATATCAAAACGACTTTCTCAGATATGTGAATTTTTATATTTTCCGATTCGCCTAGTCCTAAAACGAAAAAATTACCATGGGGCTGGATTGGCAGATCTAGATTAGCCCTAGAATGACATACTTTTCGTTTTAGAATTCGCCGTTAGCGTTGCCAACTTCACACCGAAAAGCCCTAGACAGAAATTACACGATAGGCCCATTCTAACCAAAGCATTAACAAATTAGCAAGGGCCTGGCTAGACTTTACTGAGCAGGCCCAAGATATAAACTAGCCATGTCCCTTGCAATATCTAGTTGAAGCTTCCAGCCGGGTTCTAACGTGTCGCTGATTATTTTTCTGAAGCCATCAGAATCTGTTAGTATTGTTCATTGTTGTTGATAAATATCATCGCTTTGTATGAGGAGTGGGTGGTGATCGTGACCGATTTTGGTGAAACTTTATTTCATTAAAATAAAGATCGGTTCAAAGCTTCATCATTCTAAAAAGCTATCCTTATAGTTTTTGCACTCAAATGTATGAAGCAATCCTACTGTGTGCCGTAGCGATCTCTTGTTTATAGAGCATTTTGACTTTATTTCTATAAATTAATACCGATAATGTTGTTTAAGGAGTTTTTTATCTGAATCTGTTTATAACCGTAACCGAAAATCTTCTTTAATTATTTTAGTTGAAGTAACAAACCCCATTGAGGCCTATTTTTATATCATTGAATGTTAAAATAAAATGTTCATTAAACCTTTAATCAATGTTTTTTTATTTTTATTTATTTTTTTCAAATTTAAAGCCACTCATGTTTATTACACAAAAAATCGACTCGGTCTTAACTTTTCAATAGAAAGTGGAACCATTTGTCGCTGAAAGCCATTTTTAATCTTTCTGTACGCTACCCGACGGAAGGAAAGTTTTTCTAAACATCCGCTTTTCCTCTATTAAATCCCTCTTCATCGGGCAGCTGTTCATATTTTATGAATTGTCGTAATGCGAGGATGCTAAAAATTTATAATGGAAAACGTACCTACAAGAACAAAACAAGACAATCGTTTCAGTATTTAAGCTTTGTTGATTCAAGTGCGCGCTCCTTGTGGAGATTTCAGGGGGGCAAGCGATGCTAAGAATCTTTAAGTACCACCGATGACTTTACAAACAAGTTTATAAATATCATAATTTTTTTTTCTTTTTATTATTGACCTTTTTTTCAAGTAGAACATTTATCCGCTTATCAGATTGGGTTTTTAAAATGAAAAAATATTTTAATTGGATGAAATTGTTTGTCAAGTGTTCTTGGTCTTTGTTTTCCACATTTTCAGGTTTTTGTCAAGGACACAATCGTAATGCGTTGGTTTAAGCTGCTATCCTGGGTCTCGCCGATTTTCTTTTTAACCGCCTATGGTGTAATGCGAAATTTTTACTTAAAGGAAAATATTCGGTAAGTCATACTGATGGATACCAATTATCCTTTTCCACTAAGAGCTTAAACGATTCATTCAAATTGAAAGCTGCTGGATGGACGATAGCTTACTGCTCTGGATACTTTCCATACCGATATGTTTCTCACTTGTGGCTAGTTTTGGTAATGAAATAATAAAAAATATAAAAAATACTTACTTTAAATGCAAAACTGCAATTTTTTCCGTTCACAGTCTTCCTGATCAATGTTCTCCGCGTCATCGTGCGCAAGCTTCATCCTCAATCCGCACAGCCAGCTCCATTGGCTATAAGGAAAGCAGCACGTGCTACGATCATTCTGGTGCGTATTAAATTGAGGGTAAAATTCAAAAATTATCTCAAAATAATTAAATCTTTTCTCTTTAGGTGCCCCTCTTCGGTTTGCAGCACTTCCTCATACCCTATCGTCCCGATACAGGCACACCGCTCGAACGCTTTTATCAGATAATGTCAGTCATCCTTGTCAGCTTACAAGGCTTTGTCGTTTCGTTTCTCTTCTGCTTTGCTAACCACGATGTAATATTTGCCATTCGTGGGCTACTCCACCGTTTGATGCCGATGCTTGTGTCACCACCTCCACCGAGTACAAATACCGGACAATTGGCAACGACAACACCGAGTCGCGAATTGGGAGTCTAAGCTCAGAGGCTTTAAATTTCAAATTTATTAACAGTTAAGTGAGAAGAAATAATGCAGTCGGTATATTTGTAGGAGTGGACTTTTTATAAAAAGTGGCTATAGGGTAGATTCAGTTAGCTAAATCCGAAACATCTCAATGTAACGGTCTGTGTTTTCTCTATAATAAGATTCATGTATGTAAATTTGTTGTGATAAAAAAAAAAAACAAAAGTCATTAAATGATAATGAAAAGCATTGTCTCTGAATTGAAACCAGAAGAGGTGAAGCAGGTGATGATTGAGATGAAACGCGGGAAGGCAGTTGGTCCGGACAAAATACCCTTCGAGTTTCGGTAGAAAATTAGTAATTGTGGGCTAAAAAGCCTCACAGTTCTTTTCAACCAAATAAAAAGTGGAAGCCCGATGCGTTATTCATTTAGAAAGATTTATCTTCTGCCGTTCTACAAAAATAAAGGGGACTCCAGTAAGCTAACTAACTACCGAGGAAAAAAACTAACTTTCACACCTTAAAAATTTACCAGCGATTTGTTATCAACCGACTGAAAGACTTTACTCGGGTTCAAGATACATTTCTGAAGATAGATTTGTTCCTTGTGTTCATTGATTTGAAGAAGGCTTTCGACAGAGTCCCTCGTGAATTGATTTGGTTAGAATAAAGACTCCCAAAAAGAGTCCCATCCTCTTTAATATGATCATGTCCAACTTGCAAAAATTAATCGGCAGAGATTTCAAATATACTTACCCTCCTTTTCGCAGCTTATATACTTGCACAGTACACTCGGGATAACGTCAACTAATTAAAACCGCGTGTGTTGACGTTTACTAGATTGTTGACGTTTATGATTGTCCTCATATTAGACCAAAATATAGTCAAAACTATAATTTTAAACTTTTTTTTTTTAGTATTCAAACCAATAATCTGATTCAAACCAATGTTTATGTAGGTATTTGGAAAGATTGAACAAATATTTTATATAAGGTCATGGCACTTTCGGGTTTTTAGAGCTCAATTTGTACGCGCAACATCAACGAGTTCGAAAACACAACTGAACAACCCAGCCGGAAATGTGTACAGCAAGTGCCCGATCATTACCATAGCACCAAGTATGATGTGCACAACACTATGCTGATATACAATACATATGCACTTTTGGTAATAACTGTCCTAGGCTAGGTGCGGTGGTGTGATATCTACGTTCGAAGTGGATACCGGCTGTATATGGGAATACTTCGTGTGTTTTCGTTGCTAAAGCACATTGCTATATACAACGTGTACTGTCAGATACAGTAGCAGTAGTCTTTAAAGAGAGCAAAAACGACATTGAATGCACAAAAGGAGAATCCCGGAATTCTGAGAATTCGCATTCTATACGTAATTCCAGCTAAAATTTTCTATTACGCAGATTTTACCTTTTCGAGGATTAAGTTTTGTTGACGTTTTAGAATATTCAATGGAAATTAAAAAGGTTTGACGTTTTGGGGTGTTGTCGGAATAGGGGGTTGACGTTATCCCGAGGGTACTGTACTTGGTAAGACCGATATTGTAACCTGAAAAAAAGGTTTGTTTTTGGAATTGGAAAAATTGGAATAAGATGCTCATAAATATATATCTGTCTATGTATACCGGTGAAGAAAAAAGTGATAAGCAGCAGATTTAACTTCCCGGGCTAAGTTGTGAATAACGTAGCTTCCTGTGATGATGACTTCAAACATCGCACCATTCTGGATGAACTCGTTGGCTACACTCAACAGGCATATACAAAACCGAAAAAGAGAATAAAAAAATATAAATTTTCTTGACTTTACTGCTTTGAAAACGTTAAACATACACACTACCTCCTACAAACATATGTATGCATGCATAACGAATTTGACAAAGCCAAAACGAACCAAAGGTTGCATCGAACGCAATTTCGTGTGCTCGACCGGATCCAGCACAAAAAAGCGTGTTTGAAGAAGGTTTGAGTTCGTTTACTCTCGCTGCTGGTCCGGTGAATATCAATACATATAAAATGTCATCTCTTGTTGTTGTATCCCAGTAGTCGAAAGTGTGCCGCCGACATAAAGGACGAACCATTACGCCGATCTATGATGGCTAGCCATTTCACTAGTGAAAGAAAGATAGAAGAATAGGCAGGCTATACTCATTTGAAATGAATTCTGAGAAACCTTATTTTCACTGTTGGTGAGTACCTATTTGTACTCTCTCATGACTCACTTGATCTCTCTTAAGTGATGCCAAGAGGTAGAAAATATAAAAATATTTTCAATGTTGTCAGCAAAACAAATACGGGGGAAATCTAAACAAAACGCATGTCCTTATTCGCTAGCGAAAAGGCTCGCCAACGAAGGCGTATAAACGGACGACCCGCCCATGGCAATGACATCACAATGTTAAATGGGACAGCGTTTTGGATAGCCGATGGACGCGTCCATGCCACCATGGACTGGTGAAAACACCAGTGTTTGGGTGGCTCAGTTGACTACTGGGATATTCTAGAGCCCTGCACAAGTATGCTTGAAACGCTTTCAAGCACATTTGATATTTTATTTAATATTTTACAAGCACTGTGCTTGGTTCGGCTTGGCGAACAAGCCCAGTGCACGGTAACTGCTTTGTTTTTATAATGAAAACAAAATGAGAACAAGAGCGCGTAATAGCGCGAGAGTAAGAGCTTTGATTTCAACTGTGTTTGCAAAACCAATTCATTTGAAAGTACTGTGCAGAGCAGTAAAGAAAATAAAACTTACTTTTGTTATTGTTTTATGAAGTATGTTAGAACGTAAGGCATTTAGAACATTTGAGGCTTTTCTCTTTCACAATTTTTTCATTTCTCAATCGCAATTAAAATACAAAAAATTAATTGATGGATGTGTAGATTACATACGTATGTATACAATATATTTATACCCGACACACTCTGTGTCGAGGGTATATTGCGTTTGTGTGGTTGTGCGTAACACCCAGAACCAGTCAAGATAGACCATACAAAATAAAAGTATATAGAAGTGATCAGCGTCACCAGGAGATTCGATTTAGACATGTCCGTCTGTCCGTCTGTCCGTCCGTCTGTCTGTCTGTATACAGTTATCTTATCGAAGGAGTTGAGCTATCTTGAAGAAGTTTGGTATGCGTACTAACGGGGACATGAGTAAGAACAAGTGCGAGAATGGACCCGATCGGACCACTTTTAGGGGTACCTCCAGTACTAGGGTCTGTTACGAAAACAACAAAAACTGCTCTAAAATCGGATTTTTTTCAAGATATTTTGATGAAATTTTGTATTTGAACAAGTTTAAAGGCAATTACTATGAATTCAAAATATTGGAAAAGGGGGCGTGGCAAAGGGGCAGTTTTCAAATAGAAATCTATCAAAAGCCGGTATATGGGCCCCTTATGGTCTTAAACACCTCTTGATATTAAAAATTATTTTCATTTAATTCTTCACCAGCTTGACCTATACGCATTCGAAAACAATAGTAAGATTGAAAACAATAAAGGGCATACGAAGCGTGCATTCACAGAAAAACACCGCAACAACAACACAAGACAGCCAAATAAAAAACATCGAATGTTTTAGTGCACTCACTGAAATATAAGCGAGCGCGCTGTTTTGGTTTTGAAAAAGCAAAGCAGAAGAGGCTTTGTAGTGAACAAGCACAGTTCAATGTTTGCTTTGGAAAAACAAAATGCATAAAATGCACGCTCTCTGTCTCTTGATTCAAATGCGAAGCCTTTTTATCGCACTCTTTGTTTTGCAAGCATTGTTCTCTTCACTAGATCATTTGTTGTCATTGAAAAGCAAGCATACTTGTGCAGGGCTCTAGTATATTCTTTGGCGCAGTCTTGTACCGTTTGCGTTGAGACGTCCCTCGCCGCTTCACTACCGCAAAAAAACCATAATTAAAGTCGCAAACAAACAAAGTTAGATTCTAAATAATGAAAGTAAAGTAAAAGAAATAGAAATATCATGAACAGAACAATGTAAAAAGAACAGAGAAAAGTATTCATTAAAGTGATCAAAACAAAAGCAAAGACAAGTGAAGTGATGTGAAGTAAATGAAACAAAAGAAAACCAATTTAAGTGCACTAACAAAACAAAATTGAAATCGCCTGGATTTCAAATATCAAATATGTATGTTCTAAAATTGTGTGAAATTTCGAGATTTCGTTGTACGTACAAGGTATGAAATAAAAAGCAAAACGCCACGAAGGCAAGTGGAATTTATCTCCGTTATTTCTATCATTCAAACGCTACGAAATTTAACATCTCAATCAAAACACAAAACAACTTTTAATCGCGTCGCGCAAACGCCGGTAAACTAAGCAAAAATCAGAAGAAACTCCCCCACATCCTCGTCATCAAGCACAGGTACGTTTATTCCTCTTGTCCCTGACATTAACAATATGTATAACATATGTACGCATAACATAATAGAAAAAGACTTTTGATTTTGAGGTTTTCAATGCGATCTCCCTACGAAATAGATCAAAATAATGTACCACAATATTGTGCGCCTTAAAAAGATCTATAAAAAAGTCCGGAATGGTATATGTCTATCTCTTAGATTTAACGCACAGTGACCATTTTTCCCATTGTGCATTAAATAAGAGCATTAGTGAGCAGGTACGAATAGGAAAGAGGGGAAATATGGGCGGAATGAGAGGTAATTTGAGGGTAAGAAAGGGAGAACGAGATCCAGAGAATGCGGGAGCCATAGAAGTTTCCGAAGACCGATGTTGCTTATATATGGAAAAAAACCAAACGTGCTACATAAATTTTGCTTCCATATTTGGGTTAAGCTCGGCGATATGTATCAATTCCGCCTATTAATTGTTCTGTTTAAAATTTTGTGCAGACACAAAGGGAGTCAAACAAAATTTTTTCCCAAATTTTTAAATTTTTTTTTGGAATGTTTCATTTTATTTATGAAAGAGCAAAAGATTGTAGAACAAAACTAATACATAAAATACAAATACATAATAGGTATACATACACATTCATATATAATTTATATTTAGTAAAATTGTTAATAATTTATTTCATAATAATCCGTATATACATATATGTTATATATAATATATAATATATATATATATATATATATATATATATATATATATATTATATGTATGTATTTATTTTTCTTTTGTTTTTTCGCTTTTGTTTTTCAATAATTTTCTGGATGATTTTCTTTGTTGCATTTCGGGAATGTTTTCGTTTTGCGCATGTTTAAATTCTTTCACATGTTGAGTTTTCTAATGTTACTTTTATATAATTTATTTTCCATTTTTTTTTGTCGTATGTCTGTCTGTATTTCCTAATGCATATATAAACATATTTTATGTTCTCGGTGTTTTCAAATAAGTTACTTGATTGATAAGCTTTGACGTACTCCCAAAGTTGTCGTTTATTCGAGTCGTAGTATTCTAGTATTTTGGGCTTTAATTTTCGTTTTATTTTGTTGTTGTGGTCAAGTAATTTAGGTTCTTATGCATTAAAAAGCAAACATATGTATGTATTTTTTCTTTTCTTTTTTTTTTGTATAGAAAATCATATGTGGATTTTATGCAATAATAAAGTACATAGAGGTTCCATAATTCAATGCAATGCTAATACAAATACTAATACAAACATTAATTTAAGGATAATGCGAGCAAAACGATTGTTCACAATTAAGTTTCAATAAATATATCGCATATAAATACAGGGGGAATATTTAGGTTCTTAACTCAATGTATTTGTGCTTAATTTAATTAATTAATTAATACAGGCATGAACAATAATCAAATATTTTTAAATGCTAAATTAATTAAAATAAATGAAAGAACACGCTCAAATAAACTTTGTGCATGAAGGACTAAAATTTTATCATCAGCGAAGTGAGCTAATTTTTTGTGTAAGAACTAGAATTCAATCGATTATTAATTAACTATTTAATTAGAAATTAAATGAATACATTAAATTAACACCAAATTCAGTGGAAAATTATCTCTTAAGAATGCAAGGAATGAAAAAGGAGAAAGTAGAAAGGAAATCGCCTATTTTACTACTGTCATTGTTTGCGTCTTCTCAAAAGGATTCTTCCTGCTTTGCCATTATTCGTCAAATAAAGCAGTTCTTCTTTGATTGCGTTTTTTGCGCAACCAAAAAAAAAATATATATATATATATTTTAACAACTTCTTTTTTGGTTTCTTTTATAACCCAAACGAAAAAATGTTTCGCAATTTTCGTTAAAAATTTTAATTTAATCATAAATTTTTGCTTTTTCTAAATTTAAATTTACTTACAAACACTCTAATATTCTAAAATTTGGAAGCTGTTTCTCCTAACACTTTTTATTTCTCTAAAGATCTCTTTTATAGATTTTTTTTGTGGTTTTGCTTTTGTTATGATTTTTTCCGTCAGTTTGTTTGAAGGTATGTAGTTGTATGTTTCGTATCTTTGAAATAATTTTCTTCAATGAGTAATGAGCTTTGTTTTTCCATCTTGTTTTTTTTCTGTGGAAATGGCGGCTTTCTAAAATGAGTTTTCTCTTTTAAATCTTATTCTTAGCAATTTTAATATTTTCTTTAAATTTGTTTTCTCATTTTGTATATATTTCTTACGAGCATAGTAACGTGATATTTCACTTTTTTGGTACTGAATATTTGTCGCTTAGGATTTCGGTTGTATTTTTCTGTTCTCTTAGGATAAATGCATTTTCTTGATTAGATCGAATTTCGTTCTTGGATCATAAAGCAGAGTACAGCGTTTATTGACTATTTGGTGGAATGTTTTGGGACGAAGAGGTACCATGAACAAAGTTTTGTTTTACTTTTTTTCTAGAGCTAGTATTGCTTTTCAATAAATTTATTTTTATTTTTTATTAATTTTTTTTATAGCTTGATAGAGGATAAGGAGGTTTTCGAAAGTATTAGAAACAAGAAAAAGTTTTATCGGGTGAATTCTTAAGGTGAAGAAAATTTCGCTTGTCCTCAGTGCCCTCTTTCCCATAAGGGCACACGGGTCCCGGGCCCAGGGCCTCGAGCCCAGGGCCTCGAGCTTACGGGGGCTCCCAAATATCTGACACATTTGCCTGTACGAAATAGAAACTAAGTTTCAATTCAAATACCTTCCAAGGAATACCGTCAGGTCAGATTTAGCTAACTATCTAACTGCCGCCTAGACACCATTTTGTTTAACCATTAAAAATTTTTCATTTCTAAATCGATTAAAAAACCACCTGATCTAAAGCCTGGTCTCCAGTTCCCCAAGGATTGGAAAACTCCATATAAAAATGATTCTTTAATGTTAAATACAATCATAACAGAAACTTTTTCTTCTTGATCATATTTTTCTACTGGGGGCCCCCATAATTTATTGTGCCAGGGGGCCCCGCCATGACCTAAGACGGCACTGCTTGTCTTAGGAAGAAATTCTACTGAAGTAGATGAATAAGCTAAACAAGGTACGACCGCACAGGTTCTTCCGGAAAAAGAAAGTCTATGGGCAAATAGACAATTCGTGCATTGGCGGTCAACAGGACCTATATGCTCTAAAGCCAAAGCTTTTTGGCCACTTATAAACCATAAAATATCAAAAAAGCATGTACAGCTCTCCCGATCCAATCTATCCGCGGTAGTCGGATTCTTGACTGGTCACTTTCCATTGGGTGCTCATGCAGTGAGACTACAAATTAGGACATCCTTTCACTGCAGATACTGCCAAGTTGATGATAAAGAAGAAACTCCATAACACCTTTTACTGGAATGCCTTGCGTTTTCATGGAGAAAACTCTATGTATTATTTAGGAAGCTACGTAATTCAGTTTCCAAGGGACTTAGGCCGGATATTACAGTGCATACTTAAGGTCTCCTTAGCACTTAAGTAAATTTTAAGTCTGTAAAGCAATTTAGCAGAACAAATTTTAAGTGCTCCTTAAATAAGTTTTTAAATTAATTTAATTAAGGAATTTCACTAATTTTACGAATATTAAAAAAGTATATGCAATAAATATAGGTTTTTTCAAATGTTGCCTGCCGAAAGCAATTTTCGTGATTTTTGGATAAAAATTGACTGTTAAACCGCATGACACTTAAGGTGTTCTTAAGTCTTCAAGCTTCCTTAACTTAAGTATACACTGTAATATCGGGCCTTAGACTTGGTAAATCTTATCCACATTGCTGGTTTTGTGGCTAGCTCAAAATGGATTTAGAGGCAAAGTTCTCACGTCTATACGGTATCACAACTGATCTAGGGCCATCCAAGGATGTCAACATAAGAACATAAGAAAGAATTTCTGGTCAACGACGATATCAAATACTATCAAATACTAAACACAACAAAATCGTTTTATAAAATAGAGAATAAATAAGAAGTCTATTCAAAGGAAGCCTTATTGAACTTTTAAACGGACCCATAACTATTCTAATTTATTGAATAACATTTTTTGAAAATTTCACGCCCAATTGAATCTGAAGAAACTTTGGTAGAAAAATTTGACTACAGAAAAACCACTTTTTTTTTATCCATTCTATCAAACTTATAAAACATGGTAGGTACCTCCCCATTTATTTGACTTCGATCCTTCTGTTCGAATACCTAATGAAAAGCTTATCTTTAAAATAACTTCGCCCTTCAGAAAATTTCTTTTAAAATCGTTTTGAATTTTCACGAGTTTTAAAAACAAACAAAAAATTTCTCTACGTCTAGGGTACATTTTTTAATCTTTACGCTAATTGGGACACACACATAAAACGAACAACACACATTATCATATATATGTATATGTATGAATAGGTAGGCAAAATTTATATGAACGGTTGTGTTTAGAATATATTTTTATTATGTATATGTATGTATTTTGTAATCATGGATCATACTTTTCTTCTTCACTTTTCTTTAATCCATTTTCCAATTTAAGTCGGTTTCGAATATTCATATATTCGTTATGTTTAAACACTTATTGCACATATATATTTAATTTTGGGGTATATTTTTACTTCCTTTCTTTCATTATTTTATTTTATTTCTTTTTTTGTTTTTAAAGGTAAATGGAGCTAGTCTAGCGTGTAGAGTTCTTTATATTCTGATATTTTATTTTTATACTTAAATTTAACTGATTTTGTTGTTCTTCTTCTTTTTTCATTTATAAATGATTGTTTTTTTTTTTTTTGTTTTGGTGTTAATATTTGTGAGATCGTTTTTATTAGCGTCTTTAGATCTGTCTGTTAGACAATCGTCAATGTTGTGCTCTCTTGTGCCGCAACAAACTCTCTTCAAGCTTTTGAAATTGATTTTTTCGTTCAGTGTTTTTTCGACTGTTCTGCTTTAAGTTCCGGTCGTGTCTTGTTCGTTTTCTCAAGTCTAAAAAAAAAACGTACCTAAATACGTCTTTCAATTCACAACATTTTTCTCAATACATTTTTTGCATTTTTGTATAATTTTTTTTTTTTTTTATAAATACATTCAATCGATTTTACGCTTTAAAATATTTTTATAAAAAATGCAATTTTACATTTGCTTCAATTGTATTTTTTATGTTTTTCACATATCCGTCAATAGTTGCACATCATTCTTTTCATCGTGAATTCATTTCATTTCATATAAATTTTTTTACTTCTTATTATGATATATATATTTATATATATTTATATATTTATTAATACTTATATATATAAATACATATATATATATATAAATTTATGTATAATTTTTGTTATTTCTTTTGGTTTTTGGTTTATCAAATTTCACTACAAAATGTATGATTCTTATATCAAAAAAAAAAAATTCATTATTTTAATATTTAAAGTTGGTGTTTTTCTTCTAGCCCTTTAACATTTCGTTTGCTTTGCGATTATTTTTTCCTTTCGAGATGCATTTTCCATGCACATGCGTTTTTGTAGATATATAAAGTTATTCCTTAATTCTATACATCTACATTTTTAGACTTTTGGATACACAGAACATTTTTTTTTTTTTTTTTTTAGTTTTATTCTTTTATTTTGTATACCAGTGTAGAGTTTGCCTTCGTTTAAAAACTATTAAATCTTTTTTTGTTTTTTTGCACTGTTTTGATGATATTGTGCAGTTAATATCTTTTAGTTTTTCTCCAACAAATAATATCTTTTATTTAGTACCTAAGGAGTGGAGTCCTGCCTTTAAGGTGAAAGCACATTATTCTAACATACGGACATGTTCGGTTTGGATAAACCATAATTTTTGGAAAAAAAATTAAGCAATTTAAATTCTCAAAGCTTTGCCCATTAAAAGGGATCAAACTTTGTTGAAATTTATAAATTTAAAGCATACTTCATGGGGCAAAAAAAATTTCAAACTATTATTTTGCGAATGAGTTGAATTCCAAATCGCTTTTCTAGCTTCAAAAAATTCATATTGAAATTGAAAATCGATTTGAATCTTAACTATATGTGAGTTGAACAAAATTTGTACTCCACAAAGTATGCTTTAAATTTATAAAAGTCAATAAAATACGAGCCCTATGCAATAATGATGAAAAAGTCCTTGTTAAAAAAAAATTAAGTTCTCTTAATGTCTCTCTTCGTTTCGAAATCGTTCTTCGTTTCTATCGATATTTTGAAGTGTGAAATATTTTCAACATTACCTTGATGAAATCAGTGTATAAAATAAAAGAAACAAGATTTTTTGTTGTTGTTGTTGTTTTTGTTTGTGTTTGGTTGTGTTTTGTGTTAGCACAATCCAAAAAAGAAACATTCGAAATTTATTGGTTCTTCTTTGTTTTTGTTTTTTTTTTCGATTTTAACTATTAGCGCAATTATAAGACGCAATTATAAAGATAGTAGGGCAATAATAATAATAATAATAATAATATAAGTAATCGAATGCAAATACAATTAAATACAATGCTAGTACAGTGAATAACTTTACGAAACTATTTTATAATGGGTTGTTTTGCTCTTCAATATGTATATTGCATACAATAAAAGAACTTTTCAAGTGTAAATATCAAAAGCATTAACTGTATATATATTCATATTTTCAATAATCGATTAATTTGTATGTATGTTTATTCTAAATCAGGAAATATTACATTACACAACACTGAGAAAAAATGAAATCATTATTCAATAAAATTATTCAATAAATCTAGACTCAATGAGATAATTCATATATTTATGTATATGTTTAGGGGACATTATGTAAAATTTATGTAAATAAGTGTTTATAAAAGCATTATTTATTTTTATTTTATTTTATTTTATTTTATTTAATGAAAGTATATATTAATAACTAGACAAGTATAGTAAGTGCGAATAATAAATTAGATTAAATTAATTGGAAAATTAGTTGCACATCGAACACGAGCTAACAATGAAATTATTTATGAAAATTACAATTAAACGAAATCATTTCGGGGTTTTTTTTTCCCACTACACATACGAATATTAAGCGCTGTAAATTATGCTGTCACTCAGTAGGAAAGATACTTTGTATTTAACATTAATCTTAGAAAGAAAAGAAAAATAAGTTAGTATGTATGTATGTATATATGTAATTGTTTTTGTTTAATATTTAAATTAATAACTTTGCGCTTTTTGTTACTTTCTTGTGCTTTTGCTTTTACAATTAAGACAATAAGAATATAAGTGTAAAAAAAAATGTATAGAGTTTCTTATAAAAAACTTTTGCCGTTCTTGTTTTAGAGACGTTTATGCACCGTCTGCACAAAAAAATTATTGCATGCGACATTTTGTTTCTTTTCACTGGTAATATCAACTATCGCCTTCGTTTCTGACTTGCTTTTTCGAGTATTTGATCTAGGTTTTCTTCAATGATTTCGATTTTTGGTATTTTTCTTTAATTTTTTTTTCATGTTTTTGTTTTTTTTTTTTTGCTTAAAACTTCTTACAAAACAATTTTCTTCTTTTCTATGCATAACCATTAAACTCCATCTCTCTTTTATTCTTATTAGAAATATATTTTTGCGTTTAACTAAGAAATCGATTTATAAACAAAAAATTTTCACTAGAAATTTTAGTATAGAGTTGTTTTTACTTTTTCTTCTTTTTGTTTTAGATTTGTGTTTGTTTGTTTTTTTGGTATTCGTTATTCGATATTTGCATTTTGCGCATTTTTTCTTACGATTACGAAACAGTTTTCTGATTTTCATCGATCGTTGCTCGAATCGAATCGAATTTTATTTGAGATAATCGATATCGATAAATAATCGAAAATGATTTCTGTTCCTTGCACAAATTTATTTCATTCGTCCATAGTGTTTGGGGGCTTATAAAAACTGTTTTTTGGTTTTTTCTTTATTTTGCTTTTTGGTGTGTAAAATTTGAGTTCTGAATTAGATTTTTTAAATATTTTTATTTTTTTATTTTAAAACTTTTAATTTGCTTTAGTTTTATTAGTCTTAAAGCTTACTTGTAACACCCTGTTACCGAGTGTATAACCATTCAATGATTGTATTGCCACAACCGCTTCATCATAGTTGGTCATAGTTACGAAGCCGAAACCCTTGCATTTGCTTGTTTGTAAATCGCGTATAACTTTAACCGATTGGACGGCTCCAAATGGTCCAAATAGTTGCCACAAAACGTTCTCCTCTGTTTCGGGTGCCAAATTATAAACGAATATACACCAACCGGAGCCAGTCATTGCATTGCCAGGCAATATCGAATTGGCCAAGAGATCTCCAGCGAGCGGCGAGTATCTGCGAATTTAAATTGAGAAAAAAAAGAGATTTCAAAATTTTGTCAAATCATTCAATATTATTTAAGAATATCCATTGTTTCCATTTTTTTTATTTTTTTAATCGCAAAATTGTCGGAAAATATTCTAGATGCGAGTACAAAGAACATAATTGACAGCGCAATATATGTATTGGATAGATGGAATAGAGATGTGCTTTGAACGATTATTGTTTGTTAAATTTTCGAACAATTTTGCTTATTTTAAACATATTTATATTAGGTACATATAAAAACATTTTTTCGTGTGCTTCGCAACAAAACATAAATTAAAAATTCATCAATGAAATCTCTAATAGAAGCATTCCACGTACGGGACAAATAATATTCATGAAATTTTTTATATTTAAATATTTAATTAGATGAAAAAACTATTTTAATGTACTCATATTAAGATACTTAACAGGATATAAAATGACCTTTCGAAAAATTTTGAGTAATTATATTAGGTTTTCTGTGTTTGTACGGAACAAAAGTATAATTTTCTGTGGAATGCTCCAATAGCATGTTTTGCTATTTCCTTATTTCATTATCGAGAAGATATTCCTGGAGGGAAAAATAAATTGCATGCGATAAGTTTTTTTTTTAATTTTCAGTTAGAGAAGTTGAAGTTAATCAAATAAAAAATAAGCAATTGAATTTGAATATTTTACAAATCGAATTCATGGAAAAATGAAATGACGATTGATGCCGAAGCTGCACATGTTGGCAGTAGTAGAGCAGCATTACCAAATAGCTATTAACCCATTTTAGACCGGTTGTTCGATTTTTCGATTAAAATTAATGGCTATTTGTTGTTTTCGGTCCAAAATCGATTAGGGATTGACCAACTCCCTTAAGCCTTGGTTTGTTCTTTGCAGTATTTTCGGTAGCATTGTCTTTAGGCTGACGACATTTCTGATGCTGATATTAGGTATGTTTAATTTGCGTCGATACAAAGATTGCTTAGTGATAATAGGTTGGGATGAGTTAGGTTAGAGTGGCTGCCACCAACGGTGACACACTTAGGCCTCACATGGATGACAAAACAAAGAAGAACAGACACAGAAAAAAAATCGACACATTTAACATCCACGCCCAAGCTGGGAGTTGAAGCCAAAGCCCCTCGTTAGGAGGACATACAACTCTTAATTAAAAACAAAAACTGACGCTTAGAAAAACCAATAATAACCTTATACATATATTTTCGAAAACTAAAAAAACAAAAAACAAATACTTTTATGACAATTACTTAGAAAATTTCAATACATCGCACACAGAAATAATATGAATATTTCATCACCTTTGTAAACCTTTATTAGTGGCTAACATCGGGCTTTTTCCAATGCTACAAAATATTGATTATTTTTTCAAATTAAAGAAAAAGAAAATAAAAATGATTTCGCTTTAGAAAACGATTGAAAAATCAAATTGTCAATTTAATATTTTAGAAATCAATCTAAGGCCCGTTTTCTGAATGTCCGGTTAAAGTCTAGATTAACTAACCGGCAGTTAAACTAATCGAACGATTAAAAGTGTCGGTTAAGCTATTTCGTTTTCTCAATGTCTAATTTGTGTGTTCTGGTTAAGAAGTGAAAAGTTGGCAACGCGTTCACAAAACATCTGTTTCTAAACCCGAAACTTTTGGTGAATTCAACGTCGTCCAATTCTTCAAAATAGTTTCTTCGGCATCTATATGTCTTCACTCGATTTGGTGTCTCCGTTACCAAGTATTCCTGAAGGGAATGTAACTGCCAGCCGCGATTCATTTTCACGGCGATGTTGTGAAATTATATTTTTAAATATACGAATGTCAAAACAATCATAAACAAAGCTACTAGATCTAACCGCCAGCTGTTTCTTACAAATAAATTTAATCGGCAGATGAGCGTCGGTTAAGGTTTGTGCCTTAATCGTATTTTGAGAAAACGAAATTTTATTTTTTGTTAAATTAACTGCCAGTTAAGGTTTAACCGGACATTCAGAAAACGGGCCTAATTGTATATGTTAGCATTTTTAAAAATTAATCAAAAAATGGTTTAATGCGATAAAGCGACTATCTAAGTTTTGCAGGTCAGTACAGTTTTCCACCGTAAGCTTTGTTCTTTCTCAAATTGCTTATCGCTACATCTGATATCTCGAGGAAACTTCAGCTTTGCGGTAATCAACAAAATATCAACAAAATTATCTATAGGGAGGATTGAAATTGCGGGGGAAGAGTAGAAAAGTTTTTGCTTCTTCCGGTTGAACCACATCAAAACTAAAACATTGTATGTATGTCTGTGTTAATAAATTTTCAGTTCATCTGAATGAATATTGATCATCAAGAGAGGCTATCTCCTAAATTTTCAGTTCAAATTTTCGTTTACCTATAAGTTTTTCGAAGATTACTCATTTCACTGAATTTTGAACTATTTTTTGAACGATTTTTAAAAATACTGTGTATCATAAATTGAGCTCTTCACTTATAGAGACTGGTTATATGTGTAAAAGCTCCCAATGACTTAGCCAGGTATCAAATTTGAAACTTTTCTGGTTCTCAATGATTTTTCTTTCTTTCGATAACCATTCGAAGACAATCGCTTTTGTTTTGTCTGTTAGTTTCAATGATTTTAATGGAGTGCAATCTATGTTGTTTAACGTATGGTTCCTACCTTATGCGTCCAGCTGATGGTAACGCCCCGGCTAAACGTCGTGTCGCAGCGGCCGCTTGTGGTGCTAGATATGCGGCCAATGGTGGTGGGAGTTGAGATTTAGCACTATTGCTTGGATTGTTGGCAAATTTAACAGTTATCGGCTCAGCATAACCTTTAGGAGTCTTGCCATTCAACTCTTGAATGGCTCGTTCGGCCTCATTTCGTTGATCGAATCGTATAAAGCCAACTCCTTTCGATAGACCTATAAAATGTAAAAGAACGTTCAGTTACAAAATCTCTTAACCATTTTCTTTTAAAAACAAAGCTGATATTTGATACATATAAGAAACTAAATCAAAAGAAACGACATTACATACCTACCAATTAAAAGCTTGTCTTGCGGTTATACATTTTGAACTAAATTAAAAAGGAATACCCGAATTAAAATCACAAAATTAAATTAAAATAAAAAAAAAAAAAAGATAATAAGTAACATAAAAGTATAACTACTAAGGAATATAAATTTAAAAAAATATGTAAGGAAAATATCACACATTGATATTTCGCAATTACCAGTTATATTATCACAGAGTATACGAGATGTAATTATCTTGCCATATGGTGAAAACAACGATTCCAAGTCTGGTTGTGATAGATTTTTCGGAAGACCCGATACATAAAGATTAGCACCCTTGATTGATTCCGAACTTGGACGGGCGTAAGATACTTTGATCACCTTATTTTGCAGACGCAAGCCGTTCAAAGTATTTACAGCTTTCTCAGCATCCTCGGTGCGCACATAGTTGACGAATCCGTATCCCAGGCTCTGACCTATATTTTTCGCGAAAAATGAATGATCGTTTTAACATACAATAACATAAAATACCATCAATTTCTTAACGTACCTTGTTGCAAAGCTGGGTTAAGAGCCGTCAATGATGCTGGCAAGACTAGAAAAAGATTAAAAGGAAAGCAAAGTTATTATTTCTGTGTGTTTTATATACATATGTACATTAGGGCTGCTCTTAACTCTATGGAGAAATTTTGTAGCGAGTTTCTGATCGGTCTCAGGGTCCAGAAGTGTTCCATTGGACATGGAGGAGAAACGTGAGAAATTTGGAGGCAATCGGATAACGGGAACCCGTGGCAGTTTTCAATTGAAGTTTGGGAAATTGGCAAAAATAGAGAGGAAACGGCTCTTAACTCCCCACAAGGCGCCCCTACGGATATATAACGTATGGCCAACCCCCATTATTTTTTTACTCCGAACATTTTTTCTGAATAAACCTACCCCCTATCTCCCCTCCTTAAGGGGGCTCCCATACAAAAATAATTTTTTAAAAACTTTTCCCCCCATCTTCCTAACTAGCCCCAGAGTGCTCCTAGAGGAGTCAAATGTATGACCGACCCCCATTAACTTTGTCCCCCTAACATTTTCTCCGAACATACTTAACCTCTATCTCCCCCCCTTAAGGGGGCTCCCATATAAAACTACCTTAATTTGAGCAAAAATTCATACAAAATGGCCGTCACTACAGTCAAACCCCTCCTAGGGGGCTGATATATATGACCGACCCCCATTATTTTTTTACCCCAAACATTTTCTTTAAACATACCTACCCTCTATCTCCCCTCCTAAGGGGGTCCCCCATACAAAATTACCTTAATTTTATCAAAATTTCACACAAAAGGCCGTCACTACAGTCAAACCCGTCCTAGTGGGATGAAATGTATGACCGACCCCCACTGTTTTTTTTACCCCAAACATTTTCTTCCAACACACCTACCTTCTATCTCCCCTCCTAAGGGGGGCCCCCATACAAAATGACACTTAAATTAAAAAAAAATGCCTCACGAACTTCAATCTATAATATAGATGCCGTAGGAACAAGAACGAGCATGTTCAGCATGCATATTCGAAAAATTTACAAAATTACCTTTTAAACGAGCCTAATATGAAGAATATTGGATTAGTTTTTGGTGTGTTTTAATAATATGATATATTTTATTACCTTTTTTTTTAAACTGAATTTTGGGTTCCATCCCCTAACTGGCCAAATAATGACCCTAGTAGAAAAAAAATAAATTTTCGAGTCAAATGCCGCAAACCTCAATCTATGACGAGTTTTTTGAGACTATAACCATTAAAATCGGTTAGTAGTTTCTATTCAAAAAATTAATTCAAAACAAATATTTTTTGAAACGCATTAATCACTGTTTTTACGTTCGTTTCTTAGGTCTTCGCATGTCTCTCTCGGTCTGTACGGATGGCTCTCTCGGTCTGTACCAGAGAGCAGGGTTCGGACTATACTCCGATCGGAGTAGATCTACTCCGTTTTTAAAAAATTTTTGAAATCTACTCCGCCACTACCCTATACCTCAAATCTACTCCGATTTTTTCACTTCACCAAACTCAAAATACTTTTGTCTATGTCACGATTTAGACGTAATTAGAACGAGTTTTTTGTGTTCCCTCGTTCGCAAACAAATTTTTGTTTTCCATACTGATGTCTCTGTATCTAAATCTTGACTGATGGAGACAAAAAATATAAGTAATATGTAAATGTGAGTTATAAATGTTTGCTTCAAATAAATTGTAGACCTTTTTTTTTTTTTTTTTTTTTTGTTCGAAAATTAGAAATTCCAATTTGCTACCCAAAAACTCATTCTACTCCGATTTTTTCGGTCTTCTACTACGAAATGGGATTTCCGTAGTCCGAACACTGGCAGAGAGCTGCAACGGATACATAGTGTTTGTGTACACTCGAGTGTGTGGATCAGATTTGGTTTGAATCAAACCCTTTAGTACAACAATCGTAATGTCTCGTGTGCGCATGAGTTCAACACGAGCATGTTGTGCGCTAAACTCGAGTTCTTTTCATACACTCTGTTCGGGTTCGAGTGTTTTTAAGTCGTGCATACCCAATAAACTCGAGTGCATCTCGAGTGTGTTATCTACGTTTTTCTACAGAAAAATATGTATGAGAGAGCTGCAACGCACACGGAACTTTGGTGTAAATTAGTCATATTTGAGCAGGCCCACATATGTACATACGCACATACACCTTTATTCTCCGCATTTGACTCTGATATTTTCCCCTTGTTCTGTTTCTATACCCATAGAACTCGAGTTGAACTCGAGTTTGAGTGGTTTTTTCGGATCAGTTTGCGTATAACATACCCGAAATGAGAGTCTGAATCACGTACAACAAAATTCGAGTTAGGTGCTCGAACTCGAAAATAAGATTTCGTCGTGTGCAACTCGATTCGAACACATAGTCTGCGAAGTTTGATATTCGACGTGTTCTGAATTTTCAGCAAGGGTGTTCGAACATGCTCGAGCTACACTCAAAGCAGGTCACAGACTCTGTACGCATGCAAAGACTCAAGAAACAAACGTAAAAACAGTGAATAATGCGTTTCAAAAAATATTTGTTTTGAATTAATTTTATGAATAGAAAGCACTAACCGATTTTAATGGTTATAGTCTCAAAAAACTCGTCATAGATTGAGGTTTGCGGCATTTGACTCGAACATTTTTTTTTTTTTGTACTAGGGTCATTATTTGGCCAGTTAGGGGATGGAACCCAAAATTCAGTTTAAAAAAAAAGGTAATAAAATATATCATATTATTAAAACACACCAAAAACTAATCCAATATTCTTCATATTAGGCTCGTTTAAAAGGTAATTTTGTAAATTTTTCGAATATGCATGCTGAACATGCTCGTTCTTGTTCCTACGGCATCTATATTATAGATTGAAGTTCGTGAGGAATTTTTTTTTAATTTAAGTGTCATTTTGTATGGGGGCCCCCCTTAGGAGGGGAGATAGAAGGTAGGTGTGTTGGAAGAAAATGTTTGGGGTAAAAAAACAGTGGGGGTCGGTCATACATTTCATCCCACTAGGACGGGTTTGGCTGTAGTGACGGCCTTTTGTGTGAAATTTTGATAAAATTAAGGTAATTTTGTATGGGGGACCCCCTTAGGAGGGGAGATAGAGGGTAGGTATGTTTGAAGAAAATGTTTGGGGTAAAAAAATAATGGGGGTCGGTCATATATATCAGCCCCCTAGGAGGGGTTTGACTGTAGTGACGGCCATTTTGTATGAATTTTTGCTCAAATTAAGGTAGTTTTATATGGGAGCCCCCTTAAGGGGGGGAGATAGAGGTTAAGTATGTTCGGAGAAAATGTTAGGGGGACAAAGTTAATGGGGGTCGGTCATACATTTGACTCCTCTAGGAGCACTCTGGGGCTAGTTAGGAAGATGGGGGGAAAAGTTTTTAAAAAATTATTTTTGTATGGGAGCCCCCTTAAGGAGGGGAGATAGGGGGTAGGTTTGTTCAGAAAAAATGTTTGGAGTAAAAAAATAATGGGGGTTGGCCATACGTTATATATCCGTAGGGGCGCCTTGTGGGGAGTTAAGGGCCGTTTCCTCTCTATTTTTGCCAATTTCCCAAACTTCAATTGAAAACTGCCACGGGTTCCCGTTATCCGATTGCCTCCAAATTTCTCACGTTTCTCCTCCATGTCCAATGGAACACTTCTGGACCCTGAGACCGATTGAAATTCCATTTCGGGAATTAAGAGCAGCCCTAATGTACATATAACCATGTTAATTTAAACTTCAAAAGCAATAAAAAAAACTCTAAAAAGATTAAAAGTTAGAAACTGATGTTCCCACAGACCCCCAGCTCCCGCGCACTTTTTGAAATGGACGTTACATAATGAAAATGTAGGAAACAATTGAAAATGCTTTGGATTGGCTTTTCCCACGGTATGGCTGCAACCAAGGGTGATACGCCTAGGCCTTACATGGGCCCGTTGTGATTCCGCAAAAGACGGAAAAACAAAGAACAGAAAAGGAAAAAAAAACGACACAATTAACATCCATGCCATAGCTGGGAGTTGAGCCCAGAGTCTCTTGCATGGTAAGTTGGCATCTCAACCAACTACCACGCCATGGAGGCCGTCGCGACGTCTTTTATCATAGAATCACATAAAAATCAACTTTAATTTGACGAAATATTTTCCCCTACTCCCAGGCTTTTTGGACACGTTTTAAGGAGTTGTTTTTAAAGGAGATGCCATTTATCCAATCAACTTTTTACCTTCTTTGCTTCTCTGGAGCTTCCATTTCTATTCGACTTTTCACATTGAAATAGAGGCGCAAAAATTTCAAGCAAACTTTAAGAAATCTCAGCCTAAATCCATTGGGAATACTGACCCCCAAGTTGGTATTATGTGGAGATAGTGCCGGATTTACCTTATAGGCAACATAGATAGCTAGGCCTAGGGCGGAAATTTTTGACCGTCAATGCATCAATAGCAGAAAACTCGAAAATTAGGCTGCTGTCTGAGGCGGAAAAATGCCAACTGCCTAGGACGGAAAATTATCTTGATCCACCACGATGTGGAGACTTTCTGAAAGGAAACCTATTTTAAGTAGCATCTAACCTTTCGATGCTACAAAGTTCACCCGAGAGCATTCCACACACACACACACACACATTTCCTTAAAAATAAAATTATGATGTGTAAATGAATGGAAATATTTACCCAAATTACCTGAGACTTTATCGCGCACCAGTTTGCAACTCTCCAACTCGCCAATGCTAGAGAAGAGCGATCGCATTTCCTCTTGCGTCATGGTTTGTGGCAAGTAGTTGACAATCAAATTGGTGCGCGACTCGTCGGATGCGCCATCCACGGAGCCGTTGGCACTCCCATTTTTGACAATATCCATTGCGTTGGTCATTGCCTTGTTTTGAACGCGTTGCTGTTGGAGAGTAATTTTGATGCTTTTCTCTTACGAAGCTTGTCAAGAAAGAAAATGTGCTGTGCACGCAATTCGCGTCCGTTGCGTCGCCGACTTTTTTTTAATACTTTTTCTTTTTAATTGCCTTCGCTGTGGTTTATCTCACTGCTCACAGCTTATTATTGCTCGCAGTTATTCTCGGCGTTTTCCCCGTTTTTCTTTTTCTATTTCAATTTTTTCTCTAGTTATTTTTATAATTTTTCGTTTATTAAAAAATAATAAAGAATTACAATTTATGTTTAACTTTTGAAGCTTTGATTGCGCTTTGCACAAGTTCCAAAATAAGAGTTAATTTTTTGGCTTTTTCCTCTCTATTTTTTTTTTTTTTTTTTACGCTATTTCACTCGATCGCGTTGCCGTACGATTGCTTTTTCCCGTTCCGGAGATTAAGTTTATTAATTTTATTAAAACTGTGTCTTGTTGAAATTTTTAACCACTGAGCTTTATTAAAAAAAAAAAAATTACTTTGTGTTTGTGATTTTGTTTTCCTTTTGTCGTTGGTTTTTTTAAAATTATTTCTTTTGTTTTTGGAGTCAATTGGAGACGACGCTTTTGGGGTTTGTGTTTAATTTTTTTTACTTTTGCTAAAAGATCTTATTAAAAAATTGATTTTATTTTTATGTAAATATGTATATAATTTCGATAGTTTAGATTTAAAAGAGTAAATTTTGCTAATGACTTCGATAGGAGTTTTCCTTCTTCTTATTTGTTTTTTTTGTGTCTTTTTTTTTGGTTTTTTTGGCTTTTGCGTTGATAATTTCTCAGAATTAGAATTGAGGAATGTGTTAAGCTGGAGTTATTTATTCTTATTTGTTTTTTGGTATATTATTTTATTTTAATTTTTTCTTCCTTCTTAAAAAATTGCAAAAATGCAAAAAGACAGCAATTTATTGTTAATTCACTAAAATTCTAAATTGATAATTAAAAATTACTAAATCTTTTGTTTTTTTTTATTGATTTCTTCACGCTTCAATTACGGAACATTCGTCGATACTATTTTCGATTTGAATTTGCTTTGCTTTTTGCGATTATCTGGCTGACTTGACTGTATCCTTTGTCTCCTTGTGGTTTATATTATTATTATTCTTAAGCAAGCTTATGAGATTTATTACGCTCTTTTTGTATAGCTTTTTTTTTTTTTTTGGTATTCAAATAGTAATAATCAATAAATTAATAAATTAATTAATTAATATAGTTGTAGTTGGTTTTCTTTGGTGGTGTTGATTTTGCAAATATTAAGCTGCTTTAAGACAATTCTGTGTGTGCGCAGGATTTCGAAAGCTCATTCGATTGGATCTGGAAAGGAAAGGAGAAAACAATTTATTTGTTAGCGACTTCAATTGTAGAAATTATTTTATAATATCTATTAAATGAATATTTCATTGAAATTTAATGCTAACGTATAATTCGAACATTAAAATGTCTATTATCAATGGATCGATAGAGCTTAACAGTGGGACTTCACATGCGATAGTTCATCGCAAACCTTTTTTCTAACATTATGATATACGATGGCTACATATAGTGAGATTTTTTAGAGTGGACATACATATGTATGTATTTCGGTAGAAAAGTCGCTTCATAGAAGCGCTAAACAAATTGAAACAGTTGTAAGATTTATTAGAGGAAGAGCAAACAAGAAAAAAAACGTAATTCTGAGTAAATCAGTTCTTCCAGAAAAGAGAGCAGCTTAAAGCAACCCAGCCTTGTAGTTACTAGGCACTCAGTGCACAGAGTAGTTAATAGGCAAAAATGAAATAATTGACTGCGTACTACACAATACACTTGGTGCATAGCAAGTATGCAGAACCGAAGAAAGCAACCGAAGCCGAACGGCACGAAGTACACGTTGTATACAGCAATGTGCTTTAGCAACAAAAACACACGAAGTATGCCCATATACAGCCGCTATCCACTTCGAACCCACACAGTAAAAACTAAAGTTTAAATTTAATACCATTTTGGTTTTTATATATAATATAACAATGCCAAAAAGGAATTAAATTAAAACCTTTTTGGTTTAAATAAAGAATTATAAAAAAAAAATTATACGTAGAGCGGAAAGAAATGAGAGATATTGCCTCACAACCTGATGTCAGCGAGTTCAATCCCCGGTCAGGCGAGCGCCATTTTTTTTTTTTGTAGGAATAAATAGGTAGTAATAATAAATTAAAATAAAAATTTAAGAGGAATAAAAAGCTTGCAACCAATCTTTTTATGGAAAAAAAATAATAAAAAGAAAGATTCCAGCAGAAGAACCTCTCATAGGAATTCTTGAAACAGCATGACGACACACACACATTTTTGAAGGTAGTATCGAGATACTTCAACTTTATCGCTGGCAACTATGTATGTCTTCTCCTTCCCGAGTACATCAATTTATCCTTTTTTCAAATTCAAAATTTACTTAACCTTTTTCCAAGCCCCAATATTTTTCCACAAGTTCTTTCGCCTGCGACAGGGTTCGAACTCGGACCTTTCAGAATGCTAAGCAAAAATTCTTCCACTACGCTAACAAGCGATATTATTCGCGCGTACTAGATTTATTATATCAACGTTCGATAAAATCGAACTATAGACGCCTCGTACGTTTGTACGAAAGCTATGTAATCGCGAGAACAATTTGACAATTTGAGAATTTCGTTCGTTTTTGAGATCTTTTAAAACCAAAAGGTATTAAAATAAAACTTTTTGGTATTGAAATTCAAATTTAATACTAAAAAGATTTAATTTTATACCGATTGGCTTTAATTTTAAACCCGTAGTTTTTACTGTGCAGTTATCACACCAATGCACCAGCCTAGGACAGTTTTTAACAAAAGTGCATAAGTTTTGTATATCAGCATAGTGTTGTGCACATCATACTTGGAGCTATGGCAGTGATCGGGCACTTCCTGTACACAGCTCCGGCTGGGAACTCAAAATTGAGAGCTCATCGCAAACGATAGATGGCTGGCGATAACGCAAACTATATCTCCCATGCTATCTGCTTTCAGCAGCCTCCATTTGCGATCTCTCGCATACTTCCCATCAGTGATACCACTCGCTCACAAAATAATGTATCAAAATAATTTTTCAAAAGTATCAAAAAGTCTCACCATTCTTAAGAAAAGTATCAAAATTGTAATTTGATAACGCCAATGAAAATGTCCATAAAAAATTGAAAAAACTCTACTAAAATAAGAAATGGAAACTCTTTACTTTCTGTCGGGCGCATAAGATTTTTAAAAAACTTCAAATTTCAATGTTAAAAAAATAATTCTTCATTTTCACAATTTCAAAAGATAAAAATAAAAAAAAAGGAACAAAAACCGCTATTCATATGCTTACAAACATAACAAACGGGTTTAAAATACACATATTTTCATACTTCAATTCAAGGTGTAGGCACTAGGTTTAGTTCTTCGTTTAGTTCTAATTAGAGCGCTCGGATTTTGAATATTTTGAACTTTTTTGAATTATTTGAATTTAACTCCAGAAAGTACAGCTATTGTTAAACAATGCCGCTCGTTTTATCTTCTCGAGAAGAAAATTTGACCACATCTATACTTTCTCAACTCAGATCTTAAAATGCAGCCTTCTGACGTATTTCATAACCCGTAGGATCTTATTTTTGCATAATCTGATTCAAGATAGAACCCCCCAGTATCTTTACAGAAATTTAACCTTCTCTTCATCTAATCGCACTCGTAATCTATTAGTTCCTCAATATAAGTATCTTTCCACATCGCGTATGTTCTTTGTAAGTGCTGTTAAACACTGGAATAAATTACCAAATCAAATCAAAACCGTGACTAATGCTAGGTGCTTCAAATTGGCAATGGATAGTTTCTTGTCTAGTAGTAGTAATAATTAGTAAAAACAGTTCATGAAAGATGATTGAATTACCCACCTTATAAGTGGCGATTTATGATTACCATTGATTGAGACCAATTTGAAAATTCATATTGTTTAAGAAAATGTCATAAATAGGCCTTTTATTTTCAGTGTAAATTTTTTTTAGTTATTGCGAAAAAAACTTTCATATCTTCTTGATATAAGCAAAAAAAAATTGCATCGATATCTTCTATAGTCTCTGAGTTATGATTATTTCAAATAGGCACTAAATTCAAAAAATTACAAAATTTCCAAGATTTCTTATGCTGAACAACAATATGCGAAGGAATTACAACAAACTAGGTATGCAGTTCTTTATGTCTTGACATATACTTTCGATATGAGGATCAAATTTGGAAATCTGAAGACCACTAGGACCGCTTCACGTGGCCTTGCCCAAGGTGATATCAATATTACAACAAAAACAACAAATCTGAAACTAAACTGTCAAATTATATGAAATTTTTAGACTTTTTAGTTTCAGTTTCTTTGCAACAACAATGCAATGTGTTTGTTTTCGATTTGTGTTTTTCATATTTGAAACGTTGCCCCAAAAATCCTCAATGTCATCGATTATCTTTACATTTTTGTGAAATGCAAGTATTTTCCATTGATTGAAAAATTTTTCATTATACATAGCCCTCAAAACAAACAAAGGTATCAAATTCAGAAAAAAAGTATCTCCGTATCATTTGGAAAAAAATTATCACTTTTGATACAATTGTATCAGTTTGGCAACACTGCTTCCCAAAGCATATGTAGGTACTTGCTATGAACCATCGCAAGTGAAGACAGCAAGTTAGAGGTGTGATGGGATAGGCTTACCGTTCACGTAATAATATAGTAAAGGTTTCATTGATTTTTGATCAAAAATCTCTTCTTAGGTTAGCTTAGCTCTTCTCATTTGAAAAATGGCTCCAGCTAGACGGAAAGTCAGCCAGACAGACTTAAATAAATGGCTCAATGGAATCTTCTGATGACACTGATGGTTTCTATAAACTTCTTTTTGTAAAGTGGTTTGCATAGAGACGGGTCCTTTTTCATGATTCGGTATTCGGCCAAATGCCAAAAAAAAGGGGACCGAATACCGAATAGTTAGTAGCCGAATCTCTAAAATTTAGATCCTTTCAAGGTATTAAATCATAGAACTTCATAGGAGCTGCCCAAAACGTTTTTAAACGATTCATGAAGGACATCCGAAAAAATCTTCGAAATGGATTTGATTTCGATTTACCCAATTTCCAAAAAAAGGATAGAAAACCAAATGAAAAGCAAACATCTCAGGGCCTCCCGAATTCAAGGGATACGCTTAGTCAGTAAAATCTCAGTGATGGGGATATTTCAACTACATTTGACAAACATTGCCATTGAGATATGGAGAAAAGCAGACACAGCATGATACGTATTGTTCCAATGTACAAATCATTTGCTTGAGAGGACATTAATAGAGCAATGAATACTCCAAAGATTTGGCATTTTTTAATAAACATGCTCTTATGAGTATCTTCGTCTTTCAAACACAAAAATATACAAAAAATTTATCGCTGATTTGACAAAAAAGTAGCTCACATTACAACATATTTTAGAAGGAATCTTTTTTTGTCGGTTTCTATTATTTGCATTTCACTTCAACTGCTTCAATGTTCAGCTTTGATTATACAAAAAAAAAATAAAAAACAACGAAAATACGACTCCAAACCTAAAAACAAATACTTCGCCATACCTCGGAGCATAATTCCCTTAATTAAAAAACTCCCATCCGAGGACTTCGAGAATTCCATGCAAGGACTCCTACCTTCAGGCAAAAATGCATTCAGCTCATGGCAACAGAAATGAGAAAGCAAATAAGAGACCAACAAGGAAAGAGGGAGAGGTCGAGATATGGAGAGAGAGAGTGAAAAGAATTTTCATTAAAAATTTAAGAATGCTAAAACTGCAATCGCAGTCAGCAAGGAAGGACAATGAAAGGGGTCACCGTCAAACTTTTTGTGTCTAACGAAATAAAAGAAAAGGAATTTTATTTAAAAAAAAAATTTATAAAAAACAAAAGAACAAGAACAAAAGAGAGAGTAACTAAAATATCAACAAACCAGAACAGAACAATGCACAAAATGATATGCGAAAGCAGCAGAACCCGGCATGCAGCATAAAATGCACAAATGTCCATTTCCACCTATGGTCTTCTTCTCGCTCTATGGAGGAAGAATTGGACGCTGTTTGTCCTTAGGGCCCTGTGCATTAAGAAAAAAAAAAACTCAGCGACCGCTTCGCGTGCGTTTACCAAAAGGGGGTTGAAAACCGATTATCACACAAGCACGAAACCACTCACACACACATACATACACACCCTTGGTGTGCGTTAAACTTCATAGATCCTTCATCTAGCCGAGCTACAACAGAAATCCTGCCGCAGTTTTTGGACTTCCTGAAGTGACGTCGTAACGTGGTTTGTTGTGTATGTTTGTGATGTTTATATTGTTGTTTTGTTTTTGTTTTTGTTGCATTGAACGATTTTTTTTTTGTTTTGTTTCGCTAGAAATTCGGTGGCAGTTAAAAATCCTAGACAAGGGGTCATTGAACTCATCTAGGACTGACTTTTATGTTGCATTTTCGGCATTCACATCTGTTTTTGTGCATTGAGCGCGAATTAATGGTGAGTGGATGACTTTTTCCCCCTTTTTTCTTTTTGTGTTAAAAAGATTAAAGAAAGTTGATTTTATGGATAAGCTTCTCGAATGGGCTATTTTTAATAAATTAGCTAATCAGCTGATAAAAAAAAAAACAGTTGGAAAAGATGTGAAAAACTCCCTGCATAAGGAAATGACAATTTTAGGGCTAATCTTGGTGAATTTTGTCTGTATAAGCGATGCATCCATACCCAGTGTCTACGATGGAAACTCTTTTATTTAAGAGTAAATTTAAAAACTGAAATTTAAATAAAATCGAAATGTTGTTTTTACTCAAAATGATTGTTAAACTCATGAGGCCACAAAATGTCCTCAAACCCAATGTTTTAAGAAAAAAAGAATTAATAGGAACGGTCCAAAAAAAGGGCTCAGCTGTTGTCCGATACGCTGTGAGCATAGCCGCATCCGATACATCAATTTTTTTTTTTTGTTTTTGTTTTTCTTTCTGACATATAGAAGTTCTTTCCATGAAAATCGATTAAGTTAAAGGCCTAGGACAACCATTATCGAATCGATATCTTAGAATTTTTCACTAATTCTATATATAAATTTTCATCCATATCGGACGCCATGAATTTTTCGGATTTGTTTGGTTTTTGGGCCATAAATTTCTAAACTTCTTCTAGCTACCGATTCCCGCCCCCCGCCCCCCGCACATCACATTTTTTTTGGTTTATATCTTATAATTGTTCAATATACCACTATGGAAAATATAAGCACTATCAAAGCACTCTTTCTCTGAACACGCCACTGTTATCGATAACCTCAAAGAAGTATTTTGACTGTAATAATCGGGCGCCCTAGAGTTTGCTGTTTTGGATTGGGTCATGGAAAAATTACCAACGAACGAGAATACTTAGCATGGGAGCAGAAAACGGTTGCTCTGACAGCATTAAGTCAGAGGCTTAGCAGGGATCTAGGAGTTCCATAGTCATTATTTATTAATAATTTTTAGTCAATGATGAAGAGCCATAACGGAACTGATCTCTAATAGAAGCAAACTCCGAAATGGATCTTCTTATCGCCTTTGAAATATTGCTGGTTCTTGTCTGATATAGAGGCCTTTTACACTAGTCAATTATGGACGTCAATTTTCACTTTTTTGGCGAGCAAAGTATGGGAATTTCGAAAAAAAAATTCAGCGGTTTTTGGTTGCACGTTCTCGGTAGGTAATTTTGTGCCTTCGTACGCGGATGTAACTCTAAAAGAGACTCAAAATACCTCAATGTCAGACACCCCGAATAGATATCGATATATCGCTATCGGTTCCTATATAGGAAACATACTAAGTACACTTTTTATGAAAAGTTTTTGAACAGTCTGCTGCAGATTAAAAGTGAGGAAACTATAAATATTTGTCTATGAATGCGATTTCCCCTTTCCAGTTAATTATATGCCATTCCGATTACTTTGTGTTTGATTAATTGAACAACAACAACGGCATGTAACACATGAAGAACAACAACAAAGCTGAATTAATAAATAAATTGAGATTTTTTTTTTTAAAGAGTCATTTAAACAAGGCATTACGGTAAAGTGACGACAGATGTCGATTCGCTTTAGCGATCCTATTCTGCATATCGAAGAGTGCAATCAACCCTCCTCCTCCTCCCTTTTCGAAAAGTAGTTGTAAACACTGAATTTGTTGTAACCGTTTAACTCAAAATTTATTTCTGTTCTTCGTTTTCTCTTTTCTCCCAGCGCACACGCAATTATGCAAGTGAAAGGTGCAATTTTTTTCCAACTTAAATTTTATCGCATGCAATTTTCGTCGATAGTAATTTGCATACGAAATCATGAAGGTATTTAAAAAAGGGCAAAGTACAAAAAACAAAAGAAACCATAAAATGGGTACGGCGAGTCTGCTTTCTTTTTTAATTTTTTTTTTTTATGATGTCATAAGGACATTTTTGAACTAGCCTCGCCCAGATTGAGCCAGACACGTCGCTCAACATGTGAATGCTCTAACCTTTTTCCATACATTCCTTTTATTCAACAACGACCCATTTATCCACTTCCGTACACCTAGAACATATGATAGACATATTTCTCTTTCTTTTTGGTTCTTTTTTTTTTTTTATATGGCACAAGTGCTGTAATTATGCCTGCCGCTGCAATTATACCAGGAGAAACAAGTCTGGGACACCCCTTTTTGCTTGAAGGATATCAAGAACATTTGCGTTTCTTTTTTCCTCATTCGTTGCCGTTTGCCTTTTTACCGCAAGGCGTTAAAGAATATTGTTTCGAGATATTGTCACAGCTTCGCTTTTGAGTTTTTTATCCCCTAAAAATGCATTCAAAATGAGGTCAAACATTGTAGGTCTCGTTTTTTTTTTTTTTTTTTTTTTGTCAGATTAAAGGGAGCAGTACTCAAATTTCATACACACACAAACGCACATACACGAACACTTGAGCATGCAAGGACAAACCGACACGCGTGGAATTCAATTGAAGTGTCATTTACCCCACAGAACGTGTTTTCTTCACTTTTTTTTTTAATTTTTTCTCTTTCTTGTGAGCTTTCTACTTTTTACCAGCGGCCTTCTGTTTGTTTACATTTTACATAAAGAATGAGAACAGAAAAGGACGTATCAAGTCATGTGTTTGACTGTGGTTGAGCTAAAGCATTGCCAAGCACAGTTCCATTCATCAGCTCTGTTTCAAAGACATGCATGTCCTTTTTAGCTTTGATTTAGTCCTGCTACTGCTGATGGCTTTATTTTATCGTTTTCCTTGAGCCGACATTGAATGGGTGGGGAATGCTTTTTTTATTTAGGTTATGCTTTAAGTAAGAAAACAGAATAAAAAGGCTTAGATAATGGATATAAAATTTGGGTCTAAGTACTAGAGATAGAATTCAGTTATTTATCGATTATTCATTTGCTTTCTTGTACTCAAAAACTTTTTGAAACAAAATATTATCGTATCAGTTCAATTTATGGGACGAAATTTTCTGGCTATTTTTGGCTTTATGTGCGTGAGATAAAGGATTGTTCATTGATATTTTCAAATATATTTCAACATAAATCGATAGTGAAAGAATTGCGTGTTTTTAAATTGAATAGTCAACTGCTTGGAAAGTTTGAATGATAATGTTGAATGGTCATATTATATTTCAAAGATCGATTTCCATTTTATACTTATAAAAATAATTTGAAAAAAAAAACATTGTATGAAAAAGAAAAACAAAACTGCACAAAACTTAATAATTTTATGTTAATTAATTGTTGTAGGGGCAGGGTTTTTGGTCGGAAAATTTGAGGCAATTCAAAAACTTGAATTAAATTTAATTCACCTTGCCTTAACGTAACTTAACTTATCTTAAAATAACTTAACTAAACTTAACTTAGCTTAACATAAATAACCTTAACTTAACTTAAAAAAAAACCTTAACTTAACATAACTTAGCTTAACATAACATAAATTACCTTAACTTAACTAAATTTTAATTTACTTAACTTAACCTATCTTAACTTATATTAACTTAACTTAAGTAAACTTAACTTAAATAAACTTAATATAACTTAACTTAACAAAAGTTAACTAAAAATAACTTAACTTAACATAACTTAACATAAATTAACGTAACTTAACTTAACTTACCTTACCTTAACTTAACTTTACTTAACTTAACTTAATTTTTATTAACTTAACTTTACTTATCTTAAAATAACTTAGCTTATCTTAAAATAACTTAACTTAACTTAGCTTAACTTAACCCAACTTAAATTAACTTACCTTTACTCTTCTTAGGTACTTAACTTAATGTAACATAGCATAACATATTTAAATTCGATTTAATTTAACTGATTTTGACCGAATTTCATTTGAATTTACTAAGGCAAACTTCATTAAAAACTTAAGTGGACTAATCTAAACTTAAAACTTAAATAAAATTAACTTAACTCGACTTAACTACCTTCAGTTATAGATTAGCTAATGAAAGCTGATTTGATCTACTCTCTTCAACTTTTTAAGGCCAAGCTATAGGAACAGAAGCGGACTGGGGGTCAAAAGGGGCCACCGGGCATTTGAAAAATTGGGCCCTGTTACCTAAGAAACAAAAAAACCTAACAGCCAAAAAGCACAGCGCACTGGGGGCGCACCGGACATTTGCCCGGTTGCCCGTAGGCCCAGTTCGCCCCTGTACAGGAAATATAGCTTGACTTAAAGTTGTAGAGTGAAAATTCTTAAGTAAAGTAATGCTAAGGTATACGTAGTTCAGACTAAGTGCGTCTCAATTACCATATTCATAATAAGTGGCTCCTGAACTCCTAACTTTATAATATGACTTAAGCATCTAAACATGAATCCCCTCAATAGCATTTATCTCAATGGTAACTGGCGTTTTCATGGTCCCAGGCAAAAAGGCATAGACCCTTAAAGGATTTTTTATGCATAAATAATGATAGTGAGAAAAATCTTTAATCGCCTCGTCTGAAGTCTAAATCAGAAATTCATAAAAAACAATATGCGATTTCCCAAGCTAAGGGCGTGCAGCAATTATATTATTATCCTTGGCATGGTAGTATACCTATTTATAGAACTTTAAGAGACATTAATACGTACTTAGAAGGGTCTGGCAAAACCGGCGTGGGTGTTTTCTAAGTGTGTATCTGCGCGTGTGTATCCAAAATTGAAAGCTTCTTTGTGTTGAGTTTAAAGATCTCTTTTGGCTTAAGAATTTTTGGTTTTTTTTTTTAATTCCAATTAATTAACAAAATTGACTAGAATTTGAACACAATTTTTCGAAATTTTCTTTAGATAAGTTCTCAAACGAAAATCGATTTTGCTTTTTTGAAATTTTCTTATGGAAAATATTTTAATTTATTTATTTTTAATTTAAGCTATTATTGCAATTAGCCCATATGCCGGGTTAGCTTCCTCTTATCAAACCAGTATTGTCTGATGGATTGGTAACGCCGGATGTCCTTTAAGTTGGATGCACGTTTTTCACGAACGATTTTTTTTTTCTTTCGAATTTCGCAGGAATTTCTTTGGTGAAATCAAGGTTTTTTTTTTTTAAATATTAGTTTTACCGAAACAGAATTTGAAAACACAAGAACTATATTTGCTTAAAACTGTGCGGTGCGAATACAAAGAGATAGAGAAATTGATAGAGAAATAGAGACAGGGAGGAATTTGCGGAAAACACAAATGTTGATTAAAAAGAATATTCTCGATAAAAAACCAATGAACGAACTAACGAACGAAAGCTAACGAACGACTGACAACGACGATCCGTTTGGTTTGCCGATTTGAGACGATATGGTATAAAAAAATCCTCGAAAAGCAACATATATCCTTGCGTCCTTTTGAATAGACTATTGGGAGTATAAAGTCTCTCTCCGCACCGCACTGTGGAAAAAAGGGTGTGTACGAGAGCAATTATGAGAGAGATAGAGAGAAATCAACTCGAAAATTTTCTCTCTCTCATGAGAGAAAAATTTTAATATGTTTTGCTCATTCGCACTCATTGGTTGTTGCTGCACTCACAGCTAGGATTAAGCATTCACACCCTTTTCCATTTGGAATCGGGAGAATGCAGAGAACTCTTTCAAGCGTATTTAGAGGATGTAATTTTTTTTTTTTTTTTTTAAAGGGGACCTGATAAAGTAGCATAGTACACAGTTTAATCATGGAAGATTGAGCTAATTACACGCAAAATAATTTATTGAGATTTTCAAGTGATTTCTGTTCGTTTGTAGTTGAAATTTATTCTCGTTTGAAGTTCAAATTTACTGTCATAGTTTGGCGATTTTTCCCCTTTTTCAGAACGATAGTAAATAGCACAAAAAAAAAACGAATTTTTAATAGATTTTCTTGATAAATTGGCCTATTCCCTAGAGCAAGGACCACTAAAATTTTGCTAACGAGCAACGAAAATAGCTCGACGGCATCCCATTGTCCAGACTTGATTGCGAAAATAGGATAACGAGTGCCGTTGCTGCGCTCGCATATTCTCAGTTGTATATGTATTTGTTGGCATGGTAATAGAATGACCGGCATGAAGCTGGAGTTGAGTGGAGACTATAAGCCCCGAGTATCCCTACTTTGTTGTTGCATTCTTTGCTTTTTTTTTTTTTTGCTACAAAATTGGAAATCGTTGTTGGAAAGAGCTGAAAATAGATGTGTCTGTCGTCATGTAAACGGCTTCTACCCTTATTTACGCTTTTAATAAAATGTATACACATTGTATAGATATGAAGTACCTGATTTTAAGACGCATCTTGTTAAATACAATTTTTGTACTTGATGTTAGTGTCTGAGAGTTGGAAAAAAACCCTCACCTGTTTTAATTAAGTGCATTTAATCAAATTTCCATCTCAGTTATGGTATGAAAGGAATATATTTCTAAAACTCTATACGAATGTACCTAGCTATGTCCCAGCGGGAAATGTCCCGCGGACATCCCCGATGATGTCCTAGTGACTTCGGAGCCGGAATGCATGCTATTTCTGGTGACACTTTGTATGACATTTACACAGGAGCTGACAGGGACTTCAGCGGTGACATTGTCATGCTAGGCTGTGCGATGGCGAAAAAAACATTTGAGAGCAGCACATTGCTCTTTTCTCTCTAAATGTCAATTTATATTTAAAGAAACCAGTTTGATAACTCTCTTCTTTGCCCTCGCTTTGGATATTTCGCAATTTAAAAAAATCTATTTTTAAAAATTTTAGATTGCCTCAGCCAGGGATCGAACCCGCGATCTTCGGATTCTGAGTCGAGCACTCATCACCTACGCCACTTCATGCTAACGCTAAAACCTTATTTAAATTTCAGTAGCCAATGAGAGTCAAGCACATGAACAGCATCCCTCCACGATGACATGTCCTCCAAGATGACATGCATGACAATGTCACCTATATGTCATCGATGACATCACTGATGACATTGTCATGCAGGAAATAATTTCCCGCTGGGGTACAATGTACCTATGTATATAAACGATCTTATTTAGCTTCCTCTCAAAGCTTGGAAACCATTCCACGGGGATACATTAACAAATTTCGGCATGTGTGTGCCACATTTTATTTTCGGCGAAAGACGAAGAAAGTATGAAAGAAAGAAATCAAGCTACTGACAGCATACGAAATTGCTTACAACTATTTATTACAAAACACAATGTAATCCACTCACACCAATCGAGAATGCTTCTTTCGTACAATCCCAGCCGGAAGTTTTCTCATAAAGGACAAATTCATTAACTTTTTCATCAAGGATATCAAGGGGAAAATTTGAGTACTTCTCAATTGCAATGGCATTGCCATCGAGAGAAGGAGCATTTTATCGCAATTGCAATGGCAATGTCATCGAGAGAAAATGTTATTCATCGCAACTCCAATGGCACTGTCATCGATTGAGGTATCGATACGACTAGATCTACTCCACTTTCGATGACCAACTCGTGACATATGCTCTTATGATTGCCAATGCCACTTGTGTGTTAATTTCATTAGAAAGTTGGTGTATAATCAGGAGGAGTTGCGGCTCTATGTCATGCTGAAATCATTGATTGTTTCACCGGGACATTTCCGGCTGGGATAGAACAGCAGCACACACACACACACAAACGCAAACGCACACATAAGCTCATTTCTTCTACATATAAAATTTTCCCAATTTGAAATGCACGTTCTGATAATTTATGGAAACAGGTTATGCAGCCTGATAAAAGCCATGGACTGGGCAAAGAGTAGGCCAGGCAACGCAAGCCAGGACACAGGACCAGGCATGGAAATTACTTACATTTTTCATTTCTCGCTATGTCGCTGTTGAAATGTATTTTGACATTCGCTGAAACGAAATTGCTTCGAAAAAAGTGTGCCAGAGGAAAACGACAACAATGCATCTTATTTATATATGCAAGGACATGAGACAGGAAAAAGGAGCGTCACTGCACGGCAAATGAAGACATATGGCCTCATTTTCTTTTCTAATTAAAGTTCTTTTTTTATTTATTTATGTTTCTCATTAAAAAGAAAAAAAAATCGGAAGAGCCGAAGCACAACGGAAAGGATTGAAGTATTGCCTCGAGGGAAGAGTCAGAGAGATGGAAGAGATTTTCAGCCCCGTTATTGAAATGCTCTGCATAATTAAGACTACGGATAGAGTTTTTTTGTCTTGAATAACATAATCTAGAGATTGAGGGTTCTATTTTAAAATTATTAAAACCTTGAGACGCTTAGAAATTAAATTGATTTTATGTCACGCAATTTTTTGCGTGTCAATTTGTGTCTATCAATAATTGAAATCACGAAAACCACAATGACGCACATAAAATTGTGAGAAAATTTTTTTCAATTTCCCTTCAATATAAGTAGA